>CM067481.1:13018728-13135297 GCA_034552555.1 Semaprochilodus insignis | reverse complement strand
GTTGGGGGGTGGGGTGGGGGGTAGGGTTGTGTTTGCTGCTGCACTATGAGACCAGCTGCTTGACTTCCTTTCTGTAAGCAGGCTCATCACCGCTGGCCATGAGGGCCACCACGGTGGTGTCATCTGTAAAGTTTAGGATCTTCACACCTGGTTCCTCAAAGACACAGTCATTGGTGTAAAACTTCCTCACTGGCCATTTGGCCCATGTAACTGTATACCAGCAAGGTAGAGCTAGAAGGTAAGTGTTTCTAATAAAGAAGCCAGGAAGTGTTTCTGCAGGGTGTATATATAACACCCACATTTCACTGTGTTGACAATAAAGGCAGAATAACGTGATTTTGCTTCATGGTGTTTTATTGCTGAATTTCAGATTTCTTATATGTGTGACATAGCTGATGTTTTAATACTTCCATACTTGGAAATTCAAATTCCTTGTACGTGTGACACACTTGGCGAAATAAAGATTCTGATTCATTAATGGTCACACTAGCAGAGTCACAAGCTATTCGATAATCACTGTCAGAAATAAAGTGCTGTGCAGATTCAACCAATGTAAATGTGCCATCAATAGTACAAGAATGGCTTTAAGATCTAACTTTAAACTTTAGTTTTTCATGGGAAAGGAATATACAGAACAATAAAACAAAAAAGCCCAGAGACAGGACAGGGTATGTGGAATGTGGAATAACCTCACCAAAGGTAATAAAGATGTACCCTTAAAGGTATCACAGTGACAGTTTAGCCTCCTGCTAGCTAGCCTGTTTCGTTTGTGCGGTCTCCAGACGTGTTTTCTCACTGTTGATCATGTCTGTCCCTGCAAGACTAGTGACTCCCCTATCCAAACACCCCTACTGAACCAACAATTAACAGAAGAGTAGAATAAGATGTGTTTGGAAATCACCAAACTAGTCTGGACATAATGCCTCCAGGACCAAAACTTGGTTTACTGAAACAGCTTAGCAAAGCCTGTTGCTGGTAGAACACAAACATTGTTTCAACAGTTTAAATAATGACTTGATTTTTTCTCACTATATTAAAGTGCTTATCAGATCCCAAGGCTACACCTTCCTGTATTCACATACAAATCAATCCAAGCTCCTCCATGTTTAAGCAAATAGGGCTATATTTACTAAGGAGTGTGCAAATTTTTGACACACCCAGAAATTTACTGTGACCTGCCTTTTAAATTATGTCAGTCTTAATTCATAAGAAGCTGTTGTGCTTGTGCAAACAGAATAAAGAGTTTGTAGCACAGAACTTTAGAAACATTAAAACATCTAGTAATAGGGAATCTGAGCAACACAGGCTGCTCTTTCAGATGAGTCAACATTCATGCCTATGAGATGAGCCTTTCATATCTATGCCTGTCCATAGTTTTAGTAACCACTATTTTCAGTGGTCCTTTGTAGAGGATTAATAAACCCATAGCAGACTATCAGCAACATATCAGCAAAATCCAAATGCACTGAAGCTAAAATCTTTAAGATGTACTATTGAAACATTACTTATATTAAGTAGATGTTTTGTTGATATGTTAAATTAAGTGGTGTTAACATGTTACTACTATAGCATAACATTCATATGAACAAAATCCAACCCAAAACTAAACCCTAATCTCAACCCAAAACTAAACCCTAATCTCAACCCAAAACTAAACCCTAAGACTAACCTCAACCCAAAATTAAACACTATCCTCAACCCAAAACTAAACCCTAACCTCAACCCAAAACTAAACCTGATCCTCAACCCAAAACTAAACCATATCCTCAACCCAAAACTAAACCCTAACCTCAACCCAAAACTAAATCCTAACCCTAACCTCAACCCAAAACTAAACCCTATCCTCAACCCAAAACTAAACCCTAACCTCAACGCAAAACTAAATCCTAACCCTAACCTCAACCCAAAACTAAACCATATCCTCAACCCAAAACTAAACCCTAACCTCAACCCAAAACTAAATCCTAACCCTAACCCAAAACCAAACCCTAACATTAACTTCAACCCAAAACCAAACTCAAACCCTAACCTCAACCCAAAACTAAACCCTAGCCCTAACCTCAACCCAAAACTAAACCCTATCCTCAACCCATAACTAAACCCTAACCCTATCCTCAACCCATAACTAAACCCTAACCCTAACCTCAACCCAAAGCTAAACCATATCCTCAACCCAAAACTAAACCCTAACCTCAACCCAAAACTAAATCCTAACCCTAACCTCAACCCAAAACTAAACCATATCCTCAACCCAAAACTAAATCCTAACCCTAACCCAAAACCAAACCCTAACATTAACTTCAACCCAAAACCAAACTCTAACCCTAACCTCAACCCAAAACCAAAACCAAACTCAAACTAAACCCTAGCCCTAACCTCAACCCAAAACTAAACCCTATCCTCAACCCATAACTAAACCCTAACCCTAACCTCAACCCAAAACTAAACCCTAACCTCAACCCAAAACTAAACCCTAACCCTAACCTCAACCCAAAGCTAAACCATATCCTCAACCCAAAACTAAACCCTAACCTCAACCCAAAACTAAATCCTAACCCTAACCCAAAACCAAACCCTAACATTAACTTCAACCCAAAACCAAACTCAAACCCTAACCTCAACCCAAAACTAAACCCTAGCCCTAACCTCAACCCAAAACTAAACCATATCCTCAACCCATAACTAAACCCTAACCCTAACCTCAACCCAAAACTAAACCCTAACCTCAACCCAAAACTAAACCCTAACCCTAACCTCAACCCAAAGCTAAACCCTATCCTCAACCCAAAACTAAATCCTAACCCCAACCTCAACCCAAAACTAAACCCTATCCTCAACCCAAAACTAAACCCTAACCTCAACCCAAAACTAAATCCTAACCCTAACCTCAACCCAATACTAAACCCTAACCCTATACTCAACCCAAAACCAAACCCTAACCCTACCCTAACCTCAACCCAAAACCAAACCCATACCCTAACCCTAACCTCAACCCAAAACCAAAACCAAACTCAAACTCAAGCCCTAACCTCAACCCAAAACCAAAACCATACCCTAACACTGACCTCAACCCGAGACCAAACCCTAACCTCAACCCAAAACCCAACCTTAACCTTAACCTCAACCTAAAACCAAACCCTAATCCTAACCCTAACCTTAACGTCAACCCAAACCCTAATCCTAACCTTACCTTAACCAAAACTTAATCGTTAAACTCCAGTTACAGGATGACATCAGCAGCATGTCTACGGAAGCTTGTTGAAGATGTTTAGATAGTTTGTATATACTTGTTACATGTTCAGTGACTTCTCATGTTAACATCTACAAATATGAACCCTCCAAATAAGGTGAAAAACACGGAATGCAGCAGGCTATTAATACATCTTATTTATGCAGTACTTAAAATTTGCTTATTAATTTACTGAATGTGTTGTTGTTATGTTAACCACTCCAAATAAAGCGTTGCCATATTGTTCAAAGTGAGATGTAACTGTTCCATATCATTTCATCTAAAACTTTTTCAGCTTCTGGAAATTAAAATAACACCATCCACCATTTGATTAGGATTGTTTGCGTGTTACACAATTTCCCCCTTCTTTTAACCTGATTATTCTGGCTAGTTTATTGCCACGGCCACTCTTAATCCAGGTTTGTTACCTTTGCTTGATAAAGGAAGCAGTGCTTATAGATGATTGTAATTGACTGTCAATCATACGTTTGCAAATTGTCTGGTTAATTAGAATTGAGGAGGCACTAATATACAGATCCACTCAGAGAAAAAAAAACCCTGTTTGGAATATTTTAACAGACTTTATGCTGTATATAACTCTTTAAAGCTTTAGCTTTACTCACATTCTCTACCTCCCTACATTCTTTACAATGTACTTATAACTGGTTCCTTATAGATGTTCTGTGTACAGGTTTTTATTTTATTTTATTTAGACAGTTAAAGACTATCATCAGCAGTATAGCCTGTGAACAGCACAGTATGGAAAGTCATCCTAAAAAACTGTTTTGGAAGATCATTGCTTGATGAATTAACTAAATCAAAATTGAATGAATAAAATCTTTATTTTCTATATTTTTCACATATTTTTCTTTTATTCAGTCATGATCTAATGAAGGTATTTCTGTTGCTACACGGTAATTCATGTGTGCTGTTATTAAAAGTGTGGTGTTGAGCTGGTTTGGGCCAGTTTCTGACAGAGTTTGTTGAGTTTGGGTCAATTTCAGACTCCAGATTTATAATGTGGTTAGGGTTGGGTTGTGGTTTGGATAAAATGTTCTCCGGATCCGGATGCAAAACTTAATAATGTGGTTTGTGGCTCGGGCTCAGCCAGGAAGTTTGAACCAAATTGAGGCTTGGTTAGAGCTCTAGTTCTGGGTAAGTTTCCTAAAGGCATCTTAGCACAAAGATGATTCTTAAATGGTTTAGCAACTGAACACTCTCTCTATTAGTTAAACTGTTTTTAGAAAACTGGGCCTGGGTCCATAATTCACTTAACACCATAGGATGCAGTCAAGCATGTTAAAATCTGCATCTCAGCGGTGTCCTCATATTTGTACTTCTGTGCACAGATTAAAAGACCAGCTGTGGTTGCTTTTATGCATGCAACATGCATTAGCACCACCGAAAATGCTTAGAATGCTCAGAAGATCCAAAAGTACCTTATTTAACTGGAGAATCAGTGTTGTACATGCCCGACTGATGACTCAGAAACATTACCCTATTCTTGGTGTCTTCTCTGATCATGATGATGCCATTGATACCTTTTTGCTCATCATCAGAGAGAACAGTAACAGCCTTCAGATACAAATACTATCTATAATCTACTTCTGTGGCATTGGCGTAGCAGAGGAAGATGCCTAGTGCCCCCAGCAAATGCCCTTTTATTAAATATGGTAGCACTCAAACAACTCTATCCAACAGTGGGCACCAACACTCAACCAACCCCAAAGCCCAGTATACAACTACATGACAATACACACGTAGCTTCAACAAAATGACTAGAACAACTTACTTACAACATTAAAGTCTCTTTAACGGCAAGTGTGGTAACCTCCCAGGAAGCTCTGTGCGTCCATGGCTGAAATGGTCAGAAATAGGAGGCTTCAATACAATATAAGATGATTTTGTATATAGTTATTATTTTTTATGGCATTGCAGCTTGAGCTAATTTGGCAGATGGATCTGTACATCAATCTGTATGTCTTCTCTCAATACTGCACAAGGAAACAAGCTTCATGGCTTGATTGGATGATCAAAAAGGAACCCAAAACAGATCCATGGCAGTATGTTTGGATGCAAAGATTCTGCAGCCATGAGACTTTTAATAAGCGCTGTGAATGATACTGCTTCAGATAAATTAGCAATACTCACACTTGGCAAGATGAACCTCGTTTTACACTGCTTACAGCTGTAAGGCTAGCCAAAATGATCATGACATGACATTATGAAGTAATAGTTTACCTTCTTCCCATCATTTACTGTGATCTTGGGTAATAGGGAGCAGCAACTATAATCCATCAAAGATCCGTTTACATATAAATGAGCACTGATTAAAGCGTTACCATCCGGCAATGGAGGAAGGTCATAAAGATGTGTGTTCTTCTAATTTGTGAGGAAACAGGAGCGAGTGTTGCTTCCCACTGACTGTTCCCGTTTTCCATCCCCTCCCAGCGTGAGCGATTTGACAAACGCAGCGCAGGATGTGTTCATTGATCAGCTGCATGAGAATTACAGCATGGTCGTCTTCCTGTGCTTGTGAGTAATTACCAACATCATGAATTTCCAATTAACTGTCCATACTTGTCAGCCCCTTACAACGGTGCTGTATGGTTTGTCGAATAATCACATAATAGAGACGTTCACAGAAATCAAACATATCAGATTATGATGTATACAGTCAGTGGCGCAAATTCAAGGGGAGGGGTGGAGGGAGCACATTTTTACACTATGTGCATAACAACATTTTTGTAAATGAGTTTTCTGGAAAAAAAAATTATTTATTTTTTTCAAACAGCCCAGGCCACCAGTAGCTACACCACTGTTGCAAGCTACAATACTTTTAACATGCTAAAGCACCCCTTAACCATAACAAAAACATGTTGTGTAATAGGTAGTTAAATACTGTACGTGTTTATCTCCCTTTTTCACCTGTATTGCAAATACAAATACCTCCTCATAGAGAGCTGTACTTGTGCAATTGTTGGCAAGCTGAAGGATACAGTTTCCAGTCCCCCTTCATGTGCACTAGTGTTACACAGGCATATGGACTTTACAGATCACTCCTGCAATTTCTGTTGTTTCCATGTGTAAATAAACCGAAATCATTGGGTGTAATCATTAATGTCTGTATGCCTGCGTGACTTGCTTGCTTGTGATTTGGGTAGTCTGACAACATCATGTTTTAAAGAACATATCTCTTTTCATGTGCAGTAAATATTTTATACATCATGTTAATGTTGAACCTTGAATGATATATTTATTCACTTATTCACTTCTAGATTCATTGAGACTAATATGAGAAAAATTTATTGAGCTACGTATACAGAAGTAGTGTCTCTCAGTATGGCGTCCAGCTGCCATGTTTGCTAATCTAACATGCCAGGTGTCTCAGCGTGGAGTTGCAGAGGTTCCTAATGGTGTCCTGTGATAATCCATCCCATGCAACTTGAATATTCTCACACAGTTCCTGCAGGTTTTGCAGTAGGGGGTGGGTGGCGGTGATACCAGATCTTCTGGATGTGTGACATGTGACAACAAATGGTTCATCTTGGCGCTGACCATGGTGCCTCCACACATGGATTTGTTGGTCATCTCCAACAAGACAAACGCGGCGCCCGTCTCTTCAGATGACCTGCTGCCATTCTGAGACACTCCAGGACAGTCTGGCACAACCATTGCCGTCTTCAGCGATGTTACGTGGTGTTAAGGGAAGTCATCGTAATGGTCTGAATGCATGTAGTCCTGCATCATGCAGCCGTCTGCCAATGATGCTGGCACTAATAGACTCATGGAGGGCATCACTGCTCGCTGAATATCCGCAATTGTGGCTGTTGGGTCAGTCAGGTCCAGCGGTAAGGCTTGCCCTTGCTAATGTCACATGCACAATGTCAGACCTATCCACCAAGTTTCATTCCTGTCCATTGATTCCTTCCTTCCTATTTGTGCAACTGTTCTTTGATTATGAGTGTATTTATAAGTGTTTCTGTGCATTTTGCCAGCTGAATCTTTTAGAAGAATGATGATAACAGGGACATAAAACATGAATGTGAATTGGGAAGCATGCAGACAATACAGTGGAAACAACAAATACAAAGTCTGAGGCACAAAAATAAACCGGATGAGCACAACGGCAAAGCAAGAAGGCAACAGTAAATCACGGAAGCATTGTTTCACATCTCCTGGCTTGATTGCAAAGCATAGTTTCGGAAGCGGCATACTTGCAAAGTGGAATTGAGGTCTCCCTCGTGTATTCCGGAGATAAAGACGAGCAGAGTCGGAAAATCTGACTGGCAGCCCGTGCCTCTCCTTCAAGTGAATGTCAGTGGTCTGGATGACACCTGCGGCGAAGCGGCCTGCATGCAAACTAACTTCGCCTTGCCATGCATGGCCAGCAGTGCTTGAAGTCAGCAAATTTCTCGCTCCTGTCTGAAAAGGCCACACGAGTTTGAGGCTCCATGCCTCCGGGTACTGGCCAGTGTGCAAACAAACTAAAGGTAATGGGCGTTGGTGTGAGGGGCGGTGGGGGTTGTTATTGTGGCATGGTAAAGCAATCAATTACCTATCTTTTGGTCAGAGAGCTCTGCTTGAAATGGTCTAAATGGAATAAACAGAGTTTGGAAGGAAGAGGGGCTGAGAGCGAGCGAGAGAGAGAGAGAGATAGGGAAGGAGAGAGAGAGAGAGAGAAGGAGAAAGAGAAAGAGAGCTCAAGGGGGAAAGCCAGTAACATAGCTAATGTTGATTTCATTTTCAGATTGGTGGCTTGGGGTACTCACAGTGGACTATATATGAGAGTACAGTTCCTCTGGTGAACGCTCTGGAAGACTGGCGCGTTCCGCTTTACCCTCAGTGGACCCCCAGCATCTCTGCGCCGCAATCACACAGCTATGGCTCTGTGCTTCAGTGTTTATGGGCTTATTTTTGTGGCTGGTTTTCCTCTGTGGATGCCATGTTTGTATCACTCCCATAGACAAGAAAGCTTTTGAAAATGTCTCTCTGGCTTTTAAGGAACATAGAAAAAGATACAAGCCTTTTTAGTTTACTACCATTGCCGTAGTAAAAGCTGCAAAGCTGCACTGTGTATATTTTTTATTTGCTAACACTGATAGAAGTGTCATTATTGAGTGCAGTGCTGAAAGTCATCAAGTAAAGCCTGAAATAAGAGATAATAATATTGCAGATGGCAGCCTCGGTTAGACGCTCTTATGTTTTGTGTATGTTTTTGTTTGTTAATGTCACGTCAAATTCAGTCCGAACGTGCGGAACAGAATGTGTGGAACAGTAATCAGCTATTGGTCATCAGGGACAAAGTTGCACCTGAAATCATTTTTCATTCATTCAAGTTCATTCCAAAGTGTTTGGATATCCTCACTACAGGTACGCCCGTTCTGCTCAACCTGCTGAGAACGTGTGGGCTCACGAATGCACCTTAGGCAGTGTGGATTTTGCACCCCTTTACTATGTTTATCCCTCTCTGCAAACTCTATGCAACATAAGTGAAGAACTACTTCTGCCCAACAAAACCAACAAGGACTTTTCAACCTCATCTGCCCTCTGCTTGATGGAGACTTGGCTTTCTGAGCTGACCCCACACACCCACTCGGCTTCCATCTGCAGAGCTCAGACAGAGATGCAAAGCTAACAGGCAGAACCAGGAGAGGAGAAATCTGCTTCTATATCAACAAATGCTGTAAAGGTGTCATGGTACTGTTAAAATCGTGCACACCCCTGTCCTCCTCTCACCCCTGCCCCTTGCTCATCACACCTTCAATGAGCAGGATGTCAACAGGTTTTTCAGCAGACAAGAGGTGAAAAAAGCTTCAGGGCCAGACTCTCCAACCACTCTAAATCACGGCTATAGGCAACTAGCACCAATTTTCACAAACATCTTCAACAAATCACTGGAACTTGGCTCTGTTCCCACATGTTTCAAAACCCCATCCATCATTCCAGTCCCCCACAAAAAACAAACATGACTTGACTAAATGACCCCAGGGCAATAACCCTCACCTGTAGTAATAAAAGTCCTTAAATGTCTGGTCCAAGACCACCTGAATGCCTTTACAAACCCTCTGCTGGATCTCCTACAGTTCAGGTACAGAGCAAACAGGTCTGTTGACGGTGTGGCCAACTTGGCCCTGACCTTCATGTTACAGTATCTTGACAGTGCTGGATCTATGCTAAAGTTCTGTTTGACAACCGTCTCAGCTGTCTCCCATCTGCTGCTGGATCATGAATTTACTTACACACAGGAGACAGCAGGTTGGGATTAGAGTACACACATCAGATGACACCACCGAAGTGGGCTTTACAGTCAACGGTGAGTCTTGGTGGTGGACATTAGATGCCCCCTTCACCCAGCATGAGTGGCTTTGTAGTTTCCCTTATGAAGTCACAGAAGTTCCTGGGCTCAACCATATCTAAGGACCTGAAGAGGGACACCCACATGGTCTCCATCACCCAGAGAGCACAGCAGAGAATGTTATTCCAGAACGCTGAAGGAATTCAACCTGCCATAGACCCTAATGATCCAGCTCTACCCAGTGATTATCAAGTCCATCCTCACATCACTCATAACCATCTGGATTGGTTCCTCCACCTCATAAGAACAAGCCAAGCTTCAGTGCATTAATCAGGACAGCAGAGCAGATTATTGACGGTAGCCTTCCAAAGGTTAGTTTTATCTACAGCAGCAGGATGATGGGGCCTGCTGGCAGAATTAGAGATGGCCCCTTTCATCCCGGATATCACCTCTTCCCCTCTGGTAGAAGATCGTCAAAACCAGCACAACCAGACGTGCTAACAGCTTTTTCCCAAGAGCTGTAGTGCTCATTAGCCACAGTGGACACCTCACACTTTAAACTTAAGCTGAAACTAACAAACCTTCGGTGCTGTATGACAGTACAGCAACTTCTCTGATTCTGATAATAGTCAGGGGCATTGGATCAGATTTCGTGGGACCACTTTTGTTTCTTATGCCTTATGTCTTATATCTTTACGTCTTATGTCTTATGACTTATGACTTATGTCTACTGATATATTTTTATGTGTTATGTCTTTATGTCTTAATGTCCCACACTCAAAAATGAGAAAAATGTACCCACTCGGATAAAGGTCCTTAACACAACCGGCCTTGGTCTACAGGTTGTGTACAATCACACACTTCCACCAGAGAGATCTCCCAAAACTTTCATACTTTCTGGAACTTTCACTGTTCTGGAAATGAATGAAAAGCACTCAATGTTAATAACTTGCTATCAGGAGCTGCTGGCAGAGGCTGTGTTTTCAGGTGGTGGTTAATGTGCAAAAAAGACGCTAAAAAGAGCATGGATATCAGAATCTTGCCCTTCATGTCTGTCCATGCTTTTGTACTGTAGCATTTGTGTTTGGAAGACAAACGGCCTCCTGGATGGTTCCTCTTCCGGCATGTTCAGTGCTGTTTTTTCCTGTGCCATATTTCGTCTATCGATTGTGTTACGATATCACATCATCTTGTAACAGAGAAAAGGGCTGGAATTCCAACAGGGCCTTTCAGGCAGCTGAAAAAAGTGGCTTCTGTGGGAGAGTTTTCCCTCTGGCATGTACTTTATGACTTTGCAGACCGTTTACATGCACAGAAAGCTCCAAACACTGAAAAAACGGAAATGCATAATAGGTCCCCTTTGATAAAATAAGGCACTGTCTCTGACTAGTTAACAGCTGATTACAGCACCAACTTGTGAGCTTAGTAGATAGATAGATAGATAGATAGATAGATAGATAGATAGATAGATAGATAGATAGATAGATAGATAGATAGATAGATAGATAGATAGTGAAAGACTGCAAGGGAACCATTCACTGAGAGAGAAAGAGTGAACTCTTGGGAGAGTGATAAAGAGAAAATAGGAGATAAGGAAAAAGACTGGATAGAGAAACACAAGTGCCTGTAGCATCTTAATGCTTTTGAAAGAGAGCACATGGAGGAAGAGGTGGAGAGGAGGGGAGCTTTTGCAGCATTTACCTCCCTGGAGCGAGAGTGACTGGGTTGTGTAAAGTGAGAGAGACAGTTGAAAGGGGGCTTGGGGGAATACTGCTGCTGCACTATAACACATGGCAGTGCACAAAAAATGCAAACTCATAAAAGGTAAACCACATGGACAAAATCAACCTTCCCTGTAAACACGAGAGAAAGACAGAGAATAAGACTCTTGGATCCTCTCATGCACAAAGCCACACGTTTAGAAGCTTTAGGCTCAGGCACAGTACTGTGGTCTACAGCTTTAGGTTGACATTGACATTGACTCACGTCCACATGTTAGTTTGAACACCGCTAATTGAGTTGCAGCCTGTGATGACTCAGTAACTCTGTGGCATCACAGTGCTTCTGTTCTTCTGTTAAAGGGATGGTTGGACAAAGAAGTCTGACATACACAATATTCTATGGAATTTCAGAGAGGCCGTAAGGTAGTTATGATATTCTGGACTGTTACCTTGAGATCATGACATATTTATCTTGTGATCTCAAGATAACAAAAGTTGTTTTCTCAAGATAAGTTGTTATCTTGATGAAGCACTTGATGATGATGAACGTTTGTTATCCTATACTGACCTTGTCCAAAAGGTATAATTTGTTGTCTTATAAGTATGATTTAAATACCGGAATAAACTATTGTTTGACATCATTAGCAAGCTCTACTTATTATTTTCTTTTTGCAAAATCATGCAGTACAAATTGTTAAGTAATCACTTAAACATAATTTCTCTGGATGCCGTGATGATCTAGAGCAGAGGTATTCTAAATGTAGGGTGTATGCATGAGATGTGAAACAGAAAATAAATATTTAAACAATTCTGTCATAAAACCTTTTTGTAATCTGACATTTTCTTATTTTTAACATTTTCTTATTTTTATTTTTGACTCTGTAATGGTTCTTCTTTTTTTTTTTTTTTTAAAAAAAAGACATGTAGTGTCATGTGTTGTCTATTAGCAACAGGTCAACATATACATAATGGACTGCTACATTTCTGGGGAAAAAAATCAGAAAAAGAAAGACTAAACACAGAACATATGAATGAAAAGCTTTTCTAGTAATATTGTTTCTATGTTTATTGAAGGACAGATCCAGATCGGGATTGTATGTTATTAGCATAGCAGTGGAACTGTACATTATGTTTACTTACAACAGTACTCAGTGGAAGCATATATAGTGTGAATAACAGAAGTCCTAAAACAGAGACTGATAATGATCAGTCAGGTAAGATCTGAATCACAAAAGAGCTATTTCTGTTACTCCTACAAGGTTTTCTAGCCTGTCTAGTAGGATAGTGTCAATTGTATCAAATGCTGCACTGAGATCAAGAAAAAACAAAGATATGTTTCCTTGGTTTTCACCAGTTCTGTCTATATACTATGCTGAAGCCTAAACCCAGACTGAAATTTGTCATGTATGTAAATCATATGCAAACAGTTGCACTACAAAATCTTTGGAATAAAGGGAGGATTTGAGATAATAATTCAATATATGTCATTCAAAAATTCACAGGGATCAATGTTATGTTTCTTATTGCTGTTTTTCTATTGAGTTTTAATTGCTGCTCTAAGAGGAACTGCTATATATCCAAGACCAAAAGATAAGGTTATTATTGATAGAATAGGCTTGTTTATTACTGGCTAAATGTCTTTGAGTAGCCTTGTAGGAATAGATTTTTACAGGAGACGGTTTGAGGAGGAAATAATTTAACCAGCTCTGGTTATTAATGTAAGGTAAAGGATTGCCTTGCTTTAATGACATTGTACTCAAAATCTGGATTAAGTTTTTACTGCAGTATGTTTGTAGCATTAGTAGTAGCCTGTTTGTTTGAATTACATTATTGAAGACATTCATGAAATCATTGCTTCTGTAGGCCGATGGTATCTGGAGTTCAGTAGCAGCGTGATTCTTAGTTAATTTAGAGATTGAGCAAAATAATAATCTATAATTTGTCTTTTTTTCAGACAGGAGATATCAGTTAAGTGTGCTGCAGTAAGTGCCCTTCTATACTCTATAAGGCTATTCTTCCAGGCAGATTGGAATACTTTAGTCAGGCGGTATTAACATTCTAGTCGTCTGCCAGTCTGTTTTAAAGCTCAAGTGTGGTCTTTGTACCATACTTTAGTGCTGCCATATTATCTAAAGTGGAATGAAAAGTGTCCTCTAAACATTCGGCTTTCAGGACTAGCTGTGGAGGTTGTACACTTAACATGGTAGTGTTGGAATGAACATATATAAGTGACTTTCATATGAAATTAATGATCTGAGACTGCTGTGGTAAATGATCAGCTAAAAGGTCAAAATTAAATCAAGACTGTGGTTGCAATAATGAGTGGGCCCCATTATATTTTGAGTGAAACCAAGAGAGTCTAAGATACGGCAGATCCTGTGGTTTGTCGAAGTGGATAATAAAGTCTGAAACTATTATTGCACTTTATTTAAGAGCGATATTAAATCTGATTCCTGTACTCAGAATAAGGCCCTGATGGCCTGTAAATTGTAATTACTGAAAATGAATTTTTATTTATTCCTCGATCAGTTATATTAAGAAAACAGAATTTCAGATTTTGTGGATTGCTTTCTTATTGATGCCTAAAGCGTTTATATACTGTAGATGTTTGCTATACCTCCACATTATAGTGTAATCACAAAGGCAGCAGCACAGGCAATGGTTAATATGAGGCCAAATATGCATGTGAGACCGTCTGAAGCTGTAAAATGAACAGAAAATAACAAAATGTTCATGAACACATACCTCAGCTCACATACAGCACCGCAAATTTACAAGATATGTACATTTAAAGGAACTACAACACAAAGCATCTCTACAAATAAGTAAACAAATAAGTAAACAAATAGCCCAGTACAACCGGTTGCTAAACCACATATGTGAAAGTGAAATGCCATACGCATCCAAGTATATAACTTACAAGGATCATACATAGCTCAACAGCAATTAAGAAATGATGTTGACTTTATTCGTCCACACAGAAGCAAATGATAAACCAGTGAGTGAACTCTACTGCTGTTAGTTCACAGGCCAGCTTCATATTACATTTAACATTCAGAGCCTCGCTTGTAGCAATTTCAGTGAGGATCTCTTGCTCAGGATTTGGTGAGTAAATGTTTGTAATGAATGTTGGTAATTTATTGTATATTATAGAATCGTGCTTGTAAACACTGTAGGTATTACTGTAATCCTCATTTCATTGTTTACTTTTGAATGCAAACAAAATCATTCAGCATAAAGGTTGCATTTGGCAATTTTGATCTCAGCTAAAGTAGCCTATAAGATGGGTGATGCCTATTCGAATAAGTATTTATTAATATGTATGTAAGGTTATGGCAGTTTTTATGATCTTACAGTGAAGTTTTACTGATATAACTAAATGCGCTCTCCTATTGGCCAAGACAGCAAGAGCTGAAATGGCATAACCCGATGGATTAATCATTAGCATAATTATTATATCTGAGCAGCAGCCTAAACCATGGGTTGCTAGAAATGGAAAACAGCGGTGGTAGCTCTATACCAGGTCTCTTTTTTTGCCATTTTTCCCCTTTTTACTCCCATGTTACTTGTGTCAATTCCAACCACTTGCTAGGTTTCAAACAATCACACAATAACTACCAGTGAAAGGAAGGTAAAGCCTAGCACACATCTAAAGTCATGTAAAGCCAGTCACCATATCTTTTCTCAAAACGTGTCTCTAATGCAACTTCACTGGACAACTGAATACGCTTGGAAAAGAGTACTAATTGCTAGTTTTTTAACATCAGCTAATGGCCTGGCTAGCATCACATTTTGAGTTTATAATGCTTGATTATTAGCTTGCTTTAATAATCACAGTTTGCCAGTGATTGCCACTGTGCTGTGATAACTTGTTCCAGGACATTTTGTGGGTTTTTTTGCAGCACTTGGCTAAGAAATATTTCCAGGTTATAACAACAGGCAGTAGCATTTATGTGTTCCCTATAAGTAACCGTGGTATTTTAAGATTTACGAGGGGAAATTAATACATTTAGTAGCAGGAGAACTGTTACAGCAGGATACAACAGTGCTAAAATGTCAGATGTTATAACGTGCTATGTCATTATATGTTATGACAACACCTAATATTTTATGACAACGTCTATGCCATTTGACATAGGTGTGTTTAACGCTGAATATGACGACAGCAACATATATAATATAACTTCTGGTTTTTGGAATAAGCCGGCATAAATGTTAATGTAGGTTTTTGTCAGGTGTCCTGAAAGGCATATGTTGGCATAATGTAGCCTTATGAATTGCTGGCCTTGAGTAAAGTGTTACTGTACTTACTGACACTGCATGACATACTGTTATCTACCAAAATGGTAATGATAGACAGGTAGTGTCAAAAATGCCAGTTCTCTAAGATTCCATTTCACATTAACCTATTAGCTTCAGACGAGCAAACTTCAAGCAGTGAACATGTCTTGGCTGTTCAGTTTCATTTAGGCCAAAAGGAAAAACTCTGTAATTTCCATTTTTGCCAAACTATCACTTTAATGTTTAAACAGAGCGTCACGTCACAGCTGCATGCATTAGTCACCCGAGAACTCCATGTGTCTCCAATCACGAGCACATAGGCCAAGTCCTACTCTGCCACACGAAGGTGGGTGCTTGCATACAACCGTCTGCTGATCTGATGTGAATGTGTAGTTAGTGCGCTGTGTGCGTGAACCATTTGCCTGGAGCAAACTCAGTGGGGTTGCAGCCAGAAGCAGGAGGGATGGAGGGTTTGCTCATCACAATAAGTGTTGCAATTTTAATGCCTGGCATTTAGCTCTGTCAGCAGGAAGAAGCGATCTCGGGTTACAACCTTTGAAATGCAAGAAAGGGAAAAACACACACGCGCATGCACACATGCACGCACACACACACGCAGGTTTGTTTTTGTACACAGTCAGGATGTTGGGTCAAACATATATCCTGTATATATTGAAATGTCTGCATGTGACACAAAATTCTAAGCTCATCCCTAAACTTAGTGCTAATTTTAACTATAGTAACCAAACAGACACCGTCTTAGTCTTACACTTCATAAAATGAAACTTGTGACTGTTGTTGAGATATTAGAATTGCAATCAGCCTGTTTTAACTCTAGCTTTTGGGCAAAGCCAGGACATTTCTGTCTTGGAAATGTACCAAAACAAACACACGCACAAACACATACACACATTACCCTCCCCCCGCACACTGCAGGCAGGAGTGCTATTTGTAGCAGGAGCTTCCGAGCAATGTCAGCTCAATCACAGCATGCGTCAAAAAAAGGGACCGACAAATTTCATGCCCGGTCAGATTCGCCTCTGTTTCGATCCAATCTTGCCGCCTTGTTTCACTGTTGTTCTCATCGCTTGTATCATTTCTTCCTTGTGCTAACCACTTCAGACCTCTGAATGCCAATGATGTGCTGGTTTCCACTGTTATGGACAGATAGCTGCATACTTTCGCCCTGCAAATATAGATTTACTGTGTCTGTCTAATGCAGTAATTTCTATGTATTGGTTTGTATTTATTTATAGGTCTTGTTGCACCCTGCGTATTGTGTAGTATTGTAATTTATGGTATTTCTCTTCTGCTGTGTGGTGCTGTAAGCACGGGCCTGACCCGGAGGAACAGTATTTTGTTCTGCCTACTATTTATGTGCCAGATCAGCTGAGAATTGTTTTTGTGTTTCATTTTTGCTTCTTTAATTTAGCACCTGAGCTATGAGACTATAGCTAACATACATTAGTTGTAGTAACTCTTCCAGCTCTTCATTAAGGTGGCACAGACTTGTGACCTGGGCAGAGTATGATTTGCTGTGAACTATAAAAATAAACAAAACTGGGAAGCTGAACACTGTGGTCAGCCATTTTCCCCGCCCTACTTCACCAGAGTTCTGATTAACCTCACCTGTCTTCCATTTACTTGTTGCGTATATATACCTGCCCTTGTCAACAACACTTCGCAAAGCCGACCCTAGTGTTGCTTACTGAGCAGTTTTCTATTGTTATCTGTATTCCTGTATTCCCTCTTCTGCCCTTTGGTTTTTGTCTTTTGCCTCTCCCTCTTGTTTGATCGCCTGAGTTCTTATTGTCCTGGTTTCGACCCCAGCCTGTATCTGGCTTTACGCCTTGTCTTGCCCATGTCTGTTTTGGTCGCTCTGGTTTTGCCATTCTGTTTGTTTGCTGAATCGACTCACTCACGACCCCGCATTAACCCACGACCCCCGCCCTTACATTTTACCTCTGCGAGCATCTGGTTCGTCAATGCAGCGTCACAAAACCACGTTTCTGCAATGGATATCACCTCATGGACCTGGAAATCCCTTGAATAACTGTTTGTTATTGCATCCTCAAATGCAGGCTAAAACTGTACCATGCATGTCTTATGACTGCCCAGTGTAAATCAGATGTCAACAGTGCCAGAAACGCTGCCAACTTTTCCAGGATTAAGCTCATCTAAAGGGACTGATGCTCAGTGGACACGTGTACTGTGGTTTAACAGCTCAGCCTTTTTTATTTATGGAAATGGTTTCTTGTTTATGGAAATAATGGACTTCGTCTTTTCTACACATGTTACAACAGCATGGCTGCTTTATCAGAGAGTGCAGGTGCTAGACAGACATGCCTTGTATTGAAAATGTGTTTCTTATTAAGCTCAAAAATATGACAGCAAAGTTCCTGCATAACAGACTCAGCTGTTTGACAGTCTTGTTTAACAGAAGAATGACCAAAAATCAGTTTGCATCTCCTGTCCCCAAATGTATTTGCTGATAAGTGCTGATAAAAGGAATAGTGATATAACAGTGGTACGCTATATACAGCGGTAGTGAACACATGAGCGGTATGAGTGCAGGAAGGGCAGTAATCTCAGGTCCAACTTCACTTAAACAGGCAGAATCTCATTCAGAAACAGCTCTGCTTATAATGCTATATACACTCATTGTCAAAAGAACAGTTGCAAAGTTGCACCCAGAAGGAATCAACCGACAGGAATGAAACTTGGTGGGTAGGTCTGACATTGTGAGACATACGAATGATTCAAGTTTGATTCGAATGATTCGCACATGTGACATAAGCAATGACAAACCTTGTTGCTGTACCTGACTGACCCAACAGCCACGACATTGAGCGAGCAGTGATGCCCTCCATGAGCCGTCCTGTTAGTGCCAGCACCATTAGCAGATGGCTGCACAACACAGGACTACATGCACGCAGATCATTACGATGACTGCCCTTAACACCATGTCAACATTGCCAAAGACTGCAGTGGGGTCATGCCAGACTGACATGGAGTGACTCAGAATGGCAATGTGTCAACTTCAGTGACGAGTCCTGCTTTTGTCTTGGTGGAGACGGCCAACAAACTCATCAAGATAGTCGTCTTCAGCGACAAGATGAATGGTTTGTTGTCGCATGTCACATGTCCAGGGTCTCGCTCCACCTCCACCCCTACTACAAAACCTGCAGGAACAGCATAAGAATATTTAAGATGCATGGGATGGATTATCACAGGACTCCATTAGGATCCCCTACAACTCAATGGCAAGACTTCTGGCATTTTGCGTTAGCAAACATGGCAGCCCAATCCCATACTGAGAGACACTACTTCTGTATGTTGGGAAAAAAACTAATTTAATTTTAATGTAAGAATCAGACTTTTTCCAAGCAATTTGGATCATTTCTGTTGGTCCATCATGACATTTTCACACAATGTAAATAGCAGGTACTGTGTTCATAAAGGTGAAATCCATAAAAGTCAAAATCAACAAAAATGGAGATACATAGTTTTCTTTGGACAGTGACAATATAAATGTTGGGATTAAATCGGGCTGTGTCTTGTTTAGAGGAAAATAAGTTACATGCCTTTTGTATGATGGTATGATGGTTAAATGATGTTTACATTGATTGTTTTCTGAAAAGGATGGCTGGGCTTTCCAGTTTTACAGATCTGTGTGGGTCATACCGAGGTAAAGTAATGAGATGACTTTTTCCAGGAAGTAAGTAAAGTTATCTCGTTACAGTTCGGCAGAAGTAATCAGTGTTTTGTAATTAATTACTTTTTTGAGCAACCACCCCAACACTGGTTAGAACAGGGGTACTCACTGCTCTCAGAATCACTGCTCTAGACTGCATGACCGCAAACATTTTGGAAAATCTTTATTGGTTAAACTCACTGCTGGCCTAATAAGCAATATAATAAGCAATATCTACCTAATAAGGAATGTAAGCAGCTGCTTAAGGTCCTGCGGCTGCCAGAGGCCCCCATAACAACGTCTGGGTTATTACCGTACCATTATGTTGTCTAAGATGCAACTGATTAATCATGTCTCAAAAAAGAATGAACGCATCTGGAGCCAAAAGGCAGAGAAGAAAAAGAGATGAGGGAAAAAGGCTTAGAGATAAAGCTATGTTTTGTGTTGCGTTAATGTTATACCATTAGTTTTGTCTTGTAGTTGGACAAGAAGAAGTGGATCTGGGGTGTGTCTGTTGAAACGAGTTCCACTTTCTGGCTGGGTTTCAGTTTCACAAAACCTAACAAACACAGATGCAGTTAACAGCTATTAACAACTTTCTCTGCTAATCCAGGTTTAGACACTTAGTCTTTGATTAATCCAGGTTTAGAGGATTAGATACTCAGGCCTCGATTAATCCAGGTTTAGAGGATTAGATACTCAGGCCTCGATTAATCCAGGTTTAGAGGATTAGATACTCAGGCTTTAATTATACCAAATTTAAAGGATTAGATACTCTTTCTATGATTAATCCAGGTTTAGATACTTAAACTGTGATTAGTCCAGATTTAGATACTCCAACTGTGATTAGTCCAGGTTAAGATACTCAGACTATGAAAATCAAGCTCTTGCTTCAGATCTGAAAAAATCCAAAGTTGTTTCTGTTTGGTGGCTTCCTTCACGGTGTTCTTCCATGAATACCTTTCTTATTTGTGTTTTTGTAAAAGCAACAGTCCAGCCTGGGTTAAGAAAGACTGTGACTAGTCCAGGTTTAGATCCCCAGACAGAAGAGCTTTATTGAACAATCGGGCAGTTGACCACAGCACCAAAACACGACCAAACATAAATGGAGAAAGTGAGATCAGAGTAGAGGAACAGGCTAAGGTCAGAACCAGGGTAGACAATCAGCAAGGCAACCAGAGTACAAGGGGAAGACAGAGAGAATAGTCAGAGAGCAGACAGAGGTTGAAATGCCAGAGAGTAGAAGAGAACGTAAAGCCAATAGGGATAAGGAAGAGATCGATAGTCAGAGATCGAAAGGGGTCAGAACCAGAGTAGAGAAATAGCAGAATAGAACGCTCAGAATTGCAAAGTGGGTTTGGCAAAACTTTGCAATGAGTGTGTGTGTGGCTTATATGCAGACTGATGATAGAAGGCAGGTGTGCTAGTACTCAGGAGACCTAGAGTGGGAATGATTGGGAGACTGGGGACATGTGGGTGTGACGTCATCGGGTGATGCACTCTGGGAAGTAGAGTCCGGGAGAGCGGCAGTGCCAGGAAAACCCGGAAGCGTGACAGATTAGTCTACGTTTAAATACTCAGACTATGTTTAGTCCATGTTAAGAGACTCAGACAGTGATTAATCCAGGTTTATAGGTTTAGATATTTAGACTGTGATTAGTCCAGGTGTAGAGGTTTAGATACTTAGACTGTGATTAAGCCAGGTTTAAAGGTTTAGATACTAAGGCTGTGATTAGTCCAGGTTTAGTTACTCAGACTGTGATTAGTCCAGGTTTAAATACTCAGACTGTGAATAATCCAGGTTTACATAGTCTTCAAAGCAGGAAGAAGAGATTATACTATCTAAATTTGTCCCAGGTAAAGCATTTTTTAAAGGTAGTAAGTGTTGTCACCACTACCTAAAGAGTTAAATTAAACTTATCTTAAAGTTACCCTGGATTAGAATTGCTGAGAAGGTTATTCATGATTTTTAATGAAATGTATTACAATCCCTAACAAGCATCCAACCACCAGTGATACACAATTAACCAGTGAGAAATGCAAACAATGTCAGCAGCACTGTTGTTAGACAACCTTTAATGTGATAAATGATGGTATATCAGCTATGGGTGAGCCCAAAGACTACTGTTTAGGGTATCCAAAAGGCTTGAGTCAACCCTGGTTCACATTTTCATAGATGTAGCAGTAGTTTTTGGCAAACAAGTTCAAATGTGATCACCTCTTTCTTACATCTTACCTACCCCGTAATGTACTTGTGTATGGAAGGGATGACCAAACTCTTGTACCAAACACTGGTCAACAGTGATTACAAATGGAATGCTTTGTCCCCACCCCCTCTTGTTTCCCCCAGGAAGGTTTCTGTTCTAAAGTAAACCTGGCTGAATGGTGTGAATGGAGCCTTGGTGCAACCTGAGGGTAACAGGCAGTCATCTGGCTTTGAAATTCAAGATGTGGCTGTTCACTCAGCTCAACAGAGGGGGAGTATACTATTGCCTTCAGCCAGAGCAACAGCAGAGGTGGACATTCTCCTGGCAATTAAACACTCGTCTAAATATTTGCTGGCTGGAGGAAAAAAAAGGTCCCTTGGGGTTTCACACAGTTCAGGAGCAGCTCAAGAGGGTCGGAAGTTACCACCAGTCTTTATCTTTGTTCCATCTTCCGTAAGCATAGGGGCACCATTTGAAAGGCCACGCTTCTTTGCACTGCTGAAGAATTCACCTCCAAAAGGCACTGCCAGATCCTCCAGATGTTTTCATTCAGCGGGAAGCTGCTCTATCAGTGCAAGGGAGAAGGGCTTTCAGTGTAATAAAACTTTCAAGCTCAAGCTGACTGATATCTCAAGTATTTTTCTCTTATATGGTCTAAATTGTAGAAGAGGCAGGGCTGGCTGATTTAAACCTATTTTAAATATATTAAGTTATTAATGTTTGTCTGTCGTTTTATTTTATGAATCTTATTGCATCACGACCTGAAATTAACGGATCATTTGGAAATCTTCCTTATTTATAGTACCATGCAAATTCAGAGAACACACCTAATTTATTTCCAGTCAAAACAACCATTAAGTGCAAGTTATTGTTGTTTTCAAGCGATTAGATACAATAAGATAATCCCCTTGCATAAAGAAAATAAGTGAAAAATGATGCAGAGAAAATAGGGCTCCTCATAACCATGCAAGACCTGCTCTTTGAGAGAGAGGAGAAAATCAAGCTCTTGCTTCAGATCTGACAAAAAGCCACAGGTGTTTCTGTTCGGTGGCTTCCTTCATGGTGTTCTTCCATGAACACCTTTCTTATTTGTGTTTTTCTAATAGTAACAGTCCAGCCTACATTTGCAGACAGTTTGTCTAACCATGGATTGAGGTACAGCCAGGTCTTTAGCAGTGCTTTTGTAGCCTTTTCCTGCTTGACACATCATACATATAAGGGTTAAATGCTTATACATAAAGGTTATTTTATTATACTTATACATAAAGGTTATTTTATTATGCTTATACATAAAGGTTGTTTTATTATACTTATACATAAAGGTTATTTTATTATGCTTATACATAAAGGTTGTTTTTCAAGTGAACTTAAGTAAAGTTAAAGTATATTTCCCAAGTATACTTTATGTGGTAAGTATACTAATATTAATAAACTAGTAGTATACTTGTAAGCATACTATTTCAATACTTCTTGAGACTAAATTGGCCCATTTCTTAGTTCATGAAAGTACACTTTAAGTATGCTTTAGGTGTAATAGTAGTAAACTTTGAGTACACACCTAGTTCAAGCTTTCAGTTCACACTTACTTAATATCATGGTTGTATCAAAAGCATATAGGTTATAGAAATGAATCACACTTCTGTTTTTTTATTTAGCTCTGATCTTGGACCAACAATTAAATATACACTGATCCACCTTCCTTGTGACCAACTCCACTGTGACCACCTTCTACCACACAAGAACAAATTTGATTTCTTCAGTGTTCCTTTCACTGGATTACTCTTTAAAGGTTCCTTTCAAATGATTGTTCTTTAAAGAACCGTTTTTGTAGGTGAGGTGTGTGACTGTGAAGAACTTCTATAGAACATTCTATAACCAAATACAGGTGTTTCCTAGAATCATACGTCTAAGCCAAGAACCTTTACAAAACCTTAATTTTTAAGAGGGCAATTTATTTCTATTTATGACATATCTATTTGCTGTCATAAATTTTGTTGGCTGTTTTCTGTGACTGAACACAACAATTGCCAGTCACATAATCCAACCTCTTGCTTTATTTTTGAATGTCATCAGCCATGTGTTTGAATCATATAGTACAAGTCCAAAATTCAGAACCATAAATGTCAGTAACAGCTTTATGGAGCTGGCTTGCAGGCTAGAAGGTCTTAACATGTCAGCACTGGCAAGCACTAAGATTAGCACATTGTGCAACAAGGCCATGTGTAGCACTAATGATTTCTAAACAGTGGACACATTACTTGCTTATGCTGGCACATGCTAGAGATACGTGAGTGGTGGAATAAGCCTTTTAAATGAAATGGCCAGACAGTCTGGCGTTATGCCATCTATCGTATCTGTATGCATATCAGGAATCAAATGAATTCACAATATACACTGGTAGGCGTGGAACTCCAGCAGCACTACTGTGTCTGATCTACTTATATCAGCGCAACACACACTAGCATAGCTCCACCACGTCAGTGTCACTGCAGTGCTAAGAAAGATCCACCACCTAAATAATACCTGCTCTGTGGGGGTCCTGCCTATTGAAGAACAGGGTGAAAGGTCGCTAACAAAGTATGCAGAGAAACAGATGGACTACAGTCTGTAACTGTAGAGCTGCTAAGCAGAACTGATGAAATGGACTGTGTGGTCAGGGTGTGTTTTATTTTTAACATACTTTTATAATCAAAGAGTTTTTTATTGTTGTATGGGCATTAACTCATGGTTGTAAAATAAATAAATAAATAAATAAAGTAAGAAAACAAGTAAATAAATAAATTTTTCCTCAAAACTGAATTTACTTTGCAGTGATCCTTAACATTTTCTTTTTTGACCAGCACCACAGACTCTGACCAGATGAGAGCCTTCGGTTTTGAAATAGGGAGAAAAATGCAAGTTCTTTGTTTATTCATTTATAAACAACCTGTCAACCTCCTGTTGTGGTCCACGGAAATACTATTCAATCAGCATCTGGACATCAGACCCTTGCTCTCTAATATCAGGAACAGTGGGCATATGGTTGCTTTTGCTGTACATCAGTCCTGTACATCTAGCCCTTTCTATAACTAGCCCAGCATTCACACATTCAGTGCACTGGCAGCCTACACTGGCATACACAACAACAGTAACCACAATATAAAGAATGACAAAGCCCACTATTATAATGACTATGAAGTGATTCTACACTGCACTGCTTTTGTGATTCATTGTTGAGCGATGTTCATTTTGTTTAGCCAACAGTCATCAAAGTAGCACACTAATACAGAAGAGTACTCTGGAATAATGAATATGCTTATGAAGCACTCACATTGGAACTGGAGATGTCGTGAGAGGAAATGATTCTCTTTGACAAAAAAAGCAGAAAAGCAACAACAAATAAACACTGATTTAGGTCAAACCACGTCACTGCACTTGATTCAATAACTTTTAAGTCTTGTTAGACCTTAGGAAACTGCAAAGCACCAAAAGAAGAAGAACGGATGAGAAGAACTAATTTTACAAATGAACCTTTCAGACTTCCATTAAGGTCGTTCCGCTTTTGTATACCTTTCTGTTTTGCAATATCATGTTGTCAGGTAATACACACATAGGCCATTCTACTAAATTAGTTCAAACTGTGGGCACACAGTAAAACAACTATTAAAAACAATTTAGTATCCAGACCATAGATATTTACAAGGACTAGGCTAAACCCACTGTATACAAGGATTATGCTAAACCCAATATATTAATTGAGATTGTAATAAGCTAAATAATTAAAAAATTGTTATTTATAGAGTACTTTATATTGGAAAGTGTATCAAACCATAACCTGTGAAAGTTCAACAAGTTTTAGTTCATTAGCCATACCCCTACATTTTGGAGTAGGAAATGAGACTCAATGATTAATAATTAAAAACTGATATATTTTCTGCGATTAAGTAAAGTGTTAGTGTTTTAACATAAAAGTGACAACATGGAAAGTCAATCATTTCTATTAATAAAATAAGAATAATTAAGATTATTAATAAGATTTTTACAGGGATTTTATAGGGATTTTAGTCAAGACAGTGTCCTCTGTGGATGATGTGAAAGTTCTTTTAACTTAGAAAATCAACAAAACATTATCTGACCAGGGGCACCCAAACATTTGCATATGACCAGGAGTGTAACCAAAATTTGGGCACACAGTAGTGTGGCCACGCATGCTTCCATGAGGTTTATGAAGTTTGGTATGCATTTTAAGGAGGTTAAGCACCTAACAAATAATAAGGTAAGCAGTGTTTCACTGCAAACTGTATCTGTCAAAGGAAATTAGCTTAAATGTAGTCAATGATCTAGTATCTTTATCAAAACGAACAAAAATATCTGCCAATATAGTAACTAACTAACTAACTACTACTAATAATGATAATACATTAATAAATAATAAATGTATAATAAAGTTACAACAATCTCAAAATGAGAAATATTAAGACATCTAAACTAGATGACTAACATTAACTGTTACATTAACTACCAATAGTTGCTGCATTGAATCAAATCCAACTTCTTTTTTGTGCTCATTAAATTGACTGTCTTCTACCACAGCTAGCTTACTTTAATGCATCATATTTACACTTTGGTATCTCAGGGTTTGGAGGGCCCCCATTCAGGCAGGGCCCTGGTTAGTCAGGTCCCTCATTACACTCTGTCCAATGCCACCTTCAGCCAATAATGTCAATTACTCAACAAACACTTTATACACTATAATAAGAAACATTAGTGCATAAACGACCTACCAGACCCAAAATATTTTAAAAATGTGCTACCAACAAAGATTGTGGAAACATTTTTCATTGACTAACTGGGGTTTTCTGGTTGCAATATCTCTAGTGACAACAGAGTGCTTGACCAAGATGAAAATAGGTTCATAGTTGCTTTAATAGGACTTTTCTATGACTCTTCCTAAATACAGGCAGCAGTAGTGGAAAATGCATCAATCGTCATCATTTAGAGCTGAAAAGTAGGAAGTATTAAATATAACACTAAATACAAGGGAACTAGCAAGATGATGGACAGACTTGCCTTTTTCATGCTCCGCCCACATATGTGTTCTTTTGTGGCAACTGTTAAACATGCTTTCTAGATGTAACCCAAAATCCCTTTTAACCCCACTGAGTTATTTCTGCTTACATTTAAAGTGTCTCATCAATTGTCTGTAATTGATCAGTTTTCTTGTCAGTCAGAAGGCTTCTTCCTGTCAAGCAGTGTGTGTTTTACATTAAGCACACATATAGTTTAGACTATCTATAGCTAAATGCAGAGAGGAACGCTCAGGGCATTCTAAGCCTTCTTAATATTTTCTAGGAGTATTTTCTAGGAACTAAAGAGTCACATTTTTAATGTTTAATTAATCTTCCTTTAATAGAATCATCATGTATTTTGTACTAATTTTGTAGTACATCATGATAAGGTTTGGTTGGAAACAAATAGGTTAAAAGCTTGACCTGCCTAATAAAAAATGATCCAATTATGTTGCTTCTTTGTTCCCATCAGTCAGGACTTCCAAAGCTGCACTAAGGTACTTGGACATTAGATTAATTAATATCATAATTAGAGAGTGACAGAGGAATCATGTTTTGATTTTAAATGGGTTGAAGCAATTTTATAAAGAAAGAATGTAATTCCAGGAATAGTGGAAGTCCAGGGATATGTCACTGACTGCAAATATGAGCCATAGCCTAACCAGAGGATAAACAGAGGAGCCTAATGCTGTGGCTCTCACGGTAAAACTGCAATATACGTTGCAACACTCATGCTAATACCAGTTACACGCTTAAAACAAAACATGGAATACCTTTCATGAACCTCAAACATCTGTGTTTAATTTAGAACAGCCAAACCGTTTTGTTCACGTAGCATACTACCCTACTAACGTACTACTGGAAATCACATAGAGGCACTATCATAAATTAGCATTATTTTAGAGTTGTTTCTTTCTCTATGAATTGAAGGCCAAGAACTAGTTGTCATGGGTCACCACTGACTATGTGCTTATTGCCTATTTTCAAACACCCTAAAATAACATCTTGCTGCTAAAGAAAACACGTTATTACATGATGGCTAACAGCATTTTATGTTGTCTATGTCTTGTATGGAGCATCCAGTCAAAACATTCTTTATTAGTGTAGAAATAGACTATTTGCTACATTTAACCAGCTGTATCCTTCAACATGGAGTACTACATTCAATGAAATAGCATGCTTTATTGATCAAAGTGCTGGAAATTTAACGGCTTATATTTTTATATTGCAGCAAGAAGCTTGGACAATTTATTCCTATAATGCATCTTCATGTAGAACCAACATGGCAGCCAGAGTACAAGAAACGAAAATCACTCTTAAATCCAAAAAAGGAAATAAGGTCTCTAAACCTCTAGTGCAGCCACACCCTGCCACTGAATCTCACTGGGGGTTATGAATCAGAACCCCAAATCTAGATGACATCAGCTACACTTTCAAACACAGTACCCAACCAAACAGTTCCAAGAGTTCTCTTTACCTCCACACATTAATATCACATAGCTGGAAATGGAACAGAAGAGTGTTACTTACAACGACTCCAACATCACAATATGTAAATAGGGTCAATCTTTTTACTGCTCAGTGTGTCTAATGGAATCTTAATGTGAACCTATATGGAGTATAACTAGACATAGGTGATTCTAGTAATATCAAGGTGAAGCCAGAAAAAATAAAGCTGCAAACAAGATGCTGGAGACAATAATAATGACCAAAAAGGCGATATGGTGGAGTCAGTGGGGAGCAGAGGCAAAGTATAACTTCCTAGGTGAACACTTGCATCAGTCTCACTCAAAAAACTGGAAATGATGTTCTGAAGATGATGGACAGTTTCAGGATGGTGAACCTACTGGGTTTAAATTATACAGCACCTTTGGACCATTTTGAAATCAGCCTGTGGACTGTTTTCAATGCAGCTAAATACATTTTATCATATGACAGCTTCCTTTAAATGTGCTAATGCACTTTGGACAGATGTTGAGGGCAATCAAAACATGTTGGGGAAGTCTCTGTGGCTGTTATTAGGAGTACATTTCCAGGTCAGCTTGAGGACTGGGCTGTGTGGTATGCAGATAAACAGCCAGGCATCAAGAGGTGTTTCACACCACGCTTCACTGAACTGCCACTCTCCCCCCTCCAACCCCCTCCCAGAAAAGAGACCAAAGTTAGCACAGTGCAGCGTAAAATGGCTCTCCTCTTTGCATTTCATTAACACTTGGACTTCACACTCTGACACTTTTTTGCCTCTATTACTGAAGTACTGGAGTGCATATCTTTTTGTCACCACTACACATTTATTTATGAAAACAGTCAACACCTTTGTACCCTCTAGCAGTTTTTACTGTGCTAACGCGCTTCCCATTAAAATGTGCTGTAAGCAAGTATGAGATGTGCTAGCTCATGCCTGTTTGGGAGGCTTAATGAGAAGCATTCCACTGACATAGTGATATTTAAAAAGCAGCTATAAAATCTAAAGCTTGAGCTGTGTTTATATGTGTTTACGTGGTATGCTGTGGAGCTGATTCCAGTACTTACATAAGCCTGAGTACAGGCCAGGAACAAGTCTTTGCTCAGCGAAACTGGGTAGCTGTGGTCATCCTTATGTTCCTTTGGCACAACCATGTGAACTTATTGTACTACGGCAGCATCGCTGGGTTAGAAATATAGGGAGCACAAAATTGAGAGTTACATTAAAAACCCAGGAAAGCTGGAATGAAAAATAAGATATATAAATATGATAAAACACGCTTAAAAACCACTGACCAGACCTATCTGAGAACTTTGTGGCCTTGGCTAATGAGAGTTTGACTGACAGCTCTCTGTCCAATACTCCTAGCCTACTCTTACAGGACTAACATCATTATCCAGCCTCTGGATGTGATGGTAAGTGAACAGAAAAAGTCACAGATGAACAGATGTGCAGACGGATGGATGATTGAACAAAAGGATGTATGAAGCACTGTGCAAAGGAGCAGATGAACAGACATGAAGACAGACAGACGGACAAACAAACAGACAGATGAAGCAATGCATGAATGAAGGAATGGATGAAGGAACTATGTTTGCGTATGGATAAACGAATGAATGGGTGACACGCAGCTACAGACAGCTTACTAGCTTTTGGGTATGCTGGTTAGCTTCAGCTTGCTATGTTTTCGGACTCTGTGGATGGGGCAAGAAACATCAGCCTGTTGATTTGTTGGGGAATGATTACAGGAAATAGTAGATTAGGACAGCACAGTTTACACTGAGAGGACAGAAATATGGTAAATAAATTATTAATTTGTTGGTCATTGGAAAGTTATTCAAAGAATATATATTGTACATGTTGTTTACTGTTTCCCTACCAGAACAAGCTACTTAAAAAGAAAGCACAGCTTTAAGCGCTGTTGGATTTTAAACCTTAGTCATTCAGCTTTGTTATTGTCATTTTGCTTAAATATTTTAATGTTTCATGTTATATATAATTTTGGACACCCTGGACAAATTACACTTATTTTCATTCTCTGCAGATAACTGTTTTAATGTACAGCTATGTACAGGTACTTTGAATTTGTAGTAAAAAATTAAATTGAAAAACAAAAAAAAATGTGGCATGTGCAATAGTTTGGACAAAGTCTCTTTTGTCAGCATGCAAATGCTTTTTGTATCCAGCTAGGAGTGTTTTTAGGACTCCTTCTTGCAGGCCTGTGGATATTCTCACAGTGTCTTGCATGCACAGATCTACCTGGAAATTGTCAATGACATTCAGGTCTGTGAGGGACATTCCAAAAGATTGCCTGTGTGTTTTGAAGTAGCTCTTGGTGGAGTTTAAGCTATGTTTTGGATCGCTGTCCTGCTGTAGAAGCCTCGGTTTCATAACTGACTGTGTCAAATTTGTTTCCAGAATTTGCTGATATTCAGTGGAATGCACACTTCATTCTGCCCATGTTTCTACCCATGTCAGAGGCTGCCACACAATCCCAAAGTATAACAGATTCTCCCCTACACTTAATGACTGACAAGGTGTTCTTTTCATCAAATGCTGTTCCTTTTTTCCTTTTTCTCTAAAACATATCTCATTGACTGTGACCGGAGTTCCATTTCTACATCTTCAGGCCACAGAACCTTTTTGCAAAATCCTTTTGGCTTGCCTAGATGTTGTTTTACATACTTCAGATACTGGCAAACAACTCACATGTGGTAAAAAGTTAAAGAACATTTGTTTTCTTTTTGCAAAACAAAACTTTATACATAACAACATATTTCCACCAAATTATAATAAAAGATCTCCTTTTACTATTGACTAAATGTTTAGATCTGTACTTGCTTTCTTTGCTTGCTTCAGTGAGCTAATATTAATAATATTAAATAACGAGACCCTGCCTTTATCACTGCTGACGATAGTGACTTATAAAGGCTGAACCATTGCCGACACAAGTGTATAAACACAAACACACAGCCGTAGTTTGCTATAGAATCTGGGGTATAAGGATATTGCCAGTGGAATGGGACACTTTGGAGCAGATCATTACTAGGGCTGTAGTCAGCACCACCTTTGTGGTGTCCAAGAAAAGTCCAAGGTCTTCACTAGTCAAATTTGGGTTAAAGTTGAGTCCAAATGAAAAGGCCTATGAGTGAAAGTGTTGGTGACAGTTAAAATGAAACATACACGGAAAAATATATATATTGTTTTAAAAGTAACTTGGTGAGATCAGAGACAAAATTTGGCGAGACCGATGGCTGAGACATGTCTGAGTACAAATGCTATCAAGTTCAAGACAAGTCTGAGACAATAAAAACCGTTATTGAGTATGGACTTACTATGGACATACTGTAGCACTGGTCACCTATATAAACAAAACTAAAGCATAAAATACTATGCTAATTACAGTATATTATAAGCTTTAGTAGTTTCCAAACAAGTAGCTTAGAATCCCTAAAAGACTATACAAAGTTTCATATTGTTTATTTTTAAAGTTTAAATCAGATTAAAACAACCAGATTGCATAGTAATAGTTAGAATAGATACAATTTTACTATTTTAGTGACAATCCTACAGTCCATTAGCTAAATTAGCTAGCTGACAGGCACTTAAAACAATAAAACATGCAACAGCTTTCAGGTTAAATAGCTTTCATACTTGTTTCTCTAAAACAGCTGTTTGTAAGGTGGGAGTAGCGATTTTGACAGGTTTTGATTTTTATTTTAATTTTAAATTTATTAAAGAAAACAGGTAAAGAGGGCAAAACTGGGGACTAGTAGTACTAGTAATACTGCTATTGTACTGCTAACCCTTTCTCCTTTCTCTCCTTCACTAAACTTGATGGTTTATAAGCTGAAACACAGTTAAAGTACATTATTATTGTATTTAATTTGATTTAGTAGTAATAATAGTAACAGTACTGTTACAGGGAAAAATGAAACATGTGCTTTGGAGATTTGATACTTTCCTGGAATGAAGCAGCAGTAAATACCTTTGGGATGAGTTGCAGTGCCATTTGAGGAGCAGAACTAATCATTCAACATCAGGATCTGCCCTCACTAATGCTCCTGTGGCTTAACTATATAATGGTTATTCACACTAACACATCAAATTCACAAAAATAGGCAAGCTTTAGGGAATGGGGAAATGCTGGGAAGGTTTTTATGGTTCAATGCTATGATATGGTTCTATGGTATGGTTTTTGGTATTGCACAAAGATCATATTTTAAAGTGTGTGCCTGAAAAACATTCCAATCACAGGGTTGTAGCCATATATTAAAATGCCATACATTACAAAATATAGCTTAATAAATGTTCTTTTCTCATTTGAGCTGTTTAACTGGCTTACACAGTTAAATAGGGAACTAACATATATTAAACTACATTTTTAAAGAAAATGAAATTTGATCTCTTTTTTGTGAGTGCTGCTATTGTATTATGGCCAATCAAAACCATTACGCTGTCTGCATCAGTCCTGAATGTGTGAAGTAGAGTCCAGTTGACCAAACCGTCTTATTTTCTCAGCCCTCCAATTACTGCTTAACGTCTACCATTGCCTCAAGCTCAAGTTCTTTATCATCATGCCAATTTTTGAAATTGCAGCTCCAGCTTTGGTGAAAAGATGTACCTGGGGGAACCTGAAAAAGATCCTATGCCTGATAGAGTACAGTTTGTCATTTTCTACCTTTTTCAGAGCCAAAAAAGTTCATCAGTGATACGTCAAATGCTCTTTTATTACATTAAAATAAGTGTCAAAACCTTAGGACTCAATGGCAAATGAGGTTTTCAAAAAGACAATTATAATAATTTTAATCTTAATACTTAATACCAAAATGGACATGATGTATATTTTTATGTCTGCACATGTATTTACATATCAATTGGCATTTTATGTCTTAAATATAGTGAGTGATATCAAAGATTTTAATTGCCCGTTTCAGTTATTACAAGTGTACTGACCTTTCAAATGAGGGTTTTGAAATTATTATAATTATACGCTTTCATGGTTTTACCTGAGGTACGTTAAACTATTCTCACCAAAATGATGCAAAACATTTTTTCAAATACATTTGAACCTGACATTGCACCAGGTCCTTTGCTTTTGGTTCTGACATTTGAGAAAGTAAGGTGTTGTGGACAAAAGCTTTGCAATGAGTTGGAGACTTTTAAAGTTGCCTTAGTTTCCAACATAGTCTTCATGTTATAGTTTAAACACAAAATTACAAAAATACATATTTAAGTATATCTGTTCTAACTGTTTTATTTAGATTTGTATATCATTAGATGACCTTTTTGATAGTTAGCGTACAGTACACAGGAGCAGGTCAGGCAAGTGGGTCCAAATGCTAAGTGTTGTTTATTCCACATTCACATTACAAGAAGACAGAGTAGAGGCAGAAACTGTGAGTAAAGAAGAGCCCATGATAAACAAAAACACAACACTAAAACAAAAATAATAAGAAAACAAGACCAGAAGCTAAACAGGAAACCTAAAACACAGAGCATATGCACTAAGAACAGGATACGTACATTTATTCACTCAATGCCAGACAGCATTGGAAGCAAACAAAGGGATATAAATACACAACAACTGGGAAGGGGAGGAGCCACAACCTAGAGACAGGTGAGAGGCATAAGAGAGGCATAAGAGAGCGGAGATAAACAAACAAAGGCACATGGCAATGACATGACAGAAAGAAGCAGGGCAGGTAGCATGGTTGCACCACCTGACACTTTTAACCTTTTGGAGGCAAAATGAAGCTTAAATATATTTAATATAGATGCACTAAAAGTTTTCAGATCAAAAAAGTTTTATTAAAAAAAATATTCTTGGATAATGATGTTTAAACATCTATTTAAATTCATCAATCAATTAATGCACACCCAGGCAAAACATAAATGATCCCATAAACATTTTTAATGCACACCCCTGATAAAATGCTTTAGCCTAGGGTGTATGATGGTTTAGGTTTTTAAAGTTTGATGTGGTGTTGTTTCCTTTCTGCACATCTCAGCTGTCTGGTTTGAAATCTGTTATGTTGTCCTACTTCGGCAAAAGTTGTGCCTGTGGTGAATGGATGCATGCTTTACAGTGAAGTGTGTTGCAATGTTGGTTGTGTTTACATTAATCTGGCATTCTGATGGATGTTTACGCATCTTGTTGTGTCTTGTTTTATTTCACTATAGTGCAGAAGTGTTGGAATAGATAGGGTGATGACTGCACTGCTGTCAACAATAGGCCATAATCTGGTATTAAGTCATCTACCAAGTTGGCCCACTGAAATGGTACTTCTACTAACTGGCTTGTTATATACAAAACAGTCATATGAGTCTAAATACACAGCTTATGTGGCATCATGGAACACACATGTGTCTATTTCCTCATCCATCTATTTTCCTAAGCATTTTTAAGAGAAAGGCACAAAACATGATATGATTGCACAATGTGTGGAAATTGGTAAATGCATCTGATCACATATTTCATATCAAAGTTTGGCAACTAGCAGTTGATGTAGCAAAGCCTTAAATGTTCCAGCAAAGGCATTTAAACACATTTTTGGAATACTCAGCTTGTAGGTGATTGTAGACGATCAGCTTGTAGATGATATGTTAGGTGCACATCAACAATATATCAGTAGCAGTAGTGAAGCATCCGAATACATTAGTAAATATCAAAGTACATATCAAAGTGGAAGCAAATATCTCGAAGATGTGCTGTTGCTGCATTATTGACATGTAACCTGAAATAGACATTAAATGTTACATCCATTAAGCAAAACCTAACACTATCGAGCCCTATGCAAAACCTGATCCTGACCCTCACCTTGGCCCTAATCCCAACCCTTACCCTAACCCCAACCTAAAACCTATTCATAACCCTGGTCTTAATCCTAACCTTAACCTTAACCTCAACCCAAAACATAATCCCAACCCTCACCCTGACTCTAATCCCAATCCTAAAATTAACCTCAACCTAAAACCTAATCAACTCTGGCCCTAATCCTAACCCTCACCTTACACCCTAACCTTAGCAAAATCTGATCCAGTTACACTGCAGTTTCAGAATGGTGTCAGCAGTATGTCTGTTAATCTTACTAAGTGTGTGAAATGGTCTGTATTATACCTGCTACATGTTTAGCGACTTCTCAGGTGAACATCTACAGATATGAAACAACAGAATTTAGCAGACTGTAAGCAAATTTTATTTACACAGTTTAAGTATAGAATAATCCTCTGACTGTATTCAGATGCTTGTTTGCTACATCATTGATGTGTTATTAATATGCCACTGAGAGTCTGTAACTTCATGTATATTAATAGAACAAATTCACCTTACATCACAGCAGCAAGGAACCTACTTCTGGGTGGATAATACAAGCACTACACTGCACTGGTAGAACAGGGTTTTGCACCAATCCAGAAAGTTTTTAACCGGGGTACTGAAAACACATCTTCTCAGACCAATAACTGCACAAGCTAGTGTGGTTAATTTTTCATATAATCATGAATTTGCACCAGCCACATCTGTAAATGCAGGGTTTAATGTAGAAATGTTCATTTTATGTTTTCCCACATGCACTCTGCAAAAACAAGAACCCCTAAACATGAACTGACTGAACTTATGGTTCCAACACATTTTCCTCTTGCTCAAGACACCCTGAATCATTATAACCACTGTAATTAATACCTTTCTGATTATTTTGTGTCACTCTAAAGTATCTAACTAGGCTAATGAGATAAACCAGGACAGGCCTTGTCCTGGGCACGGACGCTGTACCTGACTGACTCAACAGGCATGATTGGAGACATTCAGCAAGCAGTGATGCCCTCCATGAGTCATCCCGTTAGTGCCCGCACCATTGGCAGACGGCTGCACGACGCAGGACTACATGCACACAGACCATTATGACGGCTGCCCTCAAAACCTTGTCAACAACAGCAAAGCCTGCTGTGGTGTGGTGCCAGACTATGATATAATCCGAATAGCATACCAATCCGACACTTCCTCCTGGGTGCAACTATTCTTTTGATGATGAGTGTATATGATATATACTATAAAGTTCTACCTGAAGTTCTGCCTGAATGTAACTGCTACACCATTTAAGGTGGAACAGAACATTTGAACAAGAATTTTCATTGTGTATTTATGAGGTTTGGCGGTTTTGGTAATTAATGTTTTAGTTTCTGTAATAGCTAATACCCTGGAATGCTCTCCAGTCCACCAATAGAGAGCACATCTGTCTTTTCATATTTTTGTAGTAAATCTGGTGTATTTTGTCTTGTCTTCATCCACCTGAAGGGCTATAGCTGCAGCGACGGTGATGAGACAGGCTATATCAGAGTCACAGCTTGCCTACCAAGATGTTGTTGGAGTGCCCTTGATGATGCAATTGTATACTCTAAATAACACTATTTCAATTCTCATACCTCCTCCAGAGTGACTCTGATGGCATCGTCTTTCTATACATATGTGCCCCTGGCCCTCTGTCTTTTCTTAAATACCTGACTTTTTCTTTTAGATTATCTCCATGATCGAATCAAAGCACCGCCATGAATGTGATTTATAAGGCTCTCAAGTTGAAGAGTGTCAGCTTAAGTGTTTGCTGTGGAGCTGGTAGGTAATCCTGCAGCTTCTAAAGTCTCTTTGTTCACAGGCTCGCTGAAATATCGGTCGTCTGGCCCTCTCCCCTGTGTCAATAGGAACAGAGAGCTCCTTCAGCGCAGCAGCCAGCAGAGGTTACGTACCACTAACGAGCTGCTCGACCTCCAGCACCTGACGGCTAAACAGAAAGACGGCAGGAGACATGGAGAAAGAAAAAGGAAAATGTGGTTCATAATTAAATGGACTGATATCAAAGATAAGGCTCCCAAGGAAACACGTCAAGCGGTTTTTAATAAAAGAAAAGTCTACCAAGAGAAGCTTTCACCTTTTTGTTTTTCTTCTTCTTCTTCTTTTTCAGCCAACCTGATTGAGATCAGACACATCTGGTCTTCTGATGGTGACCAGAGTTGTTGTATATGCCAGAGGTTTTCGCTACAGAGATCCATAAAGAACCACAGAATCCTTGTTCCGCTCAGTGCCAATTTAGACCATGCCTTCAACATACGGTGGTAGCATAAGTGTAAGGGTGAGAACTTGGAGGGCTGAAAGTCCCATCTTATCACACTGTTTTTAGCTTTCTTTATAAGAGCCACTGAAGCTTATTAAGGTTTCTTACTCCAGTCTTGAATCAATCATCTTGGTCCAGTCCTGTTCTAACTTGATGTTGAACCAGTGTGACTAGCAGTGTAGAGGTTCCACATTAGAACATGCTCTTTCATTTTCCTGAGGACATTCGATAATTTCACATGGTTGACTCAGTCAAAGGTTTTGCTCCTTCTTTAATTGTTTGGCTTTTTAAAAGATCCAGCATACATAGGCAATGATAACTGTAGTTTATAGCATTTCCTGAATCCTGCTTGCATATCTAGCAGTTTTCTGGCAATGTAAGGTTCTAGATTGCACTGAATGATGTGTACATGATTTAGCTGGTTTGTGATATAAGGTAAATTGTACAATAGATTGTACAATAGTTTATACATAGTTTATTCTGGCCATCTTTGTAATTGGGATGACTGGAACTGACCTCAAATGTTTGTTTTTTTTTTTCGATTTGTTTATGTGATTTGGTCACTTTAATCTATTTTCTGCAGAATCTTGAGATGTTTCCATTGCAATCTTTTGTATTCCTGACAGTGGTCTCAGGACTTCATCTTTGACTTCATCTTTTAGCACTGAATGATCGATGTAGTGGACATCAAAAATGTGGTTTTTTGACGAGGTCTACTGTGTATTCCTTCCATCTTGGTTTGATTTTTGTTTGATCTGTTATGACTTGTCCTTTCTGGCAGTCCTCTAGACCTTAATGGTTTAGTTGTCTTAAAGGATCTTTGTCTTCTCTTTTTTATTTTCTTATCTTTTATTTCTATGTTATTAGCTATCATCCACTTTAGCTTTTTTCCCTATTTGATAGAATAGAATAGAATAGAATAGAATAGAGTCCTTTTATTGTCATTGTACTTGCATACAATGAAATTTAGTGCAACACTCTCCAAGAAGAAACAATAAACAATAAAAAGAGCAGTAATATACAACATAGGTAGTTAAGATATTTACATATGGATAGTACACAGTGAGATTACCTCTTTGAGTTCCATCCACAGCTCTTTCGCTTCTTAAACAATCATGTACATCTAACAAAATCAGTTTTCTTCTAAGACAGGTGATGTGTTTGTTAGGTCATATCTTGGAAGTGTAATAGTTTGATTGTTTTTTCTCAGCTTCACTTGGAGCTTGAAGTTCATGGCCTGTTCTACAATAAGAAGTCGATTTAGTTTCAGTGAACTCCGTCTGGTAATGTCCAGAAGTAGATATTATTTTGGTTGCTTGCGGAATGTGTTAGTACTGAAAAAGGCATTGAATTCACAGAAGTCTTTCTCTTGCATCTTTACTTTTTCGAAGGTCATGTTATCCAACTGTATTACCCCCATTATCTTTGCATCTCAGTCTCCCATCGCCAGTAGTATCAATTTCACTCTCCACTATAGAACCCTTTTATTTCTTTAAGGCTTTGCTGGTGTGGCATAAACCTGTATGACTGTAATGCTTAATGACAGACACCGGTTAATCATTCACATTATTATGTTCAACAGCAGGTTTGTTGACGATAAAAGCCACTTCACATCTTCTGTGTTGTTAATGATAAGGTGGTGTGTTCTCTTTACTGAAATCTGGTCCTGTTTAATTCATTTAATGTGTAGTTAATCCATTTTTATCTTATCAGGATTCATGCTTCAGAAGTTCTGAAAATCTCATCTTCCCAACAATTAATCATTATGTTGTACCCTGTGGTGATTTGTCACAAAAGATTTTGTTTAACAATATAACTGTATAATACCACCATTACCAGTAATTGCCATAATGTTTGATGTCATGACAGCTTGTAACACATGCAAATGTATGCAGTAACACTTTATTTTGTGGTGCTGTTCATCAGCCTTCATGGCACCTGCATAAGTTTGTAATGACAACCGACATAACCTTACACAAATGCTTATAATTGCTTCAATTGTTCCAATAGTCGTCATCAGTCATAAAGACTACTTTAGTCAACTGAACAACTTTTATAGCCATTGATGCCTACTGGAATAAGCTTTATTAACATTTATGTACATTTATGTTATACCTAACAACTAATGCAGGTGTTCATTATTTAGTTAACCCATCCCAGACTTGTTGGTAAAGCTTATTATTTAGTATCTACATGGACTACAATGCAAACTGGATTCCAGTTCTAGAAATCATTGTGAAGTATAAGATTCTCCAGTCTGTTTAAAGTGTTAACACTAACGCAGACATCAGTTAATAAAAGTGTTAATTACATTGTTTACATTACTCGTGGTTTACTAAGGATGTATTTGTCAAAAGTCAGAATGCTGTATTCAAAAAGCATTTTGCATGCCCATGCAGGAGCAGAAGGAGCATTAGTCCTGCTTGTGGTCGCTGAGGGTATGGTCTGGCACAGCTGCAGGGTAAACAGAGAGGGGAATAGAAAGAGTCTCTGTGGCGGAGTTTCGTTTTCCATAATCAGAGCAATAACGCTGGGGGAATAAGGTCATCCCGAGCGAAAGGAACATGACAGGAAGGAGGCGCCCGGCGTCAGGCCTCCGGCAATATCGCCTGTCACTCACCCGCGCACCCCCCTGCCATAAACGCTCATTCCACCAGGCAGTCTTCATCATTCTGGGGCCAATCATGTCTTGGTGCCGAATTGGGAGAAGCGAGAAAGAATAAGAGGAATGAATGGGGGGAGGGGAGCGTATGGAGCAAAGGCACAAAATAAACACCTCATTGTCAACAAAGCTGAGCCGATCAGTTTCTTGCCTTGGCTAGCACCAGTGCAGCAATTAGCAAGGGCAGCACCAGGATGTGTGGATGACTAATGGCTAATTATCACTTAAGGCTGCTGCTGCAGATGGCTCGACGAACGTTAGATAACAGGACGGCCATGAAGAAGGATGGCCCTGATTGTTCTGACTCATACTCGCTTCCAGTGGTGGAAAGACTATTGAAAATCCTTACTTAGGTACAAGCAGGTCTTAACTGGAGAAGTGGATGCAAGAGGATGTCATCCACCCCAAGTCCAGACAAATTACATGCCCCCTTCCATCCCTTCTTCCATTCCCTTTGGATTAATATGATATACTCTGAAACAACGTGGACACACTTCCTATGTGATATCCAGTGAGACGTCTATTACAGCTATTTCAAGTCCATCCATATTTGAGGTTTTCGGTTCAAGAAGCTTCGGCTGTTTCAGAAGTTTATACCAAACTAACGAGTCGCGATTTGTGAGAGAGACAGAGAGCACACTCTATCCGTGGAGCCTCTAAAGATGCTGCTAGCATCAGCCTAGCACTGAAGTGCAATTACACAGCTGTAAAGTGGCTCCCTGCATGCTATTCTTAGCCCTGCCCCTCTTCAGAACTGATTTGACTGATTGCAGCATAAGCATCATCATCTGAATAATCTTTCGCATCGAAATGTACATTATGGAGAGCCAAGAGTTATTTTGGTGCAGAGATCTAAAGAGTGTAATTGCATGGCACACTTGGACTTGCAGGGAGAAAGGACAGATCGACTAGACTGGGCAAGAACTGCCAGATTTAAAGGAGCTACAGCTACATATTGGATTAGAGTTTACTTAAGGATTATTGTAAAATCTTTATAAACCTCGTATAAATGTTTACATGAATGTCATTAAGCAGTGTGTCACCATACATGCATAGTAGGCAAACAGTGATTTAGGTTACTATTCCACTCACTGTTGAGGGGGTGGTTACAGATTGGGGGTTGGGGCTAACTAGGAAGCAAAACATGCTTTAGTGAGAATAACAATGGCAAACTTTAGTAGCTTTGGTAGCCATTGTAGCTACAATGGAAAAAAAAACTGACATTTTAAACACAATGCTGGCTGACCCTGTATTTACCTGCTACAACTGAGAGCATGTAATTGCAGGTATTGGCTATTTAGCCAGAGGCATTCCTTTTACAGTACTAGATGTAGATGTCTGGGTCAAAAGGTTAAAGACCATCTGCTTTTTCTGCAGCACTGAATTTTGTATACCATTGCAGGACTTTTTTGATCAGGCATAAGCCAGGGGGGTGGGGTGGGAACTCAGCTTCCAGGTGAGGAGGTGTAGGACCCCCAAGCTCCTATTTTTATCAGTAATAAAGAAAAGCAAAAGTTCTGTTTCTAGTTTTTAGTTTATTCTCACAATCCCCAACTTTTGATCACAAAAACATCAACTAAATAAAAACCATAATGTCTACTGTAAAACTAATTAAAATGAGTTAATTTAATTCTACCCTTATCAGGCACCGACTATCACAGTGTCCATCATGATACTTAAAACTAAACCTAAACCAAAACTAAACTAAACCAATTTACTCTTCAGAAAATAGAAACAAAACTTAAATTATTAATGCAATATTAAAACTAACTAAAACTAAACTGTAAAAAAGCAAAATGAAAAAGAGGAATAAATAATAATGGAAATTTGAATATGGAATGGAAATTATTATAAAGAGAAATGTCCTTTAATACCAGCAAGTATATTTCAAGCACATTATTGTTTTGTATGCTAAATACAAGTGCTAAATGCATATATTACAAGTGTAATAATGACAAGTACATTTTACCTCAGTAGTACTTTAGTGTACTTAAAGAAGTATACTAAGTAAGTATATGTATAGTTAGTTTAATGTATTAGAAATGTACTTTAATATGTACTAAGTATCTCTAAATTAATCTAAGAGGTATCTCAAAATAGTACAGTTAGGTACAATTAGTTCTATTTAGTGCTATTAAATAAAAGTTAGTATATATTTAATAGCACTAATGATTATATTTAGCATACTAAGTACATAGTTAGTATATGAAAATAGCACACTTTCAGTACATTAATTATAAGGAAGTATACTAAGTGCACTTAAATTAAGTATACTTCAGTGTACTTTTTTCCCTCCTGCGTAACCTTGTCTTTGGTGTGTCTGTTATAACCTTTGTGACCATGTGAGAAACGCACTAGGTTTAATACAGTATTTGCATTTCTTGAATCAACAGACAATCTGCAATTCTAGAAAAGTCCACTGAGGGATGAGTCCAACCCCAAACTGATAATAGTAATAATTTGTGGCCGCTCGGATTTGTGCACACTCTCTGTCTATCAAGGTCTAAAGGGAAGAGTCAAGTCACATGACCGTGACCTCCTGTTAAACCAGCTGTAGAGTGTCTATTCAGAGTGCATGGTATTTGGAATGTTCCAAACATGTATAGACCTTAACATGACGTTAACTCTCAGCCCAGATGCTGTTGAAAGCTGCCTTAAACATTGGCTGCCATAAATGATCTGTTGAAATGTGGTTGTATCTAACACACCTTAAAGGGGCAATATGTAAGATTGTAGGCTAAAAACACTCCAAAATGAACTTAAATTATGTGAAAAAAAATCATCATTCTATTGGTGTGCCAAAGACTATGTATGTATCCTACTGAAGTTAGCATGCTAACTGGTTAGCTCTTTCCCATCCAGTCTCGTAATACCACTTTTGTACCTCAAGAGGTGACAGTGAGTTACTGTACCATTGAGTCAAGTCTGTCCAGCATGACAGGATAAAGACATAGCACTGCTGTGACGGTGTATTCTAACCTCTTTTAATTGTGTAATAGGTCCGGCTTTGGTTAGATTATTTAAGGACAGGTAGCCAATAAAAGGAAGAGTAAATGTAAGGTCAGCTAAAGCTCTATGCACTCTTGGCAAGAATCCACATTCAGCAACAAACAAACGAAGAGATATAAATAGCAGAAAAACAACAGTTTACATTGGCATTTCTTTCCACCGGTGGAGATGCTCTTTCTCACTTCTAGATGGGTAAGGAGTAAAAAGAGAGGAGGAGGGACTGTGCATCACCACAGCTTTGTGGTGATATGTTGCCTTCTAATTGTTTGAAGTATGAATTCAACAAGTTTCATCATCTTACACATCGCTCCTTTAAACTCTGACTAAACAAGGCCTTCATTCCTGAAGACCTGGAACAGTTCACCCAAAATGAAGCTGCAAATGAAACTGGATATCACAAGCTGCACAGCTCACATTTGTGCTGTGTTTATTATTTGGATATATCTTGCATGTATATGGCTGATGCTGAGAGGTTGGAGTTTTTCTGCACAGAAAGCGCCAAGTCAGCAACCCTATAAATGTCGTATGTTTTTTTTTTTTACCATCATCATCTGGGGCTTGTTCCCTGGAGATGAAGACAAACTCTGACACTTGAGTGGTGATTCTGGGCCGTAATGAGAAATCTGGCCCAGATTCCGGGCTATAAAAGCTTAACCACGTTCACAGGAACAGATTTTTTTAACTTTAAAACCACTTTTCTTGCAGTACGCAGGCTTTAAAATGAGGTGACTTTAATTCAGGCAGATAAGGTTTTTTAGAGTGAGGAACAGTTTTTTTAGAATTGCTGCCTTGGGTGTCAAACATATTTGCTGGATGATTCATGTAGGGCATCTCTCTCTCTCTCTCTCTCTCTCTTTCCCTCTCGCCTTCTCTCTTTCTCTCTGTCTCTCACGCACACACATACACACACATGCACACACGGAACACACAGAGAGAACAGTGTGCTTCGTGTACATCTTATCTAAGCTTTGGAACTGGGTCATTGTGTGGCAGCTTAGCTTTAGTCTATTCTATGTCCAATGCCCTAGACATCCTTTTGTTTACCGTCTAATGAATACATATAAAAGCATGTTCTTAGCCTGTTGCTGAGGCTGCTTCAAAATACGGACAATGCCATTTAAAAATCATGTTTAACAAGACCTGTTACAAGGCCTTTGGTAGTACTGCAGTATATTTTTGTTCAACATTTGTTCACCTGCAATGCTTTATTTGTGAGCATCAAATAAAAAATATTCACTTACATTTGTCATTGCATGTGTTGATGTGACTGTTAGCAGATTTGTGAGAATGTAATAAGGTTACAAATGTGCTCAAATGTTACATTGTGGGAAAACAATTTCCTTCTTACCCAAAATGTCATCAGTCAGCTGAGACACGCCTGATGCCCAAAATTGCACTTCAGCTTTGAGGATAATGTAACTAATTGAAGCTAATAGGCACCAGTTTAGCACCTTGTAAACTGCATTGCCTAAAACATCCAACACCTGCCTAAAATCATGTTGAGTAGTTAGTGGTCAGAAAGGCAAAAAACCCAGCTGATACCCACAACCAGTGGGCGAAACCCCCTCTGTTGTTTAAGAGGTTTAAGAGGATCTTAAATATCAACTCTTTCTTTAGTTGGAAAAATGAGTAACAATTTCCACCAATCTCTTGGGAAACTGGGACAATTTCAGTTTTACAATTATGCTGTGGCATATTTCCTTTTATTTGACCATTTATGTTTTCTTAAAAGACAGCATAACATCATAATAAGCTTATTTTCAGAAACCCCCAGAATTTAGATTTTGAGATATTCAGGGGAACAAAAGGTTAAGTAGGAGTCCCCAGGATGGCCTGTATTTTGCACCTTGCCCATGACGCTCTTGATATTTCTGCATAATACCATAAAACAGCACGTCTTACTGTTTCTCTCTTTGACTTTGAGCACTGTAAAAATTATTTGATATTTTAACGTAAAAATAAAGAAACCTGGCTGACCTAAAATTCTGAGTTCGCTAAACTTCATAATATTCTACCATTTACTCAGTCTTTCATCTTATGAGCCGCTTATCCTTGAACTCGTGACCTACTGGTTCTGGGTCCCACAATCAGGTCCCCCCCTACCTCACAAATTATGTGCTATAAAAATGACTCTGAGTTATTAAAAAAGTAAAAATGAGTTATTGATTGTCATACTGATAGTTGTTGCAGATCGCAGTTGTAAACTGTAATGTAGCTTATGAGCATGACAGAAAATGTGTGTGATGACATGGCAGCATAAGATATTAGATATCTGTAGTGATTACCACCACAGTTCCAACAATTTCAACTGATTTTTAATTTATTTAACATGTATTATATTATACTTTTCATTATAGCTAAAATCATGATATTCTTATAGAGCATGGGAGCATTTTGGGCCTAGTGCAATCAACATCTTAAAAAGTTAAGTACAAATCTACAGGTTTTATCTAAGATGAAACACAAATTATTTTCTAATGATAATTTAGTAATAATATGTTCTAGTAATCACATTATATACAAAATGTTTTTATTATAAAAGGCAAGATCAGTTTATTGTAGAAACATGACAGAAAAGCTTAATGAGATTAGATCTTTAAGAAAGTCCTTTCAGTTGCCTAAGGCAAAAACTTTCCACAAAAAGAAAGCGTGGAAAGGAAATACGGTGACATTAGGTTGTTTGGTGAATAAATAACCTCAGGGGTGTTTTATCCTGGGGAGAGATTAACCCTGTGATACCTTTATTACACTTTCAAGGACTGGAAACATCTTGTTGTTGTCTGCAGGTAAGACAAAGTCATTTGGCTTCACATTTATTCCCCTTTGCCACTTCACCAGTCAGAATGATTTCCTTTAGCCCTATAAATAGAAAGCCAATAAGAAACTAGATAAGGTCATTATCCATTACAAATGATATTTTTAAGAGGAATTAAATAGGCCTGCATAATAGATGACAAAACCATCAGGTATCAAATCACCATTTCTGGCATCCAAATAAAATATAGCCCAATACATAAACATATAGCTACAAGTATTCCCAAACAAAAAAAGCCTGATACAATCAGGTATCATCCAGCCAACATTTGTTTCAAAGACTAAAGGACAAGACTGACATGAGACAGTTTATCACTTACAAAAGACACCAGCCCTCTTATCTCAATTCAGCTTATTGTGCATGCGGAGCAGGCCCTATTGCACTGATGTGCCATAGCATCAATAATGTATGGGCCAGTGTCATGGTTGTCTATGCTCGTAAGAGGGAGATGAGTGATCCCTGTCACTGAGAGGAAACTCTAAGCCGCAGGCAGATGGTTCTTTCAACTCCAGCATAGTCTCGATATTGTCAACAGAGTCTGGTGCATTTTGTTGCTTAACCCAGCAAAGAATCATCTACTTTGACAGGAAGAGGCCATTAGACTGAAATGCAAAATATCCAATAATTAACAAAGACTGTTGTTTTTGGATGATATTTAGGGGGAGGAAATTTTCAGACAAGGGGCAAAGTTTTTTTTCCTGTGAGTAGAAAAATAGATGCAAATAGTCAATCTAAATCTAAATAGTGACTGTCTATTCCTCTGTGGGCGTGACTGTCTATTCCTCTGTGGGCAGAGTCTGAAACTAGGCTCAACCCCTTAAACATAATGAAACGTAATAAAAACCTAAAATGTTACAGCCCTAGAAAGTGACAAAACAGTGCCGTTCATTTTCATTTTTCATTTACAAATATAATTTTCTTCTTCTCCTAATGGCCAAACCTGACTTTTGCTAAAGTTATCTGGAGAAAAGAGAAGGTTGGTTAAGAAAACACTAATTTACACATTCCAAACAACATTAAACTTTAAACCATCTCAGCAACAATGTCAAATTTTTTGTACAAGGTTTCTTTGCCGGTAGTGGCATAAAAAAGAAAACTTGGCTGAACGTAACAGAGTGTTTTAACATATACACAAAAGGTGGTTAATTAGCGTCTGTGCTGAAGGACATTATGGACATACTTAATGTACTAATATATATATATTGTTTAATTAGTAATTCCAGTAACCGTGTTATGCATTGAAAGTAAATGATGCAAATTCCTGTTGAACATGTGACTTGATGAATATTCCAGGTATTTCAGAGGGGTGAATGTGTTAAGGTATTGGGGTAAAGTAAATCTTGAGAAACACAACTGAACCACAAATTTATCATAATTTATAATATACAGCTCATGTAAAGGAAGTTTCATGAGATGTTAAATGGATCAACACATTAACATAAAAAATTACAGGAATTTTGAAAGGTCTCCATGATGATATGCCAAGGTAAAGTGCAGTAACAATGGGCTGGGCCAGCCAGAAGTGTTTTTCTAAGTTCTGTAGGTGTGAATGTTTTAGCTCAGAAATCTTGCTTTGTTTAATAGCCCCTGGTGTGGGGGAAGGAGCATTCTGGTCAAACATTGCTCAAGGCCCAGAGCAGCAGGTGGCCTCAAAACATGCACATTTTAAAATTAAACTGTCATGCAGCTGAGCAAAACTGTGTAAATGTACAAAAATGCGTATCATATCACCACCCAGATGCTAGACCACCAAGTTGCCCCTAGTTGATGGTGCGAGCATGAAGATTGTCCAATTTGACAGTCTGCAGCTTTTTTGTCAGATGTTTTGAGGTAATAAGCCCAGAAAAATGTAAGAAGTAGAGACTGTTCATTGTTAAAGTTCACTGTTTAACGGGACTGTTTGTCACTGTGACCACAAGCTGGTAGACACCTGCTTATCCTGTATTTCCACTAAAAATGCAACTTCCGTGAACACTGCTGTGGGGATTTGATTGCATTCAGCCACAAGAGCATCAGTGAGGTCAGGTACTGATGTTAAATGATTAATTCTGCATCACAAACGCCACTCCAACTCCTCCCAAAGGTATTGGATAAAGCTCCCTCGCTCCAGAGATCATATTTCCACTGTTCCACAGCCCAGTGCTATAGAGTTTAATACCCCTTTTGCTGATGCTTGGCACTGGGTATGGTGACTCTAGGCTCATGTGTAGCATAGGCAGCTTCATAACAATGGTTTTCTATTAAGGTTTTCTATGGAGAAGGTACATGTGCCCAGCTGAACGCTGGTTTAGATGCCTTGGGAAATTTAGTTCATATTGTAATGTATCTGTTTCCACCCTTGAATTCAGATTGATACACAGAGAGTCCAACGTTAGAACATGTGCATTACTGACCTTTTTAGTGTCGCCTGTGTTATTATACGCAAATGAAAAGATTTTTGTCTAGCCCCTTTGTCAGGCACCGGCCCATTGCTGCTCTTACGGTGCATTCTATTGCAGGTCTCAGCATAATGCTAGTGCAGGCAATAAAAGCTAGCAAGCCCCGGCTGCCCTCCATGACATTTGCTAACTGCTCCCCATTAGCTATCATTCACTGTCAGGCACATTAAGTATTTCATTAACTTAAACATGCCATTTAAACTAAACAGATAATGTGAAGCAAGAGCGTGCTGCCATTTCCCCAGCGGGCTGCCTCCATATGATCTTTCTCTCTGCGGTGACGAACTCTTACATCTCTTTGGAAATATTTGTTGCCTGTCACAGATCAACTTCCTCGATAATCCCCAAGGTAAACATTGTCGGTGGCAGATCTTTTCATATTTCATAACTCAATTCTCAGGTCTCCCCCTTTACAGAGCGAACCTGCCACTGTGGGTTTAATGGACACGCTCTCTTCAATGCATGCTTGGTAACTCTCCACAGAGACAGCGCTACACTGCTCCTCTCATATGTTATGCATGAGGTGCTTCATGTTCTATTTACACTCAGATGGCTCCACATATGGTCCCTGTATGTGCAACAACTGCAAATGGGTCTCATTTCATCAATGTGGAAGGAAGCTAAGCATCAGCCCTGAGATTTACTGTGTGCCCCGGTGGGGAATCTTTCCAGTGGGGAAATGGCTTGGTGAAACGACTGTTGCAGGAATATTTGGGATCAGGTACAGTGAGGTTACTACAAGATTGTCTTGAATTAAACAGGGGTGAAAAGAGTGCTTTGACTGTAAGCTTCAGTGTAAGCTTAATTCAGTAAACAGCCTGTTATTATGATTTTTTCTAAAAATCAAACAAAAACTTAATTAAGCAGCAAAAAAGTATGCAAAGTTGGGCAGGGCATCAGGTGAGGATATCATGTTTGGGTATAAAAGGGGGCTCCCCCAAAGACTCAGTCTTTGCAACCAAACTTGGGTCATAGTTCACCAATTTATGCCAAACTGTTAAAAAAGAAAATTTCTCAACACAAGACTGCAAAGGATTTAGTTCTTTCAGATCTACAGTACACATTGTGAAAAGGGTCAGATAACCTGAAGAGATCACAGTCCATGTTTAAAACAAGGCCAGAAACTACTGTGTGTGGCCTTCGAGTCCTCTGCAGGAGAAACCATCATGCTACAGTGCTAAATATATCCACATGTGCTCAGGAGTACTTCGGAAAATCGTTGTCACTTACACAGTCCACCACTGCAGCAAGAAATGCAAGCTGAAACTCTGCTACACAAGGAGAAAGCCATACATTAATTCTATGCAGAAACGCTGCCAAGTTCTCTGGGCCTGAGCTCATCTCAGATGGTCCAAAAGACAGTGGAAATGAGTTCTGTGGTCAGTTAAGTCTACGGTTCAGCTTGTTTTTGGGAAAAAAAAATGTTGAGTTTGTGGTGTGAAAGACGAAAGGGACCATCCAGTCTTTATCAATGAAAGGACTCATTGATGCATTAGTGCCCACAGCATGGGTGACTTGCATATGTGTGATGGTACCATTGACACAGAGGCAAATGTTTTTTAGAGAGATATATGTCCTGCCATCCAGGTAATGCCTTTTTCTGGGAAGTCCAAGATTATTTCAGCAAGACGATGCCAGGTCTCATTCTTCATGCGCTACAACAACATGGCTTCATAGACACAGCGTTTATGTGCTTGACTGGCCTGTCTGCAGTCCACACTTGTCTCCTATTGAAAATGTAAGAAAATGTTTGGTGCATTATAAAGAGGAGAAACAGACTGCTGAGCAGCTGAAGTCTTCAATCAAACAAGAATGGAAAAAAAATCCACAAGCAACGATTTGTATTTTCAGTCCCCACATGATTAAAAAGTGTAATTCAAAAGAAACGTGATGCAACAAATGGCAAACATGCCTCTAACTCAACATGAAGTATTTTGCAGACATCAAATTCTAAATTTGTTTCTATTTGCAAGACACTATGAAGAAATCATTTCTTTGTACTTATATCAGTAAAATAAAAGTTTACAAAGTGAACAAATCACAGATTCTGGTTACAAATTTATTTGGTTTCTGGGAAGCCTTATAATGTGATCACGTCATTAGGAAATGCATGTGTATATAAACTGTGATCAGTCTCAGGACTCAGATATTCAGTCATGTAATATAAATGTGCTTATTTAAAGGTTGTCCCTTCAGATGGAAATCAATAGATGTTTAGTTGATTCCACTGTCAGTTTGTAATTATACTAATTAACCACTGTTAGTGGTTAATCTTGCACATTTGGCCTTCTGTCCAGCTCCTGAAGTCCCAACCAATCGGCTTGTCTAGCTTGTCTGTATCTACGTATTTACCACAGAGAAAACAAATCTTAGCTGGATAATTTCCCATTTGCCGTTTCAAGAATTTAACTTCTTTGTGGCTCAGAGAATTCTATGGGTTTCCTACAGTCAACATTATCACACAATCAGATAGCTTAATGCATGGAAGAAAATGAAACAAAAAAATTGGGATTTTTAGCTCTCATCTAATACTTTACAGCATCTCGTAAGTTACAAAGCATGCTTAGTTAGCAAAGCATCGCTAATCATTTAGCTAATCATGTACTGTCGATAGGTTATACATACATTATGAGCTAGTCACTTTAGATACTTTAGCGCTGCCAAATAGAGATGTCTAAGGTTCCAATAGAGAGACTCCAGTTGCGGCAGGAAAAGCCTCTAATTGACGTGATGTCCAACAGAACATTCACAAGCAAAAATCTAGCTTGATTAAGACAATTACTGTACCACAGCAAAGCCCTACAATTTGACATAAACGCTCTTAGCTAGCTGTTAAACTTTTACACAGTCTCAGTGGAAATTCAGCTAATGATCAATTGGTGCAATGATGACTTAGCCATGACCAGAAGCCCTGTTCTTGTGACCAGACTTATGTGTTCGGTAGCCTCCTTGTAAATCAGACGTCAAAAGTTTGACACAGGAATGACGTTTTACTCAAACTGAAGACAGATTAAGAAAATGAAGGATGTGGATTAAGAGAATGAACTGTTGCAGACACTTTTAAACTCATCATATGTTGTACACATAACACTTAAGTTTTAACCGACTCATTAGCAAATCTGGCTAGCTAATTGGCACTTTCTTTCTAACTGTTATTGCTAAGCGTTTGGATTTAAGAGCAAATTACACCCACAGCATGACCACAAAATCCCAAATGCCAAATGGAGAATGGTGACAGTCTGCTCACTGTTAGCATGCTAGCTTGGTTAACACAGGACGTATGTAACAAGACCCAATAGGACATAAACCCTACATGTTATACTCAAAGTGCATATAATCATAATCAGTGCTGCTGTTTTATTTGTATGGTATACACATGAATTGATAATTGATGAGACTTCATTGTTGACAAATCACAGTCAAAACCTTGTCAGGCATGTCAATAGCAACGTAGGTGCTTTCTTTGTTTCACATGGTGAATTGCCATTTTTAATCAGTTGAGGTTACCAAGGCTCCTCTGTGAACTGAAAAAGTTTGAGTAGGCTTTAGATTCTCCGTTTTGAGATTTATTTTCAGAAGTCTTCATTTGGTCAATGTATTTTTGCTAAAGCAAAACTTTTCTAACGGCTCACGGCATCTACACAGTCAAGTCACATTATTATGACCACTTCTTACTTACTATGGCAGCAGCACATAGCTCATGAAGGAAGCCACGTTTTTGTGGCATTCTCTGGGCCCACTCATCCATGTGGAAGGCACCTACCCATGCATGCTGATTGTCCTCCCTTGGGCGGACGGGATCTATCAGCAAGACAGTGCGACATGTCACACAGCTAGAAATGTCCAACACTGGTTGGAAGACCATGATCAAGACTTCCAAGTATTACCCTGTTCCCCTAATTCCCCAGACCTGAACCCAATTGAGCATCTGTGGGATCATTTTGATTGTCATGTTTGCTCTGTGGATCCTCCCCCACGCACCCTCCAGCAGCTCTGGGATGCATTGCAGTCAGCATGGCTCCAGATACCTGTGACAACCTACCAGGACCTTACTGAGTCGCTCCCAGGCGTCTAGCTGCTGTCCGTGATCATAATGTGACTCAACTGTGTATTTCCATATTGCTTGACTTGTTTCACCCACATTTTTTGTGTTGTCTTTCTCTGGCTCTCCTCTGTGTATGCATCGTTCTTCTGCTGCATCCTCATCATTGTTGTTACTGTGTTATTACTGAGTAACCTACCGCTCAGTGTGATTATACGACAACTCAGTAGCACAGTAATAATAACTTACTGAATTTATGCCAGTCTAGCATAAACCTGGTAACTTTATGTTTTTTCCATATATTTAATAGAACATAACCATATTAGGATTCTAAACATAATAATCAAAGTAATTTACACACTGCATTAAAACTCACTTATGTATTATTTACTTGAATTTGTTAAATACATGTTGCCCAACTGGACATCTTAAAAGCTGCTTAACACAGTTGTGTGGAGCCACTTGACACAACATTTTTAGGTAAATCCGACATTTCATTTTTTGAGGGTTATAACAGGCTAACAAGTAGTTGCCAAGTAGTCAGGTACAGAGCTGTTATACTTGCTTTTCTAGAGAATCACTAAAAGGTCAATGAGATCAGAGATATATCTGGGATGCGTTAGTCATAGGGCTGTCAAACAGTTACAATATTGAATTTCCATATTATTTACATCATTTTGTGTACATTTGTTTTATTCACCCAACAAGAATTTAACAGAATTTAAACAGGAAAACTCGGCAGAATGATAGAATAGGTGACTCAATTGTCCGCTCTTTATTTGTGCTATTAATACTAATGTTCAAAAATCAGCTGTTCAAAAACAGGAGCAATATATAGAAATATTTCTGAAATCTCTTCATATTAGTGCCTTCTGTTTGGACTTCAGTGACACCAAATACAATGCAATTTGTAGATGCTCTCTTAGCTTTCAGCAGTTTCTGCAGCCCGTGCATTTAAAAAGGGACTGATTTACATCCAGTCAACTGTTCAGTTGTACAGAGCAACAAATACTGAATGAGGGAGCTGATCATCAGATGTGTTTACTGCTTAGTCAGGAAAGGTGGAAGACCAGGTTAAACACCTGATTCACATATCCTCAAGAAAATAGTGAAGATACTAAGATGGCAAAAAAAAAAAAAAAAAACCACTTTCTAAAACCTCCATAGATTGTATGTAGTTTGACTGTAATCCTTCCAGTAATCACCCTGTTTTAACAATGTACCTGTTATTTTCTGTAACTGTTCTTTAATTTCAGATTATATAACACTGTTACACGCATTCTGTTACTACCCAACCCTATTTATATAATATACTAGATCATATATACAGGTAATACCTGCAACTAATGCATGACTGAAGCCTCTCATTCTCACTCTCGTTCATACAGCTTGTGGATTCTTCTTACTTCTTTCTTCTTACACATGGAGCTGGGCTTCAGCCTGCACTAGTACAGATGGTTTGAAGGGTCAAATTAGAAAAATGTGATATTGGTGGTAAAAAAAAACCCACCAAGGTATTTGAGCACATTTACATAAAGAATTTACATCATGTCAAAAGTCAACACTGAATGAATGCATTTAAAATTCCTTTTTATGTGTCTGCTTAGTTAATTACCCCTCTCTCTCACTCTTACTAGGTGGTGGTTGTGGTATGCTTTTGCTTTGCAGTATGATACCAGCATGCTTAGAGGATGCAGCCCACTGCATGACAGAAATCAATACCCAGTTACCTCACACAAGAACAATAAGCCAAGACAAAGTCCTGGTGCTTGACTCTAGGATTTCTCTGCGGCTGGAAGCCATTCGAAAAGGATAGAGCCTGGAGTGCACTTCAATTTACCCAAAGGTGTTCAAGCGTACAGTGTAGGCGGAAAGGCCTATGTCTTTTATCTGCTGGTGGCAGACATTGACATATTGATTTAATGGGAGAGGGAACATCCAAGTCCGCACATTATTATTGTACGCCGGACCTGCCTTATTTTTCCCTCGCTGAGCTCCCCACTCCATCAGCCTGAAATCGTGTTTTTTGGGTGAAGGCCAAGCATAATGGAGGGGACTGTAGGACCGGGGGGGGGGTAGTAGTTTGTGCTGTTTGTTCAGCATGTATGAAGTTGCAGGGAAGTAATTCTTTTTTATGACTTTTATGAGAATTACAGATGATTCACAAACCCTCATAAATACTAAGATAGGCTAGCACAAGGTGACTCGTCAAAGTCCACGCCCACGTCTTGTCTATGTAAAGGCGTTTGAATGTGTTAGATGTTTATGAGGTAGCGTTATGTCCAAACTCCTCCATATCTATGCTTTTATTAAGGCATATAAACATACAAAGTGCTCCAAATAAAAAGCCCAAACTCATGTTGTCAAGCCGCTCTATAATATCAATAATGAATTACTAATACAAGGGCTAAGGATGGTTAGTCAGATGTCAGATTTAGTCTAATGTCATGTTTCCCTTAAATAGCAGCATGCATTATTTCTACAGTCACGTTTGCTAGCAAACAGAGAGGCTAATGTTGGTGGGGTGTATTAACAATATGATCTTGTTGTTCCAGATGTGCTACAAAAAAAATGGCATTGAAGAACAGTTTTATCGCAGGTTAATCTCAGTGTTCTCTTGGCTGAAACCATGGGAATTTAGGGAGTCACATGTATTATAGGCTACACTAGTCTGTTTCATTAGGAATGACCTCATAAACGTGAGTGTTTTTCCTCAGTGGGAAAAATAAAAAAGAAAAGATTTGTAGGACAGGATTTGTTGGTTTCTCTCTCAATAAAAACATCTGGGTCTATACATTTTTTCGAACTGGTGGTCCCAATGATACAATCAAAATAAAATTAGGTCGAATCTGTTCAATTTGGTGTCACTCATTTTGTTACAACAGTTAAATGTAATTACACCTTTATTATATGTAATTATACATTTATTTGTGCAATTGTAAGTTATATTTTATTTAAATTTATTTAGCAGATTTGAGTCTGTATTCAGGATTTTTTTTTGTTTGTTTCTTTCCACAAAACAAGACTGATGACATTTAATCAAGTTCACATCAGACGTTCCCCTCTTCTCCATACAATTATAAATGTGATATTGGCTGTAGAAATAGAATCTGAACATTCAACAGAATTTGTGGTTTTGATAAACTAAGAGGGAGAAATAATTGATTAAATATTAAAGATAATAATAAACATCTGTCTTTATGAACAAAGTGCTACATTGCATTGAATTAACTTTTTTTGCTCTTTGGGTATATTTATATTCTCATCGCAAGAGTTGTTTTGATTCCATTTGATTCCACTTATAGTCTATAGGACTATAAGTTAAAGCAGACCTGCATGACTACCTATATATTTAATTGAATAAAACTTCATCCAAAGCAAAAATTCATATTCAATATACAATGTTATATTCTAAGCTTTTTTTTCAACTTCTGTAGCCTGCCCCACATACTGAAAGAGCATGCTCCACATACTGAAAGAGCATGCTCTGCCCCTTACAGTGATTTTACCACAGTTAACAATAGTGTTTGGCTACCACGCCTACAAAAATGCTCATTTTTGTTTGTTAGAGCATCTGTATGATTTCCTTTGCAAATGCTATTAGCATCAAGCTAACAATGAATTGTTTTTCCTACACTAGGTTTAATACTACCTACGGGCATATCGGAAACAATAAAGAGCCTGTTACCCTGGCTGCCTGCCAACTTGCTGTAGTTGCTCAGAAAAAAAGTTTAGTCAACACTGGGATTTTATGTAGGGCATGTTTAGTAGTGTTTCAAGCTATTTACTTAATATATGCATTGATACTTGCTCCCATCTATATGCTGCGTTACTTCACAATTCTCTAGTTGCCAGACAGTCAAAGATATTCAACTATAAAACATAAAGTATTTTATAATGGTTTCAAACATGGCTCTGTCAATACAGTTATGATCAGAATGATCAGTTTTCTAATCAGTGATTGATGTGGGATGGAGGTCAATTTTTCTCCTGTGGTCAGTTTTTCTCCTTTCAGAGGGAAAGATCACCACTGCTTTGTCATGGGTCTGTGACTGTGAGCCTTCTCTAATGGGAATGGAGATCTAGAATGCATTGCCTTTCAAAACGCTCACTGGAACGGAGAGATGATATCATAGCCACATCAGCCTGAAGTCTTCTACAGCCTCAAGGTTCACTGCCAGTGACAGTGGTTACAACACTTAAAGCTTATACTGGGTTCAGGAAAGAACGTAATAGGGATTTTGAGGCTTAAGATGGTTGTTTTGACACTTCCTCTTACCTGCTAGTGACCAGTGATGTGAAAAACGTTCCAGCGAACCCATTCATGAGTATAAAATCTAGACATATGGTGAAAAATAGTAGAGTGGTAAAACATGATATATATTACAAACAGTAAAACCAGAGAACAGACTCTGAGTGTAGAGCAGCAGTGAAATATGGTGCATAAAATGGTAGAAACAAAGCTTATATCACTGCTGCTGAAAGGCCTAATGCCTCCAAGCGACTTGAACAAAGATACTTCAGAGTAAGTGAAACATGAGCCAAATCCCACACCAAGGTGCTAAGAGAGGGGGCGGGGCTTTATTCACCACATGTCTTCCTTTAGAAGCTTTTTATTAATTGCATGTTATGCATTAGCATTGGATTAGTTGACAATGGGCTTATCTAAGCAATCTCATAATTTCTTCCACAGGAGGGAAAGCATATACAACCACGGGTAGACCATGTAAAACAAAACTGAGGTTATGAATAAATAAATTACCTCAGAAAATGCATTTCAGCCCTTGGTGCGGCCGTGATGCAGTCTTGAGTTCTTGGTCGGTCTCTAAATCTACTCTGTGAGATGAAACAATGTCTCTTGACAAGGCTGTTTTACATTACTTCCTGTGCTCTGACCTTCTTACATTACACCTTGCTGAGATAAATAAATCCTCTGCAGCTAACTCATATTTATGTTATTTGTGTTATTATGTAATATTCTGTAGTGCAGCATGCATCCCTCTGCTTCATTGGTTCATCAGAGTAATCTTGTTCATCCATATGTGTTTTTTCTCAGTTCAGTACCCAGCATGCACTATGGAAATTTGTCATACAACCTCTGGGAATCCACCCACAGTGAAATATAAATCCACTAAACTACCACTACTGTAGAAGCTAATGAATACAGGTATTTGGCTTACTTGCTGTAGGATTAGCTATTGTGTGTCATTTGCATTAGACAGCTAGCGGGGGACACCATATCTATATTAATGGTGTCAAGTTAAGTACAATTAGTTCTGTTTAAGTATATTTTAAATAAAACTAATGCTATATGTGTAGCATATTAAGCACATAAAATAGTGTATTGAAAATAGCACACCTTCAGTACATTAATCATAAGTGCAAGGAAGTATAATAAGTATACTAAGTATGCTTAAATTAAGTATATTTCAGTGTACTCCCGGGCATGTTGGCATGTTTACAACACATATAGCAATGGTTCCCAGTTAATCCACTACTCATACTAACTACAAAAAGCAATCCAGGCAGTCATGATATTACAGGTTTTATAATTCAGCTGTACATTTACCCCCCAAACAGGCAGTAAGAAGTGCTAAGATGTTTTCCCTTCCTCTATAAAATGCCAGTTTGTTACTTTTGTCTAAATGGCATGAGATCTGATGCACAACCATAACAAACCATTAGGCAGATCACTTCCACACGGTGGATTGACTGGTATTGTGGTTGTGTGTAGGTTTTGTTATCAATTGCACATTACATAGAACAAGTGCAAAAATAGATGAGGAACCTACAAATGTTAAGGTTCTAGAAAAGATCTAATATAACGATATTGTTCACAGTCACAGTCACAGTCACACAAGAAGGCATCTGAGGAACTCTCATAATGCATGACATCTAGCATGACAGCTACAGCAGGCACACACATAGATGTGCATACACATCTTGAGCAGCTGCAGGACAATTATATACAAGTAACACATTACTGTTAGTTATATGTTAGCGTTGAGTAAATGTGCATTGTAAGTCAATCCATACATTAATCAGTATGAAATATTTACATTATACTGTAATTAGCAGCTTCTTACTGTGTCCTGGGGCTTTAATCGTATTTTCTTGAGCATGAAGGTTGAAGTGATTCAGGCATTTATAAGTTTGCTATTTCATGTCTATCAGAAACATAGTGGTACTGGTTTTTAAGCCCAAAAGCAGCCCACAGCACTGCATGCAACCAAGACACCCATGTTTTAGTTTTATGTTTATTAATTTATTGGACTCCATATGCATCTGTCAAATGGCAGCTACATTGCCTATTCAGATAAATACATAAATATAAACTCTCAGAGCACTCTCTTAGGAATACACATTCAAGTACTTATCTGTTCAGCCAGTCATGTGCCAGCAGTACATAAGATCATGCACGGATGCACGGAATGTTCACATCATCCATCAGAACAGGGGAAAAATGGGATCTCAGTCATTTTGAATGACAAATATTTCTGTAATTGCTGATCTGGGATTTTTCATTCACAGCAGTCTCTAGAGTTTATTTAGAATGGAGCAGTAAAGAAATCCAGAGAGTGACAGTTCTGCGGATAGAAAAGCCTTTTTGATGAAAGAGGTCAACGGAGAACGTCCAGACAGTTTCAAGCTCACAGAATGTCTACTGTAACCACTCTGTGGTGAGCAGAGAAGAATGCACAACTGTGACATTAGTGGAGGCAAAGGGGACATGAAAGCAGGACACATGTGCAAGCTGGGATTTTTATTAGTCTACATGTTAAAAATGGCAATAAAAAGGCACAATGGCATAAAAAGCCAAACAAAAGAAAAGCTAATGTAGAAATAAATAAAAAACAACAGACAAGAAACACATGGCCAGGAAAATATGAGGGAAGGCAAACAAGAGGGGAGAAGCCAACAAAGACAAAGGCAAGACAGGATGTTACAGCCACATATCGAATCTTGAGGTGGATGGGCTACAACAACAAAAGACCTCTTCTGGTTACACTTTGCACCTTCCTACAGTAAGCTAAGGCATCTGTGGGCGCAGGCTCACCAAAACGGGACAGGTGAAGACTAACAAAAAAGCATGATCTGGTATAATCACCCAGATTATAGTGACAAAATGCTGGGTGGCGTGGTGTGAGAAATCACCAGAGAGTAATACCACCACTGAAAACAATCGTTTCACATTTTTGGATTTTTCCATCGTGACAATGTGCATCCATCAAATGAAGCATTATCTAATAGCTTGTTTATAATTACATTTATTATGATTATTAATACTTAAATAATTGCTACATATGCATTCATAAGTGCTTCTACTGTGCGTATAAACTATTTACTAAGTGGCAAATAATTAATTAGTTATCATTTAGAATGATTAACAACCTAACCATAATAATACTTTCTTAGCAGTAGTTAGCCATTTGATACTCATAAGTCATAAATGCTTTTACTTAGTGTTGAATAGAAACAATGTGTAATCATTATGAATACCTAATTTTAGTTTTATTATCTTGCTAATGTTAAATCACCATTAAGTGATTAATATATTTTTTTCACAACATTCATAATAATGAACTACATAATGCATTCATTTAGATATATGTAGTAGTACTTATTATTTCTAAAATACATTTATAAATAGCTTTTAGCACTTTAAAACACTGAACACATTGAAAGACAATGGAATGATTAAATAACATCTGTAAAAACTCTTTATTCATTAACACCATTTAAGAAAAATGTACTTCATGGAAATGTTCACAAACTATATAGATCATTTCTGCCACAACCACATCAACTATTTAACAACAGTTAATTGCTGGTTTAATGGAACATACGGTCCTGTAAAAAAGGCTCCATGAGTTCTTTGTTTGATGTCACAGAAGTACTGCTTTTGTTTCCCTAAAGAAATGGATGGTTTCAATGGATCATTTAAAAAACTCAGTGGAAAGGTTGAATATCATTACCCACCAGTCTGTCCTCACAGAGGACCAAGCCACTCTGGTCTTTTTCTTGCAGAGAAACCTTGCAGTATTTGTGGGGCTGCTATTTTGTAACCCCTATGACCATGGAGACAGACATGCTGGGGCAGAAACTACTCGCTGGTGTGACCTTCCAGAAGTGCTTAGTACATACATAACAGTCCATAGAGGTTGGCCCCTGCCACCTATGATATAAGTTTCTGAAATTGAGGGAAATGTCTTTTGGAGCACAGGAGCGCCGGGTCTAGGCAACCACTCCCTGACATTCAAAGGGCACCCGCATCCTGCCATGCTGCTTAAAAAAAGAGTCCAGATCAAGGAGGCTTTGAAACAGCAGGGGCACCAAGATAGACAGATTAGGTAATAGACATCTGAGCCCACTTCAGCATTCACCAATTGAAATGATGGCATTTAGGCAGAATGCTCTTTCATGTTTCTTTTCCTCTTTTGAAGCGGTGCTATATACCATTTCTACTCATTAGGTATTACACTGAATATTATATTACATCTGCTATACAGTGCAAAAGTTTGGGTGCCTCTATACATCGTGTGGGCAGGTTAACACACCCTCTACGGAGAACACACTACTGCACATTATATTCCCCATTTTACATGTATAAGCTGAATGAACAATGCAAACATAAAACAAGAAAGGTGGCTTGTGCAAAAGTTATGGCACTTTATATATATTCAATATAAATATTCACAAATAAACACAAACAGTTCATTAATATTGGCAGAAATTGCCATGCACGTATGCTATCTGCAACAAAACAAAACATTGACCAGTGTTGTTTAAACATTTGCATAGCACTGTACACTGTGTACTAAAACGCAGTGTAGGCACTCTAACGTGTAATCTGGACCATGGCAATCAATTAAATTAGCTAAAGCCAATAACGTGTCACAACAATGACACATTGCACGAGTTTCATTTGTCTTTAACCTTCAGTTTCTGCTCGCTCTCATTCTCATTGACTCAGACTTCATTGTCTTACTCACATATGCAAAGCTCCTTATTGATCCTCTGGTTTCTACAGATCAATTAAATTAATCAACAAAATACCATCTGATTAAGTTAAGATGCAAATAAGCCATTCGAATTAAGCACTCGCCAATATGGTCTTTGCCTGGTAGTTCTTGAGTGGTGTCAAGTCCAAAGTCTTCTTGATGTATATATTGTTCTAATTGGGCTAATTAAACTTTTTATTTTTCCCATCATAAGACCCATACTCATCTAATATTTCTTATTTCAAACTGTTAAGCTTTAAAGGAGCAATTTGTATGACGATGTAACCTGTTGAATTCATACTCCCAACAAACAGAAGGTTTTGGTGTCCACCTTTGTCTTAAGAAACAAGCCTGTCCACCTCCCTCTTCACTTCACCAAGATTGTATTCAGCGATGGAAATCCACAGCAACGTTAACTCTTCTTTTGCTTCTATTTCTATGACATATGTTTGAGCTGAACATGATTTATTGGCACAAGCAGGTGGCAGCGGATTGCTTTAACGGTTGCTTGCAAGGTCTTTTTCCATGCTTAAATGATTTAATCAGGATCTTTAACATTACTGACAAAAGTTTAGAATAAGTCGGCAAGCCTGGATTATTACATGGGTTTTATGGGCACGTGGCTTCAGCCACTAGGAAGCCCTCATGAGCAATTATAACAAAATCCAAACAGCTGTTTTGACTCTCGGCAGAAACTTTTCTAGCCAGACAGCAGGAACAATAAACTAACACTGTGTCTCTCACTGGCTATGAGGCACTACTCCAGTCACCCATGCTGAACCTCCCGGGTGGTGGGCCCCCAAGGGTATTCCACGTTGCCTTATTGAGTTGAACCCGAACAGATTATGTGGGCTGGCCTGCCACCAGGCACTTGCCGAGGAACACTGCCCACTTCAATCCAGACTTGTTTGCCCTGGGAGACCCTACCAGGAGCATAATGCTCCAGACGATATAGCTATAAAGATCCCTAGTCCACAAAAGCCCTTCAGCCATGTCAAGGTCTAGGAATGGCATGGGATTCCCAGATGATACAGGGCCGTCTGGGCTTCTCTGCTTTTCCTACTACGACCACGACTCTACTCTGGACTCTGTATATACTCTGAAGTATATACAAACAACATCAAAACATTTCCATTACATCGATGAGGATTCCTACACCAGCTGTAAGCGGTAGAGTGTGATGCAATGAAACGTGGCGAGTTAGAAACTCTATTAAATACATGCCCCAAACATGCTGGACTGCTCTGTTAGTAAAGCAGCTGTTTTCTGATTGCTCCATGAGTGTTTTATGTTTTGCACTTGAACATTCTGGTGTAGACATCCTGTAGGCTTTGTGATGTTATGTGATACTACGTGAATGCCCACTTGCTGCTAGGACAAGTGTTCTTTTCTATATGTCTGCTTCATTTCTCATCCAATCGCTTAGCACATGTCACACAATACATTATTACCCAAACTTCCAAAGCCCGCTGCAGTAGGCTTTAATTCTGCCAGAAAGACACAAAAGACAAAAGTGATGGAAAATGATATTTAATCTTCTATAAGGTGTACACTTTGAAGTATGAGAATTTTTAAAAAACTAAAGAGTCTTAGGTGTAGGCCAGTCCTGGGCCCAGGTCTTGAAGCGTTCGGAGCGAGGAGGAGAACATAGAAATGTTGGCACCTGAAAGCAGCAAAACATGAGCGTAAGTTGAACCCTTTTAAAGACAGGTGGCAGACTGCGATTGGTTCATTAGAGTAATGAATGAATGAGTGTCGTAGCATTGGAGTCTTCCTGGCAGAATCTTGCGCTAAAGCTTTCATTTACAGGTACTTGACTGTTTGGGTCTTTATGTTTGCTGTTTTTTCCAGCTTGAAATAGATTTCAGTTGTCCGATTTTAATTTATGCTGTCCATACTGGGGCAGCTGTGTCACTTGCATGCTTTATGAGCAAGTGTTGCATCAGTTGTTGGGTTCATGTTAATCTGTCCTCTCAGTAATGTGTGCATAATATTGCTATTGTTTCTCCGTTGGGAAAAAAGTGCTTATAGAGATGATGAATCCAACACTGTGGTTAATGTGTTGCCATCAAGGCTGCTGTAGGCCTCACACAACCTGCTATGTCATTAAAACTTAAGGATCAAATATTTGTGCCCCGGGGGCTATAATTTGATGATCCTGGTCTGGCTGTTGGGGCAGTGCTACTTCTCCATCCTCTCATGTTGAACTGATTTGACTCATTACTGCAGTGACTCACTATCACCTCTTGAGGTACAAAGTGCTATTATGAGACAGGAGGGGCCTGTGCAGTCTGGTTTGCTTTAGTAGTTATATCCACAGGTCTTTGACCATTAAAATGATTTCTTCACATTCTGTTAGCTTTTTGTGATTGAAGCACTTCACAAGTTTGGTATCTAATAGGAGTTTATCATGCTTGATCGTTACAACCCAATCACTCAATGCTATTTCATGATAGACGTATTGGATCGGATCAGATTCATTTTTACCTCCTACGCCCAATCCAGCATTTTCTGATGATACTGATACCCTTTGATACAGTTTAATACAGCACTGTAAGGCAGATGAACTAAAGGAAGGGCTAATTGCGTACACTTTGTGCAAGTGGATGTGGCAGTTAATGGTTTATTCACTAAGAACATCCATGCAAATGTGCAACTTTATGTGGTCCTTGTCTGCTTTTAAAGGAAAGTCCACGTTTGCATGCCAGAAGGGGAAAAAGGAGTCTTTTATTTTTCATTTCAGGTTAAAATTCTGAATATATTTTTTGTCCTTTGTTTGTGTAAATTAGTCAACAAAATGTTTTACTCATCTAGGAAGGATGTGATTATTATGACATAAGTTATTATTTTGAAGTAATGTCACAAACATTAAAAAATAGTTTTGAAAGGTGTTCATTTTGAGCCGATGGTAGAAACATGAGTGATGTGCTGAGCGCATCTGTAAACTGCATAATATTGCAAAAATCATTTAACCTGGTTTTAGGAACAGAATGTTTTTTGCAACAGAACATGATTTTATGAGATGCTGGCATTTCATAGTATTTAACACTTTTTTCATAGTAAAATGTTGCATTAATTCCTCTTGCAAGAAAGTAGTTGTACAGTTGAATGCAGCTACAGTACCAGTCAAAAGTTTAGACACGACTACTCATAGAATAAAAGTGAAACCTATAAAAAAAAAAAAGCACTTATGGAATTATACAGTTACCTTAAAAACCTCCAAAATGGAACTTTACAGAAGGATAGAACAGCATTCTTAACTTGCAATGGAGGCTGACATAACAAGACCTTTCTTTAGGTAGTTTGGGATGAATTCTATTGGTCTGTCAGTCACGAATATTCACAACATTGAAAGCGTAGCTAGAGCTTTTAAATTATGCAAATAAAGTTTTTTTTTGTGCAACAAAATATATATTCGAGGTGGCCACTAACTCAAACAAATAATATTGTGATACACAGAGTATATGTGGAATATCCCAATATTTATTTTTTCAGACATTCTGTTCATATAGTTCACATACAGTTCAATTAGAACTGTTAGAATCTTTAGAGTAACCAAAAACGTCCATTTAGTTTGGTGTGTCTAAGCTTTGGACTGATACTGTATATCACAGTAATCTTGTGGTGCACATGACTGTGAAGTCCCAGCTGATTTCACTGTTATTTACTGTACATTTGGTGCAAAAAGTAAAAGTAATACAACTAATATGCAGTAAATGACTGTAATTTTACAGTGATATTTAAAGTGTCAGTGCAGATGCTTCAGTATAATAATCTCCCTCCAGCATGTTGTGCTTGGTAATAGCAAAACTGCCATGAATGCATATGCAATGAGGCAAAATAATAAAAGAGCATCAACCGCACCCTGTGATCTTCTGGATTCCCATAACTCGTTGGACTTGATTGAATATCTTGGTTGAGACAACTGAGACTGAATATGAGTAGATAACCTGGTATAACAAAACACATTTGAGAAATACAGAACTAAATTGGTGGTTTAATGGAACATGAAGCAGATAAATTTTTTTATGGAAAATGATGCATAACGGAGGGATCCTGGGTTCAGAAATAGTATGACAGCAACAAGGACACTTATGCTCCAGTCTGGATGCCAGTTGGCTTCATTGCTCACAAACTCCTATGAGATGTCTTGACTTGGCTGATGCTTAGCGAATGATGTACTGTACGGCAGAAAAATCATGGAATTCCTGTGAAGGGATGAGAATGTGGGCTAAATAAAATGTACTCTCTGGAGTTTTCATGTGATAGCCTTGTCTAATGAGAGCCCCTTGGCCTACATGCAAGCACAACTTGGCCCTCTTCGTAATCCCTTGAACATTTTTCCCCTGCAATGGGTACACCAAAGATGACTCATGAGTCACAGTTTGTCTTTCTGCTTGATTTTATGTCTTTTTGGTGACCCTAGATCTAGTTTTGCCTGGAGACGGCAGCACTCATGGCTGTGCCGTGAACGTCTGCCACTAATGAATGTGGTTGTTTTGCAAATAAGAGCTTCTCTCACTCTTAATTGCTTCTCATGTCATGTATGCTTCAAAATAGAGCTTGCCCCCGACCTGCAGTAATGGGGACTATGACAGGATTCTCATAGCCGCTGGTGTCCCGTTAGATAGCCAGTGACTATAGATAGGGTGCTCCGTGGCCGCTGCCACGCTGCATTAATATGGCTGGCAGGCGCGGAGGGAGATGACACCCGGGCTGCAAGGTAATGACTTCGGAGAAGCCGGAGCTGCCAGTCTCACCCCAGCCAGGTGTCTCTGAGTTGATGGACAGGAAGATACGAAGGTAGACTGACAGTCTTCTCCTCAGCTGCATGAAGCTGAGAGTGTCATATAATTGCTCCACTTTCTGACTGACACTAATTACTGTGCTATTTATCCATATTGAAAAGCATAAGTGCCCAAAAATGGCCACCCCTGCTTTGCGTTCACCCCGCTTTGGTGTTTGAGTCTTTTAATAATGTAATCAACAGCTTATTTTTTCTGGTCTGGTATATGTATGTATTTTAACAAGGGCCGGAGAAAGTAAGTTATTAGCACTGGTGGCAGAACCGAGTTTGCAATGGATTGCGTCATTGTGTTTATATTCTTTTCAGCTCTGAGCTAATTGGAGGGCTCTCTCTGTCAGTAACAGGCTGGCCACCTTATGTTGATGGACTAATCAGAGGAAGAGGTAGTGGAAATGGTGAGATGACTGAGTTCGTGCATTCAGCACACGCATGTAGGCTACACTCCCATGGCGAGTGAAAAACGATCTGGTTCACTTGCCTATTTCGAAGAGGAGCAGGGGCCTCATGCATACCAAGATGTCACAGCGCTCTAATGCCAGATCCAGCTCCCTGTTATGGAGGGTCAGTTCATTTCGAGGTCAGATCACAGAACAGATTTCCTTTACATTAGCGTTGAAGTGAAGTGTCAGGGCAGTTTGGCAAGAAAGTCACTGTTTTAAAAATAAAGACGCCAACAATATGCCCATATGTTGGTCACACCTGGCCAAGAACCATCACGCTTTTCATGCTTCCTTTTTAGAGCTCTTTTATTACAGGGTCATATCAGCATGGGACCTAGACATTTCACCGCTGTAGGCAAGGTACAGTTTTGCTGTCCCACCTCTTGACATTGCTTGGCTACTGTGTATCGTTCATGCAGAATAAACAAGTGTAATACCATAGCAGTATGTCTCTGATGGACTACACAAGGCCGGGCATAAAATAAAACTATAAGACTACAAAAGCCGCAAAAACCGATAAGAATAAATTCAAGTCGTAGCTGCAAATTACCCAACTGCCAAAATCTATTCTGAAAACCAGTAGCTTCATTTACACTGAAACATGCTGTGTCCATTATCAGGGTCAGGAGATACTTTACACATGTATTTAAGTACTGATTAGTGATTAGAAATCTGTAACCTAATCCCAAGCAATACTATAATAAAACAACATAATCTATTTAGTGTCTGTTAGTTTTAGATTAGTTATCTGTCCAACAATTCAATTGGAGTTAAAACAAATTTCAGCAAGAAATTAAACAAAAACAACAGGAAAACTGTTTTATAAAATAAGGGGATATATCAAAGGTCACATATTACTGTTTGCCAAAATTATTATTAAAAAAAGCTACACTGGAAAAAAAAAACACCTTGACTCGGAAGCGTGCATTGGTTATACATGAGTGAAGTATATTACATCAACAAAAATACTATCATTTATTTTATTTACTTTTATTTACTTTTACATATTTTATTGTTTTCAACCTCTTTTAATATTAGACAAAAAAACAAGTAAAAAGAAAATTATGTTTTTTCAAATGATGATTTCATCTATTGAAAGAGAAATGCTGTTCAGCCCTATCCTGTCTATTTAGTAGTTACTCCCTTAACTACTAAATAAACCAACATTACTAGCCACACCCAGGCATGATTACCGCCAGACCTGCTGAATTTAAACATCACTTAAAGAGAACTTGTCCGGCAATGTCTGGAGGGTCTTGAAAAGCAGCACATGAAACCAAGTTCTAAAGAGATTCAAATACAAAAGTGAAACAAAGTCATTGAAATCTGAAGTCTGAAAAGGTTACAAAGTCATTGCTAAAGCTCTGGGACTCCACTGAACCACAGAAATGGAGAAAATAGTGGTGAACATCCCCACCAGTGGCTGGCCTACCACAATTTCACCAAGAGATTTCACCAAGAGTGCATTGAAGACTCATCCAGGAGGCCACAAAAGAACCCACGTGAACATTTAAAGAACTGCGTGCTTCACCTGCCTCCACAACAAGAAAGACACGGGGCAAAATGGCATTCATGGCACAAGTGTTTTGCAAGGCGCCAATTGCCAAAAAACATCTAGATGACTCCCAAGATTTTTGGGATAAAATTGTGTGGTGATGATGGATCCCGTAAAGCTGACGTAACATTCCACCATAAGAACATCATACCAGCAGTCAAACATGGTGGTAGTAGTGTAATGGTCTGAGGCTGCTTTTCTTCTCCAGGACCTGGACAGCTTATCATAATTGATGGAACCTTGAATTTTGCTCTCTATCAGAAAATCCTGAAGGAGAATGTCCACCCATCAGTTCATGACCTAAAGCTCAAGCGCAGTTGGGTTATGCAGCAGGACAATGAAGCAAAGCACACAAGCAAGTCCAGCTCTTAATGACTGAAGAGACAACAACAAAATCAAGATTTTGCAATGGCAGAGTCAAAGTCCTGACTTGAATCTCATTGAGGTGCTGTGGAATGACCTTAATAAGACACTTCATGCTTGAAAACACTTCAGTGTAGCCAAAGTAAGACTATTTCACAAAGAAGATGGAGCTAGAATTCCTCCACAATGACGTAAAAGACTCGTCAAAAGGTATTGCAAATGTTGGATTACAGTTGTTACTACCAACAGTGACACAACCAGTTACTAGGTTTAGGTGGGAATTGCTTTCTTCACATGGATGATTCAATGCATGGAATGATCATTTAAAAGCATTTTATGTTCAGTTGTGTTTCTTTATGTTATATTAAAATGAATTGGATGATCTGAAACATTTAAATGTGACAAATGAGCAAATATAGAAAAACTCACAAATGCTTTGTCACAGCACTGTACATAAACAATACTTAATTGTGTTTTCCCCATGTGCCTTATCAACATGTAGTCTAAATGTATTATAAACACATGACCTTTGATCCATTGCAACATTTTCATGACTAAATGCTGCTATTGGTAGTGTACTGCTATGAGGTAAACACAACATAGAGGTCCATAAGGGGTGCTTGATAGCCCTTTGAACACCAAAATGACAAATGAAACACCCTACTGCCTCACGTTGCTTGTGGCGATGTGCAAAAGAGGTCTTCTTGACTGCAAGTGTGCCAACTAGGACAGGGCCTTCATGGTAAAAGCAGACCTGGATAATGTGACTATGTGAGTTGGAAGGTGGTTAGGGATGACTGGTTAGAGCCACATTAGTGTTGTTTCCACTCTCGCTGTGAAATAGCTCCGTCCAGCACAGAGGTATTTTACGACTGCTATACTGTACATAAAACCTGAATGCTCCCTTGATGATTCATCACTGCTGCGCTTCAGGGGTCCGTTTGGAGCTTTCTATAAGCTCCACAAAAGCGGGTCCTCCCACACTGCTGCTGCTAATTACCAGGACAGGTTGCAAACAGTGCAATAATCTGCACTCCAATTGCCGGCCAAGTTGCCGGGTGCCAGATGAGAAGGCTGGAAATGGAACCTGCGGATTATTAAGGAGAAGGAATGAAAAGATAATAAGGACACAACTCACCGAATGGAATTGAGGCAGGCTGCCGCAGACCGTTCAGCCTGCCCACACAGTACTCCAGACCATCATTATAAGCCTAATGAAGAGATAAAATATCAGACTATTCGAAAATCCCACACACCAGAACAATGCTACATCTCCACCTCGCTCAGAAGGGACTGTTGCCCAGAATGGTTGTGTAAAATGTGATATTTCAGTTAAACCTAACATCAGTTGAAATAACTTGGATAAGACTCGGTTCATGTTCTAGATGGTTTCTTAAATCGCAGATAAAGGGAGAAATAATTCCCAGTGGTCTGATATTTTCTAATAGGTTTAACCTTATACTGACAATCATGTATGTATTACAGAGCCTATTAAAAAATGAAGTACTTTTTTTAGTCTTTGATGTGGACATCAAGGAATGTTACATATTGGTTACCAGCATAAACTTTCTTCAATGGTAAATAATTCACAATGTTTCATTTAAAAATAAGTTAAAAAATATGACAAAGTCTTAAAGGACCTTAGCACACACACATGTACAGAACATATTGGCTTTCAGCTTCAGAAGAGACGAAGAGGGGTACGGGGTTGGGTGGTGTGTGGTTAGTGCATCACTCAGTCCATCTCCTCTAAGTAGATTGAGAGCCTCCGGCACTGTTTAGAACTTCAGGGGGGGGGGGGGGGGTCTTCTCTGGCTGTAAACACTATTTAGGCGTCAGGATACCATTAACACTTTCATTTCAGCCCACTGAACATGGAACAAGCCCAGGGCTTTTCCACTGGCATACATATATGAAATGGTACCAGCTCTGAAAATTGCACAAGTCATCTTATGATTAGTCTACATTTTATAGACCTTTAATTGCCTATATATATATATATATATAAACACTATAGTGTTATAATCTATTTAAACCCAAGACAGTAATCGAGATATTTATATATTTTCAATGTTGTTTTGAAAAAGATTTGTTGTATTATTTTATTCACAGCCCTGCATTTTACAGCAGGAAGTCCCTCAAGGTCACATGTTGAACAATTAAATTACATTGTTTTAAAGTAAATGTTCCCCAAAGTCTGGCGGTCATTGTGTAACCTGAAGAACTAAACTAGAGAATCACATATTTTCTGCAATGGACTTAACTTTCTGCTGTTTTAATGAGCACAATGATTTTAAACTGCATTTGCTAGTCATGTACTAGCTAGCAGTTTTGAGTTTTGCTGACTTGTTAGTGACTGTTAGTGATTGTTAGTGACAATAATGTTCAATTAATGTTCATTTATTTATTTTTATAACATTAAACATAATAACATAATTAAGGCATAGAGTAACTTAGAACTTTGAACCAGTTTGGTTGAAGGGCTCATATGCAAGCATATGCAAAACTATATGTACAATATAACATGGGTTAGCATAGTGCACAATTTATTTTAATGGAAACTGTCACTCTTGAAACAGTCACAAATTATTTTATTTCAGCGTTCATTCACCTATTCAAAATAAACATAATTAAAGCACTCATTCACTCAAAGCAAAATGATTTTAGTCTAAAGTACAAGTCAGTCTGGAATGTGATTTCAGTCTTTGTTTTACATTGCCCCTAAAAAGTAGAATACAAATAATGAAATACATATATATGTGAAAATGTGGAAGTGTAATACATGGCAACACATACAAAACTTAAAAGTATAGCTTTCTACATTCACTTTAGGATCTTAGATCACATTTATACCACTCAGTTACTCTCCCAGGCTCAGCCAGCTGGCAGTGTAAAGATGGTCAGTGGGTAGTCACCCGTGAAGTCTGTGGGTTCAAGAATTAACACATTGACATACAGGCAAAATTACATCTTGGAACTGGCCCACAACTTGCTGATGAACACACAAAATGGTTAAAACTGCTGTTCACATAATATGATAATAGAATAGTGCTGAGAACGGGGGGATCAACTTATTATTCACCACCTAATATCATATTGTGGATTATTATTAGTACAGGGGAGAGCAGAGGACCCAGCAACACTTTGCAATTAGGATACATGAAATGACATCAATTCAGTGTCATACACGAGGTATCAATAATTCATACACATAAGGCATTATGAGTCTTCATGAATATGCATAAGGTGACCATGCCTCATGCGTGCCTTAAAGCAGGCACAAAATATTAATGTAATAATTACATTTTTCAATACCTACAAAAAGCACTCAGAGGTGAAACCTTCTCTGGAACAATATGAATCGGCTAAGCTAAAAGGCTGTAGGCTGAATAGAGGGAAATATGTATACCGTATACTGGACGGTACAGAATATCAGGTTACCAACTACATTGCTGAAGTGTAATGCATGTACAGATGAGTGGATATTCTAGCCACAAGCTAATGTCCTAACCCCAAGCTAATATGTCAGCCCTAAGCTACCGCACTAGCCACCAATTATTTCACTAGCCATCAGCTATTATGTTAGTCCCAAGCAAATGCACTAGCCACAAGCTAATACACTTACAGTTAGTGCATTTGTTCCCTCATTAAGGTAAAGAAGAAGTGAAGGATGAATGGTCCACCCTCATTGTGGACTTGTGCACCTCATGCAATATTAATATCTTATCTGCAACATATCAATATTATCTTCTAGGATTGATTTTAAAACTCTTTAATTCGTTTTTAAAGTCTTCAATGGCCTTGTACCCGTCCACATCACGGAATGTCTGTTGATTTATTTTCTAACACATGACATTAGATCAGCAGATTCAGGCCTTCTCCAAATACCCAGTGCAAACTACAGAAACAACAGAGAGGCTTCCTTGTGCTTCTACACAGTGGAACTCACTACCTCTTACAATTAGGCAGTCAAGTTTAGTACACATTTTTAAGAAACATATATAAATGTATCTTTTTAAACATTTATTATATTAAAAAATAGTGTTGACATATATTTTAGATGTTTCAATCATTTTTTGTGATTTGATTCTTTTGTTTTTCAAGTTCAGTCCACGTTCTTCATTTGAAAACTTTTTAATATAGTAATGAATAAAAATAGTCATGTTCATTTATTTTTTTTACTTGTCATTTTAATCAAATTCTTTGGCAGTTTCAGTTTTATTTTGTTTCTTTTCTGCTTTTGTTGTGTTTTTGCTTTTATGTCTTACTCTTCTTCTTCTTCTTGTTCTTCATCTTCTTCTTCTTATTATTATTATAGATGCATAAAAGTATTATAAATGCTGTATAGCTGTATTTATGCATTATAGGTTGTGTTTTTACACCTCTATGTAAAGGCAGCTTTTAGATAAATATAAAAATAATTCCAATAATAATAACAATCACCAACATCATCAGTGCCTGCCTTACAACAGATCGGGTGTACAACCGAAACTGGGCTTTAGAGAACAATTGAGTGTGCATGTGATATTTTTTAGCTTATTGATTTGTCATATATATCGTAGCCACCTAACCACAGTGCTATACTTCAGCAAATGCTGACAGTTCAGAATAACTGGCCTAATGCCTACTTGTGATAGGACTTGTACCACCACCATCACTTAAATCTAACTTCACCTCCTTAATCTGCCATCACACAGAGATGTAAAGTCTGACCTCTTCTAAAAAATTAAAAAGAAAAGCCTGCAGCCATGGGCTTATAAATGAATTATGAGTTAGGATTGGTTAATAATCATGTCACGTATCTTAAGATCATTAAGATTGGAATCAAGCCTCTTTAAAGACAGAATATTTTCCACTCTCCTAAGTGGCTGAACACATGAAGAAGTAATGCTTTAGTAATGCTGAATATAACTTAAGCCTTTTGCTCTGAGTTGATGGCTCACTATTCAGCGTTACCTGCAAAAACCTCTTCTGGCTGAATTATGGGAAATATCTGTCGAGTGCCAGTCAAACTTCACAGATGATGTTGCTATAAGGATACAAGAAAGCAACTGGATGCATGTTTTACTTGAACCCCTTTAACAACATAAAATATACCACCATTAAAGCCTAGCTTTAGGGGAGTACAAAAAGCCCAGAAAAGGTTTTACACTTTAAATACACGCTCTGAAATTTGCCTGTATTTCCAGCATGTGAAAGTCTGTTGGCAAAAAGAAATGTCTGTTTGTATCGGTTTCTGTGGTTGATGCACACATCATGTACTTGTGCTTTCAATAATAGGCAGCAGTTTGCAGTAAGCTGGTTCGTGTAATGAAGTGTCATTAGTTTATCCCATCTGCCAGAGCATTTTCGCCACCCAAGTGTGAAAAACCCAAAATAGCAGGTACAAATTACTTCCCGTTGCTTTGGGCTACGTTCATCTCATTTCCACTGAGCTGGAAGCATTTGTTCTTCTTGCTATGCCTCTGGGCCTCAAGAAGGCACATCCCATAATCTTGTTGGCATGTCGACAGCAATCTAGATCCAGCAGTCTGTCCCATATTCAACAGGAGCCGTTTTGCATTCCACAAAGAGAGGGATTCCGAATACAGGTCTTTCTTAGAATATGGGTTCATTATCTTCTGCCATTTACTCAGATGTCAGGCAATTGAAGCAATCACATAGTATTTGCCCACTGAGTTTTCAGTGAACTGCCGTTTGTTGGAGTGATGATAGCTTGTAATTTGGGTGGTTGTTAGATGTTCGTGTGGTTACTATGCTTTCTTTCCTAAAATCAGGTCTCACAGCCCTAGAAGTGATGTGTCTATAAATTTTTTGCATGCAATTTTTGTTCAGTTGGTATGGAAAACTAAAAGAAGGTTAAGACTGGGACAGCTTCTGCAGTTGTAGCCTTTATTGAGAAGCATATCCCTACAGGCAGTTTATTGGCCAATTAAGATCTTTCATACACTATACTCTTCTAATACAGATCATTTCATACACATTATCACTTTTTTCAGGTTTGTATTTCTGTCATTAACGACTACGGCAGTTCTGTTTTAGGCAGTCCTCACCTCATTGTCTCCTATGTGTAAGTGCTTTGTATGTAAAGTCTTATATTTTAACACCATTTTCCATTCTTTTGGCTTCGACTCCTTAAGATATGGCTTTAGAAAGACAAGGTTAAGATGAGCAAGAACAAATGGTGCCAATTCATTCAAACATCCCTTTAATACCCAGCTCAAATTGCTGGATGACCTTGTTTCAATTCATCTCTTTGAAATATGGGTGCAGTCAGTGCTCTTTTACTAATGCCCGTAGGAAAAAAAAGTTAAGGTGTTAGGTTAATTTTGCCACTGAGAAATTAGGAATGTCATGATGTTACAATGTTGCTGAAGGCATTTAAGAAAAAAAACTGGACCTTTAATAAAATAAAAGACTGAATGTTACAGAACAGCCAAGTCCCCCCAAAATCACCCAAAAACCTAGTGTGTATTCTAGTATGACCTTCTAGCACATGCCTGTCTCCAGATCGTTAGAACTTGTGTCCGCTTGTTGCAAGAACAGACATGTCAGGACACATTTCTGTGACTGGCCTAATGGGGGCGAATCTGTTCTTCCACTTACCATCAACATCAAGATCAACATCCAGTCCAGTTCAGCAGCAACTGATGCAATTTTGCCCTTCGCTTGAAGTAGACTACAACGTCCTGAGCAAATCCAATAACCAGAAACATTCAGTTTATGCAAGTTTGAGTATCAAGTCTCTGAGATAAAGTTACAAGTCTTGTGTCTATAGTAGAGATTTTTTGTTTAGTCTTGTTATTAGCCACAAGTACTGCACTATACAAAGACAAAACCCTACTAAAGCCCTACTAAGGAGCATTTAATCACAGAAAACCCTTCAGGCTGAAGGAGTGAACCGAAACCCTCCATACAGTAAATGTGGTATTTAAAAGAAAGGTTCATCCTTAAAACAGGTGATCAGTCTGTAGTTTGTATTGCATATATGCTAGCTAGTTAACATAATAGCAGAACTAATCTCAGTTTTTGTAAATCAACTTACAGCCAATTTAGCTGCCAAATATTTTGAGTAGTTTTGCCTCTGTTCATAAAATGACACATTTACAGCATGAAGTTCTTTGTTCTGTCAATCAGACTTTCTATAACGAAGGACTCTTAAAGTCTATTTGAAGTCAATCAAACGTCATGTCTCTGCAATAGCACTGCTGTAATGACTGTTCAACAACACTGATGTAAGGTTGGAAACGAAAGGTCTTAGTCTTAGGTTTTGAATCTGTGTCTAGTCCCATGTCTGAAAGGCGAGTCTAGTTTCTATCGTCACTCACTTCATTGGGACTTTAAGCACCATAGGCTGGAGGGAAGCCTACAGTAACCAGAGATAAATATGTGCTGGCTCCATAGCTGCAGAAACCAGAGCCACTAAGCAACACCTCTACCACAGCGTTGGAAAGGAGTGTTTCTCTGGCTTTATTCACCTGATGATATATATTCAACCTTCAAGAAAGTGTAAACGTTTCTGCCGTAGCAGGATAGCAGGCTGCAGAAGCAGGACGCAGCTATACAATGCAGTGTAATACAATGCAATGCCTTCCTTACCTAAAGTCATGTCCCCATCTCTGGTCATGCAAAGCTTAATGTTTAAACATTTAACTGACCGTCTTGATGAATCATCAAAACTTGAAAGCATTAAAATAGAGCATATTTTAAGTAATGATATTACAAAATCCAGGAGTCTGATGGACATTGATACCATGCATAGGTATTATTTGCCAAATAAAGCCGTACATCTTTATTGTTTAACAGTACAGGCATCCTTCAAAAGGAAAGGTCTTGAAGGCATGTTTTACCATGTATGTCATTGATTAGTTAAGTTCATTTTTTGGGGTTGGCTTTTTAAGAAAGAGAAAGAATTAGTGAGTAAATCCATATAATCAGTAGTGACATGCATATATATCTCAAATCTGGTATGGTCATATTTACCAGGATTTTATTAGTCCAAAGGAGAAAATTGGCACTGAGGAAGTCATGACTTGGCACAGTTACAGACAAACCTCGGACAGCTTAGAACAGCATGCAGGCTCTGGCCTGGCTGACTCCAGAAGAATAACCTTAAGTAAATTAGATTTGAAATGAGCCAGCGCAAAAGTGAATACTTTATACTGGCCTACGAGTGCAAGACATGGCAATAGCTAGGAATGAAGAGAAAGCCAATACAATGCAAGGTCTTCCTCATCTGTCAACGAGCTGGAGGTTGGAGGGTGTTTGTGCGCTGTACAATCCCTTATCCCAGGTTCTGTGGTGAATGAATAATAGAAAACAAGGGCGTGCTTGCTGAAGTGAACACAACCCCAGCTGTCAGAGTCAGAGATGTGAGGAAAATTTCACCCCGGCTTGTTTGCTCTGGGAAATGTCCTTGCATGTATGCGTTGTAAACGGGGGGAGGGGACAGGAGTCCAAACAGCATCCCACCAGCTCCTGAAAGTCGAATAACAAATGGCTCCTCCAGAATGAGTTTTTTTTTTTTTTTTGAAGTTGGGCACAACATGGTCAGGTGATCTCCCGTGGCGGTTCTCCTGGGGCCACGTGTTGCCTTCTCCTCTTTCTGCGAAATTTACTGAAGCAATAAATCTGGTGCGCTCGTGGGGAAAACTCAAAGCGGAGCCTCCCCAGAGGAGGGAAGAGAAGACGGAAGAAGGGAGGGGGGGCTTAATTCCCCCAAGTCAAAAAAAAAAAATCCAAAAGAACCTCTCCAGAGGAACAAACTAAGGAACAAAGCTCTCTCAACCTGAAATCTTTTCCTAAGGTCTACCCTCTTAAAAAATAAATATTCTTAAATGGTTCTTGGCTTGGGTGTACAGTTTTGGGGAAAGGCTTTACTTTAAACTATGAAAAGGTTCTGCATATGCACAGAATGGTCCAAATGGTTCTATAGAGAACCATCTGCTACAAAGTTCATTAGGGAAAACCAAAGGTGGTTATTACTTCAAAGACCCTTTTTTGCCATTTATGATTTTTGAGAGTAACATAGCTTAGAAGAATCAGAAACACCACCTGTGGCTGTTTACCTGCATTCATGCTGAAGAGCTTTTTGATTGAGGCACAATAAAGGGCAGCCAGTCAGAACAGAGATCATTTTTATTTAATTGGCCTTAAAGGTATACTAGCCAAGACAGTTGGTTTAATTGTAAAGAGATAAAGAGAGGGCAATCCAAAAATTACAAATGACCATTTTTGGTATGTAAAATCACAAATACATTTTGATTGGAAATGTAGAAGAAATAGATTCACGAAAGTGTAGTATATACAAAATAAACACTGAAACAAAACACTGAACAAAAGATATTTGATTGTATTTACTGGCAGAAAATACCATTCCAGTTTAGCATTGGCTGCATGGCTTTAGTTAGTTAAATTCATGAACACTTCCCAGGAGCCTTTAAGGAAAAAACTCACAAAGACAGGGCAAGACAGGCGTGGCAAATTAGCAATCCAAAACCAGCGACGCATGCAGCTGTAAATTATTTTTATTATTTTGACAGGGACTAAACTTGTGTCTGCTGCTGATTTCAAAATGCAGCAGATATCTTGAGCTGTCAGCTTAAGGGTGTGCAATATGACAGTGTGTTACCGTTACATCAAGTCACAGTCTTTTCTTATATCTTATAATATCATCAGCACTTCTAGAACACTGACTACTGCTTTAGGCACGTTTAGACCAGTAACAGAAAGCCTGTAAACAACAACAACAACAACATTATAGCAACTACATAGTGGCTAATTGGATATCAGCTCATTATGCATGTAGGGCGCAGGACTACATGCACACACACTGTTACGACGACTGCTCTTAACACCATGTTATGGGCAGAACTGCAATAGTGTCATGCCAGACAGCCATGGAGTTTGAGATTTGTTGGGCAGCAACTCTTCAATGACAAGTCCCATTTTTGTCTTGGTGGAGATGACTAACGAATCTGTGTGTGGAGGCACCTTGGTCAGCGCCAAGATGAACGGCTTGTTGTCACACGTCCAGAAGACCTGGTGTCACGTCACCTCCACCCCTACCGCAAACTCTGCAGGAACTGTGTGGGAATATTTAAGCTGCATGGGATGGATTATTGCAGGACATCATTAGAAAGCTCTACAGCTCCATACCCGGATGTATGCATGTTGCATTAGCAAACATGGTGGCCAGACGCCATACTGAGAGACACTACTTCTGTATGTGTAGCTCAATAAATATAACCCATATCAGTCTAAATGTTTCACCATTTATTGTTCCTGGTAACCTTTATCTTCCTTCCCAATAGCATTACAATACTACACTTCCTTCTGGGTGCAACTGTTTTTTTTAATGATGAGTGTATATTGCACATCTTGAAGATGTGTATTTAAGCATCGGGCTCATACACACGTTTGTATGCAAAAGTTTGGGCGCCTCCAGTCAAATTACATTTAGGTGATGTTTAAATTGAAAGTAGTACATGTTGTTTGCTGACTGTATTTAATTATTTGCTGAATTTAACATTACATTAAAAAAATACATGTGGCCTGTGCAAATAAACAGAAATTGTGCGCTTGAGTGTGCTCTCTATCTCTCTCTATCTCTCTAGGATGTATTAACGTATTTCCAAAACTTATGACAACTCATGTCATTTGGGTGTTCAAGATTTTGTATATGACTGCATTTGTCATATCATTCACCCTAACATCAACTCCTCATCGGTCTAAAATTGGTCAGATTTCAATAAAGTCAACTAAAAGAATAGCCCTCGCTTTCAGCGCTGTCAAGTACACCTCTGAGGAGCTGCTTTAGTTTTGAATCCTGCACAAATTGGACTCAAACCTTGTTTACAAAGCTCGTCGTCTGTTTGTTTTCCCTCCTTAAATGTGTTCATTGTGTTGCAGAGTTTGCCACATTTCCCCTAGCGCTACAGGGAGCGCAGCCCAGAGGAGCGGTGCAGTAATAAGTGTTGGATGCACAGCCTGTGCTGCTCTCTCCCCAGGGCCCACACATTCCAGGGATTACTCTTATTACCAGCCATTCTCTCAATAGGGGTACTGGCAGCCTAATGAAATATTCAAATGGATAGAGGGATGAAGCTCTCCATTACTGAATTAAATTTTCAAAATGTTTGTGGGGCTCGTGTGTGTATCCAAGAGAGATTGAGCGAGTGAGAGTGCGCAGCAATTACAGGCATTATAAGCTAACCACTCATCTTTTGTTTTTCAGATGAATTGCAGGGTGATAGTGGTTATTAAACAAGCAATTGATTTCAGCTGCTGTAACTGTTCATGAGAGATCGCATTTCAGGACAGACCAAAAGGCAGATTTAGCAAGAAGAATAAACTTCTCAATTCATTTAGTCAGTATTACCAGGGGTCTATTTAGAACAACGGTGTGAAACATACAGCCAGCAGGTCGGGACCAGCCTGATTATGGTTCTTTGTTCAGTCCACCAGATGAATTTAGTATCCATGTTCTGATCTTAAATTATTTTGTGGCCTGTAACTGACTGCTTAGCACCTGTCTCCAAGCACTACTTTCTCCGACAAATCAATGAAACACTCCTCAGAACAAAGCTGCAGTGAAAAAAAGTTCAAAAGTAGTCCAAGCAGTTGCATGAGTTTGTGAGGGGTTATGGAGCTCATAGGGCTCAGGGAAGCCTGATGGTCTTATTGCTGTACTGCATGCCATACAGTGTCACCAAAAACTGCAATGGTGTTGTGTCAGACTGTCATGGAGTGACTCAGAATGGCAGCAGGTCATCTTCAAGGACAAGTCCCACTTTTGTCTTCGTGGAGACAACCAACGAATCCATGTGTGGAGGCACCGTGGTCAATGCCAAGATAAATGGTTTGTTCTCATGTGTCACACGTCCAGAAGGCCTGGTGTCACTCCATGTCCATCCCTACCACAAAATGTGCAGGAATTGTGTGGGAGGATTCATAGATTGAGAATGTCTCATTTAAGGAAGACATTATCTGGAAAATGGGTCGTAAAGAAGATGTTAATGATTGGTAAAAAAGGAGCGATTGCATTTGGGGGTGCCAAACACCATAGTGTAAAGGAAGCAGCTGAATCTGCAGGTATAAGGAAGTGTACAGTCATATGGATCTACCAGCAGTGGCAAAAATCCTAGTCTACAGGAAATTCTCCTCAGAATTGTGCTAGGAAACGCATCCACCAAATCTGGTCCAACTGTACTATTCTTTGATGCAAGATGGCTGAACATTTACATGGCCTACATCCAGAAACTTGTCCAGTCCATGTCAAATCAAATTGCAGCTGTTATTCGTGCTTGTGGAGGTATTACACTCTATTAGGTAAGTTTTTGTCCACTAAGCTTATTGCATGTGGTAAAAATAAATATAAACATTATCTCTTGCAAAAGACAGTTCAGTTAGAGTTTTCCCTGAAAGCGTGTTTTGCTTTTGCTATTGATTGTACTCCAGATGGTGCAAAGCACACACTAGGGGAATGTGTTGTTGGCTTTAAGAGGAGGTGTGCTTGTTTGCAGCAGATTTTGCACACCATAGCTTTGTCCCCAGGTTGTCCCCAGAAGTGTTTTCTCGTTACAAGATCAGGTCTGGCCCCTGGAGTTAGACTGGAGTTACTCTGACTTCATTGCTATTATGTGCCACCTCTAATGCAGTAACAACTGTTTATGGAGATTTACCAACAGTGGCTCACAGCTCATCACCTCAGCTCTAGAAATCCTATAAAGCAATGATCTCTTAAAGATAAGCAGTTATTTTGAACAGCATTGTCAGGTAATAACTTGCTAATCCATGTTTACAAGGATTTATACCTGGCTCCCTGGAGCTCCTAAATAGAGCTATATTTTACATGTTTTTACTAATTAGACAGTGGGTAACATTTCAGCTTTGCATGCTGGAGAGTGGGGGTCAAATAAAAGCAGAAGGCTGGGAAGGCTACCTTAAAACTCCCAAAGGGGAGCTAGTTTGCTTTTCCAGTTTTTGCCATTCCTTTACTGTGTAGCTTTTTGTGCATGTAAACAGTCTGCAAAGTTACAAAGCTCAAAATACATGCCAGAGGGAGAAACTCTCTCCCACAGAAACCATTTTTTCCTAGCTTCCTGAAATGCCTTGTTGGAATTTCCTTAGTTACAAGATGACACAATCTCCTTACACGATCCTAATATCCACCTACATACCCTCAACCAATGCTACTGCTTGCAACTGCTCTGGCATTTGATCTATGAGAACAGAGTGGGCAGGCTGACCAAACAGAGCACACTGGGCTCATCAGGAGGCACAAAGACCAGGAGCTGAAACAGAGCACTTCAGACAAATGGTGAAAACAAATATGTTTTTGGAACACTGAAGCCTGTATATTCTGGTATAGAAGAGAGTAGGTAGGGATGATGGGAGCAGGAGGTGAAACATATGTTTGTACATGCCCTCTGGTGCATGGTGGCATAAAAATAATCAGAAAATGTATTTGAGATAGGCAAGTCACTACACTTAAAGCAAAAATACAGGAAAACAAGAGATTGGTCCTGTAAGTTGTAAGGGGCAGTCGTGGGCTGTAGGTTAGGGAACCAGCCTTCTAAGGGGCTGCAGGTCTGATTCTCTGAACTGACAGCAATGACTTAAGTGCCCTTGAGCAAGACACCTAACCCCCAAATGCTCCAGGGCATCATGGGTAGGGCTGCCCCGCTCCAGGTAAGTGTGCTCACTGCCCCCTAGTGTGTGTGTGTGTGTGTGTATGTGGGTGTTTCACTTGGGTTAGTGATGGGTTAAATGTCAAATTAAAAGACAAATTCCTCTGTGTGCAAACACAAATGGCACAAAAAAATTGTGAAAAAAAGTGAAAAGTGAATTGTACTTAATATGACAACAACATGGACTATCAAGGAGAAAAAGGTCCGTTTTGATTTCAGGTTGACATTTACACTATGATATGGTTTCCTCAGAACATTATAGCACGGCCTGTTTTGATAAGAGTAATGTGTCCCCATGGTGACTACCAGCATCAGAAAGTTCTTGGAAGGAATAGTTTGAGCTACTGCTTATGCTACATAGCTAATTTGACTCATGCACTATGAAAATAATGCCTCGACCAAATATGGAGTGTGGCCTAAAGATGTGTCTTTCATTTGCTTATTTGGATTTTTTTGGAGCTTTCAGGAGCTGATTGTAATCAAGGATACTGAACAATTCCACATAAGAAAAAAAGTATGTAACCCCTTTAAAGTCCCAGTTCTATTACAGCGTAAGATGTACAATTCAGTAACGTCATAGACTACAATGCAAACAATCTGTGGTATTCTTGTAATAGAAGCTTCTAATCGAAGTTTAGATCCACTGACATGTCCCCATTTAAGGGGTTAAAAACATTCGCTGTTATTAATGAAACTGCTTCGTGACTTCATGCATTCGCTCTGTAATCTCTGGCGTGAGCAACCAGATAATTTAGGTCTCAGTAATCAAATTTCTGAAAGGAAAAAAGCAAGCCACATGACATGACTCATTTTCGCTGAGTGCCATTTCTAATGAGGCAGAGTGGTCTCTGAGGCAAAGCCTTCAAGTAGCGGCAGTCAACATCTGCTTATTGGGCTGTCGCTTATTCAAACATTTACTATACGGAGATAAATGAAACTGTGACCAAATTTTAGCGAATCAGTCACAACATAAAACGCATTAACCTTCAAGACGAGTTCTCCATTGAGAGGTTTTGCTCTGGAATGCTTGTGTGGTCACAAGTCGCTGCCCGTTAAATCTGGCCTCAAAGACGTTCCTAAGGAGCGGTAATGAGATCGAGCCATATCGTCAACAGGGCTGCAAATGTGCCATCAGTGGAAATTGACAGGGCATCGCTTCACATGAAAGCGGAGCTGGAAATAGCCTATAATGCAGTGCTAGGTCTAACTCTGCAGTGCGCAAGCAAATCATAACCTAATGGGATTGCCCACAGAAATCTATTAACCTTGAGTCCACCCATACATTTCACACAGTAGTTAAATGATAAGCGGTGTGCCCAGATTCATACTCAGTGGACGTATAGCCTTAAATGATCTAAAGGTAGCCTCAGTTCAAATAATCTTTGAAGTAGTTGGGAAAAGACAATTGCCCATTGTTACAATGTCCACTTATGATGCTTCTCAAATCGATGATTTCTCTGCTACAAAGCATGCATTTAGGAGATGTTTATTTAAAAGCTTAGTGGGAGGCTTTATTGCAATGCGTCTTTCATCAACATTAAGCACATTTAAGAGACATTGCTCAACCATTTGCTAGTAAAATTTATGATACCTTTTCTCTAAAAGAAGATTGAGGTGCAAAATATTATTGTAGTATTATATCAATAGTATTTCCAGAAAACACTTTATATAGTATTATTAAAGTTTATGCAATACAAAAATTTGAAAACATTCAGCAGAATCTGAATGATAAAAACAAGACAGAAATATAAATAAACACAGCCTAAACACTACTTATCAAACCTGTCTGTAGGTTGTTAGCTTTTGACTGGTAAATTTCTCCAAATCCAACACTGAGAAATCATACCTGTCTGGGCTAGTTGTTTTAGCCTTGTGATTGGTGAAGGTACTGCAAGATTAAGACTGTCCAGTTTGCATCTAAAGAGTGTAATATTGATAAAATATAATGGCCACTTAGTAGAGACTGTAAAGTTTTTCACAGGAAATACTTTATACATAATAGGTGTATTGCCTGCCTTAGAAATACCCTATTACCCACTTAAGGATTCCAGGGGCATGAATAAATGTGTATATATAATTGTGTCCATATTTTTAACCTACACATGGTACATTTATATTATTGTCTTTCCCAAAACAATAACAATGGCCTTTTATAGGCCATTTTAAACATGTCAAAATATGCTCTTGAGCTAATACGAGCACACACACTTCTTCTGCAGAATAAAATCACACTGCATGAAAGTTAGCTTGATACTGTCCTTCAGCTCTTTTCTGTAATGACACTAGCTACTCAAACTAGCAATATTCGTATTTTAACTGCTTAATTTCGACACGGTCAACCACAAGATATTACTGTCTGTCCTAACCATCCTTGGAATCTCTTTGGAATCACTCCCACAAGGCTTGGTGCTGGGTCCTCTTCTCTTTTCACTTTACATCACTCTCTTGATGGTGCAATATCCTCTCATGGCTTCTTTTACCATTGCTATGCTGATGAAATCCAACTAATCCTTTCCTTCCCACCTTCAGATTTCCAGTCGTCTAAAGCTGAAACCTAACAAGGCCGAGCTGTAAACATTGTTTGGAACGTAAGGTCCTTGACATGATCTTGCCATCTCAATCTAGAGCTCGTTGGTCATCTGGAAGATTTGACTCTTTCTCTGGGGAGGCCACCCAGGTCCTTGTTTGGCCTCACGTTATCTTAAGGCTTGAGTACTGCAGTTAGCTCTTGGCTGGTCTTCCAATGCGCTACATCAGGCCCTTGCCTAGCATGGCTTGCCTTCAATCACGTTAATCTACTGCTGCATTTCCCTGGCTTCATATAGCTGCCCACATCAGATTAAGAACTCTGATGCTTGCCTACCATACCAAAAATTGATCAGCGCCTACCTACTCATTTTTTTGAGCCCTTTGAGTTAAAGTACAGCTAGGCTGGACTTGCCATGCTTTTAGATGCAAGGAAGACTAGTACCAAGTCTGTCCTGACTCTCTGGTACTGGAACAAACTTCCACTAGCTGTCAGAACAACAGTGTCATTGTCTTTGTTATCTTCAAATACCGACTGAAGAGCCACTTCAGTGAATCCTAATCTAGTACCTACTGAAAAGTATTGTATTGCTATGTCTTAATTCTGCATTTTTCTTACTGGGTATCAACTGTTTCTGGCAGTGTCTTAGCTCAAGGGTAGGTTGGACATTACCTTATTTGTACAAGCTAGAATGAATTCCATTTTCTAAATGGACAACAAAGCACTTTTACAAGTTGCTCTTGATAACAGCATCTGCTACATGCCATAAGTATAAATACAAATGTAATAGCCTCATATTTCAGAGAACCCATTGCCAAAGTGCGCACATTATTGTTTTCCCGTAGTTAGACCCAGAGTTCCTTCTAAGACATGAGGTCTATATCTTATGCTGCTTAAGGCCTTTTGTAACTTGACGGCAGATATTGCATGCATGATTGTAACTTGTGGACCATTCAACTTACGTTTTAATGAATCACGTGTTACAAAATATGGTGTGGACTTTGATATTAAACCTAGCAGGCAAAAGCTTTGCTCTGTGCAATCTGATCTCTGCCTGCTGCTGCAGGGCTGAATTAATTTGTCCAAAGGGTGCAATAGTTAATAAAAGCCAATATAAACATGCACTCAGCAGTCGGGAGCACTTCATCAATCAATTTCTCACTGTAAGCGAGCATTTCCAGCCTTGGCCAGCAGCCTCAGTGGAAAGACAAGTCAATTGTGCTGTGCTCGACAATCCTTGCGCAATGGTTAGCTGGATTTCAATCGATCAACAAGATTACCCAGTCATTTCACTGTCATGGGGGGGAAATGACTGGGACCAGATCGGGAAGCTGCTTGCAGTTCTGCACGCTTCTAAAATGAAAAAAAAGGAAAAGAAAAATGTGCTTGCATGGGTCAGATTCAGATACATGCTCTGCATCCTGTAGCTGTCTCAGAGGAGAATTACTTTGGTGCAAAGTAAAGGGCAACATTCTTTGTCTTCCTGTAGGTTATACCCATAACAATGCTAATTTTGTGTATAATGAATGAAAGCAGTTGGTGTTACGCTTGTCAATCATTCTAAATATACATTAATTAGGGGACAAAAGTGCGGACACACCTAAAAGAATATATAGTTTTCATCAAGAAACAGACTTAATTTCAAAAAACGATTAATGCAGTATTTTTGCTAAACCCTTTAATTTAAAGCTGAAAGTCTACACTTTAATATTGTACACACTTTATTGCTTCATTTCATATCCAAAAACTGTGTCTAAATATTAATTGACCTGACTGTATTTAAAATCTCAATACTTAATTTGTTAGAATGGTCCACATATACCCATCATCAAAAGAATAGTTGCACCCAGAAGAAATCAACCGACAGGAATGAAACTTGGGCAGATCAGACATAGTGAGACATGTGAATGATTTCACGCTCACCCGCGCATGTGACGTAAGCAAGGACAGGTCTTATCGCTGTACCTGACTGACCCAACACAACATTCAGTGAGCAGTAATGCCCTCCATGAGTTATCCTGTTAGTGTCAGCACCATTGGCAGATGGCTGCACAATGCAGAACCACATGCATGCAGACCATTACAACGACTGACCTTAATATCAAATCAATGTCACCAGACTGTCATGGAGTGACTCAGAATGGCAGCAGGTCATCATGAGTGACGAGTCCTGCTTGTGTCTTGGTGGAGACGCTTGGTGAGGAATCATTCTTCTCTATCTGACAGTCTGGGTTCGGTGAATGCCAGAAAAACGTTACCTGCCTGTCCAGAATGTGACGACTGTAAAGTTTGATGGAGTTGGAATAATGCTATGGGGACATTTTTCAGGTGTTGGCCTAAAGTCCCTTAGTTCCTATAAAGGGAAACCTTACTTCTTATGTGTACCAAGACATTTTGGACAATTGTATGCTTGCAACTTTGTGGAAGCAGTTTGGGGAAGGCTCTTTTATGTTCCAGCATGTCTGTGCCCAGTGCACAAAACTACTTCGATAAAGGAATGTTTGGGTGAGTTTGGTGTGGAAGAACTTGACTGGCTCTCACAGAGCCCTAACCTCAACTCCATCGAACACCTCTGGGATGAACTAGAATGGAGATTAGGAGCCAGGCCCTCTTGTCCAACATCAGTATCTGGCCTCACAAATGCTCTTCTGGATGAATGGGCAAAAAATCCCACAGACATCTTGCAGGAAGCTTTTCCAAAAGACTCAGCTGGGGTACCAGCTCCATACATTGTAGTGGTTTTAACACACTGAAAAATGATCAGTGGACCCTGCTATGTAACACTGACAAAGCAGTGCCATAAACATGCTATGGGAAATGTCATATGCTCGCATGATTTGTCATTGATAAAAGTGACATTACACTGTCATATTACTAGACAAAATCTGTTATGACAATACATGACAACAGATGACATCTGCCATGACATGTTTAGAGCAAGGTTTGAATTTGTTATGTAGCAGGGCTCAAGTAAAGTGTTATGGTAGCATCATTGCGTATGTACCATATGCTGGAATTCCAGAAGGAAGACAATATTGGTTTCATTGAATACAGCAAAGGTCGACTATGCAAAATTGTAGAATGTCCTCAGGAAAAATGGCATCTCATTGTTTTAATGTGGAACCTCTACGCCGATGAACATGACAATCATGACAGAATTTGGACAAACAGACTGGTTCCTGATCTGCAAAAGAGTTAGACATGGTTGCATGCTCTCATCATACTTGTGCTATCTGTATTCTGAACATAGTATACAAAAACCAGAACTGGAGGACGATGTTTGAGAATTCAAACCTAGTGGAAGAAACATCAATAACTGTTGTTATATGGATGACCGTGGTAAGGAAAATCAAGAAGACCAAAAGAACAGATGATGAGACTTCAACTCAATATGAAGACAATGACCACTAACTGTACTATTGACGATTACCTGAATGAATCATTAACAACAAAGGATCTACAAGTCGATACAGATTGCCATTCACCAGAACAAGGATGAAGGAACATGAAAAGATCTTCAACTGTAATGATGTGTCTAGAAACAAAGGACAAGTGTCTCCATGTTCTTCTCTGCAGTTCTTCATGTATTTGAAAGCTGGACTTTTGAGAATACCTTGGGCAGTAGGTCAAGCTTCATCTCTTCATCTACTTAAAGCTCATATACTGAACACTGTATTCAATACCAACACTGAAGTTCTTACTTTCGACATATTATGAGACGAATCAATGATGACAGTGCTTAGACCAGTTTTAGCTTCATTATTTGGGTATTATATAAATTTCAGGGTAATATTAACAGATTAGGAATTGGTAACAACCTAACAGAATGTTAAACAGGTGAAGCAGAGGTATTCTTTCACAAAGACTCCAATATTTCTCTTGTGCTAAACATCTGACATGATGATGCTAGTCACTGCAAGAAATGAGTCATACCCCATATTCAGCAATGCTGTTTACAAATTCGACTGTGTGAAATCCCCTAGTGACAATCTGATGCAATACTCATTCATAATGAACATTTGAGAGTAAATTAAAAGCATGCAACCTACTGAGTGCCAAAAGTCATTGCAAGTGAAAGCCTAGATCATCTTTACTGGCCTGGACACATACAATTTTACACTTTCAGTAATGTGTTGTTTGTTCCAAAATCACATGACCTGCATCACATGATGTCATTTCCTCAGGAACGACATGCTTGAAGGATTTGAACTGCTAGCAGAATGAAGAAAAATAATTTGTAAACAGTAAACATTATATTTACAGCCTTCAAACTGAACAGCTCCAATGATATCCATATAGAACATTTCTATCATTGAAGTCATTAACAATAACAGCAATTTTTCTGCTAGTCATACTGATTACTTCATATAGATTTTAGAAATGACAGTTACACTGTAAACAGATGAACAGCCTCTCACATAGCAAAAAACTCTCTGATGATGTAAAACTATCTGTAAGAGATCAAACAGTAAATGTATATTTGCAAATGCATTTTTCAGTGTCAGATGGGGCAATTTCAAAGTTCTTTCTACAGTTAGGCTTAACAATGTTCTGAACATAACAGCACAACACTTTTTAAACTCCGTTTGAGTGATGATCAGAGGTCAAACAGAACATATTCCACAGATCTGAGCATGACAGGATTGGTCTATGGAGTTTATAGTGTATCTATGCTACATTAGATGGCCCATTCCACGACCTTATGTATGATAATTTACCTCCAAAACTGCGTCAAAATTGGCTTTACAGGTAAACTGTATATGGCTATGGGGGCACCTGTGTCAACCTGTGAAGCAGTTAGCTAACAGACACTCGCAATTAAACACACTCAACAGATTTTAAGTTTAATAATAGCCACTGTTTTACTCTAAAACAGCAACGTAAGAAGAATCTGCTCCCTCTGGCTGAAGCTGAGTTGTGAAAAGTGGAGATCTCAGCAAGTTTTGTGTTTTGCAGCTGAAAATAAAGTCGTTGTCTTTAGCAACATTGAAAAGCAATGAAGATGACCCATTTAGATGAAGTGTATCAAAAAGCAAAGTATAAGTGTTTCATTACAAATGAACTGAAGTGAGAGTACAATTACACTAAGAACAGTAACAAGTGGGTATATTATTTGTTACTTTCAACCTCAGAATTGGTTTAGAATCAAATTCAGAATGAGTGCATTTAATTCAAACTGACTACAGTTTAGAAAAAAGGATTTGCTAAATATTAGAACTGTCCCAACCTTTCAAAATGTAAGGAAAATATAGGCAATAGGCAAGAGAATGAAAGATGAAAAATATATAGCTTTGTTGATATGTCAAATATACAAGCCATGAACCCCACCCCACCCCCCTCCCCCACCCAAAAACATGTATCCACAATTATAGAATGGCTTTGGTAAATGTTTTGCATGTTACTATTTCATTCTCAGACATGCTGAGTGGGGAGTCACTGCTTGTCATGCTGCGTGCAAACCACTCCTTTATATTCCCAAAGCCCACCAGCTACAACTCTGCTCCCTCAGTGGATTTCAATACAAATAGTTTGACACTTCTTAGTCTCTCTTCAATTTGTATAAACAAACAAACAAACAGAAAGGTTGGATCTTTCTAGGGGTGGAAGCGTACTGCCTCCAGGCTTGTTCACCACTAAAATGATTTCCCTTATATCAGTTCGCTGCACCGGCCGTAGTTAGAATAGATTTTGTGTGGATACAGCAGTGATATACAAATATGAGTTCCCCCAGGCCAATGTCAATAGCAACAACTTTGAGGTCATTCATCTAGAGAAGTTAGAGGGCATTGCTGGGAGATTAATGTCATAAATTACCGTCTACTGCCAACAAAATGTATATACACACACACACACACACACACACACACACATACACACACATATATATATATATATATATATATATATATATATATATATATATATATATACATACACACACACACACACACACACACACACACACACACACACATATATATATATATATATATATATATATATATATATATATATATATATATATATATATATCACAATGCTGTCAACTTTTTCGGAAGCAAACATTCCAGATATAGTTGGAGTTCACCCCAAAAAATTCCTTTTCAGAATTTCAGCAGTGGCATAGTAATTCACAAAGTAAAAACCCATAACATCTAGTTGCGAACAGCTTATCATGAGACAGTTATGCTCGAGAAGGCTCACAAGTGTTCTGTGCTTCCTCAGCTACCAGAAGCACCATCTGTTTTATCTAACGAGCTGTGAGCAGGATGTGTAGCCCTAAAGCATATCCATGATACAACAGGCATCTCTTCATTGTTAGTAGATCCTGAGCTGTCAACAAATTCACGGTGGGCCATATTCATCAATGCTCTATAAAGGTAACTGCAGTCTTAATATGAGTGTGAGCTAATTTCACTGGCAGTTTTATCATTTATCAGTTTTATCAGTTCCATGTCTTGTTGGAATGTGTGCAAATTTGAGTTCAATATTTTAACAACATAAAAACTGTCTGATAAGCAGCAATCAATAAGATCAGTAACAGCGAAAATACTGTCAAAACTAATGTCCAATAATGTCAGTATAACACGTGTCACTAGTTTATGGAGCACGCATTGAGGGATTATTAAGGTTTTGTTCTTTGTTTACTGAAACCGAAATTAAAGCAATAAGCCATGAGATGCCATGCATTACAGTGATTTTATCACAGGTGTTATTAGGCTTTGTATAAAACAGGGGACAACATAGAATGGCTAGGCTAATTTCCGTCAGCACCTCTATGCAATTTCAAGGTTTTAGCGTGTTGTATGTCCTGCTTCCTGCTCTGGGACTGAATCTCACATGGCTCCGTGCTCACTACATTATGCACTACTTTGGAATTCAAATACTGACTCCTGCACAACAGTGCGAAATGTAGCTAACATGTAAGCATTTGAGGTTCAACTACATCCACACTGGACAAATATTGCATCGCTTGGGTGTAGAAGCTGGAATTTAAAAACTAGGTAGATATTTGATGCAACCGATCTGATTAAAACCCAGACTGATCTGAAGCATGTAAGAGATCCAAGTGACATATTCTTAAGCAATTTTACAGTGAATCATATAGTAAGTACTTTAATTCAAAGCTTGTGACATTAAACAAAAACATGTTTTTACTTCATCAATACACTCTGTGGTCTATACAAGCAGCGATGAGTCCAAAATTATATCACTGACAGAAAAAGGAAAGTCAAGTAATACAGGATATGGTTGTTGTATTCACTAGACTTTCTTATACAAACATACTGAAAACTGCAACATACAAGCCAAAATAATGGTGTGATATATTTAATATAATGTCTAAACTACAATGTGTTCATATCTGTTACAAGCTTCAAATGTGCATGTTAAACTGTTAATAAAAACTGCCTTAACATAACAGTACAAACCCCATAGGGGAATTAGCTAGTGGAATTTAGCATTATTATAGCATTGTTTTGAGATTTGATGTATGGCCTGAATTGAAAGCTTAGCTCACTTGTCAGTTGGATTTGGACCACAGGTATTATTAGAAAAGCACATTGTCTTAAAAACAGGTAGATATAAATTGGGGTGATTTTAACAGTGCATATTACCGTCAGTCAATTTCACCCATCCAAGTACTACTCTATTTGACCTCAATGCTTGGAAAAGTAAGTGAGGACAACCAATGGCTTATAAGCTTTAGAGGGCGTTTCAGTTAAGGGTAAAGTTAGGTGTGTTGCTTGCAAATGATATGTAAATAAGGAAGTAGTGGGGGGAGGCTGTTTTTATGCAGCTGCTGATTCATCTTCTGCACTTAAATCACTGCTCGTTATGACAGTATTAAGAATCAGTGGAGTAATTCATATGTCATTCGCAGTGTTCTAACCTGCATTAATTTCTTTGCAACTGTGATGAATAAGGCCTGGTATCCCTACTTCAATCAAGTGTATCTGAGCAGGAATGCTGCTCCACATGTGATATACCTATATGACTATTAAGATGTAATTGACTTTAGATCAGCAAACAGTCTCATGAAGATCCCTTATACCACTAAATGAGGCAGGTTGCGCCAGCTATCACAATCTCTTATGGTTAACTACTCCTAAAACATCATTATTGGGCTTTAATTGCTTAATAATAGCGCTGAGATGGAAAAGTAAAGTTAATGAAGGGGAAAATGGGCATGCAGTTGATGTCAGCATTTTCCTTTGTGCTCCCCTCATATGCCCATAATCCTTATTCACTGTATTAAAGTAATTATTCAAACACAGTCATACTGTGCCCATACTGTGGTAGAGAGATACAGTTCTCATTGTGCAAACACATCACCAAACTGTGCACAGTTCGGCAAGCGCTAAATTGAAATTTTCACTGGAAATCCCTTTTTCTTTTCTTCTAGTGATGTAGCTGGAGTTGGGCATGAAGAGATCATTTGCACTGGTTATGAATTATGAAGCCTGAAGTATGACCAGAAAATACAATACAAATCAAAACATTCTACTTTCTCAGAAGTTTGGAATCACCTCCCATCTCAGTATTGTGGGAACAGGTTTAGATATATATTTAGCATATAAATAACTTTGGATATAAAAATTTATGTACAGCTTCTACTGTCTTTACAGAATCATGTTCACCTCTGTTTATTACTGTGACACATCTAAAATTTCTTTTGCATAGCTTACAAGGCTGGATGTACACTTTTTAGAGCAGCACTGGTACTGGAACAGTTTCAAGTATTGTAGCACAAATTAAAACATTTTGCACTGAGATTCATAATACTTTTAAAGGATTTTAATTGTCACTGTCAGACCTGTGAATAAAAGAAGAAGCAACATGTAAAATGTTTGAATTTCATTGTTCATTGTTTGAAATGTGATATGCCATCATTTAGATTTTGCTCAAGGTGGTGAATTAGCATTCGAAGTGCTTTTGTGTATCAGCGACAGAAGAAACTCTCATCAGTGCGAGCTTCTGAATTCATGTTTACTTTCAGTCACAAAATTCAAAATGCGAAGCGAAATTGGTTATTACCTCAGTGTCACTCAATAAGTGATAACTTGTCTAAACAAGGATATATAGGCTAAAGTTAGCTATGGCACTAGGTACAGCAGGGGGTGCCTCAGCTTTCGAATCCAGAGATGTCTTCAGCCTGGCTGGCTTTCTGGTTTCTTCAGCAGCCAAATGGTACAATTTCACATCATAGTTCCCCAAATCATATAGGTTTAGGCATTTTGTACTTTAAAAGACTCTTATGGGCTAGAGCTGCCATCAGAGCTGGGTAGAATACTGTACTCATTCCATAACAATACATAAAATGGAATATATTCAGTATTCAGTAATCTAGATATAGTAGTATATCTAGACACATATAAATAGGACACATGGGAAATGCTGTTTTTGCCATTTTCATGCAATTCACATTGTTTCCTTAATGCAATTCTTCTGTTAACATGTTTTGTAAAAAACACCCACGTATTTAAATTAATTTACAAATGTTCTTTCAGCTCCACCACTGCTCCTACAATTCTGCTGATGCTCCCATAATCCCATTTCCATCTCATAAACTAAGCAACAATTTGTCAGATTCCAAAGAACAAAATCTTACATATTTGACCACAAAGTGGGTAGCAATGTGATTTTAATGATATGTATGTAAGACATGTGTGCGTCCAGTACAACACTGATGTTAAGCTTGTCACTTGTGAACGTGTCCACTACTGAGAAGACTGCTGAGTTTGGTTGTCCCTCATAAGACCTCAGCAACACTGAGATTAATTACTGGCTCATCATATTAATCAGCCCACTCAGGCTTTAGCACTGGGACTTATTTTCAGACTGGGAGTTATGATGCAGTTATGATGCAGACCAGCCTACTCCTAATTCTTAATGTATTCCTTATCTTAAATGTGAGATAACCATGACAGTCAATATTCTACAAACTAAAGTTAGTTGTGTAAGTTAGCTAGGGTCATCATTTCTCATTGTGCAACTACTCGAATGTGTCCTCCTTGAGTAATTCTTTCCTCCTCTCGGAGACATCTTTTTTTTTTTACTTCTTGATGCTGCTATGCATCTTTGCATGATTCAACTACAAAAATATTTCAGTAAGGCAAAAAAGCTTCTGAACTTGAAATTGTAGTGTACCCTGTCAGACAGTACCAGATTAAACCCCCCTGATTTAAAAATATTCTCAAGGCTGATGTTAACTTCTGCAGCTAGTGCAATCACTAGTTATTGTACAGACATCTGAATTTAACTGCTTCATCAATTAATGTAACACAGGAAATGATAATAAGAAGCTAACTTCATCATTCATCATTTAATCTCTGGCTACTCCACATATATTAATATATATATATAGTTGTCACATCATATTAAACTGCTTTAAGATATAAAATCACTGGACAAAAAATGAGTCACCTGTGACGTACCTAATAGCAGGTCCCAGACTGGGATTTTTGCCACTGCTGGCAGACCCTTACATTTACATACACCTGCAAATTCAGCTACTTCCTTCACACTATGGCCTTCGGCACACCCAAATGCAACCATTAACTTTTTTGCGACTCATTTTCCACACATCGAATGAAACATTCACTGCACTGCATCACTTCTTTTTCATTTATGAATAGAAATATCAGGAACAAATTCAGGTTTATATTTTGGAAAACCCTGATTTCAACTGAACTGTACTGTAGTACTGTAAATGTGTAACCTCACTTGCATTACTTTAAAATGAAGATAATCATAATGTCAGCAGTGATGATGACGATGATGAGGGTGATGGCGGTGGTGATGATGGTGATGATGATAACAGCGCTCTCTAATTAGTGGATCCACTTTAAGTAATGCGAGGCAGGTAGCAAGTAAGTGAGATAGGCAGAGGGGGAAATGTTCTCTGCAGATGTGCTTCAAGACACTCATTATGTCGCAAAGGTTTTCCTGTCACATAATTTCATCTGAGCCCATATTTCAAGCTACTAATCTCCTGAAAATGAGACGTCTATCTCCAGGGAGTTAGTGTGGGTAAATAGGGAGAATTTTTCACTGTGCGTGGTATGTAAATTTGTAAAGAAAACAAGGACATCTGCTGTTTACGAATCAGCATCCTCTCACTAAGAGGACATGGCACTAATAGAATATTTAAACGGCTCATGCATTTTGACAGTTGTTGATCCAAACTGCCTTGGTTAAAAACACAAATCAAACATAGCACGGTTCTGATGCTATTTGTAGATGGTTAAGACTGCTTGAATGCAGGCTTGTTATTTTGACAGGTCAACCAGTCTTTGTGTGTTTTATGGGCATCTTTTACAGTCATATACAAAGATTTGGGCACAAGTAGTCAATTACATTGTCTTGTTGCTCTAACTGAAAATATGTAGACATCTACAGAGAATCACACATTTCAGTGCACCATTACTATTTATTTCCTGAATTAGCATATTAGGAAAAATAATAACCCATATAATTCAAAATACACAATAAAAATACAACAATTACACATACACTCAAATATGTATCTTTTAGTATGGAGTCAGTCAATAAGACCATCCTGCTTCCTGGAGCCCTATGATGTGACCCTTCTTGAACTCTCCAACTGCTCTAATGCAATTCGCTCGCAAAGGATGCTACCAACACAACAGCATGAGTCAGAATGGAAAGCATGTGCAACAGGGCGACCTTATGTAGTCAGTGAAGTACAGCAATAAGGCCCGTCCTTGCTTACATAACATGCAAGGCTGAGTGTGAAACTTGAATCATTTGCATGTCTCATGATGTGAAATCTACCCACCAAGATTCATTCCTGCCGGTTGATTCCTTCTGGGTGCAACTTTTTTTTTTGATGATGTACAACTGTATATTAAACATGTTGATTATGGGGTCATTTCTCTCATGCAGTTCACATCAGATAGCATTATTCATTTGGATTCATCATTAAACAGGGACATCAATATTTTATGACAGTTCAACTCATATTACACTTGCTGGCCTCTTTATCGGAAATGCTTGTAGCTTGCAGGTTAGGCTGCTGTACAGTTGCTAGGGGTGTAATGATTCTGAAACGGAGACCAAAACTGTCTATGGTCTTGTGTCTTGGCTCCTGAAGTGAGGCAGAGAAGAGGTGGCTCATACCATGACTCATCAGACTTGAATTCATTCAGAGCACATGGTGTGATAGCGTGGCTCTGTTGTCATGGCTATAGAGGAAGGAGGAGCATATTATTATTAAATAATACATATTAGAATAAACCACAATCAAAATGATTACATTTTCACTACACAAAGCTTTTAGTCTTATTAGTTCTGAACAGGTACTTGAGCTGACAACTCAGACTCTCCTGAAAATAACAATATATAGCATGTACAATTGTCTCATGTAAATATGAGACAGTTCCCCCCCCCACAAAAAAACACCCAAATTAATGAGGTACTGTGCAAATAATAATGCGAACTTTGGATTTGGAGAAAACCCCCCAGTTAACAGTTACAAGCAGTTACAGTAACAGACAACTGTGGACACTTTGTCTTAGCTATCCTCTAGCCCTTCATCAGTGGTCAGTTTCTGACCACAAAGCCATTCTTGACTGGATGTGACTGGGTGGCGGACTACTCTCAATCAAGCAGTGACACTAACAAGTGTAAAAACCAATACGCCTGATATACTTCTACGACACCATGTCACTACCATTGGTTAAGAAAGGTCAGCAGCAGGATTCCTGTGGTCAGAAAAGGACCAATAATTAACACAGACAACAGATGGACTATAGTAGCTTGGATTCCCCCAAGCTGCCGAACAAAATTCAAGAGAATTCAAGAGAAATGTTGCAAGAAATATACATATATATGCCAATAAGACAGCCTTTCTATCATCTTAGTACAAGAGAACTTTCTACAACATTAAATCTTTAGTGCTTTCAATCAAAGCATGGAGACAGAAAGCACAGACATGGCTGAGGAAATGCCCAGTAATCCATGCCTGGTACTTCATATCTGTTTACTATCACTTTACTTTATTAGCAAGTAAGCATGTGGAACACAAGAACTATGTTAACAGAGCCCAAGATATGCCCGTAGGGTTCTTCACAACAGGCATAGCACAGATTCAGTAGTTATAGTTAGATATCAGGAGTAAGATATTAATAATGACACTATTGTTGGTCAGTGGTACACACACGGGAGAGGACATACATGTAAAAAAACTGTAATAATGATAATAAAATTAAAAATAAGTAATTAAATAATTAAATAATTAAATACATGAAAGTTCGTTCTCAATGTGAGACCAGGACATAATTGTTCTTATTTTGGCCCCATTTATCCTGGCTGTTTTGTTGATTTTCTAAGTGAACATAAGCTCACATGCTCTACAAGGAACAAACTTTACATATGGCATTTTCTTGACATTGTAGAGCACAATGAAAAAAACAAACAAACAAAAAACCTAAAATCTGTCATCACTTTTGTGCAAGTCACATTGTTTGTTTATTTCTGCTTGTACTTTATTTGTAAAGCCCTCCAATATGTTCTTTATATTTTCACCATTAGGGTTAGTATTAGTAGTAAGTTAAAGGCTCGGTTTAGGCTTTGGGTACAAATTAAGGTTAGGATTAGAGTTTGGGGCAGGGTTAGAGTTTGAGACAATAAAGCAGAATTCAGTAGATTGAATGTCAAATGTAAGTTACTTGGAATATAAGCATCTAGAAAGCATCTGTAGTTTATCCATTAAATAAATACGGTTTATTTGCTGAAAATGTTCAAGTCAGGAAACAACCAGGAATTGCACTTCAAAATATGCAGGAGAGTGTTCTCTTTAAAGAGCACGTGTACTTACATTTCAACAAAACATGTTACATATGTTTTGTAACAGTCATTTTTTTGCATACAAGTGTAAGTTTGATTTTTCCACCTCAACCTTTATACTTTTAATTCTGGGAAATTCATTTAATTTGATGTAGAGCAGTATATCGACTTTTTACAATATACCAACATACATTCAAATGATATATAGAATGAGACATTACAGTTTCTACTGATATAGTATGTTGTTGCCATAAATAAAACTCGTTTCTTCCCTAAAGTCATGCCAGTGTTTACATTCTTCCACTCTCTAAAAATGAGCAGCAGAGTATTCTTTGTAGATGACTTAACTTATTTGAACTTCCAATCACTTCCATGGCCACAGGTGTATAAAACCAAGCACCTAGGCATTCAGACTGCTTCTACAAACATTTGTGAAAGAATGGGTCGCTCTCAGGAGCTCAGTGAAGTCCAGCGTGGTACTGTGATAGGATGCCATCTGTGCAACAAGTCCAGTCATGAAATTAAAGCAGAGACTGAGAGCCAGGCCTTCTTGTCCAACGTCAGTGTCTGACCTCACAAATGCGCTTCTGGAAGAATGGTCAAAGATTCACATAAACACATTCCTAAACCTTGTGGAAAGTCTTTCCAGAGGAGTTGAAGCTGTTATAGCTGCAAAGGGTGGGCCGACATCATATTAAACCCTATGGATTAAGAATGGGATGAGTTCAAGTTCATATGGGTGTGAAGGTAGACAAGCGATATAGTGTATTTGCAAAACATGTGATTTGATCAGGGACATCCATACTTTTGCACTCAACTGTACACAGTAAACCTACAGTAGTGCTTCTACTGAATGTATGTACATTGTGATAGCTCTATAAGAAATGAGCTTCACTGAAAAGTCAAATTGAAACCCTCTTTAAACCCTCTTCCACTCTTTAAAAACACAGCGATACTGACGTTAAGTACCCACTATTCATGTAAACAGCACTTCAGTAGTCACCTTGGGAGCTCACTTCTATTATTATCCTGGGAATGGAACAGAGAGAAGGAGCTGGCGGGGTTGGCTGTGTGCCATGTGTTTTTTTCTGGTGCCGGTGGCTACCTTTGGCCTGGAGAAAGTTTACCTGTTTCATAAGCTGTTAATGATTTATTAAGGAGGCCTGACACTGCACACGGTGGAGAGCTTATGCGCCCGCCTCATCCCTCTCAAGGTGACATCCCGCAGAGCTGCAGCACGTGCACAGTGCCAGAGACCTGGTGAATTTTTTAGCTGCTGCCGAAACGCCTCACCTGCTCTTGCTCTTCAGGAAGGGGAGGTGGCGGAGCTGCAGTCGAGCTGTCAGGAGAGAAGGGTGAATCTGTGGAGGAGAAAAGAAAGCATACGCATTGCATATTGCTACATCCACTACAGTGTAAGAATTACAGTATGACATTCGAGGGGGTCAGCTTTTTGTTCTAAGGTGACTGTAAAGTGTACTAGCAGCATGATATAAAGCAGACATGTGCTTCTGTTTTTAAGAACACCTTTCAACAGTGGTCACCAACCTTGCTCCTGGAGATACCTTCCCACAGACTGCGGCTTCAAACCCAGTCAGCCCCACCGAATCCATCTAATTACTGAATTTGGAAGTCCTTGTTAAACTGAATGAGGTTTGGGTTGAAGGTAAAACCTGCAGAAAGGTGGACCTCCAGAAGCAGGGTTTTAAAGATCCATCTGTGTACATTAAATATGCCAATTTAACCTTTCCATTGCAAAATGGACAGAACAACAGAATATAAAGCCTGGAGGCAAGATACCGCAGGTGTGAGGGGGTGAGGAGAACATAGAAACATCAGCACCTGAAAGTGGCAAAACATGAGCCTAAGTTGAATCCTTTTAAAGACAGGTGGTGCATTGCGATTGGTCAGAGTAATGAATGAATGAATGAGTGAAGTAGCTTTGGAGTCTTCCTGGCAGAACTTGCGCTAAAGCTTTCATTTACTTAGTAGCAGTAAAACTACAAAATGCTATAGTAATTAAATGTCCATGTGATAGAGGACAGTTTAGTACAGGTACATGTGACAACAAGTTAACACTTAGTATTTAGTAAGTGCCTCTTATTCCATTACAGTAAATTACAGTAAAAGCCATCCAGAAAATTAATTATTACTTTAGGTGTGTTTCTCTGTAGAACAGAAAGCAGAGGTGAAGTTGCAAGTGAATGTGTATATCTATGAAGAAGAGATTAAAATAAAACAGTAGAACTGCTACTGTACTGCAGGCTAGGTAAATGTACAGTTATTTCTAATAAGTGTGTTTGGATCTTATTAAATACATTTAGTGAAAGCTCAGCTAGGTTGCAAACCTCCCTCCATTTCTTGCTTTATTGCTTAAACATTTCATGTCTTTAAAAATCTTCATTAACTCAGCTCAGATAATTGCACAGCAGTGTCAGTATACCCCTTCATAGCTAATATTAAAATAAAAAATGTATGAAAAATACCAATTATTGCAATGCAATGCAATACACCCCAAAAACTAAAAACAGAGGACCACACAGTGAATTTCAATGGTAAAATAGATTTGAATAAGAAAAATGTTTTTCAGGATTATAGGAACATGACTTACAGGTGCCTTTCCCATCTAACAAAGACTTGGTTAAAACAGTTATTCCTCTATGCACATTATAAGCAAAACAGACAATATACATATCATTGCTGTTCAAGGCAAAACATATCTCCATTTTTTTCAGTAGCTGCCCCTAACCATGTGTGAAAATTCCATGAAGTCCAGACAAATAGAAATGATAAAATCTAGGACAAAATCTCTTTACTTTAACTTACATTGAATAATTAAAGTTTTTGCCCTCGCCTTTAAAGTCGGTATTTTGGGGTCAAAATTATGGGGTTTTTTTTGGACCCTAATTATATACAGTTGCTGATCCATCTTTACAAATAAACAACTGCTATAATGCACACTTAACTAACCTAAACACAGTGTCATAGGTGACATCCAGCCAACGAAGCTAAGTGTCCCACTTATTAACGTAAACAAGGGTAACTCTAAGTCAGACTTAAGGCCTTGACAGTTCCCAAATGGTCACTTTGCTCCTAGTTATCATCCTTCTCAACATAAAACAAATATCACAGCCACAAAAGAGCTATTATTCATAGGTCCAAAAATATTATATGCAAATTTGTTTACAGGAAATCATCTACATTAAATTTTCCTTCCCTCTTTCATAAACTTTCATAAACTGCTGTTGCTGTTCCATAAACTGATAACTTCTTCTAAACTGTATTTAATTTAGATTTATCATTGTTTACATTTACCACTTCATTAATTATTCCTGCTTGTATCTACACTATGTCTATTTTATCAGCTTTACTTACCATGTAGGTGCAGCAGACCATTTACAGACTGTAGTTTATCTGTTTCTCTGCATACTTTATCACCCTTTTACCCTATTATGCCGTGGTCAGGACCCCCACAGGACCACCACAGAGCAGGTATTATGTGAGTGGTGGATCATTCTGAGCACTGCAGTGACACTGACGTGGTGGTGGTGTGCTCCTGTGTGGAGCAGAGTGATCCTATATCAAGTGGACAGCAAGTGTATGTCCTAGTGATTCTGCATCAGTCAACTGGCTGATATTGCAAAGGTGTCAAAGGTGACGAGAATGTCAAAGAATGGCCATGTCAAAGTAACTGAGCTATATAAATCTTGCATATAATTGAGAGGAGTATAATGGGTATTCAGCTGGGGGCTACCCTAGATTTGAAATCTCAGAGGAAGATTTCAAATCTCATACAGTTCTCATTAGAAAAGTTACTCCACTAACAGTTTCCCTGTAATCATAGCTTTACACATTCACACTCCACTGCATGATGCCCCATTATAAATAAACACTCTTAAAGCCCAGGGAAACTGAATATGCAATAATGATATAAAGTGAGGTAGACCTATTTCTCCTCAATATATAGTATCAGTATAATATACAACACATATATTCAGTCTGAATGATTTAGAAGAGTTCTTCATGTAATATTTCATAATAACAGAGCAGGTGTTTAACATTAACATTATAATTTCACCAAACACCTGTAGCCAAAAATGTACACACATCTTCCAAAGAATAGTCGCACAGATATTTGCACCTTGAAGTAATCAACCGACAGGAATGAAACTTGGTGGGTGTCTTCAGGAACCCATCTTCAGGAGCCCATCTCTGTAGAGTGATTTGATTCATTCAATTAAACTACACCAATGTAAATCATGCCCAATATGATCCTGCTTTCCAAGTATTCTGAATTATCTGTTTAAAATAAACTATTGCTTGCCATGCCACGGTCAGAAAAGTCAGTGTCTATGAAATTTGGTTGTGTCTGTCTGTGGCTCTTTTTGAGATTCCTCCTCAACAGTTTTTAGAAATTTTTTAGAGGCCATTCTAAAAACTATGCCTATCAGTCGTGTTCTATGTACATCTCTTACTCTCAAGTTTTTATCTACAAGTGATGGACGCTGCTGGAATTGGGTAGATATTACAAGGCATTCACATGATCAGTATTAGCTGAGAAGCTGCGGAGATTCCTCCTACTCTTGTAGAGAGGACCAGGCCTAAGACAGCAGCATCACCTGAGTGATATAAAAGATGAAGAAATATTGCATTATCATGCAATATAATGTGTTTTGTGTGTGATATCTGTAATGAAACATATGAATGTCATATAATTAGTAAACTACTTACAAACATCCTCAATAAGTAGCGTACATTAAAAACATGTAACACAATGTTGTGGAACTTACCTGGTATCCCTGTTTACAAGCCAATAGTTCTCCATGCAAATGTCTCCTCAGGTTTGAGTACTGCACAGTTCAGGGAACTCACATCACAGACTTCTTCAATCGTTTTTTCAAACGTATTCATTTTTAAAGGAAAAAAATACCATATTTTGATTAGCTGCAGGTGTTAAAGTCAGCGCACAGTGGTGTCAAAGTTCAACAATTTTGAACTTTTGCTTTAGAGCACATGGTGCTAAAAACGACACTGAAAATGACAGGTCAAGACATGCACAAAACCTTTTCACTCCAGTAATGTGAATGTACCTTTAATACAGGATAAACTGTACACACACTGATTAAATGCTGTGCTGTTTGTGGCTGAGGAGAAGCAATTCTGTCACTGAAGCTTTCCAAAGGACAAGTGCCTCATTTCTTTTACAGTGCTAGTGAGGATTTCAGTCAAAACTGGACAGTTTGTTCCCTACTTTTCAGTGTTTTCAGTTTTTTGAATGAGGTACAATATAGGGCTGCCAGTCAGAACATTTACATACAATAGCCCTAAGCTGTCTGCTGCTTGACCTTTAGTCCGATAATAACCCCTTAGTTTACCCAAGTGAATTTCCAGGGCAGGAATAATTAGAAGCATTTAAAAGCATGTATGATGTGGTAGTGTGACGGGTCCATCTTTGGGTCCATAAGTACATCTTTAACCAGTTTTAGTGACTGCAAATATCCCAAGGTATCCAAACATTAGATTTTTATGACTTGGACAAAATGGACAATGGAAAATTACCATATCATGATATTTAAAGATTTTTATCGTGATGGATGACTTATCACAAATTTTAGACACACAAATGCTAGAAATGCCACATTAAAAAATGCCATAATCTCTTTTTAATGAAGCATGCAGCTGGACTGTGCTGTTTAAGTACTGATGAAATGTCAAAATGTCATCATGAGCTCACTGGACAAAAAGGAAGGAAGTAGCTGAATTTGCAGGTGTATGGAAGTGTACGTTCATACGGGTCTACCAGCAGTGGCACAAATCCCACTCTAAAGGAAACTCTCCTCGGAATTGTGCCAGGAAAGTATTGTTGTATACATCCAGAAACTTGTCCAGTCCATATACCAAATCGAATCCCTGCTGTTATTTGTGCTTTTGGGGGTACTGCATGCTATACATTGTATACAGAGTAATCATATTTAATATTTGGCTAATTCTGCTATGTTTTTAGCTCTTTTTATTATTTTATGTGTCCATGTAGTATTACTTAACATCTTTCTCAACAGTCATTGTAACTGTTATGTAGCAGAAAATTAGTAAAGAACTTCTTTAGAATGTTTCCCTGTGTCTGTGTGGAGTCATTGCCTCTTATTTGACTCCAAAATTATTTCTAGCATTATAATAGTGAGTTTTCATTTGCCTAAAGCGCCCTGCAGAATGTTAGTAAACAGTGCTGCTGCTGAAAGCACACATTCATTAACCCTTTGGTAACAGACTGCTTGCAGCAGCAACACTCCTTATCACTCAAACTTCTTAAATGTGCATTTTGTAAGATCTTTAGGTTAAAAAATTTCAAAATTAATTACAATTATTAACTGATTGTGAAGAAATAACAATCTTGACATCTATGTGTTGTGTTGCAGAGAAGGTAGCATGCTAACCAGTTAGCCCTGTCCCATCCTATCTCTTAATACAACTATGTACCTCAAGAAGTGACAGCGAGCCACCATAGCATTAGTGGTATTATAACCTCTTGTCTGTCATGTTGATCGCTCTGCTCTCGGGTTAGATAATTTAAGGACGGCTAACGAAAGGAAGAGTAAAAGCAATGATGGCTGAAGCTCCTGACAAGTGACCATTATAATGATTGACACCTGCTCCCTTCAAGAAACTACATTCAAAAATAATAAAAAAGAGAAGTGACATAAATAGAAGCAAAACAAGAGTTAGCATTGGTGCTGCTTTCCACCACTGGAGAAGCTCCTGGTGAGTGAAGGCATAAGGTTTGAGTGTTGAGACTGGTAAGGAGTGAAAAGGGAGAAGAAGGTGCTGTGCATTTCCTTGTTTCTTATGAAAGTGTTGGATACCCCCTATTTGTTTGGCGCATGAAAGCCAAAGGTTGCGTCATCTTACAAATTTAATACTCCATACTGAATGAGTTAGCTAAACTGCTGTAGACTAAATATAAAAATGTGTTTATGGTTGTGATGACAATCCAAAACAGGTTGTTTAGGCTCCATATCAACTCCATATCAGCTCCATATCACATGACTCTTATTGTTTGCTATCTGCTATTGACCAGAGGAGGATAGGTTCCCCTGTTGTCTTCCCTTCTCAAGGTTTCTTCGTCTTACTCTTAGGGAGTTTTTCTTTGCTACTGTTGGTCTCAGCTTTCCTGCTCGGGGCCATACATTCTGAAACTTTACCAACATCAATTAAAGAAAGTTTGCTTTTCTGTAATATGGGCCATTTTTAAGCTTCCATTCTCATACAGGATTGATACACTGAACTATAGACATGTCTTAATCTTGTTAAACATGTAACCATTACAGTGGCTCACATTAATTAGCACAGAAAGATAAGGAAGGAACGTAGATTGTTAAGCAGACTAGTGTCTTAAAACCGAATATGAGGTTTCTTGTGTAAGCAAAATGAGTGACATTTGGTCCACCCAAGTCTCTCTTATGTGCAGTGATAGCTAAGGGCAGAAGAGATATCACAAACCACTGACTCTGTTATGTTCTTGGTTTTGAAATGTCAACAGCACTTCTCTCTCTCAGTTCTCTCCTTCCTCCCTCCCTCCCTTCCTCTCTCTCAGTCTCTGTCTCTTATACACACACGCACACACGCACACACACACCCACACACGCACGCACACACACACACACAAACACAGAATGTTTGAAATGCATTGCTCATTAGCGTGTTGCAGAGTTACTGCGCAGCTTGTCATGCGGAGCTGAGCTAATGGAGTAAACCTAATGTGCATCAGGACAGCTTGCCGGCTCGTCCGAGGCGACGGCGAGGAGCTGTGGGTTTTATAGAAAAACAATCAACTGTGTGTGACTCGTTTAAAGAGCAACACATATCATCTGTTTATTTATATGACTTCTTTTAGCATTTGCCGCGAAGACAAACCAACACAGCCACAACTTGCCGCAACATACACCTAATTAGGATGAAGTTTTGAAGACTGCTGTCTGATTAAGATCGTGGGCCTCTATTGAGTTTCACATAGTAGTAGCAGTGAGATAAAAAAATGTTACTGGGCCTTTATGCACGGCTTTTGGACCTTCCCCTCCTTAATCTGAAAGCATAATCGCAAAGTTCAGCAAGACCCAGTGCAGAGCAAAAATCATTATCATATAACAGTGGTGCACATACACCACATGTGCGATTTGTATATTGTGCGATTTACATGCATACTGTTGGGAAAAGAAACTAAATATAGGAAGTAAATCTAGAATAGCCTTGAAATATATAGAGAATACTAAAGTACAAAAGCTGTCCAAAGAAAAACATTTATCTGCATTTTTGATGATTTTTACTGTTATGCATCATTTGAATGCAGCACCTATTGTTTACATTGTGTGAAAATGTCATGATGAATGGGCCAACAGAAATGGCTCAAAACTGCTTGGAAAAAGGTCCTGGGAGCATTGATGTTTTGCTAGGTGTTTTCTGGGAGGCCCACTGGTAGTTACATGTCACGTTTCTTGGCTTGTTTTCCACTCACATTCCAATTTACTCATTTATCCTTTGTAAACTAGTTTTGTAAATAAGTTTCACTTTCAGCAGCAACAGTTTCAACTAAATGATTTTATGTTAGGCATCATTTCTATCTCTCAGTTCTTTGTAATATTTATCTTATGTCTAATTTCTAAAATAAAAGTCTGTACTGGTTTGAGGAGATTAAAATCTAGTTACAGCTCACATGAAGGACAGTGGACCAATATATGCCTGCTATCCGGTTATGTCTTAAGGTTAACACTAAAAGTTAACACTATACATTATTTATGTGTTGGATGTGTTTAACTTAAGTGCATTTAGTGATATTTAAATCTAATTATAAAAGCAGTTAAGTGCATTATAGCTGCAGTTTAGTTCAATGTATATACTTTTCAGATTAAATATGCCAAACACATTTTTCCTTCACAAGGTTATACTTGAGGTATTAGTAGGAAGTAGCTCACATTCATAAAAGATCATTGTTGTATTCTTTCCCCCTGGCAGTTTTAAGACTTGTGGTCAGATAATCGTTTGAACCTTGCAGAAAACCTGTGCATGAAATGTTTGACTAGTATTTGGCAATGGCCAGGAATTGTCGAATCTGTATTTCTTCATGGTTTATGTGGCACCCAGAAAAAAAAAAAATTCTGATGAGTGTATCTGCATTCTGTGCTGTTTCTGTTCCACATCAGGCTGTGTGAGTTGAGCAGTTATGTCTTAATAAGAATGTAACTTTTTTTCTGTGTGTTTTTCTTGTGGTGTCGATGTTTGTTGGTCAGTCAAGGACAGTACGAAATAAAACCTGTGTTTGAGCCTACCAACCCTAAAGTCAGCTGACTAAGCAAAGAAAATCTTATTTATTTATTTATACACTCATCATCAAAAAATAGTTACATCTAGTAGGAACTGACCAACAGGAATTAATCTTGGTGGGTGGGTTTGACATCGCAAGACATGGTAAAGATTCAGGTTTCATGGTCGGCAATGCACGTGATGTAAGTAAGAATGGGCCTTATCACTGTATCTGACTTCCTATATAAAGTCCTCCGGTTGTGTGTGCTTTCCATTCTGACTGCTGTTGTGTTGGTAGCATCCTTTGCAAGTCAAGAATGAATCAGAGAAGAGTTGAAAGCAGAAGAGTGCAAGCAATTTGAGGAGCTGGAAGAGCTTGAGAGGGGTCGCATTGTAGAGTTCTAGGGGGATAGTCTTATCGATGTATTGGGCACCATACCAGTTGTGTGGATGCTACCATAGCATGCTGTTGGCAGCAGTCTATCAGTGGATAGAAGAAGGCACACACCAGCGACATGAAAGATCTGCAAGACCTACACGAACCATTGAGAGGGAGAACTGACGGATTGTCTGACATCTGACTGACCCAACAGCCATGATTGCGGACATTTAACGAACAGTGGTGTCCTCCATGAATCGTCCTGTTAGTGCCAGCATCTTTGGTGGACAGCTGCTGGACGCAGGACTACATGCACAGACCGTTACGACAACTGCTTTTAACACCACGTCAGCGTCGCCAAAGACTGCAGTGGTGTCATGGAAGACTGTCACGGAGTGACTCAGAATAGCAGCGGGTCATCTTCAGTGACAAGTCACGCTTTTGTCTTGGTGGAGATGACCAGCGAATCTGTGTGTGGAGACATTGCGGTCAGAGCCAAGCTGAACGGCTTCTTGTCATGCATCAAACTTTCAGAAGGCCTGGTGTCACTCCACCTCCACCCCTACCACAAAACCTGCAGGAACTGGGTGAGAATATTCAAGCTGCATGGGACAGATTATCACAGGACACCATTAGGAACCTTTAGAACTCCATACCGAGACATCTGGCATGTTGCTTTAGCAAACATGGTCGCACAATGCCATACTGAGAGACACTACTTCTGTACGTGTAGCTCAGTAAATATTAATTTATCATCATTTATTGTTCTATCATGGATTCATTATGTAAGAAACCAAGGTGATTCACAGGCTCACAAAGCATATTGTCGCTGTCCAGTAAACAACATGTCCAATGAAACACTGTTCAATGAAAAAAAAATCTCCATTTTTATTTACGCATCATTTGAACACAGCAGCTGCTGTTTACAATGTGTGAAAAACCCATGATGAATTGACCAACAGAAATGGCCCAAAACTGCTTGGAAAGATGTCAGTTTCCATTGACTTACATTTAAATGAAATGAGGTTTTTGCCCTCTCCTGTAAAGCTGCCATTTTGGAGATACTTGTTTTTCTTTGGACAGTGAAGACATGCGAGTGCATTCCCTGCACAAGCAGACATATACCGCCAAGAAGTATTTCTTGAAGTGGTCAAAGAGCTTCATCAGTTCAAAATTGAAACATGTTAGAGACCATTTACTAGTACTGGAAGATTTGGTAAGCCTACTCAACCCATCCCCCCAATACTTCACCTAATGCTGTATCTCGAGCAATGCAAAAATAGAATGTCTCTATTAGAAAAGATCTCTGAGGGACAAGCACTAAAGGTAAGCAGATCTTGAAATTGCATCATTTCTCACTCTTCTTTATTTGAGCGCACAGGTATGACCTTCAGAATAATTTGGGTTGGCACTTCCTGTCAGCCGGGTTGCCATGGTAACTTCTCTCCGGAGGACCAGGCAGCTGATGTACAGCGCGGGGCTCGGGCACTTGTCTGTGAGTACGGCGTGCTTTTAGTACTGTCAGAATAGACTGCTTCAAGAGCAGACACGTAGCTTCTGTAGACTCACCAAGTCCCTCAGATTACCCTTGAAGTCTTTCCCTTTTCTATTCCCTGAGGTTTCCTGTCCTTTATTTTAATGTAGTAGGTCATTTGGACCTTTTCAGATTAGATTTTGTCATCAAAGATGGTAATCACACAAGCTGCAGGGTCAAATTCAAGTTGTTCAATGAATGTTTCAGCAGATATTTGGTTTTACAGCTGAAATCTTGGCTATAATGGCATATAAGGCCAAAAACAATGATTTAAAATCACTCTGTAAACATGTTTGAGTAATCATGTGACATAGGCAAACTTGTGAAATCTCTGAATATTTAAACATTTGTGGCACCCATTGGGTTTTAGTAAAACACATTGGCTCTTATTCGTTATTGCAAATGGTCAAACCTGGTGGTACTATGGTACACAAATTTCACCAGCTGTTTTATCTTTGATGTACAATCAAACCATGGTTGTCTGTACAATCAAAGCATTGACTATATCTTTGAGCTAATTATGCATGAACATGCAATGATTACATTTTAGATAAAACCTATAGCATCTAAACTAGTTTTACTTATTGTACCCTGAGAGTGCTTCTGTGACATGTTGGGGTGTGTTTATAAGATCAGAAAAGGTCTTTTGCATGTAAAGCTTTCAGTAAAAGACTTTTATCTTGTTAGGCAAACAATTTAAAGAAAGTATTTGTTGCCATATGATAACAACATGCAGTAAAAGGCTGCCAATAACATTACAGTAATAATGCTTAATATTGAATTTTTGAGTAAAATCAATGAATTAAAAATATCCACAAAACATAATCAACAATAATAATAATAATTATGCAATTAGAAAACAAACAGGTAACAGGTAACTGAGTTTGAATGTCGTTAGCATGTGATTTGCAAATGCAAATCAGAATTTGCAGTCTTGGGTCTTTATTAGATCATTAGCCCTTTTAAATAGACAAACACCTAAGGATCAGGCTTGCAATCATGGTAGATTTAACACTCCTAGAGGAACCCAGTACTGTGCTTGCATATGATGAGCCAATTCAAGTCAAATTTATTTATATAGCGCTTTTTACAACAGATGTTGTCACAAAGCAGCTTTACAGAAAATCTGGGTCCAAGCCCCCATTGAACAAGCCAAAGGCGACAGTGGCAAGGAAAAATTCCCTCAGGGCGAGAGGAAGAAACCTCGAGAGGAACCAAGACTCAAAAGGCAAACCATCCATCGGCATGCGGGATGCAGGTGAAGCCCCCACACAGCACAAGACAAGAAGAAGCTTCATGGTAGGCAACCTGGTCAGCAGGAAGGCATCCAGCCGAGTGAGGTGAAGCAACAGCATCAGAGTGCACAGGATGGGCAGTAGCTCCGCAGCTAACCACAGAGTTTGGGCAGTAGCTCAGCTCCGGCAAAGAAGAACACACAGACAATTAGCTCTGACAGTTAGCAGGGAAACTACTTACTAAAAGCTCGACTGAACAGGTAGGTTTTAAGCCTAGACTTAAAGGGCTGTGTCTGAGTCCCAAACACTGGAGGAAGTTTATTCCAAAGCTGGGAGGGCTTTGAATGAAAAGGCTCTGCACCCTGCAGAGTATTCCATGGCTGGCCTTTGCCACAAGAAATCTGGTGTATGTGTTTCTGTTATTGACTCCTACTTGCATGAGTTGGGCTGTGTGTTATGTTAATGTATTTTGTCATTCTCAGCACAGAGAAAAAGCGAATTCAGTCAGCTTTCGAACTAACTATTTCCCTCTTTGACTTTTGGTTTTAATTCAAATTAGGAGATATGATGGACAATGTCCGTGTGTGTCAGAAGGTGCTATCATTGGGGAAAGATGAGGCTACCCCTGTCCTCACGCTGACTACTGATGCGATTATTTCATGCTACGTTCACCTCACCGAGTGCTCTGGGATTTGAAGGTTAAGTGTTAAACAGGTATGTCGTATTCAATTTAGGTCTGGAGTGGGAAATTTCAAGCAGTGCAGCACAGTGTAATTCTTAGCTACGGCATTTATCATTTTACGTTCACGGGAAGCATTTCATAACCCACTGTCTTCTTTAACCTCAACACCATTCAAAATGAGATTTCTGCAGTGGAAGACATTTTGCTCCATTACACAGCTATTTGAAGCTATTTATAAAGACAATGACCGGGAACTCCTCATCAGTGTGAACACAACATGTGGCTTTCATTATCTTAATAACAGTGAATTAGGGTCATTTACAGGCCCCTCAGAAGGACAAGTGGCAATGACTGGATTCCATGTTTTCTGTCAAAGCGCTGCCACTGTATCTAACGATTTAACATGGTTACGAAGGATAAAGGAATATTTCCCATTATCTGAGCTGCTGAGCTGCTCTATAATCTTGGGTAGTCAGTGGGAGGGATGTGTGAGCCTTCAAAAAGTGGCATATGTTTCTCCAGGCAAAAACAAAGTTCTTTATATCCAAGAAAACATTGCGTAATATTCTAGACAAGCCTACTTTTTATGAAAAGTTGAGACTCAAAGCAACCAAAACAACTCAGAATTCTCCAAAACAATTTGCTGTTATCATGACCTTTGTACTAACAATGCTTTAAGACACTTCTCTAACACAGAAAACAGCACTTTTTGTTTTGGTCTATGCTTAATCAATATCTATTCAGTTCTGGACGTGAGGTAAGAATTTAAATGAGTTCTCCAGCAACTTAATACAGTCATAGCAACACCCGTTAAATGCCATGTTGTGTTGATTTTCCTAGTGAAAATAAGTTAACACATTCTCAACATGGAACAAACTTAAATGAATCAATTACTGTTTATTTGCTAGGGGAATCATATTACAATTGTGTGTAGGAGAGTGCACTCTGTAGAGGATGTGTTAACTAATAGTTCACTTAGAAAATCAACAATATTTGTTATTTCATCAGGGCCAGAACCTTTGCACACCACTGTACACTGGATGAATATTTACCTCCATCCGTAGTTGTTTTAATTCACTTAGTAACTTAGTAGTTATATTGCAGTCAGTATTTTTTAGTAACTAATTCTTTTTTTGTATTTCAATTCATAATGTTACTTTTTCAGCTTCTATGCTATATGCTCGATGTACAAAGAAGTCCTGCTGCAGGCTTATAGCAGGCCCTCTCCACTCTTTATGCTAAATCATTTTGGGGGTTGCTAGATGGTTGTCAAAAACATACATAGCTGAGTTGAGCTATCAACTATATATGACAATTATATTGTTAAGATACAATGGCAAGACAGTAGGTGTTATTACCACACATGTTGCTAACAGGTTTATAAAATCAAGCTAGCAGTGGATCAAACTAGCAGAAGGGTTGTATTGACAGGACTCATAAGATATTACCTTGGCACAGCTCTCGTAGTCTGATGAATAAATCAAGGTTTGGCGCATGCCATGAAAATGCTCTCTACTGAAATGCAGCAATGCCAAGAGTAGGAGGGATAAAGGTTGGGGACTGTTTTTCAAGGTTTGGGCTTGTCCCCTTAGTTTCAGTAAGGTAGGGCCCTGTTTAGGGAGTAAGGGCCAATGATGACAGATCATTTTAGTGCAGCTTACACAGTAGAATGGTACACCACCACTCCTGTATCAGTTAACCTTGGTGAAGGTTTTATTTTGGGTGTTTGGGTGTCTAAGAGTTTAAGGGGTTCCAGATCTTGCCTTGACCTCCATTGTTCCCCTTTCAGGTCATCAGCAGGCTGATTCGAAAAGCTCAGGTTTGTTAAATGTTAGCACAATGTTTGAAGAATGTCTTTCCACCAACAGAAAAAAAATTATGGCAATTTTAGACCTGCTTCACCAGTNAGATTACACAACTTGAATGGTGCCCAAACTTCTGCATATGCCACAAATACTAATTTTGTTCATCAATATATGGAAATTATCCAGGGACAATCAATCTCTTGCATACAACAGTGTGTATTTCTACTATAATTGCTGAAGAAATGCTGTTTTGTTCTTGTATAAATATATTTTTGGGATGCAGTCTCTTCCCTTAAAGTCAGACCACATGACCATTACTTCACTTCGAGTTTAGGTTCTCCTTCTTGATAATACACAAGCAATATTGGCTAATATCATCCCAGTGATCTTCTCAGTTTTTTTCAAGAAATGACACTTTTAGAGGGGTGCTTTAGGGCACTGTTTTAGGAGTGGGGGTTGTATTTCACAACATTTGTGCATTCATATCATCTTCAAAAATTGTATGATGCAAAGCCTTGCAATCCACAATTTCACATCAATTACACACTTCCCTTCTGAGACAAGTTTGTACAAAAGGCAGAGATTCAGAATAGTCCCACTGGTAATATGTGTTTTTAGGCCTTGGCTTATAAACAAGGGTGTATACAAAAATCACTCTTAAGGAACAAGTGCAGGAGGGCTGTCTCCAAACATTACTTTAAGGTTTTGTGTTAAACCTGTTAAAACTCTTGCAACACAGCTGTGATAGCACACTGTGTCACATTTTAAAGCTGATAATGAGGGCATTGTTGCAGTGCCAAAAAGGACACCTGACATCTTAAAGGGCTCTAAAAGAGGACCTTGCTTGAAATAAAACAGTAATATGTAACGTAGGTTGTAAACATTGTTAAAGTGTGCTGTGTCCTGGAAACTAAAGGCCACAGCACACTGGATGCACTGCACCATGTTGTGCTACAAATCCCAAGAATCCAAAAATTCTTCAAGAATCCAAAAAATATGCACATTTTTAAGATGGTTATCATCTGTAATCTCAGCTAATATTACTAGCCTAATCTTTATTATAAGGCAAATGATTCTGGTTCTAAAATTTGGAGTAATGGAATAATCTTTGACTCTAATGGTGCTTGCATGGAATATGGAATGTACTATGAAGTAGTTTAGTGCAAGTTCTGCCAGGAAGACTCCAACGCTATGTCACTCATTAATTTATTACTCTGGCCACTCGCAGTCTGCCACTTGTCTTTAAAAGGATTTAACTTACGCTCCTGCTTTCAGGTGCCGATGTTTTAACGCTCACAACGTACACTCTTCAAATGTCTGTGATTCAGTTAGATGAGCTTCGAACCCAGGTTGAACCTCAAATGGCTCCATACTCCCCAATGTGTTATATAAGTTTTGAATTTACTTCTATAGCCCAAAAGGGCACTATTTGTGGAGTATGGATGTGGCTGAATCCCAAATGACTATTTTGTTAGCTATACTATGCATACCCTATACTATACTGATACCCAATGGGGCAAATGCATAAACTAGTGTTAAAGTGGTTTGACAGAGCCAACACTGAAACTGGGTTTATGTACTATGGAATTGCTAGGTGGCTTCTATGGATTTTGGGTGCTTGCTAGGGTGTTGAAAAGCTGTTGCTTGCTGTTGCTGTTGGGTATCTAAAGTGGTTGCCAGAGCTTTTTTTAGGTGGCTGCTATGGTATTCCAGGTGGTTGCAAGGGTGTGTATAGGCAGTTGCCATAGCTTCCCTGGTTCCTAGGGGATCTGTAGGTGATTGTTAAGGTGTTTTAGGCAGCTGCAAACATATTTACTAAGTAACTGCTATGATATTATTAGTGGTTAGCAGATGTATTGGTGTATGTAATGACTATGTAACTACTGTAAAATTACTTAGCAATAATGTACATGTGTATATGAATGTCTAGTAACTTTGTAATCATTGTCTGTAATTGTGCAATCTTTATAAGTATCCATGAGAGATGTAACATCATTTGTTATGGATGGATTTAAAATTTCTTCTTTCTTTTTAATTTCTTTTCATGTTTTATGGGAAAAGTTGTAATTGACCAAATGCTGTATCAAAAATGATTTTGACTTCTCAGACTTTCATGTACATTTGGTGGTTCTAGCTTGAAAACTGTGGGTGAAATAAGGTCACAACTTTTTGTTCAAAAATTATAATACTACAGTAAGTTGCCTGATGTTGAATGTTTTATTCCATTAAATGTATGTGAGCAAAGTGTAAAAACAAGCTTTTGCAAACTGTGAAAATCTGCAATGCGATAAGCCACAAAAACTATCACGAAACCCAATGGTTTTACATATATCTGCTGCAGTTCAGCCTTGACCATTCAAGATTTATGTTGAAGCTGGAATAACTGTTTCAACTAAGACTACAAAACAGGGCTATTCAGAACAGAGGTCATTTCTAACAAAACAAACAAAAGCAGCTTATTTTGTTTCAGAGGGATAAAGAAAGGAGAGGATAGAAATACAAATATGTCATAAGTAGACTTCAGAGAGTAAAATAAATTAAAACATTAGACATATGTAGCTCCTGTAAATGAGCTTTTTGGTGTTGAAACCTTTTCTTTCAACAGTATAGCACACAATTCTTTATCCATCGTCTCTTATTTATAAGATTCATTACAAATCACGTCCTATTTAAGGAACTAGATCTGAAATTGACACTGCCCATTAAACAAGATGGTTTCATTGATACGGAGGCTATCTCTAGCAAGATTACCTGCTATGAGAAGCTGCTTTTACTTATCTTTCAATAGCCCTGACGTGCGCTTGGCGTCCCTGTGTCAAAATTCAATGTGAGTCATCCATAATCTGAGCCCGACAATGGCTGACAAAAAGATGGTAATCGTCCCGTGCTCAAGGCTGCAAATCAATGCCCACGATTTCATCCATAATACTATTACAAGGCTAATATGTGGGGAGGGCGCTGGGCCATGGGGGGGGGGTGGTTCGGTTAGTTGAGCATGAGGGCTTCTGCATTTTCCCTGGGCACAGACAGGAACATAAGATGTGGCATCTGCATTCAGCCTTGTCCATTAATCATTCCTTGCTCTTTTTTTTCCCCATGTCGCACAGTCGACGTGCTGGTCACAACAAACCACGGCCATCTATTACGCCCGATAATGATACAGGAAAGCCAGCATGATTTACTGTGTTGTTTTTGGGCAACATCATTCGCTAATTAATAACAGCACTTCTCCTACTGGGGGAATATGCCCCAGTATCACTGCTTTATGGGATTGTGTTTTTCCATGTACATGCAGGAACCAATGTATGTTTTCCTCAACCAAGCTGTTAGGAATTCATTATTAAGTAGGTCACACTTCAGATAAAGGTAGAGGCGATGCATGGCTGGTTTAGATGACAGCCTGTCTAGAACGCTGCTTGAGCCAAAAAAA
>CM067481.1:12778520-13009652 GCA_034552555.1 Semaprochilodus insignis | reverse complement strand
AATATAAATATTTTCTCTGTTAATAAGTCATTGTATTGTAAGATAACCAATATAGGTAATAGCGTTTTACGGTCATTTTCATTATAACACTCATAAAAAAACGCTAGTAATATGCTGATGTCTCGGTCGCTACCTAGCAAAAGTTTCCGTTCCACCTTAAATGGTGCAGCAGTTACGTTCTGGTACCTGAGGTTGCTGCACCATATAAGGTGGAATGGCAAAATTCGATTATGAAGCTGGCGATTAAAAAGCTAAGTTCAGCTTCATATCACCGAAGAATTCTTGGTGGCGATAATAAATAATTGTCATCCCCCTTATTGAAGGCATATGATGCCCTAAATGTAGCAGAGAGGAGCTGAACTTTACCCTCCTCTGCTATCACTGCAGACTGGCAGGGTCGCCTACAGAGCACAGCTAGTAGCCTGTTAATGAAGTAATGTAGTTTTTGTTTGTAGTTTGTGCTCTTTTTTATTCGGTCACTTGTTAGATTGGTTGATGCAATGTGAATCGCGAGCGCCCATGCTTTTCGTCTGTTTACATAAAAGCCGCTGACGATAACTGATGATGTATCTGATTTATGAAGGGTTGTCCCATTTCATAAGGGGAAGATTTCAACCACTACCCCTTCTAACTCAGTTTCAAGGGGGAGGGTTACACTCGAAAACAAGGGGTAGAGGTAAATGTAAGGAATGGGATTGGGCTTTAGTCTAAACTTCTGTTGGCAAATGTTATATAACAAGTAAATCTGCTTTCAAATCTGAAGCCCTCCAAAGTCCATGTGCCATGTTTGCAAAGGAACTCTAACCATGGAATGACCTTCCAAATTTCTAAGTCACAATATGAAAGTTCAGCAGCATTCTCTTCATTTTATCGGACAGTTCTCACTTGCAGTCAGATAGCGGATCTAAGTGGTGGCCAACTGCTGTCTGGTACGACATACAAGATGGTGTTGCTAAGCACACTGAATCTGTCCGTACACAGCCAATATGTATTGACATCTTTTAAGTTCTATCATGAGCCAGCTAGGTTTAAACATGTAGAAATATGCAATAACAATTCCCCCTAAGGCCACAAGTAAGCAGTAGCCTGGCTTGAGTGCACTAATAACATTAAGCCTCTGACCAGCTGTAAATGCTGGAAAGTAGTTCAATCTGTGATTGAAGCATATAAGATTCTTCTTACTGCTCTTCTACCAACAAGAAATACAATGCATTTCTGTCTATTCAGTTGGAATCAATGGCTGTTTTTTATTAAATCTTTATTATGTGGCTAGAAAGGAAACATTATTCATTTTCTAATAACTTTTTTTATGGCAAGGGAACCTCTAACCCACTAAGATACATTATCCTACAATTAATAAGTAAATCAATAAATAAAAAAAGCATATTGCAGTGGACTAAAAGACATTCAGACTATTAAACAGAGTTAAATAGAGTCAAAAAACATATTGTATTAATTTTCTAAATGATAATAAGCTGAAGGGAGCAACTCAAAATATTGTGCAAGTTTAACATATGAAAAAAAACTATAAATATTGCTAAAATATTATTGTCTCTGTGGGCCACCCAGTAAGAGTTATTGTGTCTTACTAGAACACACTGACCGTTTAATTGATTAAAGTGTCCCTTACATGTTTTGTTGAAATGTGCATGCACTCATAACCCCAGACATATGGGCCCCCACCAAAACCTGCAGACAGACCAGGACATACTGTAGACATTGCATGACAAATGGTGTGCAGCTGATAGAGGCTGACCAAAACCACTCTTGCCTAATGTTATTAAGGGTGATATAGAATGGAGAACTGTATTTATATGGTCATAGTTGAATAGAGAGAGTACATACAGCAGACATACTGTGAGCCTCAAAAACTGTTGTCGCCTCCTTCAAATACAAGTCCTGCATTTCTACAAGAGGTTGCTAAAATGGGCCAATTCCAGAATCTTAGTCTGTTACATAACAGTTTTGACTTATTAATTTACTTCCCCAAAAGTTACATATGACAAGAGCAACAGCAACGAAAAAGGTGAACTGTTCCAGGCTGTGAAGGTGCAGTCGACACTTTTCACACTCTTTTGTCAAGGAACTGAATTGTCAGTGGTCATGGTAGATGTTTATCCTTAAACAGCTGTAGTTGACTTTCTGTTAATTTCTTATTCAAAGGTTTCTTTCCATCTTAAGTGTGCCAGAATGTAACTGCAGCACCGCTTAAAAACAGTTGCAAAACACACTGCCTGATGCCAGCTTCAGTTCCCACATATTTAACAAGATCCCAGAAAACTTAAGCTCAAAGTTAATTGTTTGCTCTGCTCATTTTAACATTTTTCAAATCTTGGAGAATCAGCGTTTAGCTGCATTTCCACTGCATGGTACAGTTTGGCTCACCTTGACCTCGACTCCACCCACTTTTGGTACTAGCATTTTTCACTTAATGTTGCTGGTCATCATAGCAATGCTGCATTAAACTGCCATGTAGTGAAGGAGATAAACAGGAACATACACAGGCAACATAAACAGGAGAGTTCGGGAGAAACTACATCAGAGTTCAGACGAGACAATTCTAGTTAGTAGTTAGTGTTAGCATATGTTTTAGGTTGGAAATCAGCATCTTGCTCTGTACAATTACTGTACAATTACTTTCAACCAATTAGCAGTCTGCAGCTTTTTTGTGACAACTATTGTTATCGGACCAAAAATAGTATACAATACCAGGTGCCAGGTGGAAAACCTGTTACCTGTTAATGGAAAACCTGTTACCTGTTCACAATAAAATATGGCATGCAGGCACCACTGCCAGTCACCCTGTAATCATTTAAGAGTCAAAGATACTGGGACGGAATTGACAAAAGTTTTTTGATTAACGTCATGCGTCTTTACATGTTAATGCACAGGCTCAAACAGAAGGTCCGACTTGATGCTGAAGTCTCAAATGCATTATACTGAGAAAAAAAAGATATGATAACAATTTGAAAAAGAAATGACTTACATCCTGGAAGACACATCCAAAGTGCTCATAAAAGTCAGACTCAGCTGCTTGATGGGGGTCCAAAGCACAACTGATGTTACAGAATATTCTTCAGCTTATTGTGTACAGTTACATATTTCCACAAGAGAATTCTCCGAATTCTCAAATCCCACTTTGTGTTACTTTTAAGTCAAGTCAAGTCAACTTTACTTACGTAGTGCTTTTCACAGCAGCTTTACGGAAAATGTGCATCCAAGCCCTCAGTGAGCAAACCAAAGGCAGCAGTGGCAAGGAAAAACTTGGATCAGAGTTTATAATTATAGGCAATGAATCAGGGAAGTGTTGAGTGTTTTTGAGGCAGGGGTAGAAATGTCTGATTTGACTGTGATTAAATAGCATGTTCGTCAAATGGGCGTGCGTGATGCTGGTGAAGCCCCCTCACAGCACAAGACAAGGAGAAGCTTTGTGGTAGGCAAACTGGTCAGCAGGAGGGCAGTGGCACCCAGCCGACATAGATATAAGGATTTGTGGCCATTGCGGTGAAGGCAGCCATTATCTGTTACGTGTCAAATACAGAGTAGTTCAGAGTATATCATATTTGACACATCTATGAGCAGTGCAAGTCCTTAAGTCCTTTAAGATGTTCTTGTTTAGGGTATGCTCTCATCCTCTTAAATACAACTTCTGAAAACGTGTTATTGTGGGTCAGTTGCATTCCTTTCAACAATGCACATAAAAGCTACCTGAGTGCTAACACAGGTTTCCAACACAAGTAATTACTTCCTGTCAGTGATCAGTCAGATTACATGTCACTCATCATTGATATCATCTCCCTATTGTGCTTATGTGAACAAGATGATATCGTGTTTGTGTACATGTTTGCGTTTGGGTCCAAACGCTATATGGGTATAGGGTCTTCCAAAGATAAGCTCAACTAGGGTTACATGCAAACAAAGAAAGCAGAAAGCTGGTTAGTAAATTAAGCAGAGCTGAACTGTCAGATCATGGCCACAAGAAAAACAGTCTCCACTGCTCAGCTGAGGAGATACAAGGAAAACAGGCCCAATTAATAACTATGGGAGTTGCTGTACTATAGGGATTTATTACTGTCTGGGTATGTGATTCTGAAGGTGTCTGTGAGGCTGTTCACACCTTACAGTAACCTTTGTTATTGGTGATTGAATCACGTGATGGCATTGAAGCTGAGTGTAAGCCCATTGTGATCAGTTTTAAAATGGTTCTCAAACGACATCCTGAGGTGGTCAGGATCTTTTGACTCTACCGTATTTGACACATGTAAAAATGGACACAATTATGTAAGTGAAAAGGCAAGATGAAGGAAACACCAGGCTGGATTATCACAAACCAAGTTCCTTCTTGCACTAATTAACGAGTTAATGAAAACGTCTAAACCAAGCTGGCTGATTTGTATCTTAATGGGGGAAAAATTAAATGGAAAACAGAAATGATGTATGTGTGGAAAACTGTTTTAGCCCTGTAGCTAAGCTGCAGGGAGTCTGTGGTGCTAAAACAAAGATAGTGAATCAAAAGTAGCTTAAGCTTAAAGAACATAGATTTGCCAGCTTTACTCTTTGGGCTTGAAATCTGATTACAATGCGTTTACACTCAGCTTTTCTGCCATCAAGTGAAACGTGATCCCATCACCAAAACACAGGTTGATGTAAGGTGTAAACAACCTCACAGAGACATACAGAATTCGTCTGAATTTTGAACTTTGAAGGCTGTCTGGTCTGCTTGTCTGTCCGCACAGACAGTTCCAGACGCTTCTGATAATTCATGTTGCCTTGCTATGAGTAGTGGACAGTGTTCAATCTTACCTCACAACTTCTTGGTTGAGAGATGATTTGTTCACTAACTAGTCCTGCAGCATCCAAGATATCAACATCATTCCAACTCCGGAATGTTCGGTCTGAACGGGAATGGTGTGCTCATAGACAACTTTTTGATCCAACATACAGCTTTCGGAAAAGCTAGTTCAGTTCTGAATTTTTGTCCCATTATAAATGAATGGGGTTACACACCCATCTACTGTACTTCTACTCGACCAACAGACACCATTTTACGTACACTATCTCGTGATAGACCTCCATGAATTCAATGTTGGTCTGACCCACATTCGTCTGTTTATGTTATTTTTTCAATCCCTCATTTCTACCTTAGAATGAGTCTCATTCATTCTTGGCCCTACCCAAACCCTATTGTTTCCTTTACCCGACAGCCACCAAACTGCATGTACTCACTCAGGGCAGATCCCCAAATTCTAATCCACAGCCATAGTGACCCGCACTCTTTTATGGGTTGTTTATTCCTCCCGTTCCTCCCATAGACACCCATTCCTTTTTGTCCCAACACAAACTCTATTGTTTCCTTTGCCTGGCAGTCACCATTCCTCATGTACTCACTGAAGGCAGGTGCCCAAACTCTAATGCACAGCTATCCTGCACTCCTTAAGGTGTCATTTATTCATCCCTCGTTCCTCCCATAGACTTCCATTCATTTTGAGCAAAACCTAACAACAACTCAGTAAACAACCCTCACACCATAGCAGCTGCCTAGCAACACCTTAGCAACCACCTGAGACATCACAGCAACCGCCTAGCAACACCATAGCAACTACCTTGGATTGCTTAGCAACACCTTACCAACCACCTGGGATACCATAGCACTTGCATAGCAACATTATAGCAAACCACCTAGGACATTATAGTAACTGCCTAGCTACACAGCACTAACTGCTTGATACATCACAGCAACTGCCTAACAATACCACAGCAGTCTTATGGGATACCATACCACTTGGTATTTCATAGCAACCACCTAGCAAAACCACAGCAACTACCTGGGATACTATAGCAACTGCCTAACAACATCATAGCAACCACCTGGGTTAGCATAGAAAATGCCTATGCACTGGAAATGCATTTTTATTAGTTTTAAATAATTTATTTATTTTAGTTAACAGCTTATTGCATGGTCCAAACATTTCAATTAAGTAAGCCACATTCTGTAGCTACAGGAAAGATGATGAAGAATGATCACAGACGTGACATAATTATTAGTCAATATAATCATAATGAATTATCTAAGAGGAGGATTTTTAAAAGCAGGGGGTCTTTATGATGGCAATACAAGGTTGTTGTTTATATGCTAACGATCCTATTTGGCTTTGTTATTGCCATCCTTATTGGCTCTTTAATGAAACAGCTGAGCTGTTGCAGCTGAGTTTTAAATTAGTTACATGACACTTTAGATAATGGAGTTGGAGTGCAATTCATTTTATGTAAGTTTCAAACAACTAAAGTTGCATGAATGTTTCACTGTGTATAACCAGCCTTAGAACAGAATGTGAATTACAACTCATTTCAGACTCACCTCCTCATTAAGAGCTTGCTCTTTCACCTCCCAAATGGCTCTTTGTTTTGTAGCATTGTCTGTTTTTTCAAAAAGTGACTTTGGTAACATTTTAGCATACAGGAACATAATAATGCTGATTCCATTAAGTCTTATCAAGCCAGTAGCTGGTAATGGTCTACCTGCTCATTATTTATTAGCAACGACCAAAGTGCACTTTTATTTGGGAATTATGCCTCATATTATTTGGCACACCATTTTAGAGGTGTCCCTTTATTATGCACTTATTAAGTCTTCCCAAGCTGGTAACTGATTTATCAAGCCAATAACTGCTAATGAACTGGCTGCTCAGTAGTACTTTATTGAGCAGTAACTACACTGTTTAAATGAAAAGGTTCTTTGTTCAGTGCAATTGATTAGGCTCATTAAGAGCATAAAAATTAACACCTAAATGTTGTATAAAAGACTAATACACAAATAAAAGTACAATCAAAATTGCTTAATTGACTGGCTGATGCTTATAACATAGTAGTGAGCAACCAGCTCATTATCAGTTACTATTATCAGCGTATTAAGGCTTAATAAGAGCATTTCAAGGGCATTATTATCCTGCCCCATACTTAAGTCCTAATGAGGTGTTTTATAGTAATAGTAAAAATAAAAATCTATCATTAGTAATATTATGGTCTATGATTAGGACATGGTTTTACATTGTTTTTGTTATAAAAAGCAATTATATTTATGTAAACACACTATATTTGTACATAGAAATCAGAGAATATTTTAAATATACAGTCCACAATAAGCCATCCCATAATAAGTAACACTAAACAAAATAGAACATAACAAAAGAAATGTAAAAAAAAAAATTACATTTATTTTACAGTTTTATGCAAAACTTTGCGCACCCCAGGTCACATGACATAAAGCTGTTATGCTGTGGTTATTTTTTTAAAAATGACAAAACTTAGCAATAATAAAAACTCTAGCAATAATAAAACTCTAGCAATAATCTAAAATCTAGCAAAACTCTAGCAATAATAATAATAAACAATAACATTATTATGTGTTCCAGCATTTTTAAAAATAAAGCATTTGCATGAGTTGTGTATATGATATATGTGATTGTGTACTAAATCTGGTGACAGAGGCAAACCACAACCACCACCGTTAACACGTGAATGCATACAAAAACCAATTAGCTTAACCAGTTGGCACATAAGACTGCACCAGTGCGAATCCACTGCTGTCACACATAATTGTGAAAATGTTAACTGACTAAGAGTTTAAAGAGTTTAAAGTCCTTTCAAATACTGTATATATGTGTTAATCTTGTTAAATAAACACTGCACTATTAGTAACGTTACAAAGGCAGTGCATTCAGTAGGTTGTTTCAGAGTAATTAGGTTATGTAAATGCGCTGTAGCAAACAGTACAACAGTGTATTGACATTCAAAGAAAATGTACTTTTAAATACTTTTTTTAAAACCAAGTATTTCAGCTGTTTACCTCAAGTAAACATCCAACTGAACAGTTTTCACTTGCACTGAGTAATATTTGACCAAGAGATTCTATCATTCTACTCGAGCAACGGAGTTGTGTACTTTGTCATCTACAGAAAATATCTTGATCAGGGGCAGACATGTGTGACAAATTCATGGATTGAGAAGAGGTGGTACAGTGCAGTAAATGTCTTGCTCACTGTGTGGAAAATGGGTCAAAAAGCAGATGTCAATGATTGGGAGAAAGGAGTGACTGCATTTGGGTGTGCCAAAGGCCATAGTGTGAAGGAAGTACCTGAATGTGCAGGGGTATGGAAGCATACGGTCATATGGATCTACCGGCAGTGGCACAAATCCCAGTCTACAGGAAATTCTCCTCAGAATTGTGCCAGGGAAGTCATCCACCAAATCTGGCTGCGCAATTTGTTGATGCAAGAGTGGCTGAGCACTGATGTAGCCTACATCCAGAAACTTGCCCAGTCCATGCCAAACCAAATTGCAGCTGTTATTCATGCTCATAGAATTAATACATGGTATTAGGTACGGTTCAGCAACCTATGAGTGTGCATGATCTACAGGCCCAGCTGCTGCTTTGCCACTGGATGCCATGTATGCCTCCATGCCCAGCAGAATCTCATCTTGTATCCAGGCTAAAGGCGGCCCAACAGGGTACTAGAGCTTACTTTCAACTTTCAATAAACAAATCCTTTTGCTCTAATAATGTAATCCCTTACATATTTCATGTTTTTATGTCAATGAGTACGTGTGTGTGGATTGTTATAGGACCCAGAATCCTGGAAATAATTAACAGTGTGAATATAGCATACTTACATGGTGTCATTAATACATTGCGATACACTAAAGCTACAGTAATCTATATAGTTTACATTTTTAAATATAACTCATGTTTATCAAGTAAAACCAGGGACAGATAAAACAACTCAAATATTTTGTATTTAGAGTCAGAGAACATTAAGGCATTGCTCATAACACAACTACACTGAATTAAAAATAATAATAGTAAAACTTTAGTACAGAATACTGAATTACCTTCTACCAACCTCATTTAGGTCATTTGTGAAGAGGACTTCCTCTTAAGACAGTAAGCTGTGCCATTAGAGCCTCCACACAGTGTCCTCTCACAGGAGTGATTAAGAGATGCAAAAATGTACACCAACATTATGATAATAATATAGTAGACATACATAATTAATTGCCCCATAGCCCAGTCTAAGCCCCTCCATAACACTGTGAGCATCTTCAGTGGGTAGAGAGGGGGCCCTGGCAAGGCTGCACCGCAACCAATTATAACATTCATTTTGCGCTTCAGTTATTTAAAAAGTCATGCATTAATTACGCAACGGAAAAATATGGCTCATTATTTCCACTTTGTAGTGATGCCTTCTCTCTACAGGCTACAGGGGATTAAGACTCCTCGTTTTTTCTGCTAAAGGAAATTTTAGACTGTTCCCCAGTCATTAGGCCTTTGAAACTTTATACATTGTTCCCTAAAACAAGTGAGGCCTTAATTTAAAGTATTGTCATTATTATTATTGTTATTTTGGCAGGAGGTCTAAAGCTTCATTTTCTTCTTTTCAGCTGAGATTGATTAACTGGTGCTTGTTTCCACAATGACAGCTGGATGTAATGCTGCTGTGAATTTAGAGTTTTTCTCAGTGGTGGTTGGCATGTTTTAGAGACAATGGAGGAATTAGACTCTTTCATCAACATCAGGGAACAGAATATGTCTTACAAGAGCAAAGAGTGGACTAATGGGTTGGACAGTTGTCGCATATTCAGAATAACCATTCGAAAACAAAAACAACTTGACTTCACCATTAGAATTGCACTACACTCTGCCTTAAATTAATAGTATCTTCACTGTATTTTAACTTTGAATGGTGCAGCTTTGCTATGCTGTGGATATAAGTAAATGTAGGGAATTTCAAAGGGTCTCACCATATTTGTCACTGTCAAGGATGTTGCTTTACCACCATCATTCATCATTACTGTGTGGTTTTAAAAAGTGTGCACCTCAATACACAACAAGAACAGACACTTCAGTTTTAAGAAAAGGTTTACAAATGACAGCACAGCTAAACTTTTCATGAGCGAAATGGCTCTGCATCATGCAAACCATCTGGTTCTGTTGAAGCTCTGCTTTGAGCTTCACCTCAAAAGATGTTATGTATGATACTGCACCAGTTGTAGTTAAAACTGTGCCAAAAGAATGTACTGTAGAAGGGCTGGGATGACATAAAAACCAAGCTTCACATTCACACAGAAATCTTCAAAAATAGGCTGCGTGATTAACAATTGCAAAATATGTTTTTACCACGGCTGACAAACTAACAAAGTGACCTACATACAGTATATGCCCCCGGCTTGGTTTTATCTGAGAGATGTAATAAACTTGTGTTCGCAAACTTTTTACACTAAAATCTATGATATTAGAGAAAACCATTAGTGCACCATGTTCTCTCCATCACCATTGTAGATATATGGGTAAAATGTCCCAGTTTAGTGCTATTAATGAAAAACACTGTAACTGATACAGTGAATCATCTCACATCACCCACAAATTTCTAACAACAAACGTATCTTTTACTCAGCGGACATACCTCACTCATGTCAGGCGTTTTTTTCGAACACATTTAAAACTGTACTTAATAAGCCTCTCTTGAAAAAGAAAAATTGAGATACAACCCTATTAAGTAATTACTGACCTTTCATTGGAAAAATCATCAAGAATATTGCCTTCAACTAGTTTACAGGCTTTCTGTCAGGCTAGGTTATCAATTGGATTTGTTTAAATACAGTATCTGGAAAAATATTTGTACTGCTGCTTGATCTCAGCGCTGCCCTTGATACATGACCATAAAATTCTCATAGAACTGGGCTGGACTCTCAGGAACTCTCCTAAAATGGCTCAGTTCATACTACATCATTGAAATAGAAAATGATGTTTCTGAAACTGTGCCAGTGCTGTGTGGTGTCCCCCAGGGTTTGATTCTTGGGCCGTTCTTATTTAATTTATATATGCTTCCTCTTGGCGAAATCCTACATGACTATGGGACTTCTTACCACAGCTACACAGATGACACTCAGATCTACTTGGCTGCCTGCCCAAACAGCTATGGTCCCATTGACTCACTCTACGAGTGCCTTGAGCACATCACTAAGTGGATGGGGACACAACTTTTTGCAGTTGAATAACGATAAAAAAGACATTATGATATTCAGGAACAGCAATGTAAAGCACAGACCAGCTGCATATCTGGATTCGAGAACCCTAAAATCGAATGAACTAGCATGTAACTTGGGTGAACTAATGACTCTGATCTCAGGTTTTGCACACATGTCAAAGCCGTTACCAGATCAGCATTCTATCACCTTAAGAACACCAACAGGTTTAGAGACTGTCTGACTAAACCAGACCTGGAGAAACTCCTCCACACCTTGGTTTGATTACTGTAATGGTCTCCTAACTAGACTTCCAAAAAAGACAGTCAAACAGCTTCAGTTGATTTAAAATGCAGCTGCTGTTCTCATGCAGAGTAAAAGAGGGGAACAAATCACCCCCATTCTTTAATCCTTACACTGGATACCAGTATGTTACAGAATGGACTTTACCTACTTACTATTACTGGTATAGAAATGTTTTAATGGTGTAGGTCTGGTGTAGAATTCAACTGTGATGGAACCAGTGCACCAGGAACCACATATACAGTCACATACATGGGCATCTCCTCCTTATTATTTAGTTCAGGTGTTTCATATATATATATATATATATATATATATATATATGTATAATCAAGCACATACTCATGTATGTCTCCATAGACAAACGCTGGCAATGGGATGGTTTGTACTGAGAAGCGACTTTAATTCGACTCAGTTCAGTTCAATTCAGTTCAGTACAAAGTCAGTCTGTAAAAAAGTTTGTTCCTTGGTCAGTTGTAAGTGCTATTATAATGAAATGAAAAACTTTCTAGAGTAGTAGAGGAGTGGAAATTTTATATTTGCAAAGGAGGGCTTCACATTAGTGTGCATGGCTTAGGATTTGGATCTGATGTGCAGATGTTCAAATACTTTTGGCAATATAGTGCAGATACTGACTCAGCTACACTCATGACTCACAAAAAGTTCTGATGGCTTAACAACATACCTCACCAACTTCCATCTACACTACAGAGGCTGCCTTGATGTTTGTTTACCTATGTGTTATTCAGAATGTGATATTATTTGTAACTGGAAAAGCTTAAATAGGTATTCTAATGCAAACATTTAGTTTAAAGTCAGTAGCTAGAAGGTGGAGTAACATGCACTGGGAGCAACTTTTTAAAGACGTATCAATAGCGAGTAAACACGCAAATTGCATCATCATTTTTTTTCATTGAAAGTAACTTTCATAATCAGGACAGTATTATTTTCCACTGGGACCATAAGATACTAGTTATGCCACCGGAACGCCATCGTCTGAAAGATGCTTCTACTGATGATGGAGGTGGAGAGCTCTGTCTGAACTCTCCACAGGTGTCTGTTGATCATTTTCAGGCTCATTAAGCTATTTAGTGACCCCTTATGTCCTGTGGATGGATAAAACCACTTCCATCAGAATAATAATAATAATGTTTCATCATGGGATTAAAGTGAACAATCAAATTAGCTTTGTACTGTAAAAAACAGCATAACAGAGCCAATGGACACCCTCACTTTCAAGCATTCCGGGCTGTTCCTGTTCTCCTGGAGTATGCTGCAGACGCTTTCGCCCTCTTGTAGAGAAGAACTCCATATCTCCATCATCTCCATGATTCCACATCACTGTTTTCCATGAGATCTCTGTAGATCAGACCTTGTGGTGTTATCACCACTGAACTCTCAAATATGCATTTGTCTTTGTAATGGGGAGTTTATACACTGCAAACCTACTAAAATATCTCTTTCTATGTAGTCATGGATGGACTGTTCTTGCTAACAGTTGATCGTGTCCTGTATTGACTGTATTGAGAAACAGGTGCTGTCCTGTTTTTGATCAAACACAACCATTGATGTCTTTACATAGATCTTAATGCAGATATCACTTTACTGTCACTGTTCTTACTGAAACATTAGCCAGTTTGAGCAGTCTTTGGGACTAAAGCTCATGCAGTCTGTGTTTCAGTAATGAACCCTCTTTCAAAGTCTCTTAGGCCTTTCCTTATTTCTATCTTGACCCAAAAGTAAGGTCAACTTGGCCGGCTCAACATGTTTCTGCCCCGCATAGTAGGCTGTAATTGCTTAATTGCCTGGAAGCATCTGGAGCTGTTCTGTTTCTCCACTCATTCATTTAGGTTTTTTTCTTTAATGTATCACCTGACTGTATATGCCAAAATGTATTGCATCTCTTTTAAATCTAGAAACTACTATTTCTTTTCATTTTTAAAAGATTTCTATCATAAAATATAACTTCCAATCAGTTACAGAGTTATTATGTTACTATATGATTCCACGTTTCTCCAGAGGGCTTCCACTTACATGATAAAAGTGCTGCTGAAAACTAAATCAATTAATGTTTGCAATCCCCTTATTGGCTGTTGGATTAAATGCTTTAAACTATGGTTCTGAACTAGACTGACTGGCTTAATAATTTAAGAAACTGGATGTTTTTATACTGCTCTACAGCATCCAGGATGGCAAATCAGCATCCAGGACTGACAACTTTTTGTACAACAAATCTATAATCTATAAATAGTCTATCAGACAATGACTTCTTGAGCTGTTTTCACTGTGTACATTAGTACATTCAACTTAAATCAGGACGGCTATGAAGATTAAAACCTAGAACGTCACTTTCATTTAAATTATTTAAGCATACACTGAGGAATAGTAGGAATCACAGTCCTCTTAATTTGTAGTCCCTCTGATTAGGCCATTTGCTGCAGGTAAAAGCTTATCTTTATTGATATTCTGACTCCTGATGGCAGCAGCATAATGAATTTTGAAAAGTACAGACGCATCTTTAATTGGCTTGATGAAATCAAGTGCTTCAACGCTCAGTGGATGGTCCTTAAACTTGCAGCGGTACAGCTGCTACCGACTATGTCAGAATTGTATCAGCTGTATCACTGAATTGGATTTGGTTGCAGGACACCATTAGGAACTTGTGACAACGGCATGTGTAGCATGTGTAGCTTAATATAATTTATTATCATTTATTCTTCCTGGTAACCTTTATCTTACTTGCAATTGCATTGCAATCCGACCCTTCCTTCTGAGTGCAACTATATATATATATTAGATGGTGAGTGTAACAGCAACAGTAAAAGGTGAATGAGGTGCGATGCCCAGTGTATTCCTATTCAAAATTAATTTTGATTTGTGTCACAAAAAATACGAATTTACAGCACATACAGCGTAATGAATTTTGAAAAGTACAGACACATCTTTAATTGGCTTGATGAAATCAAGTGCTTCAACACTCAGTGGATGGTCTTTATACTTGCAGCGGTACAGCTGCTACCGACTATGTCAGAATTGTATCAGCTGTATCACTGAATTGGATTTAGGACTACATGCACACTTAATACCATGTCAGCGTCACCAAAGACTGCAATGGTGTTGTGCCAGACTGTCATGGAGAGACTCAGAATGGCAGCAGGTCATTTTCAGTAACGAGTCCCGCTTTTGTCTTAGTGGAGATGATCAACAAATCCGTGTGTGGAGGCACCATGGTCAGTGCCAGGAACGGTTTGTTGTAACGTGTCACATGTCCACAAGACCTGGTGTTACTACACCTCCATCCCTACCACAAAATCTGCAGGAACTGTGTAGGAATATTCAAGCTGCATGGGATAGATTATTGCAGGACATCATTAGGAACTTGTGACAACGGTATGTGTAGCATGTGTAGCTTAATATAATTTATTATCATTTATTGTTCCTGGTAACCTTTATCTTACTTGCAATTGCATTGAAATCCGACCCTTCCTTCTGAGTGCAACTATTCTTTAGATGGTGAGTGTAACAGCAACAGTAAAAGGTGAATGAGGTGCGATGCTCAGTGTATTCCTATGCATTTGTTTTCCCACTCAAAATGCTTTAATAAAACAATGCTATTAAACAAGAACAGTAGATTAAAATCCAGAAAGATCATATTTTTCCATAAAGAGTTAATAGAAGATAAGTGCTACAGTGTTGTTCAATACTCAGATGTTTTGCTTGTATTCACCTTACATAACTCATTCATTACAATTCACAGGCACCCAGAAAACACAAGACAGGGCTTGGAAGCTCAAAAGACATTTTTCCTCACAAAAGTATTGGCAGCTGCTACAAACTGCATTGCCTTATCAAAAGCTCAGCACTTGTCTTTGGTAAACCCTACACTGAGTGTGAATGATGTCAAAGAAGTAAACACATAATATAGAAAGCCTGCAAAACTCTCTGAAGGACTGAAACCACCTTTTGAAGCTCACTTCTCAAATAAGAAAGCCTCAAAAAATTACTTTATGTGTCCCAGCGGTAGGCTATCAAAATAATTTAGAGCTTGTCAGCACTTTTGAAACCCCTGGTACAGAGATTTGGCAACACAGCATGTTGTGTTTCAAACCTTCTCATAATGTGTATATCACAACACTGTCAAATGTGTCTCAAAACCCCCTCAAAAATGCTTCAGACCTGTTCACAATTTCTGCAGCACATGCAGAAAAGCGACTGATATTGACAATGCTGAGATCAGAAGCCCTGCTCCAATATGTCCCCCTATTAAATGCCCCATTATGTGATACAGTTTACATATTATCCATGTTATTCATGTGCCCAATGATGTAAGGACAGAATGTCTGGTAAAGCGTGAACAGGTATATATTAAATGCTAATATATAAATATAAAACCTTAACCTACAGGTGAAAAACTTTATAGTGCTCTGAGAGCCAAAACCATAAAGTGCATGTCATTGTACAGCAATGTTTAATATAGAACTATCTTCATTTGCTTATGTTTATCATGAAAAACTGCAATGACAGTGCTCATTTCTACTGTAGTCACATGGTGTGTTCGCCATGCTATGTATACTTAGCTGGTTTAGTCCGACATTGTATTGGATTTTGATGTCAAGGTTAAACTCAAAGTCTGCTCACCTACTCAGCCTTTTCATAATATCCAGTAAATAAAGGTGCAAACCAGTTACAGAGAGCATGTTAGCAGCATCTAGATCAAATGTACAACAGGTAATTAGTCATCTGGCAGAATTTTGTTTGTGTATTGTTAGTTGTGTATGCTGGTATATTGGTCAGTCAGCACGACCATGGTGGGCGACAAACTAAATCAGCACTATAGCATGATAAACTAGCTTACAATAGCAAGTTTTCACTATGAGAATGCTTATTTTTGTTAGTGACACTAGTGTGTTTGTTAGTGCCAAGCTAGAAGGGTTAGACACGCAAGCAAAATATGCTTTAGTGTAAACTGCCTTCTTTCTTTTTCAGAAATTTTGTTTTAACAATTTATCCTCCCAAGCAAGCACGTCATTAGTACAGCATAGTAACTCAATGTGCTTTTAATATTAATTCAGTACACACTCAACTTAAAGCCCCTTATCCTCCTGGGTTGTGAGGGCGTGTTGGAGCTTATCTCCACTGGGCGGAAGGCAGGAAACACCCTGGATAGGTCGGCAGTCCATCACAGGGCAGAAACACAGACACATTCATTGACATACATTCACAGACACACTAACACCTAGCATCACACAATTAAGCATCTCCAGCTCGCCTGTAGAATGTGGGAGGATGCTGGACCCCACCCCCAAGGAAACCCATGCAGACATGGGAAGAACATGCAAACTCCACAAAGGAACAGGAAAATTTGAACAGGAAGCTGGTGAATAGGAAGCTGAATCTCAGCACCAGAATCTATTGCAAAAAAAATTTTGCATAAGGAACTGATGAACAGGAAGCTGACTTCAGCTGTTTTAATGATGGTAGTATTTTTGATAAGAAGATTTAAGGTATAAAAATATGCTATTTCAGTGTAAAAATGCAAAACTCAAAGGTAATTGTCTAATTGTTGGGTTTGTGTGTTCTGGGACCCTTGCAGTGTTAGAAGACCACTTGCTGCTATGTAGATTTGAAGGCCTCATTCTAAGTATTCTAAGTAACCAAAGCACAATGATTTGTAATTACAGTTACAGTGATCATGCAGTAATGAAAACATGAAAATCTTATACACTTCTCCTTTAAAGCCATGATCTCAAAGTATCTCATTATTATTGAAGTACTGGTCTGTTAGGCGGTTAGCTTTCTGTAGTTCTTCTCAGTCAACTCCACTGGATGTATAATATATGCAGGTATAAAGTAAAAGTTTAAAGTTTAGCCAGTTAAAGTGAGCATGTTAGCAGCAGCCAGTTATGTTAATCTGGAAGTTTATCAGTGTTTGGATTTAATGGGCATGGATTTCAACAATAACAGCTAGACTTTTTCAAGGAGTCATTATGAAGCCAAATTGCCTTCTGCAATGCTACACTTTTTTGAGAGGTTTATGCTTGTAAGATTCCTGTTCTTGCCATAATTTCATTTTTACTCAGCAGTAGCGACAGCTGCAAACTGCATGTTGTCTCAGAGTCATTTAATGAGACATAAAATGATAATCAGAGGACCTAAAGTGAGTGCACGCTTTTTTCTCTCCTTTTTTCCACCTTCCCTGCTCAATCAGATATTTTGGCCATAATTTCTAAAAGCTAATTGTGCATACAGCAGCCTATAACAATGTCATTTCACATTTCACATGATGTCATATGATGCCCTTTCACAATAACACAGTTTAGAATCAGCTTCTGTTCTCTATCATTGCTGATGTTTCTTTCTTTTTTGTAGCCATGTCCTAGTATTGTTACTATAATTGAGTGAATAATATCTGTATCGGCAGCATTGATTGTGTCCAGTATTTGTGTACATATAATGTAGTGTAGTGCTTGTTTGTGTGTTTGAGATTCTGCTGGTGTGGGCTCATGTTTCCTCACTTTCAATGTTGCAGAAAAAAACTACTTGAGTGTAGAGGTGGGCAATATAGGCAAAAGACCAAGAGAGGGAGCGCATGATCACAAATAACATCACAGCTTTGTTTCCGTCTCAGATCATCACAACTGTGGCTTTATTTGTGAAAACATGCAATCTCGAGTGTAAAATAACATCTACGTCTGTAATGGGTCTGTTCACTGAGTTCTCAAGAGTGAGAAAATGTGTTTTTGAACATTTATTTCATGAGAAGTTGAGAATGATAAAAGAAAAATCGAATGAATGTCCGATATAAACTCATCTTTATTGGTCTGCCACGGTAAAGTTCAGTAGTTCAGATTCCCCTAACCTTTTTCAGTGTTTTAGTATGTACCAGATGCACCTGAATGTTGTCTTGTTCCACCCTGTAAAGCCTAGTAGTCATTACTTAGTAATCATGTGGCAACATCTAGAACGGTTCTCAACGGATCATGCAGTCCAAAGTAACAGTTGTATAAATTACATCAGCTTCATTGTAACAAATGTTCTCAGAGTACACTTTTCTGAGCACATAGATACAGACAGCAATTCTAGTACACTGAACTGCATTCATCATAAAACCACAGTTTTAGAAAACATTTAAGAACAATAATCAGTGCATAAACTGCATAGGTAGCTGATTGAATCAGCCCATCATGTCATTATACTATTTTATTAATTTTTGGTTTGAATTTGCTTCACTTTTTTTCTTAAATAAGGCACTTTTGGTGCATTTTATCTTTTACAACTGAATATCTTGAGACACTGCGTACTACGACAATGTCTGCATGTATCTTGACAATGCTCCATTACTAGTACTAATTTAAGGCACTTGCACATTAAATAGACATAAACCTAATGTCTATTGAAATTACAGCTTCTTTGTATGTCGAGCCATGTGTACCTTTTGTATGTACACCTAAGCTTATTCTTATCTTGGTATAAACTTCCATCCCATTACTCTTACATCACTGCTCCACAGAGGTTGTTCAATACAGCATAATTTCCCAAGTGATTAAAACATATTACAATGGACAGTAAAACTGCAATATATCTCACTATGTTTAAAATTAAAGAAAAAATGTTTTGAGCACAAATCTTTAGAAAAACGTGTCTATAGATGACATTTTTTATTTATTACTTATTTATTATTTTTTAATTATTACTGCATTGATCACAGCAGTAGATGTAATATACTTACCCAAAAACAGGTCCTAAGACAACATGAATCATATGCTATTAGAGTTGTTTGTGAGGTTTCAACAGGGCTATTCATATCCATTAAAATGAACTATTCAGTGTTAAAATAGTATTGAAAATGCTCAAATTGCTGAAACATATGGATGAAATATATCTCTATAGGTAGTAAGAAACACACCCTGAAATGAAGTGATTTCAGTTGTACACATTTTAACATAACACCATTGTGCAACATGCAGACTACTAGAAGCTTAAATACTTAGCCAATGGTACCCTGAAGATTGCTGCATTTGGTTTTGTACTTACCTGACATTAAATGGCAGTGTGCATGTGCAGTGCAGTACAGCTTTGTACCTCTTCTAAGTGTAAGACCTTATCGTCCAAAAAAAAAAACCCAAATGTTTTGGATATTACAAATTGCAGCTTGTAAGAGAAAGCCTGGACAGCAATTTCTTGCCTGCTGCCTTACAAAGTTTTCAGAGAGAGAGCGAGCCAGACGAATGTGCGGCCGCACTGGTCGGCATGTGGCAGGAAGAGCCTGTGTTAATATGTCTGGAATTTGGCAAGACTGTTCTCAAAGCCAGGAATTCCAGAAAGAGCTGCTGTCTTGATGAAGCCTTCTGTGCCCGGCTCATTGATGCTTGTTGATAAGGCAGGCAATTGTTAAAATCAGCTTAATTTATTATTATTTTTTGGTTTATGCTGAACTGTTGAGGTTGTGACTGAATTCCTTATTGTTTTTTATATCTGGGGTGTCCCTGGCAGTGTCATGACCTGTTTATTGTATTTATGTGTATGAATGCATTATGAAAGCTATGTTGAGAACCGTGTGCTTCCACCTACATAAGTGCACATTTTAAACCATACATATGCATACTAAGGAAACAAAGACTGCAGACACTTCTGTTTTTGTTATTTAATGTAGTTCTAGTGCATATATTCACTTCAAATTTACACACATATAATGTTGCTTGATTTTGCATTACCAGTGATACTTTACAATAAGATTAATATAGAGTCGCTGTTCCTTTGTTCTGACCTGTTACCAATTAACCTAATTAGTTGTGAGACATTCCACCAAGTGTCTTTTTTACATTACACAAGTTTACCAGTCTTTTGTTGCCCCATTGCCCCAGTATCAACTTTGCCTACATGTAATTGCTGATTCAGAATGGACATATGTATGTATTCATAAGCATAAGCAAAGATATGTTCAAACAACAAACTTGTTTGGCCAAAGCAGTATTCAAGCCCTATATATATAGTTGTGCATGTCACACCTACTGTCATTATGAAAGATGCAATGCTATTGGTTATGAAGAATTACACAAAACATAGCTATCATGGTAAAGGTGCAAAAGCTTCCTGAAAAACATTTAAACATCATTTGAATGTAAAAAGTTACGGAACCCTTACAAAGATCATAAACATCCCAGTCAGTACAAATAGATATATAGAGAGACAAGTTAAAAGGTATCGATAATTAAATAATAATCTATTACAAAGTATGTGGAACCACAACTAAATTCTACAATGTGCTCTCAGACTAATGATAAGGAAGGTAAGAGAGAAGCACAGTCAGAAAGAATCACAAAAAGACCTGAAAGAAGCAGGTACAACAGTTACTGACAGAACAATGAGCAATGCTCTGCAAACATCTCTGTTAATAATTTGGCAATAATGTAACTTATCATGTTTAGAGAAAGATGCACATATGATTCCAAGAACACCATTCTCGCAGGGGAGAGATTCGCCAGGGGATGTTCTGGGGCTGCTTCTCTGCAAACAGTACTGGGGCATTACATGCTTCTGAAAGAAACATGAACGGAGTGATGTATCATATTAGAGGATAACTTAATCTCACCAACCAAGACTGGGGAGAAGATGCATGGTTTCATCAAGACAACAACCCTAAATATGCAGCAAAGATAAATTAAGACTGGGTTCTAAAAAAGGTGAAGGTGCTTGCATGCTTAGCCAAACAGAGGGGCCCTTGTAATCTTGGGAAATACGATTAGATAAGAGGAATGGGCCATAACTAAACTACAATGCTGCAAAATAGATACTTCTTATGAATTTACTTCTTACCGTAGATGTCTCAAAGATGTAATTGGCAACAACAACTTTGCAACAAAATACTGAGGTTATTCATTTGTGTTGTCTAAATACTTTCCTCCCTATTAATTCTGTTTTTATGTTTGTGATATACACTTTTTTAAAGACTATTTTTAATAACACTTGTTTCTCCTCACTGTATTAGACACCTTTAATATGTGCACATATGATTTATACACATGCATATACATCAGGTATGCTGTGGCTACTTAGCTAGAAATATACGTCCTTGCTGGGCTGAGAGAAACTAAAGCTGATGTGCATTTAAGCCTGCAGTCGTTGGCAGTAGATCAAAATAAAGATCTGTTTGGATAAGTAGAGGAATAATCAGAGAGGACAGCAAGCTAATGGAATCTAATTAGAATAGCCATCTGGAGTAAAGGTCATCTGTTACAAAAGCATTGAAACATGCACAGCCTCATGAACCTCTACAAGATTTTCTGTGTTTCCATGTTCTCAGCAAATGCTGTCATGCTTGAGTTTCTCTTCTTTGAAAGGAAAGAGCTGAGCATTGGTATTTGACGGTTTGAAGGGCGTGCGCTTCACATCTGATTGGAGACTATCTGAGAGCATACAAAAACCGCAGAGGGGGAAACACTGTTCTACACTTATGTCTGTCTTGTCCATTTAAATAAATTCCAAATGGATCTTTGTGACGTAATCATGTAGTGACTAATAGATTCTGGGCATTAATCCATAAACATCCCTTTCTTTGGAAATTTTAAGCTAGAGCTGCTTTTTTTAATACCATTTCCCTGGGGATTATGGTACCACAAGCATCAGCAGTCAGCATTCTGGTGGCAGGTACTGAAAAAGCCAAGCAGGAAATGTGTGCATTTGAACAGAGATATCAATCATATCACTGCAGTCTTCCCTGAGGGGGTCCACGAATCCACATGGTTTAATATTGCTTTTGACATGTGTAGTGCACTTCCATTTGAAAGGATGGCTATCAGATTGTGGATGCCAGTGTTGAGTTTCGCGATGTAACTAGATGGGATCCTTCTGTTGTTCTTTCCATCTCCTTTGTTTGACACATTTTATTTCTCAATGGTATTTGTACAATGGTGTAAGTGCTGGTCATTTGATAGCAATCAATTTCTTATAGACATATAAAGAGTTGTTTGGTGTGTGCGACCTTTGCTGTATTTCTAACCTGACTTTTTGTTTCAGCATTCCATTGTAATTCCTCTCTAATTTATCAACATGGTAATAGTAATAATATAATAAAGTAAGACAAAAAGAGAAGAAAGATGAGAATGCGAATGGTAAGCAATGATAGAGATGGGACAGTGACCGTCAACAGCAAAAGGGGAAGCCCTACTATCTGCAGCAACAAATTGCCACACAGCATCACAGCTGGAAAGCACCACCACAATTCAGCTATGCCAGGCCATTGAAAGAAAAGCACTCCAGGTGCTCGTGGACCTACCAGAGGATCCGCTCAGCAACTAGTTGTTGACCATGGCTCTCCAGTGGCAGGTTGGGGAGGCACTGTCATTTAGGAAGATGCTTCCAGGCAGATGGAGGCAGAAGGGAGATTGGATAAGCAGACTCCCGGCAGGGCTGAGCATGATGGTCTGGCATACTTAGAGTTTCATAAAGGAGTTACTGCTATATGACAAGCGGCTCGCTGTACCAACTAGCCTTCAAGCAACTGTCGCTGAAGCAGTGGTGGTGGAGGACATCCTACAGACATCAAGGTGAGTAACATAAGCTACAGAGCTACGTGGTGGAGAAGTTTGCTGAGGCTAGCACTGATGGAGAGAATAGCCCTCAGAGTTGATGCCACTGCCCGGAAGAACATCTCCCGTGGGCTTTGAATGGAGCACAGCATAAACAGTAAATAGTTCATCTCATGAGTTCTGGCTGGCACTCATATGGGATCTGTGCATACTTGGCTTAGATTTCCTAGTAGTAACTAAAGCAGTGCTTGACCTCAGGAAAACAATTCCAAGCTAGGAGAAGACACAAGAAGGGTGCAGTAGCGGAAGGGTAGCGGAATAGAGGCAGAAAGTTGAGGCTCCCTGGTGACAAGGCCTAAATCTTCCAAGTGGGCCTTCATCTTCGCCACAAGCATGCTGTCAGGTCAAGGGCAAACCTTTTGCAGGTGAAGCCACTGGTACAGGAGGAGGTGGATGGATTCTGGGGGTTTGAGTGGAGTACACAAGCAGCACTACCATTGGCATCATCAGCACTATGGAAGGAGGAGGCGGTAAGGGGCAATGAGTACAAAGGAGGTTTGCACAACGTTAGAAATGGCGAGCTAGCTGTGGTGGAGACGCAGCACAGGTCGGGCTCAGCAGAGAAGCAGAAGCAGTAGTTGTAGGAGCTTCTGCACCATTATAGCAACGTCTTAGGAAGGAAGGAGTAGGAAGTTAGAAAGGAGGTCTACCCATGAACTGATTGATGCTCTATCCAAGAAAGCTTCCTAGTACTGGCCTTCGTGTGTGTATATACAACAACATTGCTAGGCCTTAAGCATTAGCTCATGGGTTAAGAAAGTAAAGTGTTAGTAAGATACAGACAGCAGAAGTATTTTTTGTACTTGTTTATTTTCCGCCGTGTCTTTAGAAATACTTCCAGTTGATTATTAGGGCCCAGCCTAGTAGCTCAGAATAGTTTTATAGCTATGGTAATTCTCACTATTACTTAGATCTAACCCCTAAAGTTCAATTTCTGAAAACAATTTTTTTGTTAACTCTTTGCCATGTTGCAATATGAGTTGACAGGTTTGGCCTAGATGCTTTCTTAGTTGGCCCAAACATTAAATCACTAAATTTCAACTTCAAATAATCAAATTTATCAAACTTCAACTTATAAATATAGTGACAGTTTGTTTTTTTCTGTATTTTCTGAAGTTATAATAAATTGATCATGAGTTTTAAATACATGCTGTCAGTACTGAAATACTGAGAGGTTCAGTCCTTCTACCTCACTTCCACCTCACTTCACCACCTTGTTCCAGGAAATTACAGCTGGTAGACAATTCTCCATTATCTGCTCAGAGTAGCCAAATCAGTCTTTGCCCATTTAAACTGTCTTTCCATAAATACATATATTCATCTGAATCCGTGCGAGCTGTGGCACTTTCTCCATCTTCTAATTTTATGGTTGAGAGGCAAACAGCTTATTTGAATAAATGAATCAATTATTGCTGAGTATAAAGTGTTTGATTAAGCGGGATAATTGTCACCATTATTTGCACAAAGCATTATCATTCTCTCTACACCGAGCTCTTTCCGTGTGGCATTTCCTCCCCATAGTCCATGATAAAAGGCTTAATTTTTAAAGCAACTGCACCTTCTGTGCATACCAAGCACATTTCTGTGCATGATCAAACACAATAACTCATAAACGCTGTGATTTAATCCTCAAAGAGTTTTGTAGATCTAAAGCTTGTGTCGCTCACCCGGAGGAAAGGAGCCCCACGCACATCCTCTTAAAAATAAAGGTTCCTAAATGGTTCTTGGCTAGGTCTTGAACTGTTACATTACGTCACACATCACATTTACAGTTCTTTCAAGAACCATCCAAGGAAAGGTTCTTTAGGTAACCAGCTAGAAGCTGGGGAAAAACAAGAGTACACTGATGCAACTTCAGACTAACACCACGAGCAAATAAACATGATTTTCAAATTAAGTAACTTATTTATTTACTCCTAGGTAGGTTTCAAGGATGTTACAAGACCATGATAAAACAGCAGAGTGAGTCATTTACTCCCAGGAGCTTTCTCCAGTAATCATGACTTGCTTCGATAGTTTTGACGAGTCTGAGAAACTGAACCCTAATGAGCTCACAATGATAATCATTTATACCTTTCTATGCTGTACACAAGCAGATAAGCAAAACAGTTAAAGGCAGAAGATTATGCTATTCTAATCTTATGCTATACTATTCACATGTTATTTCACAGTTACATGATTAAAATAGTGGTACACACATCACAGTGATCAAGGACTTACCTTCTGTGTCCAGCATGAATCAAGGAGTATTCCAGCTTCAAAAACACCAGAAAATCCAACATTTATGGACAACTTATGGGTAAGTTGAATTTTTGGACAAAGATTTATCATGCGTTTAAGTTTTAAACAAAATCTTTGTCCAAAATTTCTGTCCCATGTTTTTGTCACTCCTGAAACAAACACAAAGTTTTAGTCCATAGGTGGAGTCTTGTTTTAACCACACCCCTGCATTTTAGAGCAGGAAATAAGATTGCATCCCTGTCCCTCATGGCTACAGGGTGAATAGTTAGATACCATTGTTTTAAACTAAATGTGTCCCAAAGTCTGAAAAAACAGACTCTCAGTCATTAAGAATTGTCACTTTTAAAACCACATATTTTCTGCAAAAATGTTTGTATTTAAAATGTGATGATTTTATGTACAACTGTTCAAAGCCATGTTTCCTAAATGGCATGGAATATTGAATCTTTTTATTGTTTTCTTCAGTTGTTTTGATAAAATAAACATAATTAATATATACATTTACTCAAAGCAATTCTTTTTTGTCTAATGTCCAAGTCAGTTAAAAGTCCAAAATGTGCTTTCAACTCTGGTTTTGAACTCGTTCACTAGAATCATCCATATAGCTTTAGTGCTGTTGTAAACATAATCTTAGAATGTTTACTGTTGGCAAGATCACTATGCAAATGTTACAATGATAGATAATAGAAATACATTTTCTAACTACCAGAGCCATTATAGGTTAACTCAGCCCTAATGATTCCTGCTTCTGCCTGTCCTTTGGAAATAATTCAAATAATGTTGTTTTAATCATGTAAAGGAATGTTCTGGGTCAAAAGAACAGGAGAGAATGAGACCGTGGTTGCTGATTAGTGAGGTGTTTACAAGTACTGGAACCCCAGGGTGCAAAACCATTCCCGTCATGGAAAACGCTTAAGGATTTCATTCACGCCCTCAACTTTCTCCCGAAAATGGCATCGCCTTGAGATTTATTCTAGCAATTTTCCAGATAGGCATTCTGCATACAAATTGAATTGGCTGGGCTATTTTTTTCATGGAGCATTATTTTATGCAAATTAAATGACCAGGTTGTAATCATATTAATGCTATGCACATATTTGAAGGAAAGAACACTGTCTTGTCCATAATTTACATGCAGAAAGTGCTATAATGACATGATGTGTGGGAGCGTTATGGTGTATGAAAGCAAATAACAATTATGATGTCTATATTCAGTTGGCAGTGGATTGTATATTTCAAGGCATGTACTTTTTAACCACACAAGGCAATGCATATAGCTGGGAATTACCCTGAGAATTTAGCGTTGCTAATATCCCTTTAGCTGACAACAGCATGGATTATCCTTTTAGAGAGCTGGCCCAGTGTCCTCACTATGGCTGTATTTCTGGTCACTGTAATACACTGATAGAATCAGTAAATGACTGCTTTGTGCAGTCAGTATATTAAGACTGATTTGCTGCATGATGTCCTTTTACTGTGTACATGCTTTTCAATTAACACAGTGTACAGTGTGGTTCTTTTTTAATATGGGAGATTAGTATGTAAAATTCACAGATTTTGTAAGTGACAATACAAAACTATTGTGTTAAATGAATTGAACAGTACGAAAACATGGCATTTGATTTTTTTGGAAACATTGTGTATGCTCATTCCCACTGTGTATGCCTGCAACACATTCCAAAAAAGTTGGGACAAGAGCATTCTTACCACTGTGTTGCAACGCCTAATAAACATTTGGGGACTGAAGACACCAATTTATCTTGTTTTGAACATGGAATTTTTCTTCCATTTTAAAAGTCTTCAGTGGTGCAACCATATGAGGCCTTCATGTTCATATTTTGCATTTCATAATGCACCGCACATTTTCAATAGGAGACAGGCAGGTAAGTCTAGCATCCACACTCATGGTGTCATGTTGAAGTATGCATGGATGTCCCTAAAAAAAGGCAGCATATGCTGCTCCAACTGTGTATATGCATCTTGCGTTTTTGCGCACTGGGTGAGGCAAAAAACAATATTGAATTTACGTCGTGATCTGATGATTAATTTTGGCAGAGTACATTGAAGTAAGAATAGGAATCATGGGTGAATACATGCCGGTTATTAATCACGTATATTTATCATACGCTTTTCTGATAAAGTGGATCATGTGAATTCGAACTGCTCTTGAACTGCATAATATTATGAGCAGGTCACACAGTGGGACAATGTTGTGTGATTTGCTTATAATGATATTTTTTGGCATTACTAAATGAATATATTTTAATTTAAACAAAACCCATGTGAACAAGTCACGTTGAGCTTTCACATACACACAGCACAAGCAGAGAGACAGAGTCTCCCAGCGGTCAGTATTTAGAGAATAGAGAAGGACTCACGAGTGCCACACAGCAAAATACACTGATACAAGCCTTAAGAAACCCAAGAAAACATTCAAACATGCAAATCTCGCCCGGTTGGTCCACAGGGCTGTAAAAACTGTCATCCAGTCACAAGTCAGAATCATGTGAAGAGCATGCCTTTAATAAAGGCTCATATAGACTCCCTAAATGGAAAATAGGGAAAATAAGTATGATTTTTAGGTAGAGTAAAAACCCTCCATTTAGAAAAACTAATAAAATATTTTAAAATACTATAAAAATCAATCAAATCCAAATCAGCATGACATAAAAATACAACTGGAAATAATGAGACTCAGTATGTCAAATATCATACACATTGCTGGTATGATCACACTTAAGTTTTCATAGAAGTGGAAAAGACTTACTAGAGATAAATTCAACAGGTTCCAAAGCCTCTAAGATTGTGTAAGAAAAGCTATGCCTTTAAAGACGCACTTGATTATTTTCAGCATTAAATACCTGGATAGTATGCATTAAGTCAAGACTAAGTCTAAGGGTGCAGAGATTGGAGAAGACTGAGTCACAATGATAGCAAGACCATGCCAAACCCAGAACCTGAATAAAGCGAAACCAAGCAAGAGAATGAAAACTAAGCAAAAACAGCTCTTTATTTCCTTCCAGTATGAATTACTGAGAAAAGGAGTTTTGCTTTCTGCAAACCAAAACTGTATGTACATAAACAAACTTCATCAAATTCAAATCATAATGAAATATGATTTCCTGCATGCAAACACAAATGTGGTACAGGTTATTTTTGTTAAAACTCTGTTATAATTAAATCAAACTAACACACTAAATGCTTCAAACAAATGCCAGCTCTAAATAAATGCAAGCAGTGCCTGCTCTGGATGCTTCCAAAAAATGACTACTCTGCTTGATTACAACCACTGGCCTCTCTGATTAAATTCAACAGAGGGATTGCCTGAATCTGACCAATACCTGCTCAGAATGAATTCACACAATACTCAGTCTGAATGATTCTATGAAATGTGAGTCCAATATTTCAGAGATTTAACAATGTCTAAAGATACTGCTAGTAGAGATAGTACAATGAATCCAGGAAAATTGTCAAATGTCAATGTTTAACTCTTCACTGCTAAATAATCAATGCAGTCCAATCAGATTTGGAAACCTGCTTTATAAACTATTGTAAATTGTCTTTTTACCAAACATATTTAAACAATTTAACTCTCATTAAATCATTTTGAACTACAAACATGATTAGCTAGCTGAGTCCTTGACAAGTCTCAAACAATAAAAAAAAGTCTTGAATCCTGATTGAAGCCCAAAACTGGACTATTATACCAAATGCTACACTGTACCATTAAACTTTTCTTCATTGGAGTTAAGGAAAATCAGCTCCAGATTGCACTAAGCATTCAGGTAGGCAATGTAATCAGCATCCACCAAACCCAGAAACATCCATTGGACTGTCAAATGGCTTCCACTGCTCCAGAGTCCAATGACATTTGGCACTGCATGTGATTGTAAGCTTATGTGTGGCTTCTCAGCCATGACAGAGGACAGGTGATTTTTATGGGCTTCAACACTCTGCGGTCTCATTCTGTGAGCTTGTGCATGTTTTCGTGATGGAGTTGTTGCTTCTAGTATTTTCACTTCTCAGTAACAGCACTTACATTTGCACAGGGCAGCTTTAGCCAAGCAGAAATTTGATGGAAAGGTGGTATCCTAGCCACTCAACTCTTCTGTATAACCTATTCTACTATCAGCGAGATATACTAACTCCATGCTAGATATCACAAGTGTATTTGTCTATATTTGCACCATCCAGTAGCATTCAGAGGACGGGCCATTAGATATACTAGATATGTAGTCGATTGCAAGAGTTTGGGCCTCCCTAGTCAAATTACAAGTTTGGTTAAAAATATGTATCTTCTACAGAGGATACCTTTTTCTCTCTTGCACATTAATCATCTAAACCCCTTATCCTCCTGGGTTGCAAGAGGGTGGTGGAGCTTATCACAGTGCTCACTAGGCAGAAGGCAGGAAACACCCTGGACAGGTTGATAGACAATTACAGGGCATGCGCATTCAAACACATTCACCCACACCAACGGGCAATCTATTATCTCCAACTCACCTGACTGTATGTCTTTGGACTGTGGAAGGAATCTCAACATAGAAAGAACCCTGGCTGCCTAGTGAGACCACATTTCTGCACGTTATTGCACCATTTGTGTTTGTTTGCTAAAATTAATAAATGATAAAAATTAAATAAAACATAAAATGCAACATGAATTTTCTAAATAGATAAATAGAAATTATGCAAAAATTGCAGAAAAAGGCCACAGCAGTGTTTCATCCTTCATCTTGTTATTGTGTATTCTGTCCAGTCACTGTGCAGACATTTTCTGTATGGGGTCCAAAACCCGGCTAAACCTTTTTTTACCTGCTCCCAAAAAGGTCAGTAGCATCATGTCCTTGGCCTTTCTTTCATGTGGCTGATTATTCATTATCGGATTGCTGAGGTTCTGATCTTAAGATGGAGGTTGTCTAAAGCTAGCTTCAGCGTGCATATGTATGCAGGTCTCCTGAACGAGTCCCTGAAGTTGACTGGCACTGTGACATGTGGAAATGCAGCTTCGCCCATCTCATGGTAATTTCATGTGACAACACATTATCCGTCCAGTCATCGACACTTCCAGCTGATAAATGACATCGGTCATCGGGCATAAGCCACTGAATGAGGAATGAGGCCGACACAGCTTCAGGAAGGAGGTGCACTGATTGCCTCTCTCATCATTTGCGTGCCTGGAGCAGCGGATTTCTGTGGTGTAATTGATCTGGCGGGAGTGATGTAATTATGATGAGGTGTATAATGACTGATGTGGGCCTGTGCATTTGGTCATTTTTCTTAGCAGCTAACTGATTTCTGTAAACATATTTGTGATGCATATTGCTTTGGAAATATTTAGGAAATATTTTCAACTTGCAGAAAAGCTGGTTTTATTTTGCGAGGCTCAAAACTAAATTAAATAATGATTCGGAAAACACTGACCCAGGTGCTGCTTCTAAATACTTGGGGGCCCATCATTCACCCACCCACTTATATCATGCTGTTCGCAAGAATGCTAAATGGGGTAAAATGGAAATGAATACATAATACAAGGAGGTATTCCAGCTCAAAAACAGCATTGAGAAAGTTATTTGTCATGTTATGTAATATTTTGCAGTGCATCATTGTAACCCCAGGCTCACTGGTTTGAGTGAATATACAGTTTTATGTCCCTTTTGTGTTTTTGTCCATTGATGTCCTTCAACTACATTATCCAGGATGTGCCATGCAAATACATCAGACTGCTGGGAATTCTCCCATAGCAATAAAGAAATCCTGACTACTAGCATAGCCATGGATGTAAAAGCTAACAAAGAAGAGACTGCTGGGAGAGACACAATATTCAGCTTCCTGGCAGTACTGTTAGCACTCCAGGTATTTGTTGATATTTGTTGTTTTGGCTTATGAACTTTGATTTGACTGTAATATCTGCTCATTCCACATATGATGCCTGATGTCCAGAAACTTTGGCTGTTTTTTGAGCTTCATGCTGGTAACATCTGAATCTGAATGGTCCTTTACTTCTTCAACCTGGAAAACATGACGTCCATTATTTACTAAAACTGTCTGAAAGGTGCACTTGTCAGACCACAGCCTGCATTGTTCCACTGTAGATAAACTCAAGCCCACAGAAGTTGGTGACATATGATTTATTGACATTAACTTATTTTTGTGGAAGCATCAATGGACAGTGTTTGTTGACAGTGGTTTGTCTTATAGTATTATAGAAGCATGGCAGCTTTTAATGCAGTGTATCTGAAGTATGAAGGTCACAGGCATTTATTTGTCGTTTTTGCTTTGCTTTTTATGCATGGATGATTGATCCGTAATGCCTGAATCTTTTAATGATGATATGTCCTGTAGACGGTGACATATCTAAAGTATTTACAAACAAATGCTTGTCATTCTTAAACAGTTGGATTTTTATTACTGCATTTTTTAACAACCTCCAGTGATGAAGTCTGGACTCTGGGGGGCAGTCCATTCTTCCGTTCTGAGAACAGCAGCGGTTTATTTGTTTTATTTGTAATGTTTGTCAGTTTTTTTTCCATTTATGTTCTCAGTAAGGACTTCATTACAGTTACAAATCCTTTCAGACCCACAGAGATGAGATTTCTTACCAGAGTGGAAGAATGGACAGAAACACTTGTAAATGTGTTCACATCTGCAGCAAGAATGGAGTTTTGATTTTCTTTTCTCTCTTAAAGATATAAGCTTTAAATAGTGTTTATCTGATGTAGATAATTTTGGTGGTCTACCAGGTCTTATTTCTGTTTTATAGTCAATTTTCATTTGACTTTTACTTTCCTTATCCAAGCGGATCATCTTATATCTAATCTCCTCACCTCCTGGAAAAATGAATAGCTTGTAAAAAATTAAACAAACAAATAAATAAATAAACCAAGTTTGTTGTCTGGAATCTGCACAGTATACTATAAATCATGACCTCTTGTTCTGTAAACAACACACTAGTATTCAGATGAGTTGGATAGTTTGTGCATCTTATACAGTCAATATATTTTGACACACAGTAATGCTTGCAGGTCTGTGCAGGGAGGAGAAAAATTAATTATATCCTGATATCCCTGATAATTGAGGACATCTCTCAGATAATGTGAAAAATTATGTCTTGTTGAATTCACAAAGGTAAGCAAATTAATTTCACATATATAGAATGCAGGGAGAGCTGTGAGATTTGAACAAGATAAACAACGTCTGCATGAAAAGTAATGAGAGTGAAGTGTCTTGATTGAGCCTCCAGAAGAAATCTAATTAAACTGTGCGGGGGTGACGGTCACTTAGGCTCTTATCTAAATTTGACATACTGTGGATCATTTTCCATGGATTGTATGAAGAGGAATTATGGAAGTGCCGGCTCCTTCCTGACAGAAGAAGTCAATATATTCAAAACAATTACATTTGCCAACAGTTTAACAAGACCAACACTAGCAGACATATTAGCTGCTTCATTTTATTCTTGCCAGAAGGTCAGTGAGATTTTGGTCCTCCATTAGCCACATCAGATTGCAAAATGCTTTACTTTGCTTTCAAAAGAAGATCCAACATTATTGATCATCAATTTGTTGATAAGTGTTAAAGAAGAGCAATACACACACAATCTATATGGCCAAAAGTATTTGGACACCTCTCCTGTTTATCGAGTTTATGTGACTCTGTTTTGTAATACTGCAATTAGTGGCAGTTGTATTTGGGCCATTTGTAGGACCTGGTTTCAGGGTTTTCCATTGGCATCAGGGGGTAGTGACAGGTCTTGTGATGTTTACTGTGTGTATTTCTTTCAAAATAAAGTGGCAGTGCAATTGGGTTTTCCTTTGTACATTCCAGTTGGTACAGATTTATGAAGGTTATAGAGGGTAACATAGGAGAAATGTTCCCATTGTAACCTTGCAAAAGTGGTGGATTGGCAAAATCAGTCCATCTCCAGCACCTCAACACAAACTCTTCAGATAGTGTGCTCTGTGCTGCTGAAGAGGCGCTCTCTTTTTTGTTCAGATCCATCTATCCCTGAGCTGACATTGAGTTTGATTTACTCCGCCAATAGCTGCCTGCCCTGGGAATGACTCCCCTGTGAGAAGCCAAGGTTTTTTTTTCCCCTCTCTCCATTTTTGCTGCTTTTTTCCCCTCCTCCTCTGCAATCAGTAGCTTGTGCATGTACTAATGTGCCTGGTGCACTCTGTTGGATATGTGCTTCAAATACTCAAACAGAACACCAGAACATATCATTGTGGCTTCGGATCCAGTGGGAATTTGCACAGCAATGCTCTTCTCTTGTAGGGTAAACTGGCATTAAACAAGTTGATGTGCACTAAATGAAACAATACAGAAAAGTCATTGTGTGGGGGCATAGATATTTAAGAACAGGTTCAATGAATAAAGGCAGGTCGATCAACGTTTTCACACTAGAGGTTTTATTTCCTGATCCACGGCCGCTTGCTCTGTGAGTTTAGTAAGTTTGGTCAAGTGTGAAAGCTGTTTTTGAGTCCTCTGGTCCTCCTGAAATTGATGGTTTGGGGTTTACTTCCAGCGAAGCTAAACACTCTGCATGTGGGGTTGCATGATTGGTTCATTTTGTAATATGCATGCTTCAACTGATCTTGTGTACTTAGAGCATTGGGGAAAAAAAACCTCCTCACGAAAATGATTCCTTATTTGCAGGTGCTCCTGCATGGCTGCATAGTGCATTCAAAAAGCACTGTTCTGTGAGTGTATCCAAAAGAAAATAAACAGCAGCAAATGGATGAAGCGAATGTCTGTGTTACGGATGGGATTCTGCAATTGATCCATGGCTTAGACGGAATTTTGTGTGTGAAACCAAGCCAGTGCTAATGAGACCCTGTCCCAAATGAGCCCAGAACTGGTCCTGGATGCAAACTTAAATATTTGGTAGAAGTGTAAAAATGCCGTTAAGACATCAGAGATGGGGACTTGGCTCACATGTTGACTGATTCAGCTCAGGCCTGAACCTGAAGACATTCAAAATTTGAAATTTGAGCTGGCTAGCATACTTGCAATACAAACTACAGATTGCTCTATGATTGCATACCTACTGTACTTGTAAAACAGCTTAGACCATCAGAGCTCAACACCAGCAAGTCCAGCTTGTGTTGTGTTTTGGAGGCTGGTATGCAGGTCAGCAGCAATGAAAAATAATATGCTGGTTACCAGCAAAACCAGCATATGTTGTGTTTTGATGCTGATGTGACCAGCTAAACCAGCACCAGACCAGCATAAAACAGTTAAGACCAAAACAGGAAGTCTTGTTTAAAACACTTTTGAGTTTAATATGGGTTTACTTACATATACTACTACTACTACTACTACTAATAATAACAATAATAATAAACTACACTCTCCACTAAATTAATTGAGAATCGTCTGATGTGAAGCAACTCATGACCATCCCTGTTAGACATCTCTCTGTTAGACTACACGCATTCATTTGTGTGGGCCTCTGATGAGTAGTATCTCTTGGAAAAGATCCATTTAGTCTGCTAAACTGACAACAAAAACACAACCGAATCATTAACTGACCTGCCAGTATTTCACCCACACATTCTTTCTTAGCAACTTTTATGGCTATCATTAGCAAATTTATAAAAAAGGACAACTTGATTTGATCCTTCCCAACAATGTGACCTTTTACACAAATACAAAATAAATATCATTCGAAATTAATAAACACTCTAAAGTGATTTTTAACCAGACTATCTGCTGCAGTTCCTAATTATGTTGAAAGTGATTTCTTACAGTGTTTTACAATCGGTATTGAACAAGTATTTTAATATTCCTGTTCTTGCTTTCCAATCCCAACATTACATCCCAAAACCTATTAGAACAAAAAGGAAAGTTAATTTTATGTAGGTTATATGATGGATTAATGCAATAAAACAGGCAGTGTGGAAAGCTATTAGCTACTGAATTTTGCTGTTTGTGAATTAATAATGAAATAGTAAGTAAATAATGAAAGTCCCCATCTCTGATGTCTGAATCGATCAACCTGCCTGAAGCATGATGTAGCAAATGGTAATGTAATAGAGGCTGTTATGATCAAAATAAGCACAACTGCAATATTACTTGATGTAAGCTGACAAATTCCACATTTAAAAATGCATAGACGTGTTAACTGACTAAATGATTTCTTGCATCATGGCATGTAATATGAACAAACTGATGTGAGTACGGTGGCCGAGAAAGCCCAACGCCCTGCAAGTTAAAAACGCGCTGCAAAGTCTCAAAACACAAGCATCAAAATGACACGACTTGCACAACATTAGCCAAACGCGCTGCAAGATCTGAAAACACAAGCATCAAAATGAGACCGCTTGCAAACCATTAACCGAACGCACTGCAAAGTCTCAAACGCGCTGCAAAGACTGAAAACACATGCAGAAAGCCTCAAAACACAACGGAAGTGTTTCCGAGGGACACTGAAAGTGGACGGACCATGAATATTCAGTCGGGTTATTGGCCAGGTTTTTGTGTTTATATTTCGTTCCACCTTAAACAATGCACACCGAGTGACTGAAAGAAAAGTTTATCTGTTTATTAATGAATATTCATTCGGTTTATTGGCCAGTGTCTCCTGTTTACATTTCGTTCCACCTTAAACAATGCACACCGAGTGGCTAAAATTAAGGTTTAACTGTTTATTAAGTTAACACAAGTACCTGGCCAATAACCCAACTGAATATTCATTAATAAACACATAAAACTTACTTTTGCTGGAACTGGGGCTGTCTCGGCTCTACGTCCAGGTCCGGGTCCTTTTTTTTTTTTTTTTTTTTTTTTTTTTTTTTTTTTTGTTTTGAGGCTTTCTGCATGTGTTTTGGAAGTTGCATGTGTTTTTAGTGTTTGCTGCGCGTTTGAGACTTTGCAGCGCGTTCGGTTAATGGTTTGCAAGCGGTCTCATTTTGATGCTTGTGTTTTCAGATCTTGCAGCGCGTTTGGCTAATGTTGTGCAAGTCGTGTCATTTTGATGCTTGTGTTTTGAGACTTTGCAGCGCGTTTTTAACTTGCAGTGCGTTGGGCTTTCTCGGCCACCGTATGTGAGAGTATAGAGCAAAGTTAAAATGACATTCAGAGTTATTGTCTACTTTGGATCCCAGTTGGTGATCACTGAATAAACCAGCAGCTTTGGCACACAAATACTGCATTCATGACAAATAAACTTAATTGTGCATTAAATTGTACAGAGGTGTGTTCTCTGTAGAGGGTTTATGGTCTATATGTGCAACCAAAAAGAAATAGAATATATTGCATTATATTATACGTATTTTCAAGTATTTTGTAAATCAAATATAGTAATGTATAATATGTTGCATTTTTGTATGAGGTGGTTACCCCATAGACTTCCACTGAATTGCATTGCATTCCATTCGGTTGGAGCTTCCCAAAGGTCTAGTCCAGCGTTACCACATCAAACTTCACTATAAATGGAGGTGACTAATGTAGCAGTAATGGCCCAACCTAAGAGACTACGTATTTTTATTTCTTCTTATTATTTTTTTTTAATTGTCCTGGACCATGTGCAATTTCCTAGGCTGGGCCATTTTGGCTGAGGGGCCTGTCCCTGACTCCCCGTGGGTTCAGATCAGCCAGCTGTCAAAGCATATGGTGGTCACCAGAAAGAGTCCTCCTTTCAGCCGACATTGAGATTGTGATAGATATTTGGTTAGTTCAAATCGCACCTATAAAATGGCTGTTGAATCAAAAATGAAAGCTGCTATTGACAAAGAAATTTAATTGTTGCAGCCACTTAAAATCTGTTCTCTGAAATGTTTTTGAAATGAACAACAAATCAAACCATTGCAATTTGTTTACAGTCATTACATATTGATGAGTGTCCAGTTATAATTCTTTGCTATTGGCATGACAATGACAGATTATTGTCATCATGCCAACATTAGCACATGTTCCTTTCCTCCAACTTTTGTCCTTTGTTTTTTGTTGTTGTTATTTTGCCCAACTAGCTAGCCAGTCAGGTAGCTGTCTGGAAGTTCTTACACAAAAGCGGAAGAAACAAACTCTTGAAAGTGGGTGAAATTAGGTGAATACAACAAAGAACAACTTCCTATGACCTATCCCAACAGTGTGACCTTTTACAAATACACAAAATACATATAATTTGAAATGAATAAACATTCTGTAGTTATGTTTAATGAAGATGTCTGCTACAATTCCTTATTATGCTGAAAGGAATTTGGCCAGTATCTTGCAATCAGTTTAGATATGATCTGAACCAGTATTTTAATAGTTCTGCATTTGTGTTCCAACCTCAACATTACATTCCAAAACCAATAAGCATATGGCAGAAAAGAGCCCTCCTTGCACATGCACATTAATTAGTTGAATGCAAAATGGCAATTGAATAAAAAATGAAAGATGGTGCAAACACAGAAATATAATATAATTGGCACTGATAAAATGCCCATGTCATGTCAACAAATGTAAATGTTAGTATTTGTCATTGAGCACCTCTGTAGGTTGTTGACGTGGTCAGATCCATGTCCAGAGTTCGCTTTGCAACGTATCCGGCTGTTGCCGGGGCTGATCGTAGTGGTGGTCCTCATCCCCTGGCCATCTTGGACTCTTTGGGGGGGAATACTGTCACACTTCTGGGTTCTTCTCGTGCATCCATCGAGTCTCTCAACTACACGTTCCATCATTTACTCCTCTGTGGCGTCAGCACCACAAGTTTGGAATCCACCGACCATGATCTGTTTTCCCATCTTCCTTATTCACCTATCTATATATATACTCCATGTTGTGAAGTATTGCCAAATGTTCCTCAATGCATACTGAGCATTCCTTCCTGTATTCCATCTGATTCTGTGCATGATCTCTGCTTTGTTTATTGGTTTTCTCAAAAACACTAGGAAAAATAAGAATCAAAAGACAACCATGGACCAGGGTTACAAAACACAACTGACATAGAGACAAAACACCAAGCAAGAACAAAGGGAACAACACGGAGTATAAAAGAACAAGGACTAATGAGGAACACCTGGGAAGGGGCAGAGCTAGAAACTAGGGACAGGTGAGGGGCCTGACAAGGGGGCGGAGACAGGAGGAGCAATAACCAAAACAAACAGAAGCACATGGAACAGGACAACAAAAGGACACATGGAAATGACAAGAGAAAGAAAAAAACAGAAAACCAGAGAAAATGGAGAGAAACAGGGGCTAGACTAGACAGACAATAATATATCTACTCTCCTGACTAACCCCAAACTTAATGGCCATTTTCAGCAGAAATTAATTCAATGAAACTCAGTCTTTGACTTTTACACAGTCCTATATACAAGCTTTGCTCAGTATTAAATTCAAATTAGACCTTAACTATGAACCTGAAAAAATGGATCAGCATGAAGCTCAGAAGAAGTAATGGTGATCCACAGGACCACTGCATTACCAGATGAACCCTACTCATTATCCTCAATGCTGAGTAATGTGTTTATGTAATATGGAAAAGAGGTGCGGATTCTGTCAGAGTGATGAAGGAGAGTTCTCCAAGTCAAAGCTCAGATGAGCTATATCCCTTGAAAGTAGAGTGGTGAGCACTCCAATAGTCATTTATCATCTACCTGCTGTGCCCACAATCCTGTGCCGCATGGAGACAGATAAGTCGAAGAGGGAAGCGGCCGTACTGTTTGCTCGAATGAGTGCTCAGTGTGAGAGCGCAAGGAATAAACATCGAAGTAGGTCAGTCTGTAGAACGGCCCCTTCAGAGCACTTCGTTATGGATTGTCATGTTTTCCACGTTACTGTTCGCTCTGGACTGTAAAAGTGGATTGAAAGAAGTACAAATGTCAGTCTGCGAAGAAAAACAAATGTCTCTCCCCTTTGTGCTCTGTCTCATTTGTTCCCAGGAAAAACACAGTAGCTCATCATTGAAAGGTTGGGTCTCTATGGGAACTGATGTGCAGTATGTGGAAAATTGCCATATGCATTTAAAGGGACAAGAAGGAAGAAAATAGACAGGCAAATGACGCACAAACCTTATATGGTGGTTTACAGATTTTTATATAGCCCTGTAATTTTATAGCATTGTGGTCGAGTAGATGTCAGAAATGATAAATCTTAATATGTGGCATTAATGTGTACAAAAGAACTGCAAAACAAGTGCAAACAAGGGTAGAACATTGAGGACACTGAGGAGCATTTTTTACTTAAAAGGTGCACTTAAAACTAGGAAATCAAATACACATTGAGAAACTAACTTGCTTATTTAATAGACTCAAGACAATTATGCTCACTTGCAATGTACTTCCTGATGTGCATAACAAAGCATTATGTGTTTCCATGTGGTAAAACAATTAAGATACATAGATCTCAACTGGAAAATGTAATTTTTGGTGATACACAAAACACTTTGCAGCGTTAAGGTGCTGTAGCTTAGGTTTTGTCTAGTATTGTCTCTAGCCTGGTTTAAAGTGCACAACAACTACAAAATAAAGTGTTCTTTTGGGAGGCCTCAGTCAAAACCAATCAAACCCTGTCATGTCCACAAGTATTTCCTTTCCACGTCCACAAGCATTACCAAATATACTGCCTCTCTTAAAAATACATAATATTAAGTAGGATTTGCAATTTATGTTGACTTTAAGTACTGCTACCTGCTGATGTAAAAGCCTAGTAATATGGGTGATATTACAGTACACAAACATGGATCACAACAGGAAGTTTTTTTTTTTCATAAATGATGGCATAACCTAGAAGGTGTTTTGCAATAGCATAACTATAATGACCAAACACAGATGAAGCAACACTGATTATCTCATAACAATGCCAAATGGCTGGGAAATTTTACTGTACGGTAAGCAGCTTGTTGACAAGTAGTTGTTTTTCACAGTTAGATGCAGGAGAAATGGGAAGGCATGAAGGTAAGTAAGCAGGAGTAATAAGTATCTCCTGACAGCGGTAAACCAGTGAAATGGTGTTGAACACATAGGACACATTGATGACCGGTGCACAAGGACAATAAATGCTATCCTGTATATGTACGTTATGGCATAATGATACATAATGATTCATACAGAATTGGAAAAGAAATGCTAACATAACTTGAACATTAATTTTTGTGTTTTTTTTTATTCTTAAAGCTTTTTTTTTTTTCTGTACGCAAGTTAGCAGTGTGGCCCCAACTGCCTCCCGTAAATCACCACCTTCGAGAGGAAGCTATTATCACAAGAATTCATGAATTCACTGTATGCCAGTAAAAGGGCAAAGAAAACGGAGCAGTTGGCATGAGCTACATGTGTTGCACTGACTTGAGACCATTGGACAATGGTAAGCAACCATAACTACCTTGATGTAACAGCACATCTAATCAATGACGAATGGCAACAAACAGAGAAAAGGCATTTTGCTTAAGCAGGCGCTAGCCAGTTTCTTGAAGTTGCGTAGGAGATAACGGATAAGGTCACCACGATAGGAACAGACAGTGCGCGCAATATGATCGTGGCAGCAAGGAGTCTACCGTTCGAACATATGTGTATTTTACAGAGGGTAATCACAGTGGCTCTCCGTGAGTTTTGCGGGTTTGCAGATGCTTTAGCCAAGTGCCATAAAATGGTCTGACATTTCAGTTGACTGTTTCAGGTAATCTTATTCAACTAAGAGTGGAAAATTGACTGTTTGTTTTTTCAAAGACTCTGTGGCATTCAGTTTCTTAAATATGTCTACTCACTGCACTTATTTTGGTGAGTTACTTTGCAAACAAATCACAGGCAAGCTGTTTACATTTGTTTTGTAGTAGATGTTACTTTGTAACAGTTCTTTATGTGATAGTCTGCAGTTCATTCTGGATTTTGTAGGCAGTGCCAAGCTCACCCTGAGACTTGTTATTCAGCAGATTAAAAGATGGTAATTCAGAAATCATCATAATAAAGACAAAACATTATTCTAGCCAGCTTTCATGCATTAATTCCAGCACCACATACGTATATGTTTTATCTCCTGTCACAAACCCAAATAATTCCTAGTATTTTAAACTTGTGATTAATCATGATTAATCACAGCCTATTATTATGATTAACTCGATTAAATCTTTTAATCAATTGACACCACTAGTCTCTATATGAAGTGTACCTTTTACCTTCTGGTGGCTAAAATGAGCGTGGGATGTGGACTCTACATATGAATAGAGGTACAAATCGGTAGTTAGTAACCTCCGTATAAAGTGAATGATTTGTTTTACATGTTCAGAATCTGCACTAAGGAGATGCTTGAATTGGGAGAAGCAGCTGCTGAGACTGGTGTTTTCTCCACAAGGCTGAAGCTGGCTTGATATCCATAGTAACATGTAACTACTGCTGCATTTAAGGTGGAATGGAAAATGTAAAAACAAACAGGCTGGCTAACTTCAGTATGGGGTTTTCTCCTTGCTCCAGCGACTGACACATTTGGGTGATGTCATGAGTTAGCACTTGTGAGGTACTAGTACAGACATCCTCAGATCCTCACCCTGATGCCATACAATCTAGCACTCTTTGCCCTTCATTATCATACTCAGTTGAGAAACCTCACAGCTTCAAATGTTCACTTTTAGGAAGAGCATGTATTGTGTTAAATAGAACTATGAAAACTATGGAAACCATGAAAGCACAAAGTTTATATCATGAAATCTAACTGCATTCAAATCACATCAAGTATAGTGACTCCCATATAGAAAACATAATGAACATTAACATGTATACATATTTACCTCTTACAGTGTCGGACAGTAACAGAGTTAATGTAATTGGTTACTGTACTTAACTAGTTCTTTTCATGTATCTTTACTGAAGTATTTCCATTCTGGGGGACTTTTTACTTTAACTCCACTACATTCCAAACTTAAATATCTTACTTTTTACTCCAGTACATTATGCCAAATCTGTTGTTCCCTTTGGTTCATGTGTGCATACAATCAAAACATAAAACTAAAGAAGTGTAAAGCGAACCCACCAATCAGGGTACAGTGTGCACTTTGTTTTGAACTTGTTTTGACCTATTGGACCGATCTTGGTTCTACCTAACCGAAACTGTCCTTCTTCAGTGTTTGTGTGTGATAACTGTAATAGACATCAGTGTCAGACTAATTATTGACCTTCTATTAAAAGACTGGTGAACCAAGAGTGACACTAGAGTCTCTTCACCTAAAATTACTTGATTAAGCAAAAATGATTAATAGGACATTAAAGCCATAATAAATCATTATTATACTTCTACTTTTTATATTTAAGTACATTTGAAGGCAAATACTTTAGTACTTTTACTCCAGTGGAGGTCTAAAGGGAGGAACTTCTACTTTTTATTGGACTAATGTTTCACCTTGGGTATCTCTACTTTAACTCTTTAACACTACATGGTTTGTGTACTTCGTCCAACAGTGATCTCGTATTATTAAAAATATTGACAGGACTTGGATTAATGGTTTTAATAAAGTAAACCTCTTGTACATGCTTTATTTAAGCATCACCTAAAGCCATATACCACTAATTAAAATAAAATACTGGTCTATATGTATGCCATTGCATCTTCTTATTAGTCGCTCAAAAGTGTTATCAAGCATGTTTTATCACTGGCATGTTTGGTCACAGACAGTTGACTCCTAATTGAGGCTAATTGTTAGAACTTGATTGTTTGCATTCTACCATGAGAGGAAACCAGATTCATTACATTGTGGAGATGTGCAATGACTTGTAATGAAGGAAAGTGGTTTTCTTAACAATTACTTTGGTGTAGCCCTTCTATTTCAGCATTGCCTGAGGGAAAACCTTTGGCTTCTTTGTTTTGACAGTTGCATTTGTACGGTATACTTATTCCCATAGATGAATCCAACCAGAGTCTACTTTATATATCCCTTATATATCCCTTGGCATATGACTGGAGTTCTGTTTTGCCGTTCGGGCCTCCACATTCAACGTAATGTATAGACAGCTCTGAAGTACACAATAAATCAGGCTGGTTTTCAAAGTTGCCACCATTACTGCTAGAAGGTCCGGCGTGCCAAACTTCCTAGAGGGCGATCATTTATCCTCCTTTGTCTACAACAAAAGCGCGCTCAGAGTGCAGTCAAAATGCAAAAAAAACCTGACACTGTGCCAGGGCGCTCATTAATAATGGCGCAAGTGGCAATAGCAAGGCTCTTGCTGATGAGTTCTTGTTCCAGCCACGCCATCCAGAGAACAGCAGCTGTGGATCACTATGGATGGGCATTGGGTGGGTGGTGGTCTGGATTGAAGGCAGGGGGGAGTGGGGAGGGGGCTCAAACGGCTGGACCAGATTCAGCCCTGGTGGCTAATTAAAGGTTTGTGCCCATCAAAAAGCGTCTCTGCTTCCTCTCTTCCTGGGAGCGACCATGTGTGGAGCGAGACAGAGTGAGCAGGGAAGGAGAAGGGGTCAGTTCTGGCCTGCAGCTGTGCGAGGAGGCACTGTTCAAACCCCCTTCGTCCTTTTCCTCTCACTCTCACTCTCTCTCTCGCTCTCTCTCTCCCAGCCCGGGAAATGGCTGTCTTCTGCATCTGTCTAATCATATATTAATTACACATGATCAGGCGGCTTTGATTCAATTTCGGCCTGTGTGGCGGCCCCCGCTAATGTGATAAAAGCTGATATCCGGAAGCTGGGGGACCTTGGATGAAACGACCTAGCCATGTCGGATGAGCTCGCTGCATATTTTTCACTCGGTTAGCCTTGTGATAATAGTCACATCGTGGTAATTATGGGAAAAACGCTGAATAATCTGAAAAAGGTTACCGTGTTTCGTGTGAGGAATACGAAACAGTGGGTGCGTGGCATTATCAGGGGTCCCATGAAAGCGCTCTCAATCCTCAGGGTAATTATTCGTGTTTGAGCAAGCCATTAATTTTTACCCCCTACTCTTTAATTTGTTTATGCAGCCTTTTAACATCATAGAGCAGAGGACTGCTGAGCGGCTAGTCCTTGTGAGCTTTTATGTGTAGCGACGTCAATTCAGACGCTGGAATAAATTGTGCTTATACTTTGGTTGGATGCCAAAAGTATAATGGTTAATAGGTAAAATATGCTTCTTTCCAGTTGATTTGAATTGTACTTAATAACTATATTAAGTTTAGCTTTATTTCTAATGATTAAACAATAACTTCCCGCTGCCCAACAAAAGCCAATTATGCCTGAATATAGTTGTGTGAACTATAATGCAGCCTGATTTCTAGTGTTTATGGCAGTTTTCTTCATCAGGCAATACAAACACAACAGAGCAAATAAAAAGAAAAAAGATTATGGATTTTTATGGTTTTCCATTTTATGATTTTTCGGAAGCCGAGAAACCTCCTACCTTGCTTATTGCCTATACAGTCTTTAGTCTACAGAATGTTGTAACTTATATGTAGTCACCTTGCATGTTTAAGGTATTAGTAATTTCAAGATCCTACTTTCAAGCTGTAATTTCAAGTTCCTGGCACTGCACAAGGATGGTCAGGTTATAAACACCTGCAAGGTGAGTGATGGGATTCATAGATTGAGAAGAGGTGGTACCGTGCAGTGAATGTCTCATTTTATGTGTGGAAAACGGCTCACAAAGCAGATGTTAATGATTGGCAAAAGGAGTGACTGCATTTGGGTGTGCCAAAGGCCATAATGTGAAGAAAGTAGCTGAATTAGCAGGTGTATAGAAGCGTACAGTCATATGGGTCTACCAGCAAAAATCCCAGTCTACAGGAAACTCTCTTCAGAATTGTGCCAGGGAAAGCATCCACCAAATCCAGACAAACTGCACAATTCTTTAATGCGAGAGTGGCTGAGCATTGATGTGGCCTACATCCAGAAACTTGTTCAGACCATGCCAAATCAAATTGCAGCTGTTATTTGTGCTCGTTCAAGTATTACATGCTGTTATGTACATTTCAGTCACAGGTGGCAAATATTTTGTGTTGAACTTGTGACTCCAATCATATGTATATGGATGAGAGCAACGCATCCATGTACTTTGCCCTTGCGTAATGCCTCTGCCCTTTTTCGGGTGAAAACAGCTGCTCTGATTTGGCTGGCAAGTACAAATTCTGAGATCTTAGACAATTTAGTAATGTAAAACAAGAATGCCCTACTGATTGATAGCTATTAGGAGCCCAAATTCTGTGGCCAGGCAGGAAATCAATTATATCATGTCGTCGCTGGTCAACAATCAACATCATTATATAGCAAAAAATAAAGGAAACAGGGACTGATGAGTGCCCTTTCAGTCTGCCTCAATCAAAGTGAATGAACAACCCTACTCAGTGACCGGATGTGCCATATTTCTTCAACATTTATTTATTTAATGAGGCTGAAGTTGTATTCCTATTCGCCTGAGGTGTGAGCATGTAACTGCTGCACCTTTTAGGACGTGATAGGAAAATTCAAACAAGAAACTGACGAATAGGAGCTGACTTCAACCTCATTTTTATTTAGCTGTTTTGATCGTCTGTCTAACTTGACATTAATGTTGACTAACTACATCACTAACATTAACATGTATAACAGGTTATCAAGATCACTAGCATCAGCACAGTGGGACTACAATTGCAATGCTGTTTTACAGGGAAACATTGACAGTGTGTGCCACAGATACACAGACTGACCAAGTCTCACAGTTTACTGTTTTTATCCTCCCTGTGAACACCTGAAGCACGGATCTCTTCGTTTGCTTTCCTCTACTCTCTAGGGGAAGTTAAGACAATCATAACTGTTGTTTTTTCCATTATTAGATGTGATAAATGCGATGCAGCAGCTTTTAAACATGGTGCCACTAGTATTGCCTATTTGGAAATGATATTTTGGATGACTTTGTTTTCACCCAAAATGGGGCATGGTTGTCAGACAACATGGAAGTTTTGTATGATTGCTCTTGCTATCCGTTCCTGCTGGTGTGGGTTTCCTTGTGCTGAAAAAAATGGCTGAGTGCTAATAGTGCCCCCTTGTGGAGTTTTAAGACACGAAAAATCTTCTCAGCTAAAATGACAATTTGGTCCACTGAATACTTTTTTAGAATCATTGTACTGTATGTAGCTTTTCTCTCAGAGCTAAACTATTTTAGTTTATGCTGAAACACTTTTACAGCACAAGTTCTACCTGTTCAAAAAAGTCTACAGTCCTGAAAAACCATACAAATCCAGAATTAGTATTATTAACATAGTTATGGTTATCATGCCTATTCAGTTTACAATCTGTGTTGGTCTGACTTTTTATTATTTGTTTCAAAATCAAGAAAAAGCAAAAACAAGAAAAAAAAGTATAAAAGACGTATTTTTATTGGCACAAAACAAGCAATAATTCAAATACATATCCTAACAAAACATCTCCAACTTATGTGCACAAATGTTTTCTCAAATTTGTAATTAGTAATTAATAGTTTCCGCTTGTTTCCATGGAATTATCTACATGTCTCAATGAACAATGAGAAATTAGTACCATGTGCCATGCAAGAAGAACCTTAGGAATGTGTTGTTGTCTAGTGTACTACTAAAAAGCCCACTGTGTGCAGAACAATTAATCCTATATCAAGTAGAAAATATCATTACTGGGCCAAACGACTGGGCCAAAAGCTTCAATCAAGTTTCAAGTCAACTATACAGACAACAACAGATTAATAGATGCTTAAATGTATTCAGGTTTTTCTTTAAAAGCTGGGTCATTTTAGTGTTGTTTTTGTAGGGGGACCTTTTTTGAAAGTCTTGCTGTATATTACCCTGTCTGGTATTAAGGCTGTGATTTAATATTTTCGAGCCAACACTTTTGGTTCCCTAAAAGCTGTCAATGGATGGTTGTTTTAAAAAAAAACCCTGAGTAGGTAAACACCCTTGTAAAGGTTCCATGTTACTGTTATTTTTCACTAATTAAAGGCTAGGACCATTCAATCAAAAAACCTGAAACAAAGCCGCAAAACTTATGAGCCCTAATGAGATCTGTATCCATATTGCTACTATTGAACAAACATGACATCTCCAGTTCCAAAAGTATTCATCATTCATTTATTATTTACTTAAAATGTGTTTCTTTAAAACACAACTATCCTTAATAGAACAGCTGTCAGCATACCATGGGGGATTACTGGTTATTTTGAGTAGCTTTATGGAGGAAATAGATGGAGATTGTGAAACGTTGTATATATATTGACAAGCTTCTTTTCAATTACCAGAATCAACTCTATTTAACTAGCTGTAAGTAGTAATCTTAGCCTTTGCAAATGGTTCTTTGAGCAACTCACTCTTTAAATGTGTGAAGAAAGTTTAAAAGTACCTTCACATTGCATGAAGGTCCTTTGCCAGTTTCGGAGTTCTTTCTAGAACATCTACATAACATGCAGCCTCTTTCAGCTCCAAACAGGTTATATACACTCATTTGCAAAAATCATTCTCTATAGATCTATACATTAAAAGGATTCAAGAATTCAGTAATTTTGAGTAGTTAGAAATCTGGACTACCTGGCTTCCAAGTGAGAGTGCCTATGCACCCCAAGGCCACATCAGTTACTATGCCACACTATACCATTGTATCAGTTATATATGCCATAGAAGTTGCTTGTACCTTTGAATGTGTGGTTCTCTATAGAACCATATATAACCACACATTTAAGGTCCAAGGAACTTCTATGGCACAGTACCAAGAATTTAGTACTCTTTGATTAGAAATATCGAGGGCCTGGCTTCCAAGTGAGAGTGCCTAGGGCCCCCAGGGCCCAAAATACCTAGATAACCCTAGTTTGTAGCATTAGCAAGGTGTTTTTAGTGATGTTATTCATTGGTTAATTTCCCAGGCTATATATCTGATAGTAGAAGAAGAAAAATAAATCCTTGTGAATTGAGAAATGTTTCTCCACTAACCTTGTGTGGTGTATAAAGAGGTGAATAGGCTACAACTGTCACTATCCAAAGCAAACAAATGAATGGTGCATACAGACATTTTCATAAGTGCATAGGTTTCTAATTATTGCCCTCGTATCATAATGATATGATATTATGACCACCATGTTAACATCCTCTGATGTTGTGTTTGGGTTAATATAAGCTTTTGAAACAAGAAGCAGCCTGAAAGGTGTTATCTTCAAACATAAATGTTATATTTGATGTGCTCATAGTTTTTTTTTATGTTAAAATGTCTTTAGAAATCCTTTCCTGTGGTCCTTAGTGTGTTTTTCAAACTTACTATATCAACCTTACTATCCAATTACCAGCAGATATGTCACCGCTGGCCTCTGGAACTGTCAATCTGCTGTTCAAAAGGCTGAATTTATCACAGCATGTGCTCTGGCTCTTCACCTCCAGTTTCTGGAAAATACCATCATTCCAGGAGGACTGTTGGCTATGGACTCCATCTCTCAACTTCCTCTTCTTAAATGGCTTCATGGGTTCTTTTCTGAATAAAAAGTCACAGAGTTCCATCATATCTACCTCTTAACCCTCAGTTGTGTGAATACCATGCTGTGTTAATCTATTAGCCTTCTGCACTTTCCATGATTGTATTAAACAATCAGCTAGGACATGTAGCAAGATTTACAGAGCAGCTGAACGTTCCTCTTTAGCTGCTTTGAAAAGAACAACATCCCTGTCATTCTGCTGGACAAATTTAACATCCTGATGAATAGCCATAAGACGTCTGTCTTCCACCCACAAGCTGGAGTCTCACCAGCACACAAAGCTGACAATCAACTTGACCTGGCATAAAAAAAAAGAAAAAAGAAAAGAAAAGAAAATTGACGTCTTGTAGGTTACGGGCTACTATTCTGTCTGTTCCTTTTACCACTATACTGAGCTCCTCTACCTGTCATCACAATATAGCCACCTAGGTACTGGTCCAAGCCACTAAGGGACCCCAGCGAGCAATTATGAGGAAGTCTAAACGGCTGTTTTGACTCATGGTGGGAACCGTACTAGCCGCACAGCGATAAAGAACGAATACATCATTATCAGCAGTTAGCGACAACAACAAAACCAAAACACTTCCACTCACAATAAATGAAACGCCACACCAGCTGCGAGGGGCAGAGCGTAATGATTTCTGTTTTGGACGCATCATGTTGCTTGACCATTGCACCTCAAAATGGATGAGGAGCAAACATGCATAACGTAGAGAAGAGAGCACCCTTCCAGTAAACGATCTGGAGTTAAATTGAGTTAGAGGTGAGTACCGTTTGTTTTGTGTTGGCTAGTCAGCTACTGATGTTAAATGTGGGGGTAAAGCATAACCCCATAGGTACTTTATTATACATATGCCCTGAAAAACAGGTGGACAGCTGTGTCAGTACCGCAGCTGTTTTCTGATAGACCTGTGGTTTGTTTACATTGTGACTTGAAGCACACAGTTGACCTTTCCGGCATAAATATCTTAAAGGCCAAAGTGATGCAGTTCTACATTTGAATACATGTTTGCTTTTGGGACATGGGGTAATGTGTTGTGTTATGCTTGATCAAAACCCTGCGGCTCTACGCATTTTTCAGTATCAACAGTTTTAGCACCCAACAACACAAAAACTCTAGTTAGAACATGACTAGTAAACATAGCTTTAAACATACACAAATAGTTTCATAATATTTCTTATTAAAACACAAATTCTAGAAAATATGACAGAAAATCTAGCAGAAAATTGCAGAAAATATGACAGTTTTATGACACTGTACGCACTCATTTTCAGACTTTGGGACACTAACTTTTCACCATATGGCCATGAAGGACATGGACTGCTCTAAAATGGAGGGGTGCAGCTAAAATATAGCTCTGCCTATGGATTAAACATGAACATGCGACATGAAAATGTCTCAAGATTTACCACTAACTAAAAACTAACAATTTACCACTAAAATAAATTAAAAAGAAAAATCTTTTAAAAACTATTTTGAATTTTTATAAGTATTATTCATTTTTGTAAGACTAAGTATTATTTTCACAATTTGAAACATATGGATTAGGGTCTGGGAGGGTCTGTTTAATAGAAATGACCCTATAAATGATGACTTTGTATGTATTTAGTTTCTTACTATCTCAATTAATGCAATGGGCTTAAATAGATCCTTACAAACCCCTGTAAATAAATGTATATAGTCTGAGTAAACTGTTTTTAAATTCCTTTTTTTACTGTGGAATTACAGTTTGGATTAACTGTGTAGAGTGGTCCATATACAGCTCTCTTACACACACACACACACACACACACACACACACCCCCACATATATATATATATATATATATATATATATATATATATATAGGCCTATACCTTTTGAATACTTTGCTGTAGAATTCATCACTCTTTGTCTCCTTATCTAAGGGTTGTTTTATGTACCAGGCAGAAGAAAGAACAGATAGAAAATAGAAACTATAAAGCTTGCACTCAAATGCAGTAAAAGCAATCAGCTTTCTGAAATAGAGCTGTCTGCATGTAAATATTGTGACAGATGGGCCTATCGGTAGTCATGACTTCAAAATCAGAACAAAAAAGATGAAACAAGAATGTACCTTCTTGATGTGGCCGTATTCGTTTGAACCACAGTCACCCAACAAAAGCTGCTATGGTGCTCGAGACTGGCCTTTATTGATTATGGACTTGCAGGTCTGATGAAGCATTTACGGCTTTCGGTGTCTGTCTCGGCCGAGCTCATTATAAAGTCATCCTCTGCACAAACAAAAGGGTAAAGCTTTGATGAAACGAGGACTAACGCTGAAACGCGGGAGCTATGATGTCACTGCTGTTTGTCGGAGGGCGTAATTGGGCTGCTGTAAATGGTAAAAGCCACGAGAGACATATGAGAGTACAGCGGCAGCCACTGTTCACCAGGCAGGCCGCTTTTACTGTCTCCAATGATGGACGGCTTCTCTGCCTCGGCTCTGGCCATAATGGGGCATTTGTGTCTCTTAAGATCTAATGGAGCATTATGGGATTAACAGCTAGCAGTATTCGCTCTGTCTTTTCCGGTACATGCTCTTTCTCTCTCGCTCCCTCTCTCTCTGTCTCTCTGTTACACCCCCACACATAAACACCAGTGAAAACACAATATAATATTAGAGTAAATGCATATAAACATAAATGTGACAAGAATTTCTTGCTTTTTAAATAACATTATTAAAGACAATTAGAAAGATATATTTGGTTGCTGACCTTGTTTAATTTAATGAATGATTAGATTAGATATTGGATGGTGTCTGCAAGTACTGGGTTTTCTTTACAATGCATGTTTGTGTTTTGGCTAATATTAGTATACAGTGTATATAGTGTATAAAGTATATATAGTACATGGATGATTCTACCGAATTGGTAGCAAGTCGGAATTGAAAACACATTTCAGACTTTTAATAGATTTTGAAGTCTATTTGCTTTGAATGACTTTATACCTTATTTTGCCTTATATTTTTTTGTTTTGTTTTGTACCTTTGAAAAGGTAACTGCCTCCTTTGTTCATGAACCAATTAACTAAATTTAGTTAATAGTTCATTTAAACTAGAAGCACCCAGGCTTGATTACTGCCAGTCCTGTTAAATCTATACATCACTTAAATAGAATGTTTCCAGCATTGTGAAGTAGGCTAAAAGGTCTCAGCAAGCCACTCACTACATGACAATCAAAAGAAATTGATGATGAAGACAGTTATTCAGTTTATTAAGTATATCAGTCAGACGACAATAAACCACGGTGTGAACGATTCTTTCCTAATGGAGAAAAGTCAACAGTGGTGGATCTTCCTAATCGTTGGCCTATTAAAATTCAGTGACGATTCATCCTTTTTGAAAGACAGTATCCCATTACATCTGGGGACCCTGACTTCAGTGTTAGTACTTTGCCAATTGCTAATTACATTTCTCAGACTGTAAAAGTTTTACCTTACTTATTACTTTTTGGGAAAGGCAAACACAACCTATTACTCATCACTTCTCATCACAACCGAATATGCTTCTCCTTTATTTATTCAGGAAACCACAGTAAGAAAAAAAACATTGTTTGGATAAGATGAAGCTAGTTAAACAAATATGATGCTACCCAGAAGTTAGCCAGTAAAAACAGTTTAGCTCTTTATGAAGAAAATGTATTCATTTCATTTCTGTCTGGCCTGTTTAGGTAACTTTAGAGCTCTCTTTTCTTCCTTATGGAGGATCTTTATCTACCTGTTTTATATTAGAATGATTTAGATGTTTCAGCACTGTTCACTTGTGCTGTGCTATGCATTTTCACATTCAAAGTCATACAGTCAGCGTTCGCAGGTATGCATAAAAAAATTACCTACAGGGATAGTTCCTAATAATATAGTCACATGCAAACATTTTAACACCTCTAGTCAAATAATATGTTTTGTTTAATATAGTAAAATAGTAACCCAACCATATACACAGAGTAAATACACTTCCTGGCCAAAAAGGTCACACACTGTAATATTTTGTTGGATCGCCTTTAACTTTGATCACGGCACGCATTCGCTGTGGCATCGTTTCCACAAGTGTCTGCAATGTCACAACATTTATTTCTGTCCAGAGTTGCATTAATTTTTCCCCAAGATCTTCTACTGATGATGGGAGATTTGGACTACTGCGCAAAGTCTTCTCCAGCACATCCCAAAGATTCTCAATGGGGTTCAGGTCTGGACTCTGTGGTGTGTGAAAATGATGTCTTATGCTCCCTGAACCACTCTTTCACAATTTGAGCCAGATGAATTCTGGCATTGACATCTTGGAATATGCCCGTGCCATCAGGGAAGGAAAAATCCATTGATGGAATGACCAGGTCGTTCGGTATATTCAGGTAGTCAGCTGACCTCATTCTTTGGGCACATAATGTTGCTGAACCTAGACCTGACCAGCTGCAGCAACCCCATATCATAGCACTGCCCCCACAGGCTTGTACGGTAGGCACTAGGCATGATGGGTGTATCCCTTCAGCAGCCTCTCTTCTTACCCTGATGCGCCCATCACTCTGGAACAGGGTAAATCATCAGACTACATGACCTTCTTCCATTGCTCCAGAGTCCAATCTTCATGCTCCCTAGCAAATTGAAGCTGTTTTGCCGGTTAGCCTCACTGACAAGTGGTTTTCTTAAGGCTATACAGCTGTTTAGTCCCAATACCTTCCCACAAATAGTGCGAGTTCCCTTCACACTGTGCATGTGGAAATGCTCTTACTTTCGCTATTAAACATATCCCTGAGTTCTACGGCTGTTTTTCTACGATTTGATTTTACCAAACGTTGAAGTGATCGCCGATCACGATCATTCAGGATTTTTTCCGACCACATTCCTTCCTCGAAGATGATGTTTCCCCACTGTCCTTCCACTTTTTAATAATGCGTTGGACAGTTCTTAACCCGATTTTAGTAGTTCCAGCAACTCCTTAGATGTGTTCTCTCCTTGATGCATGCCAATAATTTGACCATTCTGAAACAGATTAACATCTTTTCCACAACCACAGGATGTGTCTTTTGACATGGTTGCTTAACAAATGAGAAGCTACTCACTGCATCAGTTAGGGTTAAATACCTTGTTGCTAGCTGAAACATAATCACCCATGCAGTAATTATCCAATGGGAGGCTCTTACCTATTTGCTTAGTTAAATCCAGGTGGTGAGGCAGTATATATATATATATATATATATGAAATGTATGACTCGAGTGATTCATACATTATTAATATAGCCCTTTTTGGACGGGATTGGTTTTACATGGGGAGGTGCAAGCATTGGTGGCATTTCTTAATGATTTCAGTCCTGTCCCAGTGTGCCATGTCAGTCATTTTTACCAACTGCGCACTCCTGTGTCAGTAGACTCCGGTGCCTTTTTCCTCCTGTAAAACAAGCCACATAAACTATCTCATGTTATATTAATCCCGTGCTAATCGACATGTGTGTAAATATTCGTCATATTTTGTGGAAAAGGAGTTTTTCGTGGTTTTTCTCATGTATGGTGGCGTTTAAGGAGGTATTTAGTTTCATTGTACATGACACAGACTGACTGATTATGATTCTTACCTAGTACAGCATCAATTCCTTTGAAGTATGGGCAGTGTGTAGGCTCCGAGCCACTTCTTCGGTTATGTTTAATGCATTCAGTGTATTTCTTCTTCAGAGATACTCTCAGAATTTTGTTCAGTCTCCAAACGCCACCTTGACAGAATGATATTTCAGGCAAACCTCTTGACATATGGCTACCCTGACAGAATGGTTATGTACCATTCGATCAAACTGTTTTTGAAATCAATGTTTCTTCACTTCGATTGGTGCCATGTTTTCTAGTTGTCGGCAATGAAAGTCACATGTTCTGTGTGTTTTTTGGGAGGTGATGGCAATGCGTAAAATGAGTAGCCACTCCTATCTCAGCCATTTATGCCGAGATTTCTTTTCCCATGTGAATTGGTTATTAGTTTTGCTCATCCTCTGTAGTAAAATGACATTACTATGTAAAACGAATCCCACCCTAATAGGGCTTCAGAGAGATAATAAATTAATATTAGGTATGTAACTGTCATGTGTGTGTATACTTCTTTGTTGCAGGATAAAATGCATCACATTACTGAAACACATTATTTTGTACTGCATCCCTTTCAACACTGTACACAAAGACTGAAACAAAGTTCTGGTTCTAAGATCAGTTTGACTGAGCCATGTCCCAATTTAGTAAAACCCATTGTACTGTTCAGTGTTCGGCAAGCACAACCTGCTGCCTGGTGGAAGAATTATGGTCTCCACTTTATAGGACAAATCAGTGTTAGGTCAATGGCAGGACTACACTGGTTCAACAGCATTTTGTACCATCTTGATACTTATTTAGGAGTGATTTAATTGATTGATAATTAACAGAACATTTTCGGGAATCTTGTAATGAAGCATCTCTACCGCATCACGTTTAGTGTGTCAGTGTGTCTCTCTATATACCTATATAGTATCAAATATTGCTTAACTATATGCTAGTCTATATGTTCCTATGTACATATGTAGAGATTGACAATGCAGACAGTGTGTTTGGGGGTACAATGCATATTTTCATTAATTACCTAAATGTCAGTTTTAGTTGAAATACTATGACGTTACAGAATAGTTTCAAAGTCAGAACCATGTATTGTCAGGTTACCCTGTTACAACACAAGCATAACACTATAGCTAACTAAATGTTAGGGTAAGTTGGTATTTCTTATGATGTTCTCTCATAATGTAGGTAATTACATGGAAGAGTCTCATCGAAAAAAACAGCAGTTCTTAGAAATGTAATTATGGTCAACCTATTCCACATGTGTTATTACTTATGAAAAAATATGCTGTTAGAACTATAAATATACACATGTGTAACTGCATGAGTGAAAACTGAAGTCGATACACATGTGTTTTTAGATAAGCTGTACTACTACAGTAGTTTCACTGTTTCACAGTTTCAGCAGATTCACTGTGTAATTACATAGTAATTATAGAAGCTTAACACAACGTGGGACCAAGTTATGCATTGTAATTATTATTAAGAACAAAGTAAATTATATATTAAAACACTGTTTTGGAACAGATTTTTATGTCAATACACCACTCAAAGCCTAAAAGGCCTAAAATCACCCCGAAGCACTGTAACACATGGCCTCGAGAGGCTTATTCCTTTATTTTATACAGTGTGTTTTCACTGCACAACCAGGACATTGTGTGAAATGCATGCTGCTTGAGGAATCTGACCTCTCTACCCAGATGGGAACAGTTGTTTCAGCATTTCTGGACTGATCCCGATGAAGCTCTTCTCAGTGTATTCCTGAAAGGTCATAATTCAGCCACACATGGGCCTAAGTTTAGCTCCTCCAATACAGCAGCACTGTACTCCACTTGCCTCATTAGCCCCTTGTTATTTGTCTTTCTGTGAATACAGCACTTGTTTGATTTACTGAATGGAAGCATCACGTTTTGTGTCACACATCAACGACCTGAACAATAGCAGCTCTCTTATGTCTGGAACGTTCTAACGTCTGCATTTTCACATCCTCAGTCACTCAAGAAGGCCGTGCACATGGCTGTCAACAGAGTGAATAGCGTGATTAAGGCTAACTTTGATTGCGGTTTTGATTACATTTGTGTGATACTGTTCAAATGTCTGCATTTGACAAAGCAGCAATAAATCTGCTGTCTCTCTCGTCTGTGATGAGATAAAGGGTTTATTATGCATGCAGACAACTGGGTTTCAATGGCAAGTTTGGTTTATTGGCATGAATTTCTTTTCACCTTTTCATCAACAGCTTTATGTAACCACAGAGATTTCATATAGATATGAGGACTGTTCAGAACAAATATACTGTGCCCATTCTATATTTAACAGCCTTTGGATGATGAGTAGGATGTTTATATGCCAGTATATCCAAGAAAACATAATTACAGCCTTCTGAAAATACAGACTCACGTACCACACACTTAAACCGCCTATCAAAAGTTGGGAACACCTAGCTTCTCAACATACATGATCGCGTCGGTTTCTAAATAGCATTTTAAAGGAGATGTAAATATTTTTGACAGTGTTTGTGACAAAATGACAAACCTCACACATCTTATAGCCCTCTTGTGATGTCAACACTCAAAGCTTTTAGCTGTTTAAACCTTAAGACTTTCAGTACGTACATTTAACAAAAAATTGTAATAGAAAAGCCCATACGTGCAATGTTTTATGCCGATAATACAATACGTTAACACTAAGTTACAGCATATATATATATGGTACACCCCCATCTGCACTTTGTAGTTCCACAATTACAGAATGTAGCTTATCTATTTTTCTACATACTTTGTTAACCCCCTTTCACCCTGTTCTTCAACTGTGAGGAACCCCACAGGACCACCACAGAACAGGTATTATTTGGGTGGTAGATCATTCAGCATTGCAGTGACAATGTCAACTATCCAGCCAACAGGGTCCTGTGAGCAGTGCCCTTTAACCACGGATGAAGGGCTAGAGGATGACCAACACAAACTGTGCAATGACCGATAAGCTATCGTCTCTGACTTTACTTCTACAAGGGGGACCAACAAGGTAGGAGTGTGTAATAGAGTGGACAGTGAGTGAGCAAAGGAACACTGCTGTGCCTGATCCACTCACACCAGCGCAACACACACTAAAATACCACCACCACGTCAAAGACACTGTAGTAATGAGAATGATCCACCACCCAAATAATACCTGCTCTGTGGTGGTCCTGTGGGGGTCCTGACCACCCAGTCTTTAATAGTAGAAAGTACATCTATATGCTATGTATAGCTGAGAAAATGGACAATGAGCGTAGAAATAAGGAGGTGTACAAAATAAAGTGGCGGGTCGGTGTATACATATATGTGTATAAGAAAAAGCTGTTGCTGTGGATTGGAGGAGGGAAGGCGAAGCTCATAATGGTGTCATTTCAAACTCCACATGTTCAAGCTGCAAAGTGGAATAAAACATGTACCTGTGTCTTCGTGTATCTTTATGAAAGTGAGTATTGTTAGCAACAAGCTAGCCAGCCAGCTTTGATGATATAAGTGATAACTGCACTGTAAACAATGTATTTACCTTCTCAAAAAAGCACCAACGTAGATTTAATTGAGTATGGTGTCTAACTTTAGAGAAGTGGTTGTTTATTACAATTGACTGTGTGAGCAGTCACATTGCTTTGAGACCCTATGCTGAAGATGAGCTATCTTGGCTGTCAGAGCACGAATTCTCAGTTGAGAAAGGTGTCAAAGGTGGGAAATTCCAAGTTACAGGCTTTTGTGAAATGCATAATAAGTCACTGACACCTGGTTAGGCTACCACTTGTATTCACAGATAGTGATGTATCTTGGACTTCCAGAAGGTCTTTAGTGATGTTTTTTGTGATTGACTGGTTGGCTAATTCCACTACCTAATCATGTTGGTAATTAATCAGGCTGTCAAAGGGGAAGCTTGTTTGGGTGTATCCACCTAGATTCCAGGGGGAAAGAATTCTGATTGGACAATTCCTTTTGGCATTTCATGTTCTTAATCTTTTGTTTAAAAATGAAGACTAATAGTGAAATAAGAGTATTGTTACAATACTTGCAGAATTTAAATGCAACGAGCTTGATGGTTATATTAAATGAAAATTAACTATAGATTATAGACCTGGATTGGATGAGCGATGTAAAGGTTATTAGTTGCAATAGGCTGCAAGAAGAAATATGTATGCCCAAAGAAATAGAAAAGATCTTCCATTGTGTAAAACCTGAAAAAAACAAAAAACTAGAAAAACTTTCCCACGTTTGGTCCCAGGTGTGTAGATTCTTTTTGGAGAAAAAAATTTCAAAGGGCTTTGCTAAGACGAAGGTGTACTGTTTCACCAGGACAATGGAAGTTGCTTCTGGTGTGATCTCTAGTACCAGCAGACGCGTACATGCTAGAGTGTGAGTCATCCTCCCTCCCCCTCTGCTTTCTGTGGTCAGCCACAGAGGAAACTTTGAAACCAAGGCATCAAGAATGACTTCAAAGACCATTACTTCAAATCATTCTTCAGGGTGCAACAAAAGACGGCCTACTAAAAGACAGAGCATTGCCATGGATGAGTGTTGAGAGTGTCTGTGTCAGGAGGAAAGCATGCCAAACACTTGATGTCAGTTTAAAGCATGTAGTGTCCTCAGTGAGGAGCTCCTTCATTTGTAAAACCCTTCATCTATAAGAAAGATGTCTCTTCATCTAGCACGGAACTTCCTTGTTCCTTATAGGTGTGTTTGAATCTTTGTGGGTGCTAATGTGTGTTTTGAGACTTTTAATTCAGTGTCCCGTGTTCTATTAGGCACTGCTGCACATCTAGAGAGCTGGGAACCTCTGTAAATGCTTAGCTTCCCCATCCTCTCACTGTCTAATAGGCCCGATACACCTGGTTGACTTGAATCTGGATTTTAACCACATATGACTGTACAATGGAATGATATTGTGCATGTGCTAGGAGATTCTGCACATTCTGTGACTCTAAAACACAGTTCCACATTTGTGAAAGACCTTTGTGTGTGTACATGTGTTTGTTGGAAGTGGTCAGTTATTGATAAGCTATTCTAACTACGTGCTATCAGCCCCAGTGTTCTCTAACTGCTTCATAGAAATGTGCACTGTGATGCAGGTAAGTGTAAGTGTTTAAATTTAGAGGTTAAATTGTACTCCATCAGGTAATGCAAACAATAGAGAACAAATCCAAATGCTTGTAGGCAAAGGGTATCGCTATTTACAAAATGCCCCAAAGCTGTTCAGCTTGGAGGTGCAATGTTATTGTTGAAGCCAGCAAGAATTTTATGGTTTGCCTCTGGATACAAAGCCATTCCCTGCTGGGCCTGCTGTGTTTGCTTTCTTTAGCCTAAATATGATCTATTATCTAGCCTATTATGTAGAATTACCTGATTAAATACTGTGAAAACAATACCAATTAACTGAGCCCTACTTTCAGGTAATAAACTATTTTGGTTCATGTTTAGAAGTGTATGACTCCAGCCATACATACACTACAACAGTGTTAGCAATTCAAAGCTGCTGCCTCTATTTTGCCACAGTTCAAATGAGATTACAACTTTTAGAGTAGTAGTAGAGTAGTATAGAATCTTAGAGTCATGTTGTCTGTGCTACAACAGTGGCAACTTTTATAGCACTGGTGCTAAATGCTCAAAAAGTTTACATACAGCCAGAATACAGTCAGATAATGGTTATTTAAAAACTCTGAATACATGAGTTTGCAACCAGGACTGATAGTGTGCTTGATTGGGGGAAGGGCTCATTTTTGCTGGTTTTCCATAAATCGCAATTCCATACATCACATTTCTGCATACAGGTTTGAAAGCATTAGCTTCATCTTTTTCCGCTTTTTATTGTTTTCCTTGGACACAAACGTCTGAGAGCAGTGCTTTTTGGATACATGGTGTTTGCGCCTGCAAACAAGGAGTCTTTCTTGTATAAGGACGTTGTTAGTCATGCAGGCTGCATGAAACATTGTTCATGATGCCCTCAGTAGACCTAGGAAACTGATGTATCCATGTTATAAAATGAACCAAACATGCAACCCCACATGTTGCCTCAGGAGCAGACAGCTTCCACACGCACAGCAGACCACACCAGAGTTAGCTGGAAGTGAGCCCCAGATTCTTTGGACTGCTCCCGGCCTCAAAAACAGCTTTCAAACGTACCTAAATGTACTGAACCCACAGAACAAGTGGTCCTGTATCTGGAGTGTGAAAAAACATAGTTTACAGTGGTTGTAGTCCACCAGGTGGTATGAACACTAGAGAACAAACCCCTGTAAATAAAGAGTCTCACAATTTGCCAAAAATGTTGTTTAGTTAGGAGCTGCATGGTCATATTTAGCCAGCACCACTGAAGCCAGTGGTTTCGAGCTAGCAATGAATCCCTTCAACCAATTCCTGTGTCTGGCTGAATCAAACGTTTGTGTAGCATCTTTGAGATGTTTACGTCTGTGTTATTCTAGTAACATTTAAGAAATAAGCTTTCAACAAGGCATAACGGAACACCACGTTTGCAGGCATGGCATGCATATGCTTTCGTAAGTGTCTGCCTGCATACTTGTATGTAATCTTGACATGCACTAAGAGACTGTGTAACACGAGAGAGAGAGAGAATGCAGGGAAGTCATATTAACAAATATCACTTATAAGTAAATAATATTTCTCTCTCTCTCGTAGATGTGTTGAATGGGTTTAGTAAATGTGTTACACAGTCTCTTAGTGCATGTCAAGATTACATGCAAATATGCAGGCAGACACTTACGCAAGCATCTGCATGCCATGCCTGCAAACGTTTGCAGATTCACAGACGCAAAAGTATTGTACAGCCCTTACACTGCAGAATTCTTTTCACAGCAACAATTACCTCAGCAGAACATACTGACACTACCATAGTTGTAGTGTTAATAGGATTTCACAAAAACCTATTGACAAAAAAAAAAGACTTGTCAGAGTTCATAAGAACAGCATTGTAAGGCTATGCCAAGTTAAGTTAAAGCTTGAGCATGAAATATGTTATGATTTATCACAAAAATGACTTAATGAATTGTAAGTAAATTAACAAATTTTATTCAACCTAAAGCAATATTTTGATTGAGCACTGTAAAAAGTGTTTTGTTGGTCCAATCTAAAACAATTACTTCACTTTGTTACAGGCAAATGAATTAGGTTTTTTCAACGTATTTTTTTATCGATTCTTTCAATCAAAATATTTTTTTGAGTTAAGTAAAAGGTATTCATTTGCTTGCAACAAATTGAAGTAATTGTTTTAGGTTGCACGTTTTACAGTGAGTGTTTCAATGTATTTACTTGAGTTAAATAAAACTAGTTAAATTGCTTACCTAAGTGATTAAGTGATTTCTTTAGGATGAACTGATGTATGTTGGAAGGCACTGATTGATAAATGTATTAATCATATGTGGAATTTAATTATGGACAGCTGATAGCATACTACTGAGAAACTGTTTTTCTTTATTTTGTTCATTAGTGATTTGATGATGCAGGTGGTATCATTAAGTCTACTGGGGATTTTAGAGTTCATGGGTGGACATGTAATGCTTGAACATATGGTTTGAAACTGAAGCACTGGTGCTCAGGTGGGATAGTTTTTGGACAACATTTACTACATATTCAGCCAAAACTTGTGAAGGTCTAGTTTCAGGTCTGAATACGTAAACTAAAATGAGTGAATGGCAATAATGGTTATCTTTAAAAGCTTAAACAACACTGATTAGTCTAACTAACTAATAAAAGTAAAAATTTCATTCCATTATCATATACTTTTATAATATAATGCACATTTAAAAAAAAAACAGAATGTTGTCTGTTGGTTAAAACAAGGAACAAATGGTGAGTTCTCTGTTAACTTCTAAGATGATGCAACCTGTAAAATTCATACTCCAAACAGTAGGGGGCCACAAATCACCAGAAACTGCACAGTCCCTCCTCCTCCCCCCTTTAGTACCTACCAGTCTTAAAGCATTAAGATTTCATTAAGATTTCAGCGTAAAACTTCATCACTTTATTTGCCATAAGCATCTCCAGCGGTGGAAAGCAACACCAATGTTAACTCTTGCTTTGCTTCTATTTATGTTACTTTGTTTGCTGCTGAACATGGATTCTTAACATGAGTGAGCGACTACAGTCATTAAAACGGATGCTTCACAAAAGCTTCAGCCATCATTGCATCTAATCTTCCTTTCATTAGGGTACCTGTTCTTCACTGATCTAACTAGTGGACAGGGCTGCCCACCGCTCCAGGCAAGTGTGCTCACTACACCCTAGTGTGTGTGTATGTGGGCGTTTCAAATTCAAATTCAAATGTTCTAAATTCTAAAATTTAAAAACATGATTGATAAGAGGTTAGAATATGCCGTTGGGGTTGTGATACTACTTCGTCCTCTCATGTTGGACTGATGGCAGACTCTGTGCTACAGTGACTCACTATCACCTTATGAGGTAAAAAGTGATATTACAGACAGGACGGACCGGGGGTAGCTGGTTAGCATGCTAACTTCAGTAGAAATGTCTGCAACGTGATTGATAAACGTCTATGAATCATATTCTGTTGATAATTGTAGTTCAATTTGGAACTAAAAATCGTACATATCTTTAGACACTGCTTTTGTCATTGGCTTTCCATTTTTTACACAAACCATGTTGTCGCTTTACTGGTCAAACCAGAAACAGATCATTAAAATTTAAAATATACAATAATAAGTGTAATTATTCTCTTTCTGATCTAATATCCAGCCCTGTAGTCTTTGGGCAGATGAGCTGTATTTGGTTAAAGTTGTACATAAATGAGTTTGATTGTATAAACTGCAACGCAGGACTGCTGTAGAAGCCTTGCTGGTTCATGTTCATGTATATCACTGAAATATGACCATTTTTATATTACTTAATGTGCTTTTTCAGGAGCTTGGTTCAATCTGCTGAAATACTCAGAGGCTAGGTCTGCATCTGGACCCCTTCTCTCCAGTTGACAACTCTATTCTACACCATTTCTACCTTTTTACTATTCTGAACAAACTGATATCATCTTATTCCAGTGAGCCTTTGTGGTCTTATCTTGGGAAACAAATTTGGAATTCTTAAAATACAACAATGGATCTTTTCCACTCACTGTTCCATCGAACAGAAAATCTACATGTAGAGTAAATCCAAGTGCCCTTTGTTCTTCTCTTTTTGTGCAAGGCATGTCTGCCTTCCAGATTCTTGACAGCTTACAGCCGGGGAATGGGGGCAGGAGGAGGGGGGATTGCTTGTTGGTTCTCGGTGGGATGTGGCCATGATCAAAGTTAGGCTTTAATTTCCTCAAGCAGCTTAATGAAGAGGCCTTGCTGTTCAGAGCTGGCCAGGCCAGGCCCGCTTGGGGTTCACTGTACATGCTAACGCTCTGCCATCTGCGTAGAATGCTGACTTGGCTGCGGTGTGACTCGCCGCAGAGGAGAGCGGTTGCTGTATTGTGCACAGACCTGTGGAGACAAAACCCCTTTCCCAGCTGGGGGGAGAAAGCTTGCATCGGACCATGTGGTCAAAGGCACGTGCGTGGAGAGGGACCGCATTGGCACCACAGCAACCACATCCAGTAGGGAAGAGTGGGCAGCAAGTAGAGTGATCTGCCAGCTTCACTGCAGGATTCATCTGGACATCAGTGACTCACCAGCACCAGAAGTGATGAGATCAGGAGACATATGTCAGCCAACTCACATTGTCCTGCAAATGAGCTTTATTCTGATGTGGTTTGAAATAGCATTTTCCTTCATTTCTTGAACCCTAAGAGCCAACATGTGAACCAAATCTTCAGTACCTCACTCCATCATACTTTAACTACTGAACCTGTTTTAATTGATATTAGTAAGTGGATAGTAAGCTTCTGGACAAAAGGTCCAATCATTTGTTTCAAAGTTTAATTCAAAGATTTGGTAGACCACTAAAACTGTCACCAGTCATGGGTAGTCGTGGGCTGAAGGATAGGGAACCAGCCTTGTGAATAGAGTGTTGCCAGTCTGATTCCCTGAACCGACATGATATGACAGAAGTGCCCCTGAGCAAGGCACCTAATCCCCAACTGCTCCCTGGGCACTGTGGATAGGGCTGCCCACTGCTTTGGGCAAGTGTGCTTACTGCTCACTAGTGTGTGTATATGTGGGTGTTTGACGTCATGGATGGGCTCAACGCAGAGGTCACATTTCTGGCGCATGTTGCGAATAGTTCTAAATTCTATTTCTAATCACATGAACAGCACTTAAAGCTTTCATCTTTAAGAGAGAAGAAAAATCAAACTCTTCAGATCTGAAAAAATCTACAGGTGTTTCTGGCCATCCTTCCACTGTAAAGGACATGCAGCTTTTCTGAGAAAAGGAAATTTTTCCCCAAAGAAGCAAATGTTGTGCAAATTTGCTGGCTATCTCAGAACAATGGGCTGGTGAGCACATAGTTGTTTTTTTGGCATGATGCTAAGAAATAAATAATCTGTATTTATTTTAATGTTTTTGAATGTAAATTAGACAATAAATGAAAGAGTGGTTTCTGAGTCTACTGCATGTAATGTAGAAAATGGTAAAATAATAAATAAAACAAATAAAGAAACATTGTTTTGGCTATAATGCTGTGCTTTTGCCTTTCTGTCATACAGGGATTAAAAGAAATATTTTAGGCCAAGACCTTCCCAAAACTATACTAAAACAACATCTCAGGCCACAGACACTGTACTCTTAAATATCTCATGTAATTACTTTCATAAGACAACTGCAAGAAGCATTGTATGTCTGGTTCCTATCACCACCGAACATAAAATAGTCTGTTTGTCTAAAACAGAGCATTTCATGCCAAACAACCCTGAATGATGTTGTTTCCATCTTGACAATTTAATTATGCAGAAATGTTGAAAAACTGGGGCAGTTCCCCCTTAATTAGTTTCAAGTTTCAGGGGTTAATGAAGTACAGGACATGTTATGATGACCTGTAGGACATTTTAAATATCTCGCACTGTAGAAGTTTCTTGGCGTTATTCACTCATTCTCTCTTTACAATCTCAGTGATAGTCTCGGGATGGCCATGGTGCTATTTTGCTGTTTTAATAGGCTTAAGCAATTAAGTCTACACTTTAGTTTTCACGGTTTAGCTCTATAGGAGCTAGAAACATTTTTAGAGGATGGTCTATAATGTTATTTGTAAGGAATTAGAAGAGCAAATTAACTGTACATTCCAAGCACACTTATCAAGAGAGACAGAGCGTAATCACATTTCATATAAAACCAAAGACAATGTTTTTCCAAAATAGCTAAATGCTGTCTATGTGGGGATATGAACCCCAGCCTCCAGCATTCAAAACCCCAATGTTATACACTACAGTGTATAAACAAAAGTTATTGGGTTATTCTATTCAATATTGCATCTAAATGTAAGTTGTTATTTTTTTTAGTCTTCTTTTGTGCTGGTCTTGCTATCCAGTGTCAACCAGAGGAGAATGGGTTGCCCTTTTGGGTCTTGGTTCTTCTTGGGGTTTCTTCCTCTTGCTCTAAGGGAGTTTTCCTAGCCACTGTCGCCCTTGGCTTGCTAACTGGGGGCTTGGATCTGGATTCTCTGTCTCTAAAGCTGCTTTGTGACATCTGTTGTAAAAGGCGCTATACAAATAAACCTTGACTTGACTTGACAACATAGCACTTAACCATAACCAGTGACATGGGAAGGTGTTTTAAGCTGGAGGTGCTGAAATTTTAAGTAGCAATTCAAAAATGAACTGAACGGCTATAAGTCAGATTGCTGATATGTGGTGCATGTTCCCAGAGCAACTAACAGTTGTAAGCTCACTGTAATGAACATTTACATTTACAGCATTATCCAGAGCGACTTACAAAAGTGCTTAGTGTTTAGTCAGAGAATGTATCCAGCTAGTACAAATAGGTTAGAGTTCAAACTCCTCTTAAGGTCTTTTAGTGCTCACTTAAGTGCTTCACAAAGAGGTGGGTCTTCAGTCTGCACTTGAAGATCGCAAGAGACTCTACTTTTCGGACAGCCAGTGGAAGTTCATTCCACTATTTGTGTGCCAAGACAGAGAAAAGTCTAGACACTTGTCTTCCATCTTGAAGGATGACGGCTCGAGCCAAGCTGTACTTGAAGCTCAAAGGGCTTGCAATACAAACTGTTGAGATACAGACTGAGTCTTGACCGTTGCCATAAGTCATATTATAAAAATATGACATTTACTTAAAAATATAACTTCTTTTTGCTGACATCGTGCTTGGTTATTGTTCAAAATAGCCATATTATACCATGTCATGCTTTATTAATGAGATTATCTTATCAGGTTGGAGTTAATGAGGTGAACCAAAGGTGGGCAGAACTGCAACAGAAGGGGCACTCAAGAGCAATGACTCTCATAGAACCCACGTCAACATACAAGCTTCATTCCTACAACAAGGCTGAGGCTCATCCCGCTGAAATGGACAATCTAAAATACCTTTAACTTACACACCAACCAAATGGATAGCACCCCACACCCATCTGGGGTCTACCGCTGCATGGGTCTGGATTTATCCACAGATATGTAGCTCAGATGTACGTAACAGTGATACAGGACAGGTTCCACACTCAGTAACAATAACAACATGCTCATGTGTATTGACAGGTTAGCTATTACATTACTATGAGGTTATTTCAAATATGACTACTATTATACAGAGAGCCCAGAGTTCAGCAAGTTACAGAAGATCATTCAGTCCAGAATTATTATTGCCACACTTAAAATACTATAAAAACTATAACCATTGCAGATTTGTGCTGCAAAACAGACATTTTTGCAAGTGAAGTAATCTTGGAGCAGGGGTTTCCTTATCCCAGTGCTGGTGACCCTATACTCTACATTCTGGGTTTTCCCTATGTGACACACATGACCCAGCACATGAGCAACTTACTGATTAGCTGAGGAATTTAATTGGGTGTGCTTGATGGGACAAAGCACAATGATGTGCAAGAATGGATGTTGCCAGGACTAGGACACAAATTTAGTTTAGGTATCTAATATTTCTAAGCATTTTAACCCATTCTTTTTAACTCTTTAACCTGCAAAAGTACCTAGATACTTCATGCATTATTTTTTGAAAAAGAAAGCATCTGCTATTGGAACACTTTCACTAAATAAAAAGTAAAGATTGTTACAATCTAAAAATGACAAATATTACCCTTCCAGGCAAAATAAAGGGTCACGTCCAAAGTACAGTGTTTTTAACTAATTGTTTTGGTCTGTTTAGAGTCCAGGTTCAAACCATATAGAGAATATTTTGTCTCACATTAGACACAAACCAACAATGTTCTTCATTTGTTAGAAGACACCAGTGCTGAGTGGAACAATACTGACTCTTCTTTCTGTAAAAGATTGTTTGTAAGTTCTGTCACAAAACTTTAATATTTAAACAAAAAGAAAAGCTCCTATACTAAATCACATTATCTGTGTCTTTAATAATTTGTTGCCGAGACCATTAAAATCTTAATGTTTTGCCATTTGCCTTAACATTTTGGGTTCTGACCCTTTTTTGCCTGTGGATGCTTAGTATGTATTCAAAAAGATTTTACTTGCTGAGATATATCTTTTTGCAGTGCGCACTTGATTAAAATGTCGGAGCTCATTGTTAATCACTTACATGTAGCTCTCAAGATACAAATAATCCCTCCCAAACAAAGCTTTAGAATGTCTCTGTTTAGACTAGATCTTCACAGTTAAAGCAATTATAAAGGGTTGCGAAGATATGACAGAGGGATGATGGAGGAACTTCTCATGTTGTCACTGTAATCAACACCTAAAACCACATGTAGGAGGCTTGTTAGTAAGTTTATACAATTAGAGAGAATTGAAAGTTCTGGTTCAGTGAGGAAACTGGAAGTCCCTTTTGAGATACTTGGTGAATGGTCACAAAACTGGATTTGAACTGTTCATATGCATGGTCACGAAGGTGTGTGCAGAGTAGAAGGACATGGTGTCCTGATTTTGTGACTGTACATGGATATTTTCTCTTCTGCCAGACTTTGGTAAAGGTGCACTCACCACAAGTAGAGCAGCTAAATCAATATGCCTGAGTTGGTGCATGTTTGACAATCACTGTTTCAAAATGTAACAAACACTGCCTACAGTATTCTGAGGCAGGAAGGCACCCAGACATGTCTGAATCAAATGTTTACATAAATACCGCCTGCTAACGTTCCTGTTTGGCCGGGTTTTGAAGGACACATAGATGAATCCTTCTCTGTCTTACATTCCCCCTGATCCTACACGTTAACACCAGCGCTGTCAGGGAAAACATTAGGAAGCAGGCAGCCACACTGGAGACAGACACACACTAGTTTGTGTACAAAAGTTGTTTGTAGAGTGGCTGTTCAAATAAGTTAAGCAGTATTCTTTATGGTTAGGCTGAGGTGGAAAGTACCCCATATACATTTTATACAGTTTCTTTTTAAGAGAAGATTCAACTTGGCCATTTTCAGGTTCAAAAAGACAGTTTTTCACAGCTCAGCTTTAGCTGGAAGGCAAAATGAATCTTACTCATCTTAGCAGCCACTGCATACCTCTCAAGTTCAGAAATTCCGACGTGTGAGATTTTACACTCTCCTTGGTTGAGGGTGTGGTGCAGGGTAATATGACTTTTTGACTACTAATAGTTACAGAGCAAGACTCATTCCAGGAATGAGAATGCAACATTCATAGTATTCATAGTCAATAGCATTTCACTTAACACAATATATACATTTAAAAGTTGTTTTCACATCTTCTGATCCTTGTGCCATTAAAGTGCTTTGGCTGAAAAAAACGTCAAATCAAATATACAAGTAAGATATGTAATTTATTAGATATACACTCATCATCAAAAAGGAATCATCACTCAGAAGGAATCAACCGACTGACATCATGAGACGTGCGCATAATTCAAGTTTCATGTTCGGTGGCACATGTGACGTAGGTAAGGACGTGCCTTATTGCTATACCTGACTATAGAAGGTCATCCTGTTGCACGTACTCTCCATTCTGACTTGTGCTGTTATGTTGGTAGGATCCTTTGCAAGTGAAGTATGCAATTTGAGCAGTTGGAGGGGTTTGAGAGGGGTCGCATCGTAGGCTTCCGGAAAACGGAATGGTCTTATAGACATATTGTGCACCATACAGGTCGTGCAGATACTACCATAGCACGCTTTTGGCTCCATTGGATAGCAGTCCAGATCTGTCTCCCTTTGAAATGTATGGCGCATCGTGAAGAGGAGAATCAGACAATGATGACCACAAACATTTTAAGCAGCTTAAGTCTTATTTTAAACAAGACTGCTCAAAAATTTCACTTGCAAAACAGCATTGATTAGTATTCTTAGTCTCCAAACAACTGAATAAGTGTGATTAGAAGGAAAGGTGGCATTAACATAGGGGTAAACAACTCCTTTTTGTGGTGTATTTCAGACATCAAATTCTATAGGTTTACCATTTATGTTTGAACTCAAGGCATATACAGAACATGATAAGATTGCTGCAGAGGTCCAACCACCAATCAGGATGCAGCAGGATGGTGTAGGATGGTAAGGGTTTATGTTTATATTCATAACTCTGCTATTTTTTGCTTTGTGAGTGTATGGTAGCTTATTAACAATGCTATCTTGCAAACTTTGTGAACATACAGGAATTGAGAATCAACTGTCCTACGTAGGCCTTCAGAGACTATGCAGCATGTCAATATCTTACAATTCCCCTACACTCCTACACTCCAAGTTGAAACACCACCTATGTAGCCTAGTAAATGCATTATTTTTCAGGAGCTTAGCCAAGAACCAACATCTTCAATCACAAAACAGATGCAAACATTCATGCTGGAGGGCACATCATGTTACCAACTAAGCTGAAATACAAAAACCAACCAGGTGTTTACTCGTCTACACAAGCCAGGGCTTGAAAACATGACTCACTGGAAAACCTGGCATCCAGCGATAGCACATTTATTCTTGTTTCCGTCCACCATGGTGTTTGCTGCGTAATCACATTGGAAACAGCAGAGGCTGCATTGACATTATGAAGGCTGGGCTGTTGGGTGTGCTAGCCTGGGAAAAGGCTTTTACTATGTCTATCTCACTAGGAAATGAAGAAAATACCAACAGCCTATATTTTTTGTTGAGCACCATCGCTTTGCCTTGACCACTGTCTTCACCATAAGCGTTGACTTGCTGCCTCTTCTTGCATTCGATTCTTTGCTGCTGCTCATCTTCTGAGTTTGTGTTAGCGTAGTTCATCACCAGTCTGTTAGGAAGGGGGCTATCACACTTCTGAGACCAGTGTGAAATCTTGGCACAAAAAATGACATGCAGGAAACATAGTGCTATCAGTAAATGCTGTTTATTAAGATGGCAGGGAGAGCTCACTGCTCAGCACTACTGAATGGCCAGGAAAGCAGTTTTGTTACCCATAGTCACACACCTCTACATGACAGTAGGTTTTAACGCTGGTGCTAACTACTATACAGCCTAGCCTGGAATAGCTCAGACACGTGTGGCACTTTATTACACTAACAACAACAGCCGTTCACATTATGGTAGGGTTCGTGTGTGGCACAGACCCCATGAAGCCATGGACCACAAGTGTTAACAAAGCACTGTGCAGGCTGTCCATATGGGTGTGAGGTGTGTTCTCATCGCATGGGTTGTGTCCACTGGTCTGCCTAAACACGTCATTGACCAGTGTCCACTGTTTCCCATGTTACACTGCTTGGTGACCATTTGCAGCCCTTCATAGACTTCATGTACCCCCATGATGATGGTCTTAACACAAACACACATGATGATGATGATGATGATGATGGTCTTAGCACAGCATACATGATGATGATGATGATGATGGACTCAGAACAACATACATGATGATGATGGACTCATGATGATGGACACAACACGCACAATGATAATGACAAAGGGAATCAAACCCAGGCCCTTCTTCCTGTGAGGCAACAGAACTACTCACTGCCCTGCTGTACCGCACTTTGGTGGCGTTGACGTGGTGTTAAGGACAGCTGTTGTAACGGTCTGTGTGCATGTAGTACCTGTGTCATGCTCGCCGAATGTCCACAATTGTGGCTGTTGGCTCAGTCAGGTACAGTGATAAGGCCCGTCCTTGCTTACGGCACATTTGCAGGCGAGAGTGAAACCGGAATCATTTGCATATCTCATGATGTTTTATACCGGCCATTCCTTCATGATGCTAAAACGAATTGTTATTTCTAAGAATTGGTGAGATATTTCTTGTTCGGTCAGTGTAAACTGTTTGGTACAGAGGCAGCGCTGTCAGCTAGCTGGGGCTAATGGACGGGTCTGTCTGCCAAACGAGCTTAAATGCACGCAGTGCAATAATAAACAAGCTGACTGGAATTTAACATTATCTGCAGGGGAGCAGTTTAGCCTGAGTTTAGATTCAGGCTGACATGTGCCAACGCAAACACCTGCTTCAAAAAGCGCTGTTATTGTTACCATGGTACCACCTCCCTATCACCTAGTTGTAATGGTTTAAACAACAAGATCAAGGCTGTCCCAGCTGTTACTGTTGCTGTTGCTAGGCAACCTCACCATCACGCTCGCAAAATGTCCCCAGCTTTTGCTCTGTAGATAGCCCACCCCACTTGTCCTGAGGTCGGCGACGAGAGAGGAGAGTGTATATGCAGATTTCATTGACTTGCTGCTCTTTCAGTTTAGGGCATTCTATTATATGGTCCAGCTCACTTTTTTATACAGGGCACGACTAAACACGACACTTTGGATATCTGAAACATCACACACAATGCAAACAATAAAAGCTTAATGACAGCAGCCCCTGGCAGATCCCTTGGAAAACAAGAACCTGCCTTCCTTTCAGTGTTGTTGTGGCATCATTCTAGAGGACAATAATAGGCCATTAATAAGGTTTGGGTGAATTATTAAATTAAAAACACACAAATAGAGTTTGATAGATGGTTATGGGCACCATGTTTCGCTTCTGATTGCTGAAGAGACTGTGCATGGAGTGTCTTAATGAGGTCCCTGTTCAGGCCTGTTTCATGAATCAATAGTGCCCCCTACAAGCCAACCAATGTTACTGCAGGGTTGCTGTTTTATTTTCCCATTTGATAAATGAAAAGCTCCATCATTTAGGCCAGCACATCTCAGCTGTTGGTCCCTACTGAGTAATTTGATTAAGGTTTCAGAAGTAGTCTGAATGCATTGGATCTCAAACAGACTTTTTGCTATGCTCTCAGTGGCTGAAATGCTTTTGAAATGATTAGTGAAATGATTAGTGCACATCTCACTTTCTCTGCTGTAATTTACTTTCCCACTTAATTATTTCAGTAAGGAGTATTGGTCTTGGCTGCATCCTGGGATGATGCATGCAGTGCATGATGTCATTTGTACACTGTTGCAAGCCCTTATTCCATACTCAACAATAATAAATTGAGTCGATGGTACGAACATGCAAAAATAATGAGCCACAAAGCTCTAGAAATGAGCCACAAAGTTCTAGGCCAATGGTCACCAGTCCTACTCCTGGAGAGCTACCTTCATGCACATTTCACCTTCAACCCAAAGGGAACACACTGCCTTCAGCTAACCAAGGATGTTTGAAGGCAATAATTAGATGGATCAGATGGAGTTGATTAGATCTGAAGTCTGCTTAGATCTCCAAGACCTGGGTTGGTGACCACTGCTCTAGGCATATGCTAGCCTATACAGATGTTGTTAATCTGGATTTTAGAACACCTAATGCTCCCTGGAATGCTATACCAGAATTTAGGAGCTTTAAGAAAATGATCTTCCACCAGTTCAGTTGTTAGAGAGTTCAGTTGGTATTGTGCCTGCCTCAGTTGAGGAAAGGGGACTGGATGGCCTATAGTGTTTCAGGTTATCACTAAGGTATGTCTGAGCTGGGTCTTTACAACCTTTGAATGTCATGAGCAAAACCTTTAGTCAGTATGAAGCTGATGAAGCTAAACTGAAAAAGTACTATGCTATGTGGAAGCTTTTTAATCACAGACTTTTCCTGCTTCACAAACAAATCAGACATTTCTTGCTCTGCCTCACCAAACACTGAATGCTTCTCATGTTCTTACTAATAGATCATCACTGTAAGCTTTTAGCAGCAGCACTTATTGATGTTCAAGGTTTTTCACTGTGATAAACTGCTTACAGTGGTCACTGGTTTCACCGGTAACAGTGAGTGAGGTTCATTCAGACTTTCAACTCTGTTTCTCATTGCTACTCTCATAGGACTCTCACAGTTATAGATTATTCTCTATTTAATATTGCATATAATTGTGTATTCTTATCTTTTGTATATTGTTTTTGTGCTTGTTTTGCTATGAAGTGTCAACAGGAGGAGGATGGGCTTCCCCTTTTGAGTCTTCCTCTTGTTCTGAGGGAGTTTTTCCTTGCCACTGTCGCCCTAGGCTTGCTCAGTGGGGGCTTCGACCCGTATTCTCTGTAAAGCTGCTTCGTGACAACATCTGTTGTAAAAGGTGCTATATAAATAAACCTTGACTTGACTAAACAAACCTTGACTAGAATAATATATCCACAAATCTTTCATTTCGGTCGGCTCTCAAAAGTCTAGCGAGAAAGCACATTGGAGAGGATACATTCAAGGTTGACTACTTAAATATTTAGTGGACAGGAGCTCAGCTGCATTTCAGACTGCTACCATTTGATGTCAGGAGAGATCTCTGTGGACTGGATGCCTTCTGGAAGTGGCCTGTCAGTGTGAGGACCGCCTGATTCCCAGCGGGGGTCAGCAAAAGACCGCTCTGCAGTCTGTCCACTGCATAGCTGTCTCCATGCATGGCAATAAATCTGTGATCAGTAGCAGAAGCCCCACACAGTTGCCTGAGGGACTGCTGACTGAGAGTGGTTTTCTGTTCTTAATAATGTTGAAGGCTCAGCTTACAGAGAACTGCCAAAATATGATCATTGAGAATTGGATGGTCAAAATGATGTATTTCTATCTCTCTCTCTCTCTCTCTCTCTCTCTCTCTCTCTCTCTCTCTCTCTTTCTCTCTCTTTCTCTCTCTCTCTCTCCCCATCATATATCTTCATCCTAAAAATGAGAAGGGCATCACTTTCATGATTGCCCCGTAGCAAAATAGCCCATGGTCCACTGTGACCGCACCAGTGCCCAATTGAAAATCCTGTTACCTCTGCTCATACATATGCATAGTTCTAAAAACGCAAACAAGCCACACTGAATTTTGCATTTATTGGGATCAAGCTGTTTCTTTCCACTGTTTCCTCTGTGGCTTCAGATCTCATTATCATGGAGTGTGGTATAGATCCGCAGCTCCAAAGTACAGTTGACTTTCACGTAACCCTTCTTTACTTTGACAGCCATTCTTCAGTTTCAAAATATTGGCCCTGAAGCCCTGAATTATATCACAAGGACCGTCCTCCTCATCTTTTTTTGTGGACCTGATCATGGTTCTGAATATTTTGCTGATGAAGGATAATTCCACTACTACTTGATATTCATGAAGCATTAAAACTTTGTTGCAGAAATTGAGCTTTGGTAGAAAGAAACCAGTTTGGGCTACCTGTATTCACGAATGAGCAGGAGCGGAAACAGCTGGGTTTTACAGGGAAAACCCTTTTGAGAGAGAGATTGAGAAAATAAACTAAACTACATCCATTCTTAGTATATACTATTTGCTACATCAATTTGAATTATTTGCTGTTTTATTATTACCTGTTCTTTATTATTTATATGAAAACATAGTACCAATAACATTCTGATCTACTCAGGGGATGCTACAACTACAGAGTGTATATTTAGCCTATTTGAAACCTGTCAAACAGAATTTGTTTTAAGCTTTCATCTCTTCAGCCTGACATCCAACACATCCAGCAGGCCCAGCAGTGTCATTAGGTGAGTTGGTTAAATCCGCAGAAGCTTTTGTAATTGTTTGTTTGGGCTGTTAGTTGCAGAGGGCTGAGAGCCCTTTACAAGAAGGACTGTTTTTTTCTGTTTATTCTGGTTTAATTTATACTAAACAGTGGTGGACAAACTACACAAACCATGTAGTTAAAGTAGAGATACCCAAGGTAAAATATTACTCCAATAAAAGTAAAAGTGGTCCACCAGTCTTTTAATAGAAGGTCATTCATTGGTCTGACACTCATGTCTATTACAATTATCATAAGCACAAAACACTGAAGGCAAACAATTTCTATTAGGTAGAACCAAGCTCTGTCCAACAGGTCAAAACAAGCTCAAAACAAAGTGTGTGCTGTACCCTGATTGCTGGGCTCGATTCGCACATCTTTTGTTTTGACATGTTATGTTTTTATGCACACAAATGCCAAAATGAATATGAGATTTCACATAATGTACTGGAGTAAACAGTAAGATATTAAGTTTTACATAGTGTGGTAACATATACGGTATGTAAAATATGCTACTGATCCTGGAGTAGTGAGCTGCGGTAATGTCCCGCTTCCCAGCTGTAACTAAAATTATAGTTAGTTCTGTCTGTTGGTTTGAGTGGCTATCTATTGGTTAAAGAGGGTGGAGTTCTTTTTCAGAAATTAGTAGCCTGAATATTAATCCATATGAATCTGCAACTCCTTGAAAAAGGTACCAAATGCAGCACATCATGAACAACCATGCAATGCCTGTAGCAGATTTATGGACAACAGCAGACATTTTATACACATTACTTGGTGTCAACTTTTAATTCTTACTTTATTTATGTCTGTTAAACAACGATTCAGACTTTCAGTTTATCTTGACTCGGTGCAAGGTGCTATTGGCAGGTCTTACAACTAGGGACCACCTTGCAGCTTTCATTTATAAACTTCTGGATAGATAGGGTAGCTGGCTAACTATTGGTAAAGGGGAAGTTTGCATGATTAAATCCAAGAAAATAAGCTTTTAATTGTACTATGTATTAATTATCTTTGTGTACACATAACTATCAATGTTACCATTCTGTCTTCCTATCTCCCCCTCCCCTTTTTGAGAAATGCATACAAAAGATGACTACAAATAATAATAATAATAATAATAAATACAATGTGATGGGACATCACCCACATACTGTGAAAAATGGTGGGTTAAATGGGTTACCCATGTTGCATTATTTAGTAATGTTCTCTTGAAGTGTTGTTCCGATTACCGTAAATTGCTTCAAAACCTAAAATACTTCCTTTTAGAATCAAAATCTTCGCCAAGTATGTCACACGTACATGGAATTTGTCTTGGTGGGAGCACGCATGTATGACATGTAACAAGAGCACAGACTGCTAACAAGTATTACAATAAGATACAACAAACAGAATAAAGAATAAGAATAAAGAGCCAGGAAAGGAGTTAAAAAGATATAGGAATATATGTAGTTATATGTATGTGGATATTCTGTACATAAGTAAGTCTGTATGTAAGTTAATGGGTGTTACAGCCCTGGGGAAAAAGTTGTTTGCGTGTCCGCCCACACAGAAATGTAATATATGACATATATGCCCCTATATCAAGAGTGGGTTTTCCATATATGTTACCTATAAGGTGATTTATTATTGTCAAGTACATACCTCCTCTGGATATATGTGGATATAAGGCCATATATGAACATCAAATAATAAAATGTGAATATGTACACGTATTAAAAATATCATATATATCATATGGTATCATAAAATATATGGTATTATGGGTTGCATCCATATATGTTAGCCATATATAATTAATGTATCTATGCAAGTTTATTAAAACAACATATACACACAAATTCTGTATGATTACATATGTTTTCCTTATTGATTTCAAACATTTATGTGTATGTTTTATATGCAGATATGCACTGTCCACATATATAGATGGCCTTTGCGTTGTAAATACTGTATATGTCCGTAACATATATGTAAATATGCATAAAAAGCTGACACTGGAGCTTTTATAGATATGTGATATACACATACTGTACATGAGCATGCATATTTATATGGGCCAGACATACGCTATTTTGCCAAAAGTATTCCCTCACCCATCCAAATAATTGAATTCCGGTGTTCCAATCACTTCCATGGCCACAGGTGTATCAAACCAAGCACCTAGCCATGCAGACTGCTTCTACAGAGATTTGTGAGAGAATGGGTTGCTCTTAGGAGCTCAGTGAATTCCAGCGTGATACCGTGATAGAATGCCATCTGTGCAACAAGGCTAGTCGTGAAGTTTCCTCTCTACTAAATATTCCACAGTCAACTGTCAGTGGATTTATAACAAAGTGGAAGTGATTGGGAATGACAGCAACTCAGCCACAAAGTTGTAGGCCACATATGGGGTCAGCGGATGCTGAGGTGCATAGTGCCCAGAGGTTACCAACTTCCTGCAGAGTCAGTCGCTACAGACCTCTAAACTTCATGTGGCCTTCAGAGTAGCTCAAGAACAGTGCGTAGAGAGCTTCATGGAATGGGTTTCCGTGGCCAAGCAGCTGCATCCAAGCCTTACATCACCAAGCGCAATGCAAAGCATCGAATGCAGTGGTGTAAAGCACGCCGCCACTGGACTCAGAGCAGTGGAGACGTGTTCTCTGGAGTGGGATTATAGTGTGGGGTTGTTTTTCAGGAGTTAGGCTCGGCCCGTTAGTCCCAGTGAAAGGAACTCTTAATGCTTCAGCAGACCAAGAGATTCTGGACAATTTCATGCTCCCAACTTTGTGGGAACAGTTTGGGGATGGCCCCTTCGTGTTCCAACATGACTGTACACCAGTGCACAAAGCAAGGTCCATAAAGACATGGATGAGCAAGTTTGGGGTATATATATATATATATATATATATATATATATTGATGGGGATTTAAATTACATATCTACAACAATAACCTTTTAATTAAGGATGTAATGAACTTTTTATTTAAAGAACAGTGTCATATGAGTCTAACCAAAACTCATCTGAAGTGCCACGATGCACTCAAATGAAAAGCACCAGAAGAACTTCTCTGAGCACTGCAGCAGGTGTCAATATTAAGACACGTGACCACTTTGGAAGATTAGGACTCAACTCCGAGGTGCCCATCAGCCTACAGCAATTACTGTGCATGGAAGAGACTCCTTATGGACACATTAAGTGCACTAAGGCTGCGTTCGAGTGTTGATGTGTGCTCTGCAACCTCCTATACCAGCTGCTAGAGAACACATCAGCACTCAAACGAAAGCTCAGTGCACTGCCAAAAGGCTTAGTGACCATGCCAAAGCCGTGACGCCCTAAGTATGCCTCAGTGCCTTTGAACGTCACGATCCGCAAGATATTGACTCCGGCATACGGCTGTGCAAAAGGTGAAGCTCGAGCATGTTGACGGACACTTGAGAGGTGATCGGGGGGAAGTTCACTCAGCCGTGGATAATCGAGCTGGATGTTTCTTCTTTTTGCTGCTATGACATTCCAGAAGGTTCCACAGAAAGCATTCAGGACATTGGTTTTCAATTCATGGAGAGGGCACTGCTGTGAATAAATGTCACTCAGTGTACGTGTAGACTGTCTTGTGATTGTGAACCTGCTGCTGGCACTCAGCAGCCAGAAGCTGACTTCTTGTCACCCCCTCATGTGTGTTCGAACTGAATGCAGATTGAATTTAGAATGTCTGCTAAGACCAAGCTTAATTAGAAGATCCATCGGCGCTTGAAAACGCACTCATTTAGATTGATCTCTCAAGGCTGTTTGCCTTAGCGTCAGCCCCTTATCGTTCCTATCAATTATGTCACTGGGCTGTCAAACCGGTGATGGGGCAGCCGTTCCAGCTCAGCACTGCTCTTCACAAGGCAGGAAGGATCCTGGACAATCACAGTGGCAAAAACACTAATGGGATGTGGCAAGCTCCAGAGGCAAATGCTACATTTTCGGAGACATCATAACCCAGGGATCTCATTTCTCCGCCAGCCATAATCATGGTGTTCTTTTGTGGGGCCCTGACAGGTTTCATAAAGCCATGCTCAGAGTGGACATCGGGTGGGACATGTTTTGTTTGCTTGTTGTTGGATGACACGTTCGGAAGCTGAAAAGTTCTTTCTCACCCTCCCCAGTTCAAAGCCCCTCAGTGGAGAGGTCTTCATCTTTGCAGAGTGGTGATGCTAACCTGAGATGACAGAAGTAGCACATGATGTGGCAGCATGATTATGTTGGGTATTATATTATCATGGCAGGAGCCAGCGATGGGGAAAAATAGGGAAATTGCAGTCTTACTGTGAAAACTTTATATTTTTGCTCTTCTACATTTTAATTCCCTGAGAAATACAGAGAGAGTTTGGTAAACAAACAAACAAACAAATGAATAGAAAGAGTGGGGGGTAATTAAACTTGCATTTATTCTGCTTGAACAGACCTGTTTAATGGCACCCAAAACATAAAACATACCGGTAGGTACATTGGTGCATACAATGTTTGGAGTTGTCAGCATAGAATTCACACAGCAGAATTTTTTACTATGTTGTAATTTCTTCTTTTGGTGTCAATTGAAGAGAGGAGACCACTCTGGATGTGATGTTAGTTTATTGAGCTCTGGTTCCAGAATGCTGTCCAGAATGCAGTCCAGAGCAGTCCATACTGTTGTCCAGAGTGCAGTCTAGAGGAGTCCCAAGCAGTCCAGAGTGCAATCTAAAGCAGTTTCAAGCAGTCTAGAGTGCAGTCCAGAGTAATCCAGAGTGCTGTCCATAGTGCAGTCTAGAGCAGTTTCAAGCAGTCTAGAGTGCAGCCCAGAGTAGTCCACAGATACAAACCAGCACACAACCGTATTCAAACTCTGGTAAATGAATCTGATGACCCTGGTTTTAAAATGTTGCTGTAGAAAAGAGGATGAAGCTGAACTTGCTATTTTTTTGCTGTACCAAAATTGTACATAATAAAAATCACATATAAACAAATATATTGGTGTGAAGCACTAAAACTATTTCAGCACTATCAGCATCCCTTTGCAAACAATGTCATGCTTATGTGAATACATGAGTCCAATAAGAAGGGTATGTATGTTGGACCCTTTAATACATAGACTGATAGACCTGCCACCACTGTTTTCCATTTTGATTGATTTTCATTGATTAGGCTGTCACTCACATTCACAGTCAATGACGTATGTAGGACTTATAGAAGGCTTAGAGTGAAGCTCTTCTCGTGAAATTGGTCGATAGACCATTCTCACACTTCCGGGTTTATTAATGCAGCAGTAGCATCTGTCCAATCCTGGAAATTGTTATCAGCAAGCATTGCTTAGAAACCTTGAGGAACAGACCCCTCAGCACTACAGCCAGGTGAAGAGCTTACTTTAATGAGGAAATACAAAGCTGTGCCTCTTTGCTAGTTGTGGTTTTCAGCTCATTTGCTAAAGCTATTAACGTTCACACTTGAGAAGAATGAAATCTGCCAGATTTTTCTCCTCCAGAACAAAGCACAATAAGTGCTAGTTTCTTTGATCTGTCCATTTAGAGATGAGATGCACCAAGTTCCTTGTAGTGATGGGGATTCTATTCCAAATTAATTGATTCTTCGACTTCAGTAGTTGGGGTCGGCTACTGGCCAATGACTCAAAGAGCCAAAAGGCTGGGAGTCGAGTCCTTGACTCTGTGTGTTTTTTCATTGTAATTGACTCAAAGTATGTTCTGTCAGAGGAGAGTGTAAAAAAGGGGAGAGTCTGAGTTTGAGTAATGAGAGTTTAATTATCAGCTTTAAATAATGCCAGTGCTGCTTACCAGCTGCTGTGACTACAAATCCAGTGACGGTTTCTGTATGCCCTGAACTGCAGCTCTTCATTTTCTTTATGAATGGATCGCAACAAACAATTATTAAACATGACACAAAGAACAAAAACAAAAACATTTTTTCAAAGCACATTGTGGGAAAGAGGATGAGGGTAAGATTTCCTTCTTATTCAAATTTCTGTTTCACTTTAAATAGCGCAGCAGTTACATCCTGGCACCGGCACACCATTAATGTAACTGCATTGTTTAAGGTGGACTGGAAAAAGTAAAAAAAAGATGCTGGCAAACACAAAGGCAAATTCAGCCTCTCCAAAAGAGAAACAAGATTACATCCAACTTTTTCCTAAGGATTGAAAAGAATTTTCCAGTCTACCTTCACAAACAATTCAGACTACAGTACATCACTCCAAGTTTCCCCTCATCTCTCATTATGTGAAATAACCAGAATTTTCATCATATCGACTCAACACTGACTAAACTACATTAGGTGTCGGCTCTGGTATAGTCCTGCTTAAAGTTAAGTGGAGCTGATGTGTTGATTGCATTAATTCCAGCAGCAGGAGTTGAGAGTTAAAATCAACTCGTGAAAACATATCATGCACCACTACTTCTCCACGACTGAAGTACTGATTAAAGTGCTGAGTGCAAGGGCTTTTACACTGAATGCGTTCACACATGCATTTTATAAATGCATTATTTTCAATGAGATGCGCAGTATAGATATCTGATGCAGCGTTTACTCAGCTCTCCATGGAGCTCTGAGCAGCGGTTAACAGGGTACTGCAGCAGATGTGCAGGGCCAAATGTGCAGGTTCAAATGTTTCAACTTTTGCACAACACGCTTCGGCCGGTCAAACTAAGCTTTCGTCCATTTTGGAGGGACTTCCAGACACTCCAACTACTCTCTGGTGACACGATGGTGCAGGCAAAAGTTCAACAGAGTGACTGTAAGAAAGGTCGATTAGAACTCAAGATGGAGATTGCTTGATTCTTCTGTTACTTCATTGTTATGCCAATAGTTAATTTAACGTGTAAGCGACAGCTCTTGTAGGATGATTCTAGTGCTATGTCATTCATTCCCATCAATCCCTGCCCCACACCTCTCTTTAAAATGACTCTACTTGCGTATCCTTTTGACTGCTTTCAAGTGCCAACGTTTCAACATTCCCCTCCTTCCTCCCTACCACCACCTATTTGACCCTTCCTGCCATCATCACACACGGCACAATGATTAACAAAAATAGCTTGTGAATGTGGAATTTTTTTTTGTTTGTTTAAGCATAAGATGTAATGCGCTTTACATTTTCAAAGGCGTCTTCTGAAGGTTTGCATACACTACACAACTAGCAGATTGTATAACAACTGGGTATCTCACTATCCAACAGGTTTCTGCAGATATTTGGAGTGACTGAAATGCTGGGAATACACACCATGCTTGTTGCTAAACTCATTGGACATTTTGTGCTGTGTCTTTTCAAGTACGGACATCTGATCCCAAGAGTTTAATCAGTGCCATTCTGATGGCAAATATTCTTTCAGCATGGGTTTGAGGCTTGTGCCCTCATCTAGCTGCTGTGTCTGTTGCCATCATTAAAGGAAGTCTCAAAACAACTCATCTTTTTATGCATGGTTTTAAAGTTGGAGGAAAATCAATGTAACATTGGCCACCGGTAGATGCACGAACCATAGAATCAAGTGGAATATGCAGTTATGCAGTCCATTCACTTTTTCCACAAACCTTCAACATTTAGTGAAACCCTGCCGTAAACGTGTATGCATGAGGACGAGCAGCACAGTTAGCCTTTTTCCATGCACAAGGCTTATGAACATTTTGGCTTGTGTGCCTGTTTTGTATGACATGTAGACAAAATGTGTCTGAAACTGTTACAAACGTCTTAGTATATCTGACCGATTTCTTTGGTATAAGGCCACTGTGTAGACTAACATTGAGCACAGTCAGAAATACAATGTATTGAACTCTTTATTGGAATAAAGTAGAAACAGAGTCACATTTTACCTGGCAAATTGTTTACAAAGCCTACATTCTGTCCATTACAAGGTTGGTCTCGGTTGGCTGAGCTATTGAACTTGAGAGGAACTTGTTTTGCACCACAACTGAGGCACTTGAGCTTTCCCTCTTTCTCTGATTGTAACTTATACCTACTTTAATGCAGTAAGGCCCTCATTCACTGCTGTTGTTCCTTTCTTGTATGCCTCCCTTTGGAGCACTTTTTTTCTCTCTCTATTCTCCTGCATGGCAAATTGAACTACCCTCTTGATTCATTTCAAGTCACTGACTGTTGTTTTACAAGCAATTGTTTTGCCAACTACATTCGACTTATTGTTTATTCCCTTTTTTCTCTCAACATCCACAGTGATTAAAGTGCATAATCCATCCAGTCAAAACAGTCTTTTCCCATCTTTATTTATTGAGAGCTTTTACCTAACCCAGTGGTTCTCTGTCCCATTCTTCCTGCTGCAGCACAAACTCTGTATGTAAGCAGATTGATGAACTGATTTGTGTTGGATCAGGAAAAGCACAAACTCATGAAAAACTTGAGTGTTAAAAGGAGTTCCTTGGAGAAATGCCATGGAATAATCACTTTTGGAACCATTCAAGGCAGCAAATTTGAAAATGAAATGTGAGAGCAATAAGAACCTTTTTAACCTTTATAAACCTCCACGTTATGTAAGGGTTCTACACCAACTAACCAGATTCACAAAAGCTTCTTAAGCTCCATAGGGCTACTGTGATTAACAACCAGTTATTATGAAAATATGGTATAATTTGTGGTAACCTATAACATACAATTTGATATTGATAGTCTACCTAAGAAAATAATTAAGTGAATTTTTGTGAATTTCTTGAGCATACGAGAATTGCATTTAGATCGCATTATACACAGTAAAATGGTAACTTTATTTAATTACAAAACATGACGTTCCAGCCCACATGAAAGGCCTTCATCAGAAGGACAACAGTAAAGCAAACTTTTAAGAAATATCTTTAGACCTTTTTAGAAGTTTCTTCCTATGGAGGCATTTAGAAATCAAACTCCTGGACCTAGTTCCTCGCCTAGTGCACACTAGCAGAAAGCAACATTGATATTTTTATTTGATTAATTAATTAACTATTATTTAGGATTATTTAGCTGTCTATGCAATGATTTAACCCCGACACTCGAACTAGGACACTGTTGGCTCTCTGTGTGTGACATGTTGTGCCTCGGGTTTGAACTGCTAGTGAGCAATGTGGGGTAAAGAGGAACAGTTCACAGCTCTCCACAAAGATGGACAGCAATACTGCAGCTATGTTCATATTGAAAATTCTGTACAACTCCCACAATGAAAAGCAGCATGTAATTTATATAAAATCCACTTCTAAATGTTAATTTGCTTTATTCACCTATAAAGATGAAAATCCATTCACTCATAGACAAATAACCTGCATTTTATAGGTACATTTAACCCACTACTTTTGAATTTAGTTCGGACCACAAAACTCCACGCTTCCTCACCGCACCGGCCACTTACCTACAGACATCCACAGATAGCCAAACTCAGATGGAGGGATGGACTTTTCCCAAAACAGTGTCTCCTGCAGCTCACTAATCAGATACATAACATTTTCTCTCATACTAATATTTATGCATGTACCTACAGAGCTGATCAGGGTGGTCAAGGATCATGGGACGTTGTTAGAAATAACTACATAACCTGTGTATTATGAAAGGTACAGCATGAAGCAGCTGCATGGTTCATTGTTTCATCTGCTCTCCTGTTTGGTTACAACTTGCATTAGCAATCCATGTGATCTAAATGGTTACAACAGCCCATTCTACGTTTATACGGAGAAAGACATTCAGTTTTGTTTAACAACAAAGACAGCAATGCAGCTGTTCCCCTTTCTCCTACCACAAAATCCAATCACATGTGCTCACTACACTTGAATTCAAGACAAATTTAAGGAAATGTCAGGTGTAAGCAACTATACATCTGGACTGCCCAGGACTGCTTCGAAAAACATGCACGTGACTCTATCTGTCCCAACAGGAGATTAACATCCTATAAGTCCCCTGCATTATTATACTCCTGCATCTTTACATTCATCATCAAAAAAATAGTTGCGGCCAGAAGGAACCAACTGACCGGAATAGGGTAGGTTTGCCATTGTGAGACATGCAAATGATCCAAGTTTCATGGTTTAGACTAGGACGGTCCTTATCGTTGTAGCTGACTAACCCAACATCCATGATTGTGAACATTCAGCAAGCAGTGATGCCCTCCATGAGTCATCTTCTTAGCGCCAGCACCATTGGCACACGCCTGCACAACACAGGGCTACATGCACGCAGACTGCCCTTAACACCACATCACTTTGTTGTTACACACCACATATCCAGAAGGCCTGGTGTCATTCCACTTCCACCCCTACTCCAGCTCCAGTTGACCAATCAGAACAGAGTTGGCAAGGGGACCAATCAGAGCATACTGGGAGCACACAAGAAGCGGGTTTAAAGACACAGGAGCTCTAACAGATATCAGGTGAATATGGATGCACGATATGAGAAAATTACTGAAAATGAGGGTAACGGGTCACCTTTAAATGACTAAGCAGACAAGTAATCTAAAACTAACAAGAACAATCACATTACCTGCCTTTACTATAGTAATCCTTTTTCTGCAATGTTCCAACACTAATTTGTAGCAGAATACATTTTAACCCTGTTAATCTGTATGCCCTTCATGTAGCATGTTCATTGCCAGTCACTCAGTCACAGAAGCTGTATCCTGAAAGGCGCTCAAAGCTCTGTGGTCCACACTTTGGTGATGTCAAATGTGCAGACATATAGGGCAAGAAACCTCCAGGGTGCCAGGCTTAAAAGCATGCATTTGGCCCAGACTCCTGCAGCGTGCATGCTCTGCATGTGTCAGTCGTGTTGTACATGCTTGTAGTGGAGCGATCCTTGCAAATTCTGAACTGAACAAATTCCAAACTACAGTATATCTCATGAATAAAATATCTTTACCTATAACTTTCTGTTGAAGGTACTTACAGCCAAGGCCTTTTAATGGCATCCAGGGCCAAAAGAAGAAGGGATCATTTTTAAAACTTTATTCGTTACAGAGTGTTATTTATACATAAAAGGTTATTTATACATACTACACATAATTTGTAACAACATATTTGAACTCTGCTACTTCACATTGACAGCTGTGCCATAAACATCTCATGACAGTCATTTTTCTGGCTTTAGTTGTCATTACAGATTATTCCCAGTAGATAACAGTGTAAATAGTGACATACTACCATTTATCAATTGTCATGCCAGATTTCACAATGTCATAACGTCATGATGGCTAATTAGAATACACAGAAGGTGTCATGATAACAAAAAATTCACTATACTTAAAACACTTAGTCTTAAAACACTAAGATGTTATGTTTTTTAGACATTTAATTTTTCTCAGTAATTGCAATAGTAACCCTGTAATGTTCGGTCAGCATGGAGGAAAGTGCACTCGCTGCTCAACCTCAAACTCATAAACCAACACATTCTGTTAATTTAGTGGTTCCACAAAGAAAAATCTGTGTAAATTAGGGGTTGTAAATGAGATACTTGTTGGCTGGCACTTGATTTCACACAGTGAAGCTGATTCATCATCCTCATTCAAATCTGTTTGTGTCCACATTGTATAAATCAGACGCACAATACTTTGTACATCAAATCTTTGCTCCTTCTTATGCAACTTTCTTGAATAAGGGCCAATATGCTTTTGGAATGCTTATGTCAATGTTTTGTAGTGGGATTCAGTAAAGTGTTACCAAATAGTTTTCTTTTGGGATAAAGTTTTAGTTTTGGAATGGTTTAAGAAGCCAAACAAGGTATTTGTCAGCAGTATCAAAACTGGTAAATCTCAAATGTAGTAGTGGTAGCAGCAGTAACAATAGTTCCATTTTAGCTGAAGTGTAAATTTCTCAGCAATTAGAATTGACTATGATACACTATGTGCTGGTGTACAAAAGAGCAATGTGATTCTGCTCCAACAAAAACGTGATTAAACATGCGAAACTGTCTGGAACTGAAAGATGAACAGCACTGGTAATCAAATGGAAAAGACTTGTAAAGCCATAATGTGGTGATATGTTGTTTCTATTGAAACGGTTTTTATGTTGATTCTAATTTAATGGGAAAAATAATTGATAGTAATGCCATTTTATTCATTACTAATGCAAATGACATTATTTATAGATGTCCCTCATAGGATTCTGTGGCCCACCTCTTTAAAATGAGTCTGGAGCTTGGACACTCCACTATTAGTACACACCACTACTAGCTTTTGGGTTTCAGGGAAGAGACAATCAAGTGGTAGAAAAATTTTAAAAATGTATAAAAAAAAGACTTTCCAGAAAAAGATGAAAGCGTTAATGTAAAACAATCTTCCTCTAAGTACTTCTGGAGCATTTATATTGGTCCAGTCATCATGTAATTGTTACCCAATGTGAAATAAATCGCTGCCTTCGCATGAGGGAGAAAGAGACAGAAGAGTGCATTCATATCAATAGGATGTGTTGTGCTGTGAATAATGTGTGGTCGACTATTCACCAAACTTATGACATTTCCCATTGAAATAGTCGATCAAACATGGAGCTTTTCTCAGTATAACACACACAAACACCACACTCTGTTTGAACCATGTAATTTCCTGCCTTTTTAAAACTTAAATCCCACTATAACCCAATTTCTTTATGCTCTTCATTAGAATATAGCATCGCTGTCAGGTTTTTTTTTATTTGCGTCTGCAGTTCAGAGATAAAGTGCAAAGGAGAAGCATGAGTAACAGTGTGTCCTAGGGAGGCAACATCAATTTGTCTTGTATGAGTTACACAAATGAATTTTTCATTAACACAAAATAACCAGCGGAGTGTGGAATCCACTTGCCGAAATACTGCTAGAATCTTGTTCCCAAAATTCTTTTCAGTTGAACGGCAGAATGTGAAGCCATTGAGATTTCTCACGGCTTATGAGAGAGCAACAAGCGCTTCATAATACATTTTTAAGTTTTTATTTTATTTACTTATTTTTTTTGCATTGGTCTATTTCTGTCACCTAATGTAGAGCAGAGTACAGAGCCCTCAGGTTGGAGTCCATCAAAGGCCACTGTATTTCTTTTGTTCAGGCTTCACTACAGAACCAGATTTGAATAATTAGGTTTGCTTCATAATTAAGAAGAGTGTACTTCGAAACAGGGAGGCACTCAAGTGACTTAAATCATGTCAAAATGACATACGCATTTGAATCATGTCAATACAATGCTGTTCTTTATCACTGGAGTAGTGAATGCAGACTGAGAAGTGTTGCTGGTTGCCGGACACAAATAGCTTGTTTTTAAACACATTGAAACACCACAAACACCACATTCACTACTTCAGCTATTTCTCCAATATGAGTGGAGACATTCAGGATAGCAAAATGGAGGTGAACCACTGTCTGTCTATGCCAGCTTTGTGTGAATGAACAGAACTGTGAGGTATAAATGTTAATAAGGTGATTATGTTTATAAAATAGGCTGTAGGCCTACATGTTTCACATAGCATGGACTGAGCATTTTCATACAGTCTAATTTAAAAAAAAAAAAATTCTCTACATGGTGGTCTATACAAACATGCAGAGTGAGTCACCAAACAGCAAGACTTCTAAAATCGCACAGCAGTAAGAAGTATTCAGATATCCCAAAATATCCCAAAATGCAACACAGAGGTTTCGGAATAGCATTACCACTGATGCCGGGATAGTTTTACTAGCTCTAAATGCACCCATTCCATACATTAATAACAGCAAAATGAAAGAAATTCAGCGTAGTGCTTAAGCCACACCGGCTTTCTCTGAACAGACCACAATGAGCATTGTGTTTGGAAACTGTGGAGGTGTACCACACAGACCTTGTGATTAAGCAGAAAACCTCCTCGATTATGGTCTGAGGTGTATGAAAGTTACCCCGGCACATCTCTCAACTAAGATGTAAGCATACATGTCAAAATTGGTTGGCAACAGTTGCTAAGCAGTGACTGGAAGGCTAAGGAAAATGGGGTGGGTCTTGAGATGGTTTGATTGGCTCAGTGCCTCATGTTGGCAGGCTAGTCACACCCTTTCTCTGTAGTGTGGCAGAAGTAGGACAGCGCACCCCAGGAAACTATACAGTATGCTTCTGATGAGCAGTAGCATGCAGTATCCAGTGTTGCGTATACTGGGGCAGTATGCAGTATACGGTACACACTGTGCTATATGTTATTTCAAACACAGGAAGTGAGCCTGCATCCCCAGCCACATGGTGAGCAGTTAGATCTAATTGCTTTAACGTAAATGTAACACTGAGAATTGTAACTTCTGAAAAACATATTTACTAACATGAAGCAAACTCTTTTATCTAAAATTGTGTACTACCTGTGTGGCACTGTCACCACACAGGAAGAAGGGCCTGGGTTTGATTCCTGGCTGGGGTGCCTTGGGTCCCTCCTCTGTGGTGGTTGTATGTTCTCCCCGTGTCTGTGTGGGTTTCCTCCAGGTGCTCCGGTTTCCTCCCACACCCATTAATGAAAGAAACATGATTCAATTACAGGGTCGCTCAAGGCAGTAGGATTTTAGTCAAAAGCGTTGTTGTGATCTAGCCTTGATCACCTCACTCCATACACACTGGGCTCCATTAACTTTAACAAGACCTGCATACTTGAACATCTGAGCTGTGTATGTATTATCTATATACTGTACATAAATGCTACAAGCTGTTTTAGCTGTACATCTGAACGTTGAGCTGCTATTCTCACTACCTGCACTGTAAACTTTATATATTCATGCACTGTTTACAACCACATACTTAACTGCACACCTGGCAACCTCGACATACTGTACTGTCCTACATGTACACTTACACTAAGCTTTACTTCGCTTTCCTGCATATGCTAATTGCACATATTGTAATGTGTCTTTTGTCTTTTTGTCTTTGCACTGTACTTACTATATATGCATTATCTTTTAATTACTGCACTGGAGAAATAAACTGACAGCGTTTCATTATACTGTACAACCCTGTATTGGAATAATGACAATAAAGTTGAATTGAATTGAATTGAAAATTTAATTGAAAAAGGCTGAAATGAGTTTCAAGCTCATTTGGACCAATAGGTATATATACACTTATGCTCCTTTCTTATACTACACCACTGATGCTTTGCATCCGTATGTACAGAGACTGTTTACTGAAGATTGGGCAGCCAGTAATGGTAGCACTGGTGTAACTGGTGTGACATCATGTTGTAGGAGCTCAAGACAGACTTTTCAATGACCTGTACAACCCTTCTCAGACCACAGTGTACCGTCTCTAGAGTCTACCCACATGAAGAGAAAGTCACCGGAAAGACTGATGAGAACGCCAAGTACGCTGTAATGACTGCCAAGGGAAGCCTCATGTGTGACATGAGCAACTTAAGGGAGGGATAGAGATTGCCTGCCAGACAGAGTGGGTCACTTGAGGCCTCTTGGGTGGGATGTGCTTGGATTAAGTCACGTCCTCAGTGGGTGAAGAAGCCAGTGGGGTCATGAACTGATGCTTGAGCGTGAGCAAGAAAACTTTGAACTTATAACGAGTTCATTATTAGTGGGAGAGAATTAAAAGGTAGCAGCTTAATAAGGAAAGGCAGAAACATGGAGGGAAAGTTTTGTAGCCATATGTAGCCATAGTTCATTTAAACCAAACCTTTTTCTATCATCTCTTTATTCCTTGAGGCTGTTTCTATGCCTAACACATGTAAATGATCTCTGTTCCGTTTGGCTGCCCTGTCTAGGAAAGACTACTAAATGAGCCAGATCTTTAATTTAATTTATACATGCGACAATGACATTTTTACTAGTGAAAGGTACCAGGTGATTTTTTACTAGCTAAAAAATATAATAAATAGTAGTGGAATTTTAATTCACAAAAATGTATTATGTATAAACAAGAGAAATCAAGAGAGATCAAGAGAAATAATTTTAAAAAATCAAAAATGGTAACTGAACTAAAATTTTAATTGTAATTTCAGCAAAACAGTATAATTTTTATTATGATATGAATGTATGAAAAAACATATTTATGAGTTAAACTTTAATTCATGTTGGTAAATAGGTTTCTCTAATAATAATAATATTATTATAATAAATAGTAATAAAATTAAATTCCTACAATTAAAAGTTACTTTTAAGTTTCATAACTCGGTTTTTATATACATGCCATATTCCTGATTAAGAAAGTTTGTTACATGATTAAAAGTGAAAGGATTTGCTGGGTGTGTGCTCCGGATACTAATATCTGGATACTGTTTCTTCCATTTNAATAATATTATTATAATAAATAGTAATAAAATAAAATTCCTACAATTAAAAGTTACTTTTAAGTTTTATAACTCGGTTTTTATATACATGCCATATTCCTGATTAAGAAAGTTTGTTACATGATTAAAAGTGAAAGGATTTGCTGGGTGTGTGCTCCGGATACTAATATCTGGATACTGTTTCTTCCATTTCTTTTTTCTGCCATTTCTTCTTTTAAAAATTGACAACAGCTTGTGTTACTACTTTGCTCCAGATTTATGTTCGTTAAATGTCTCCTGTGTCTTGTTGATTACTTTTTGCTGCATCTTTACCAAACAATTCACTATTGTTTGCCAGCACATCATAACTCTACTTCTGGTTACGTTTTTCTTTGTTTTTATTTTACTTTCTTACATTGTGTCTGTTTTGGCTGCCAACTGTAGATTCTCTGTGCATGGGTCTTTAATATGTATGAACTCATTTACATGTGGAATCTGATTGGCTCTTGAATAGTACGCAGGTGAAAATACCACTGTGTGCACTAATCACCACCAGGCTGACTTTATGAACAGCTCTTATTTACCATGTTGGGCATTCTCTGAGGCGTAATGCTGAGTTTTATGAGTTTGTTTTATTGTCTGTACGCATCATCAAAAGATCTGTCCGCAAGTCACTCAAAGCATCCCGGGGTTCAGGACTAAGGTAGATATAATATATAAAATAGGCAAAGTAATACTGCCAGACAGTAATTGTGCCCTGAGGCATCTAGGGACTATAATCTGTCCCTCGTTTAAAGTAGTCCAGGTTGAAACAGTCTACAACTTCAGGAAGAATGGGAAATGATGAATATGTGACTGTACAGTCATATGCAAAAGCCCTGTGTTCAAATTTCATGTTTTGCTGATGTTCTAGGTGAAATAAGTTACACATCCTCTACAGGGAACAAACTTCTGCACGTTATAATTACTGTTTATTTACTGAATTAAACATGGGGACAACAAATAAAACCTCAAATGTGGCCTGTGCACAAGTCATTTCTTTCCAATGTGTTAACAAATAAATAGTACTAATGAACTAAAAAAGTCTTTTTGAAGCTTAACTTAATTCACTCAATAAATCAGGTTATTAGCAAACTTATGCAGAAAAGCTAGTTCGCACCTTTATTACTTCAAGATTGGACTATTGTAATGCCCTGCTTTCTGGTTGTTCCAGCAAAAGCCTTACTAAGCTCCAGTTAGTCCAGAACGCTGCAGCCAGAGTCCTTACGAGAACTAGAGAATTTGTTCACAGCCCAGTCTTATCAACATTGCACTGGTTGCCAGTTAAATTCCGCATTGTGTAAAAAATTCTTCTTCTTAAATATAAAGCTCTAAATGGCCTCGCCCCTCAGTACCTCAGGGAACTTCTCGTACTATGAACCGACACGTGAACTCAGATCGCAAGGTGCAGGCTCACTATTAGTTACATCAGGGGGCAGAGCCTTTTCATACAAAGTCCCCCAGCTTTGGAATAACCTTCCAGTTAGTGTGCGGGACTCAGACACAGCCCTAATCTTCAAGTCTAGGTTTAAACCTACCTGTTCAGATGAGCCTTTGATAATTAGTTTCCCTGCTAACTGCTAATACCACATAGTGCTCTGAGTCCTTCTGTCAGAGCTAATTGTCTGTGTGTTCTTCTTTGCTGGAGCTGAGTTACTGCTCAAATCTCTGCGGTCTGCTGTGGCTCTATTGCCCATCCTCTGCGCTCTGATGCCGTTGCTTCACCTACCTTGTCTGGGTGCCACTTCCTTCCTGCTGACCATTTCGCCTACCATGAAGCTTCTCCCTGTCTAGTGCTGTGAGGGGGTCTCACCTGCAACCTGTGCGCTAATTGACAATCATGCTATTTAAACCAATGATCCAGCTATTTAATCACAGACAAATCTGACATTCCCTGCCTCTGAAACTCTCAACGCTTCTTCTATTCATTCCTTATAATGCTAAACTCGGATCCTGTTGCTGTCTGTTGCTATCTGGGGACAACCTGAAAAGGATGGGTTCCCCCTTTGAGTCTTGGTTCCTCTCAAGGTTTCTTCCTCTTGCCCTGAGGGAGTTTTTCGTTGCCACTGTCGACTTTGGCTGGATTCTCTGTAAAGCTGCTTTGTGATTACATCTGTTGTAAAAAGCGCTATATAAATAAATTAGACTATTTACATACACTCATCAATGAAAAAATATATAGTTGCACCCAGAAGGAAGTGTCGGATTGTAATGCTATTGGGAGGAAAGATAAAGGTTACCAGTAACAATAAATGATGATAAATTTAGGGTGATATGGGAAATATTTAGTGAGCTAAAGTAGTGAAGTAAACATTGGCTTTCTATTACTGGCCCTTTAAGCTCTGCATGATTATATTCAGGCTTTTCCCAGGTAGTTTATTTCATCCTAACTTTCTGTATCTGCTTGCATACTGTATACTGTATATCTCCATGACAAGGATGCTTTTTATTCCTTTTGCAGTGATCATGAGGCTAAGTGCTCTGATGAATTACCAAACAATCGATAACCTGCTTTAAAGACTCTTAAGTTTTCTAATGAAATACTGCCCAGTAGTTATTTATACCTTTGCTGCTCCTTAAATTTTACCACCCCAGTGACACCTTTAGATGAGCGGATTTGCCTGTGGAAGATTAATGAGGAATACTAAAGCCTTTGTGCAGTGGCTTTAAGCTCAAGTGCAAAAAGCTACTGACGCACGGCAGCGGCAGGCATGGTCTTTGGTGATTGCTGAGGTGTTTCAAAAGGGTTTTTGAAGGCACTTCTGGAACAGTTCATATCAGGGTTTTTTCAGTATATGATAACAGCATTACAGGCAATGTTATTTGCATACTGCGCTTTGCAGATCTGATTTCACTTATACATATGTAATGTAAAATGTAATGTGTCTGGTTTTTTTTGCTGCAAGAACCAAGACTAGACCAAAGACCATGTTCATGTTCTTAGAGTCAGGGTGCTGATGCAAGATCAGATTTCACGTTTAATTAACTATGGCTTTATAGACCAGGACATATCCTAGATTAGCACTAAAGCCATTTTTTACAGCACGGTACTGGCTTGATTCAACACAACCTTATGTCCCCAGGCTGGGTGATGTTCCTGATGGCTTATTGTGGTGTGAAAGTTTTCAGTTCCTGAAATTCTGCTGCTACTGTTAAAACATAATGTAGTGCTTCTGGGTTAACACAGCTATCATGTATGATACCCACTAGTAAATATTAGTTATGATTTTCCTGGCTAAGTAACTGCAAGCAAGCTAAAAGGTGCAGTTCCATAACTTTTTTACTTTATGAGTAAATATTGAAATAAACTGTTTCAAGTTTAAAACAGCATTAAATAAGTGCTTTGGCTTCCCTGATTAGACTAGCCAGATAGCTTAAGTAGTTAGCACTGGATGGTCTAACATTGCTATTGTTAACTAACCCAGCTACACCTCACTCTGCTGTGTCAGGACATGTTAGCTTCTTAGCGTACCCTCTTGCATAACCTTTGAGTAAACAGAGTAATCTTGTCATCTAGACACTGACGGACTGGACTCATTTTAGTAGCCCAAGTTCAGAAGTCTTTTATCATACCACTATGATGGCTAGCTACATTGAAGGAGTAATATAATAATCTTAATATATATTATGTATTAATATTATTTTATTATTGTTATTTTTGTATATTTTACTCATGTTATTATTCAGAAACAGAACACACTATCTTCATACCTTTGGAACCATCTGTATAATCATATAGAAACAGTAGGATCCATAAGTCTAAGCCCATTAGTGAAAATGCTATTTTGCATTCAGTAGTACATTATCCTTTATTACACAGCATATTTATTAGCTAAATAATTACAGTGAAAATTGGAATCTTTCAAACATTTTTACATACATCATAGATAAATATTACTAATATTTATATCTGGCACAGTACCCTGTATGTACATGTCACATTTTATTTGATGACTGCATGCTCGAACTGATTTGGGTTTCCTAGGTTTTTGCAATAGCCTCTGATCAGTAGATCAAATCCTTCTGAGGGTCGTCTGAGCACGCTCTTTAATGAAGGAGATTAAAATTAAAGGAAAAAAATCTGACCTTTTGGCACAAAGCCCCTAACATGGTCAGTTTCACAAATTTACAGAGTTGTGGTAGTGATCTAGACATAATTCAAGACACGGAATAATCATTGCAATAAACATTTTAACTTGTCAGTCTGACTTTTTTTTTACAGTTCTAAAACTTTTGTTAACTTATGATTATTTCAAGGTTTAAATGACACACAAATCCTACATTTTCAGTGTAGTCACAAACTGTCACAACCCACTGTATGTGACTTGTAATCTTGTAATCAAAGTGATAAATGGAATATATATATATTTCAATGGAACTAAAAGCTATAAAAACTCCACTTCTCTGCCTGATCAAGACTGTGTGTGCTATTCAGGCTACACTGTGCATTTCAACATTTACTTTCTTTTTTAATTCTTCTTATTTCTGTTCAAAGCTTTTATTCAATTTGATGTAAAACTACTGGATTATGGAGGAAATTAGTTCAACCAAGAGTGACTACAATAACCATGATGGAGCTGAAATTTTCCATCTTAAATGGAGCAGCAATGGAAGGGAGAAGGTAAATAAAAACCTGGCTAATATGTTGCCAACTTCAACCTTCTGCCACTGCTGTGGTGTTTGTGACTAATGTGAGGAGTTTGGAATATGGCCATCTAAAAACCATCAGCATTCGCAAGAGTTTAGCCCTGTGGCTAAGTGGTTATGAGAAAAAATAAGCTTTTGCCAACACTAATTTAAAATGATGAGAATTTAAAATGATAAGAAGCATTAATATTAATAATAGTACAATATTAACAGTACAATACAACTGTAAAAAAAATTGACAGCAGAATCAACCATGTTTTGATTTCCAATGGTTGGAGTAGAGAAAATAAGGTCACTCTTGGCCTTCAGGAAGCCACTGATTGTGAACATTAGGTATAGTCTAGCTGGGTTTCAGTCAAATGGAAAACAGTGGCAGCAGCTCCATGCCAGGACTCTTAACTAAAAGAGTCTCTGTAAAACTACTACATAAATGGTAAAATATGTTAGTGTCAAGTTTAAAATTTAATAACTTTAATAACATTTAATAACATTTTTCAGGCATGTATGCCACTGTATACTACAATCTGTTGCTCTCCCAAGCAAGAGCCTCATATGGAAAGTACAAGTCATATCTAATCACATAGAACTACCTAACTGATGTGGTCAGTGATCAAGCTGCATTCTGAATTAATACAGTCAGTGTAATGCGTTCATAGTAATTAATGTTAGAGGGTGTAATGAACCAAATTCCCTGACCATTGTTCCTGTAAGGGTGATTTAGCTTGTCAAATGATCAAATTAGACATCTGTAGAGAGTACTAATTAGAGAACTGATTAGGGAGAATTACCCTTAATATGCAGATGAAACCATGTCATGTTCTAAACCTTCATAAATATAATTGAATATACATGTCATTCTTACACAATTTGGTGGTCCGTCTTATTGTTATGCTTCACACTGTGAAAAAAATATTTAAGCAATAAGTCGTGATAACTTCCTTTTTCATTTATCTTATTCCACCAAGTTACATTTTGTGAGTTAAACTAGATTTTATGAGTTTTCAGTCTTTCAACTAAAGTTTTGAACTTGACACTGTGAGTACTTAGCAATGCAAGTTTAAAGTAAGTACAGATGACTTATTAACATGAATTTTTGTTTCTTGTCACAACTAATGGCTTCAACTTACTAATTTACTCTAAGTTAAAAGAAGTATTGACCACTTGTTACATCCAATTGGCTCCTAACTACATCTATTTGCATATTCTTTTACACATCCTCTTTGTGTTGTCTTCCCCCCGGTCTATCGTTCATTGTGTTCCATCTTTTCTTTTATTCCAAGTAAAACAGCTGAGCCACATTGCTGTCGGCTATAAATGCAAGTTAACCTCAAAAAAGTGAACTTTGGGAGTTGTTGGATTGTAGAAATCCATCTAAACCCAATTCAATTCATTTTCTGCCATGGTCGACTTCAGCTTGTGTAACTTAAACTGAAGGAGAGGAAAAACAAAACAAACAAGATGAGGAAAACAATATGCAAATAGATGCTGGCAGGAGCTAATGGGAGGTAACAATCTGCCAATGCTTCCATTAGCTTAAATAGTAAAGTTTAAGCCAATAATTGAGACAAGTGACAAAACCTCTATTCTATTTACCATTCCTGGTCTTGCAAGCTGCAAGTGAGGGATATTGCTGGTTTATTAGAAAGCATAGACATTTTTGAAGGGGGCAGAGGCTCAAGGGGGGAAATGCATTCTGCATAAAGCTATAAACTTTTGAGGTGTCTATAATTCTTTTAGGGTCCTTTCCTTATATTGGCAGAAATGCTGAGGGGACAGGAAAACCTCAGAAATGACACGCATGCTTTACGTCATTACTGTCGGACGGTTCTGTGCTAACACACCAGAAACCTTCCTTAATGAGTATATGGGTAGCTGTCCTAATATGCTCCTCACTCAGAATCCCTAAATCTTCGGCAAGCAATGAAACTTGATTAAGATTCTCGAAGCATCCACTGCACGTCCACTACGGGCAAGAAGCTGAATAATTCCACAACTCTCCAAAAGCAGTGAGGCTGTACTGGTGCGTGATCCCTACCCTGAGCTGTCGAAAGTAACTACGATCTTTTCAAACTTAAAGAAACATTTCCTCTACCCAGGCCTTCACCTCCTGAGAGACTCCTGAGAGAGCTTTCCCAGAGTTGTAATACTGACATTTGTGTCTAATTGATTAATGCTTTATATAAGGTTTGTCTGGCTTTTGGAGTCAAAATAGTACAGAATAATACGTTTTGGTTTACCATTCAGTGGATGGTAGTTTATAACACATGTGAGTGTGAAGAACCTTTTTAAAGGTTTTCCCAGAACAATCAACCCTAGAGTCATCTAGGAACGTTTTGTACGATTTGTAAATGTAGCAATTTTCATTCAAGAGTTCAACCCAGTCCAAATCATGGTTTTTACCTGGCTTTACCTGGCTACCTGAGGTAATATGTTCATTAATGTAAAGGTTAAGTCAGTGTTACTTCACAGTGTTACTTCAAGCATAGAACTTGCTTTCAGGTGGTAGAACTCCATTGGAATAAAAAGTTTTGTACTAATCCTGAGAGTTATTTGAAAGCTGGGCTGCATCTAGTATTCAATAAATGTGATCATTAAAATGTTCAGTGGTAAAGCCATTTGAAGACCTGACACTTCTAAGAAATCCATGCACTTCTGCAGGAATACAAACATTCATCTATCTGGCTAAATGTTAGTTTGTCCACACAGCTGTGAGCTCTGTCCATTGTACTTTGGAGATAAGCATGACTGCTGAGATTTGAGCTATCCAATTTGAGATGACAGGTTGTTTTAACAAGTGCAGTCCAAATAAATTTCTGAGGGCAGGCAATGAAAACAGCAAAAACTTAACCTTCATCAGTTATGTACCAGGGCTTGCACAGACAAGTTGACTTAAATGCTCTGTTAGAAGACAAGTGAGGAGCTTGGTTTTTGGGGTCCCTATCTTTGCTGATCTACAGTGCTTTAAAGATTAGATATTGAATGTTGTTATCTCTATCATGTGTCCCTGGAGAGGGGGAATAACCCGATAGTCATGTTTGAGGCTGGTGGTACTTGAAGTGTGTCCCTCTAAATTTCTCTGGCTATCGGGACCTCTGCCAAATGCTGCCGAAGATGTTTGGCTTTCGGAAAGATAGCAATGCAATCCAGCGCTCATTGGACACTTCATGCTCCTGACCAGTGGAGTTTGGCTTTGTCATGGATTTTAAAGTGGCTTGATGTGAAGCATTCCCTTCTCCTGTGGTTTTGTAATGATCAACAGACTTAACTTGATGCTCGTAAAAGCAAAGCCAGGTATATTTGGAAGATTGGCAAAATCAGGTCAAAACCAAACAAAGCAATCCAACCAGCAAACAAGTTTAAAGGGAAAACAAAGTACAAAACAGATTCAAAACCAGATGAGCAAATGAGATAGACAAGAGAGAGAACACTCGGTATGCAATAAAGTGGTAATACTTGGCAAGGAACTGAATTAAAAAAAGGAGGCATATGAGCAAACAAACAGGTATGTGTGGTTAGAACTCAGAAGATGATGATCGGGAAAAAAGTTTGTGATTGGCCCCTGACGGACATGTGACGCAGACTTCATGGGGTGGTTGATTATGGGAAATTATGGGAGTTCGGGAGATCGGAGGTGGAAGGAGAACCTGGAAGCGTGACAGTTATTTATTAATGAAATCATCAGCAATTAGTCAAGACTGACTCAACTTTCATCACACAATTTCTACCAATTACATGGTTCAGTGTGCTCTGTTTGCATTGACTGCTATGAGAATGAACTGTTTCCACCACTGACTGAATGCAAGTTCAAAAAGATAACATTAGGTATGGTGCATTCTTAAGAATTGCAAATAAGTGAGGCTGTAAATGCCTACACTGTTAACCCGATTTGGATGTGAATGCCCTCAGTCTGGATGTAAATGTTCTGCAGGTCTGCATTTTGAGCTCATAGTCATTATTTAACAACTCTAATTTGCTGCAGTAGACAGCTAAAACCACAACTCCTTTGTCAATGTCTAAATATTTATGGACCAGACTGTCTAAAGGCTTATTCTAAGAAGTGTTGTGAAAGGCTTATGATTGCTGCCCTTACGTAAAGTGTTACCATGTCTATGATCATTCTGATTTTCTCTACAGACCCTATTATTCCACATGATCAACATTCCTCTGATCATTTGCCACTCGGCTGCGGACGTGACGTCAGCAAGGACAGACCTTATTGCTGCACATGCTTTCCATTCTGACTCATGCTGTCATGTTGGTATCATACTTTGCAAGTGAAGTATGCCTCGGAATAGAGTTTGAAAGCAATTTAAGCAATTGACATGTTTAGTCCCACTTTTGTCTTGGTGGAGACCGTAGTCAGTGCCAAAATGAACTGTTTGTTGTTATGCGTCACATGTCCAGAAGGCCTGGTGTCACTCCACCTCCAACCTACTGCAAAACTCTGCAGGAACTGTGTGAGAATATTCATGCTGCATAGGATGGATTATAAATATTGCCCATATCAGTCTAAATTTATCATCATTTATTGTTCCTGGTAACATTTATCTTCCTTCCAAATAGCATTCCTTCCAACACTTCCTTTTGAGTGCAACTGTTTTATTCAGAATCAGAATCAGACTTTATTGGCCAAGTATGTTCTTATGTACAAGAATTTGTCTTTGGTTACATTGATGATAAGTGTACTAAAAAGCTTCTGTGCCAATAAAAGAACCGAATACACTACCAGTCGGAAATTTAGATACAGCCAATTAAATGGATGTTTTTGGTTGTCATGAAGACTCTACAGGCTTACACCTAACATTTCCAACTGATGAGATTCCTGAAAAAATAATATCCTGATATACCATATATACTCTTGATGTATCACAATATAATATTTTTGCCACATTGACACATGTAATATATGTTAAGTTGTGCAAAAAAAATGTAATCTATTTTTTGCACAGTTTAAAGGCTCTAGTTACTCTTTCAATCTTATCAACCTCCATTGCAGGAAAGCTGTTTCATCCTATTGTAAAGTTCCATTTTGGAGTTTTTTAAGGTGACTGCATAATTCCATTAGTGCTATTTTATAGGTTTCACTTTTATTCTAAAGCAAAGCATTAGGCTAAAAATCAGGAAGCCTTCTATGACTAGTAGTACACTTTTGACTGGTACTGTATATTAGCCAAAACCCATCATTTGAAAGAGTGTATAGGTCCAAAAAAACAAGACTGAAATCAACAACAATCCTTTCAGGAAGCATGCAGAAGTGAATATTTGTTAAAAACTGTATTTGGAGGAAAGGATCATTATTTGGATCAGTAAAGGATTTGAATTCCAGAAGAGCATGTTGTGGTTCACATCAGTGCATATGTGTCTCTCTTTACATTGATCTTGAGCACGAGAAAGGCAAACATCATTAATGACACTTCATCCTTCTTCCTCTGTGGATTCCTGCCCGTTCTTTAGTCATTATCAGGAGTGGCATATAAGGAGTTTAATGTGAAATATCACTTAAGCCCATGAGATAGTCCAGAGTTCTCCAGTGGCTCACTTGAGCTGCACAAGTCTGAAACTCATCACTTTCTCCTTTTTCTCCCTTCCACTGAGAATAAAGGAAAGCAATATCTGGAGAGTGGGCTCAATCATGTACATGACTATTGAAAAAGAAGGGAAAAAAATCAGTGTGGTATATTCAGAGTACACTGAGTGGACTGCATTTTGAATTTAAGGCCTCTATTATATACAGGGGGCTGAATGCCACAGTCATCTTGTTTGGAGAAATTTAGACAGACGCTAATGGGACCATGATTTGTCAGCAGTGCCCTAATTTTAAGCGGTTAACTGGCATGATTTAATAGAATATGCTTTTCAATTATTATGTGTCTGTGTCTATCTGTTCATGTTCACAATTATGGGCTATATTCTACAAACAACATCAGATAGGTGAGGAGCGTGAAAATGGAGGGGTTTCAAATTATCAGAATAATTGAGCTGTAGAATCTATGCTCAAAGAGTCAGCTTACGCTTTTGAATAGATTCAATTTATGGTGTTTGTACAGCATTCCTTCAAATAGGATTTGAATGAATAGGGGAATGCCCACTTAGAGTAATTTCACTTATGTAATGCTTATACCTCGACCTCTTTTCCACTACAGTCAGTGTACAATCTGTAGCCAAATGTTTTAGAGCACTCCTGTTACGTTACAATCATACAAGAATGCTAGAAACAACTTACCATATACCATAGCTACAGTGTATTACAGTAAGTGGACAGCATAATACTATTCAGCCCTCATGGTTTCACGAACCACACCCAGGCATGAATACTGCCAGACCTGCTGAATCTAAACAACAACTAAATAGAACCTGTCATTTATTTCTATTAGACTAAAAGGGGTTACAAAGCCATTGCTAAGGCTCCGAGACTCCATCAACTACAGTGAGCACCTTTATCCACAAATGGAGAAGTAGTGAACCAATGTGCTCCGATGACTCATCTAGGAGGCCACAAAAGAACCAATGCAAACATCTAAAGAGCTGCAGCACTTACTTGCCTTTGTTTGGGTCAACATATACAAATCCACAATAAGAAAGACACTGGACAAAAATGGCATCCATGGCAGAGCTACAAAGTCCAAACCACTGCTGACCAAAAAGAACACAAAGCAAAATATCTTGATGATCCCCAAGATGTTTGGAATTAATATTCAGTGGACTGATGACGTTTTATAAGACATGGGTCCCATTTACATCTGGTGTAAAGCTAACAACACATTTAACCATAAGAACATCATACCAACAGTCAAATATGGTGGTGGTAGTGAGATGGTCTGAGGCTGCTTTGCTTCTGTAGAACCTGGACAACTTGATGACCATGAATTCTGCTCTCCTAAAGCTCAAATGCAGCTTGGTTAAGCAGCAGGACAATGATTCAACCTGCACAAGCAGTTCACCTCTCAATGACTCAAAAAAACAAAATGAAGGAATCCCATTGAGATGGTCTGGGAAGACCTTAAACAGGTGGTTCATGCTCTAAAAAAAAACCTCCAATGTAGCCAAATATGGGCCAAATATTTCCTCCACAGCGATGTGAAAGACCCACTGCAAGTTATCGCAAAAAATGTCAGATTGCAATTTTTTTTTTCCTTAGGGGTTTTACATAAAGTGTTTACTCGTGTTGTATAAACGATTGCTTAACTGAAGACACAATAAATAAATAAATAAATACATAAACACAATAATAAACAAAGAAACCTTACTTTTACTCACTTTAATAATTAGAATGGACACACAGAGGTCATGCTGACTGTTTAAATACAAGAGAATGTTGTCCCACTCTTCTTTGAATTGTTTTAATTAGGCCATATTGGAGGGTTTTCTAGCATGAACTGCCTGTTTGAGGTCTTGCTACTGCATCTCAATGAACCTACTCAGTGTATGCAAACATTGAAATAAAAACTGGTCTGCAATTAAAAAGATGGGTAATGACAGTCATCTCCTGGCTGAGCATTTGGGCCATTCTGAACTGTAATTGAAGCACAAACAAATAAATAAACATAGGAAACAGAAACTTAATGCTTAATGCAACTTGAACGGCTCCCAGAATCTGTTCTAAATTCTGAATCACTTGGGTTTTAACAATGTATTCAACACATAAGATTAATCAATATGGAATACGTTAAATGTTCTCTCAAGTTCAATTATTTAAACTGGGGATTAGCTTTAGGGGAGCAGCTGTTTGAGCATTGCCTTCAATCATTCCAATTTACTCTAAGAGGTTTAAACAAAGTCTTTATTTGGAGCACATTGCCAAGCAATTTAAAAAGTCGGTCATGGCAGGATTTTCCCCCATTTTTTTTTGCTCTGCAGAATGATAACTATGCCGTACAATAATGTGCATTAGGTCGACACGTATCTGATTCCATTGTTTCAGTGATTCACTATTGTATTATTCTGTTATTGCCTATTACAATGTCTTTTGTAACACATAACACATAAATCTTACGAGCTTGCTTGCCATCCTGCAAAGTCAAGGATAACACTCTAATCAATGTCAAGCATGAGCGAATTGGCGTTCATGAGGTCAAGGAAACACTGGGGTGGCTTGTAGAGACTTTCAGAAATATAATCACCTTCATTCACTATTACATAATATAAATGAATCTAGCTTGGCCTATTTGGTGGGCTGTGTCACTGCACACAACAGTTAGGTACATGGTGTCACAGCCCAATAGGCCAAGCTAGATTCAAAGATACATACTAATGTAATTATGATTTATACAGTGCTATTCTGTTCTGAATCACAGTTTTCATAATATTAAACCAATTTCATGCTCCCAACTTTGTGCGAACAGTTTGGGGATGGCCCCTTCCTGTTCCAACATTTGGAAAGCCTTCCCAGAAGAGTTGAAGCTGTTATAGCTGCAAAGGGTGGGCCAACATCATATTAATCCCTATAGATTAAGAATGGGATGTCACTCAAATTCATATGGGTGTGAAGGCAGACAAGCGAATACTTTTGGCAATACAGTTTATCATGATATTATGTGAAACAGCATCATTAGTGAAACAACATCACATGAAGGCAGAGAGTGGGAGGAGCTATAAAGCAAAATAACAACAAAAACACATGGCAGAGAATAAAAAAGGTGTATGGAACCTTTTTATTTCTGCAAAAAGACACACAACAGTAACTTCTCATTATAATAAAATGTCTCCTCTTACATACTTACATTAGTTGTATCAACTGATAGTGTAGAATCTACACTATCATTGGCACTAATAGTGACTGATTGTTTTGTTTTTTTCTGGTTTGTTGGTTTGTCTGACAAAGTGGCCTTCTCCGGTCTACAGCATCACCAAAGTAGCCAGACTAATAGACCTTTCACCATACACTTCAATAGGCAAAAAGGCATGTTTGTTCTAAAAGCTCCATTGCTTTCAGCCCTAACAGTCAATCAGACATGACTGTAATTGTAAGTCAGGCAGTTTTCCAGAGGTGAAACAAGGTTTCTGGTCAAAATGCATTGACTCTGCCTGAGAGTTAGCATTCAGTCAATCTTTATAACAGTATTTAGGCTGGTGTAATAATGATAGCACCCAACGCCCATCCCACCTATACAACAAGCGAAAGTCTACATTCAACACTTGTCTCGCCCTATGCTCAAAAGTAGTTTTTGGTCAGGTTCCATCTTTCTATTATGGGGTCCTGAGAACAATGATGACAACAACAAGGGAATGAATTGTTATGGATGCAAACGGTTCTCTCTCCAGCCTGTAGATTTTGTATTTCCTGCTTTATCTATGTAGGCCATCACTGTACTTATCGCAGGTGTCCACGGAGATGTAGTACCTGTCAGGGTAGTGCACTGTGTTTTATTGTTTTGGCCTCCAAGACGTGTTCCTCCTTGGGAACCGCAAGCTAACTTTGAATTTGACTTTCAAATTCAGGGTTGGACTGTCAGCTAAATCTGACTCGGCCTTGTGCATACAGTGACGCACATACTGTACTTAACAATGCTAAGCAGAGAAATGCTGTGGAATATATGAAACTTTCAAAATGCTGCATGTCAAGCTTCTGTTGTTAGCCACTCTTGCACAGACCTCCTTGAAGTCTCATTTATTAATAGTAAAACCAGAGGACATGTTTGTCTTGCACATTTTAATCACTCGAGTGTTTTGAAATTGTTAAACATCCCTCGAGGCTCTATCCATTAAATTCATGGTTTATTCCTCTTAGTCCCGCAGAGAGTATTAAGGTCATGGCCTGAAATATGTGTTTATTGTAGACTGGGCATAAATTATCATAGCTGCCAGAGCCCAACTGTTATTATAACTGTTATTATGAGCCGTTCGCTGTAAAAACAAATAGGCTCATGGTCTTCCAGTGATTAACACATTGCAATAAAATATACAGTTCCACATTATATTAAATGTCTTTGCTCATGGTGTACTAATTTGTAATACCCAGTAATTATCTTCTTTTTTTAAAGTGTATCTTCTACAAACTGTGGAATAATTGCTGTGTAACAAAGAAATCTGATTAACCAGATTTTAAAGGTAAATTGACTGCTGCTGTATCTGTGTAAAGACCATTACATTAAACCAGAAGTTTGGTTAGATTGCCATGTCACAACACAAGCATACTGCTATGTAAGAACTCTCATAACATAATTATATGTAATTAGACACAATTGTGTAATAAGAAGCAGCAGTTTACCATATTGGACATGTGTAAGTACGTAAGATATACTTGTGTAATTGCATGAGTAAGTTGATGTACACGTGTATCTGTAGTCTTGTAATCCACCTGCAACAGTGAATACGTCACCAGTAGTTAAATTGTTATTACATTAATTGTTAATGTGTAACTACATAGTTATAAGACACACTTCAATAATACAATGTTGGAACAAATATATTCTTATATTAGTATAATAATTATATAATACTATTATATACATATGCAATTGCAGTAATGTAGTAGTATTTGTTCCCATTATATTAGTGTCAGTAGTAGATATGTTATTATATGTTAGTTACACATTAATAATACAGTTATTAGAGATAATACATGTCTCTATAATGTATTATAAAACAAATGTACTATTATATTATAAAACATTCTAAACATTCTTTTATGATTCTGATAAACAGTTACCTATATAATTCCACAGCAATTAGATTGCAACATATACAATTGCATTTACATAGTATTTATATATGCACAGTGTCAGTAGTAACTATGTAGTTACACATTACTAGTGCAGTTATTGGAGACAATAAAACGTGGAAACAAATATATTGCTAAATAAATGTGATTACATTAATCACATATGTAATTCCATGTTTACAGATTACAATTTACAACTTTGTCCTTTTTCAGACTTAAACATAAATGTGGCATTGATTGAAAGTTTAAAATCTACACTTTTTACAGAATTCTCTCTGCTTGCTTCAATGAGTTGTGAGGGAGAAACACATGGTGCAATTCAATATTACTTACTTCTCAATTTATTCTGTTTAAAGAGAACCATGTCATGGGCATACTTCAATTTAACTGTGCCTATAATTCAAAAGACTGACTACGCGTTTAAACCACAAAGTAAATCCGGGCTGGCCCAAACCCTGTGCAAGAATTCATTCAAAGAGTAGCAAAATCTATGGCTTTCTATGAAATTGAAGGATTAATGAAAGGAAGCCAGTGTTAGTGCTCTGAGATGTGACCAACTTCTGATTCAACGGTAAATTTGAGCCTCAAGAAGTAGATGATGAGACTCTGCCTGGATGAAAGTAAGAAGAGAAGGGTTAGCAACGAGTGCCATCAGTGTGAAATGCAGCTTTGTGCTTTGGATGAACACCTTCATCTTTCCATCAAGTTTGGTTATTGCAGCGAAAAAAACATAGTCTAACATAAGTCAGGTATGAGAGGATCAGACCCACACAAGTTTTTAAACACCTCACTGTCACTGCTGGACAGAGAGCAGTCCACTGACCAAAACAGTGTCCTGTGGGTCCCAAACTCAGCACTGGCAGCAGCACTGCTGTGTCCACTCACTGTCCACTCCATTAGACAGTCCTACTTTGTTGGTCCACCTTTTGTGTCAAGTCAGAGACGATAGCTTGTCTGTTGCTGCACAGTTTGTGTTGGTCGTCTTCCAGTCCTTCATCAGTGGTCAGAATGTTTTAAAAACTCCAGAAGCATTGCTATGTCTGATCCATTGATCCCCCTGACCACTGAGGAACAGGGTAATAAGGGGCTAACAAAGTATGTAGAGAAACAGCTGAACTGTCGTCTAAGCTAGGGTTGGAGGGGCTGGTGCATGATGCTCATGACATGGGCATAGTGACAATTAGGCTAATGCGTGTCTGTTCCAGAGTAGCCCATTCTGCTACCAGTGCGTTTACAAGCAGTGAGTGCACAACTGAACACCTTTGTCAGTAGATGTTGAAGGACTGTCTGGATGCAAGTTCTAGCTTGTAAATACAAGGAAAGGAAAGCTAACCACTAATTGAAAAACTGGGTGAGGACACATTTTTCATTTTCCTTTTTAAGCTGAGCTAAATTCTCTAATTCTGACCTTTTTGTACAACACAAAAGCAAGAGCCACAATCAAATCACGAAGCTCCTGCATTCACACTTCGACAAAAATGAGTTGAACTGGGCATATTACCTCCCACCCTCCTACTGATTTTACATCCTATTGATTTTCCCCAGTACTTCCATTATGGGCTTAGATGTAGTTGAATTGCTCTGTGAAACCATTTCATTTTAAAATCCATTGCCGGCTGTGTAGCCAGGTGTGGGTCACTGTAGGTGGGTGGAATTAATATGGGCATTATATGGATAAAGTGGAAAGTGGCATTAGGCGAGAGTTCCCTCTGGCTGTTTAAAGGCCGGCATATGGTGTTTGGAAGATTGGGAGCCAGCTATGTATCGGCTCCCCAGCTAACAACCTGTCTTTGAGATGTGAATTGCAGCAGTGATGGTTCTTTGCCATTTATCTGTACAGGCCAGGCTCTCCCTTCTCCTATTGTGCTGTCTGCTTCTAGCTCATTGTTGTGTTAGTTTGTAATGCCCAGTGTCCGTTCTGAAGACAACTCTGACATTCAGAACAGAAAATAGCTTATTTATTCCAGAATAAGGAATATAGCTGTTTATCTCAGTGCTGAATTATTGCTGTGTAAATAGAGTCCATTTAGTGTTATATATCACAAATGGGGAAAAACTGAAACATTAGTATAATATGTATAATGTACTGTATATACTATCATTCAAACATTCAGAAGCCCTTGTCATGTTAATAATTGCAATCATTTCAATCAATAATACCTTACACAGGGTAGATGTAAATACTGAGATTTAGACAGCAGGCCATATTTTAAGTTCTCATTACCTCACTCATCTTCTAAACTGCTTAATCCTTTGTCCCAGCATTCCCAATCTCAATGGTTGCATTATTCAATATATATTTATTGAATGCGATAAATACATTTATAATTATGTATCTAAAAATGACAAATAATATAATGAATTTTATTTGCTCTCTAACTCAAAATTTAAAGCACATTACATCCTTACGGTATAGTTGCAGTGCATAAACCCCTCATTATAAAGTGGCCCTTATGTCTGTGCTATCATTCTGGCTCTCTCGTTTTAGGTAGGCTTTTATATCTGGGCCTGTCTACCGAGTGGGTAAGTGCATGTGTGGTGCAGACCAAGAAAACGATACAGGAACATAACGCTCTGGAAAGTGGGATAATCTTATCAAAATACTCTGTGGACAATGGACAGAAGAAGGCTTGCACCAGCAACATGAAGGATCTGGGAGACTGCCCTTAACACCTTATCAACATTGCCAAAGACTACAATGGTGTCATGCCAGACTGTCATGGAGCGACTCCATGCTGAGACATCTAGTATGTTGTGTTAGCAAACATGACTGCGCAATGCCATGCTGAGAGACACTACTTCTGTATGTGTAGTTCAATAAATATTGGCCATATCGGTCTAAATTTGTCATCAGTTATTGTTCCTGGTAACATTTATCTTCCTTCCACATAGCATTGCTATTGGACACTTCCTTCTACCTGCAACTAATTATTTCATGATGAGTGTGTGTGTGTGTGTGTGTTAATATACATATATATAGCTTTTATATATATATATATNGTGGGTAACACCCCATTTACATACATCGTCCCTTACAAATAAATGTATGTATATATATATGCATGTGTATGCATTTTTGCATTTATATATATATATATGTATATATATATATATATATAGCTTGTTACTGTACATTTAGATGTTGCATGTGTGTTTAAAGCTGACAGTTGGAGAGGGCTATTTCCCTTTCGTTTCTGCCATGCCGTAAGCCTCTTATCTAGACAGGTGTCGGGAGGAGGCAGTGGAGGTGAAGTGAATGGTTCTTTGAGGACTGCTTGCTTGTCAATCAGGGCAGGACGCTTTGATCATTACATTGTGTGCGAAGTTAACCCTACTGACCTCATCTCGGCCACTCTCTGCCAAATTCTCAGCGTCTTTGACTTACTCATGGTGGAGCCGTCATGGCAATGGAACATAAGCTTGACCTCACGTTCCTCCGGCCTCTCAGGGGTAAGGTGGGAGAGAGGGGGCTGCTGAGATGTAAGTGCCTGAACGAGTGTATAGACATCATGTGAATGCATTTGGGAGAGCGAGAGATGGGAGGAAACACATTGCTTTTCTGTCAGACTAGTACGGTTCAAAAAGCCTGATTTGAGCAGGTTAAGGTTGTGCCAAAACACAATATTGCCTGTTGCAATGCAAAGAACGTACCTCTGCATACTGTTCACCTAATAATGTCCTCAGCTGCTTCAGGAATTGCTATCAAATTGCCTCCAGTTTACAAAAATATAGAATGTCACACTCAACCACTGAGGTTGGCACTCAGTATCCTAGTATTCTCCCTTAAAAGGAAAGGCGCCAAAAAGAGCTCTTTGGAGTGATGCCATAGCAGATCCACTTTTGGTTCCCTAAATAATTTTTCAGTTGTTGTTTGAGAGTCTAACTCCATTTATTGTAAAGATTCTATATGCCTTTAGACCAGTACTGCAGCCAAAATAAAAAATGGAACCATCTGTTGTGAACATGATATAGCAGTGGCAGTGTCTACTGATGATGTATCCTGGAGGTGGGAGGAACTTTTACAAATGTACAATATGAATGAATGATTAAATAAGTAAATAAATAGATAGTTCATTGGGTAAATTGTTGTTTTCTGTTTTTATCAGCATTGCTGGTTTTATTAGAAGTGTACATATTGTACATGTCAATTTATAGAAGCATTTTGTCAACTGGAACCAAATTCTTCAAAGACCCTGTAAAAATAAATTACACTGGAGTTAACATGTGAGCTGAGGAGCTCCAAATTGCACAAAACAATACACGAAAAGAAAGTGGCCTGGCTACAAGCCTATGAATGTTCTCCAATACAAATGCATTGACAGCTTATTTGTATAAGTTTGTTGCAAGTAGGAACACATACAGACACCCTTCAATAAGACGTTTAGAGTCTACCAAGCTCATCCTATCATGATTCCGTCATTATTAGGAAGAAAAACTAACGGGACATCACTTGATCACTTAATCTGCATTCCAGACCTCTTCATAGGTTCGCAACTAAACTTATTATGTAAAAACAGTAGATAAAACTTTTTTAATAAACAGTCATTGATCAGCCACTTTCATTTTTCTAAGGTAAGATATGAATGGTCCATATACTGTATATTTGTTTTTATGGTCCATATATATTTGTTTTTTTATATGCTTTAGCTTAGGGTGCTTGATGGTGTTGGTTTTTGCAATCTGCAGGTGTTGTTTTCTTCATCTTTGTGAGGTACAATTCAGCTTGAGATGTATATGTGCTTGTAAAGAATGGGAAATGTTTCATCAGTTGTTGTGTTTATGCGCCCTTCTTATGTAAGACTATACTGCATCAGCCTATGACTTATAACTCATATCATGCAACAGTGGGAGACAGCGCATTTTGGAAATTATTTGTTTGGCAATTAGCTATTTACTGTTTCATGCAACCAGGGCACAGTTCCATCTAAATGACAGCAAATAAATGACAAATGATTTAGCTTCACGTTATGCTATCATCACTCATGTAAGAGTTTTTATTTTCTAGAATCTCTTAGAAAACCTGATTTTAGATTTGTATATACCACAAACCCCCGCCCATGCAGCTGTGTGCATAACTGTGTTTGCAGGGTAATCCCCGTCTGGAAAACCAACCCTAAGTATAGCGACAATGTATGATCACTGCACATGGCACATTTAAAGAATAGGTTCTGCACTGCATTTAAACCCCCCAAAATGCTCATTCTGCAGCTGGTAAACTCTCATCTTTATCAGTGCATGTCATATGATGATAGACACCTGAAATATCTGTTTACCAAGGCAGTCACTCAGGGCTCTAATCCATTTTTTGATGCTCGAGTTGGGCTGGGATGTGTCTCCTTATCGCTTTGTCCTCGCAAATTGTTCATTTCTCTGCCAAGAGACAATATTAGCCCACACATCTATGCAGCAGAATTGTCTGGTGCTAAATATTCATAAAAACCCACTGTACATTTTATGAATATTTATGACCAGCCAATTCAGTCGGAAAGGGGCACAAGCTAATATAATATCACAGTCGGAGCCATCATGTTGCAGGGAAGCGATAAGGAGACCAGCCCCCTTTCAGGACACTCATTCTTCTAAATGGATCAGGCCTGTAACGTGGCAAGCAAGTAATTTCATATGTGCAACATCTCAAGACACATATCACTAAACTGTGCATCCTGCAGTTTTGGAAAAGAGAATATATTTGGGTCTATTGTTGCCAAGCAAGCAGACTTGCCTGTATGGTAGGTTACTGATTACAGACCCAATTTTGGCTCAGAAATAACAAACCTGCCCTTGAAGACCTAAATAAATAACTGCAAATATTTCAAAAGCATGCCCAGTTTCCAATTTGTTGTTGGAAGCATGTGAGGTATCTCATTTAGATTGCTCACAAAGGGATCAGTGATTACTGCCCCAATAAAGGAAAAAAAATCAATGCACACAATTACTCTCTACTGGCAAGAGTAAGCTTGGTGACGGGTGGTGGGTGATCACAGGACATTTACAGATGATCAACCTGAAATACTAACAAATGCCTATAGGGAGGCTGCCTCTCTTTTAAGACTGAAAACCTTTATGATATATATATATATATTTATATTGGTGTTTATGATTTTTTTGTTTGTGATTTTGCAAAATGTTTTCTTGCCTTGTTTGGCACTTTAGCCAAATGAGGATCAAGTCAACCAGGCTACAGAGAAGCTTCTTCCCTCATGCCATCACACTCATGAACAGCTGACCACTACAAATACACATTACAATCTACCCTGCTCATATTTATATAGAACCACTATCTAGAACTTGCTGTATTGCACTTCTTATTTATCTTATTTACCTTGGTAATAATATCACATATCACTCCATCCTCTGTACTGAATGTCTCAGACTGGTGCTTCTTCTGGTACTGTACTTTTATAAGCCTTAATCTGTCTCTACATCCAGGCTGCTGCACTCAGCACTTTAATATACATATACAGCTCCACACAATGAAAGATTTACAGGTATATAAAGTATGGTGTGTGTGGGTGTGTGTGTATGTGTTTGTGTGTGTGTGGAATGTGTGTTTTGTACTGTATGAAATTTAACCAAAAACAAATTCCCTGTATGTGTGAACATACTTGGCGAATAAAGCTTGATTCTGATTTCAAGCCTGTATTTGAAAAATGGCCTAATACACGTTCTCTATAAACCCAGTTATTCTGTCATGCACAGATTATTTGTTTTCTCTTTCTACTTTATGTATTTGCTTGTGTTTTAAGAATTACTGGCCTGAACAGTAATCTAAATAGACAGTGGTTGTCGGGGGGGCAGATATTTCCTCAAAGTGAGAAATGAGCCAAGACAACAGAGCTGCACTCACCAGAATTTATAACGTGCTGTCCTACAATAATCAGATTGTAGTCTGGAGTGTAACTTGCTTAAAAATGTATTATCAAAGACACATTTACCGTTCTGTCTCACTTTGCTGATGATACTACAGCAGAGACTTTTTGTTCTGTCTGTTTGTTACAAAACACACCTCTCTCTCTCTCTCTCTCTCTCTCTCTCTCTCGTCCTCTCTATTTCCCTCTCTCGCATTCTCACTCTCTCGCTCTCTCACACTCTCGCTCTCTCTTGCTCTGTCTCTCTGCTTTAATTTTCTCAGTATGTGTATTTAACTGTGTAAGACACTGTGTAATGGTGGAATAGTAAAGAATGCCAGCACTGTATGCACTGGCAGCCATGGGAAAGTGACAGTAAAATTGATTACACACTTTTGGACTACAGAAATATAATTATGCCATCTCAACAAAAGAATTTCAACTAAATATGAAACAGTTTTAATGCTTGGTCAAATACAGTTGGCTATTTCTGCCACTAGTTTTAGCTATACAAACTTTTGCCAAAAAAATGTGGGAATGTCTTTAACATAATGCTGCTTTTAAATCCAAACGGCAAACAGCAGGTCCTGTTGCATTAGCTTTGACAGAACACTAAGAACCTGCGCTACAGCAGCTTTGTTAACTTGTGCCAGACTGTTCACTACAACTAAACAGTTAGGACAATACAATCTCATAACTTTCAAAAGATAATGAAAAAAAAATTATTAAAGTTTATATTGTGCAGTTTTATTTAGTAAATTCTATGTAACAAAGTAACAAAGTTTACATTTTTTGTATCCAAAAATTCACCACTGAGACCTAAAAGTGCAGAAACCCTGCTTACGGAAAAAACTTAATTATACACTATTAGATGTGTAGCTATGTAGTAGGATACCATCACATAATTTGTAAAAAAAATGTCCTTCACATTAGAAATTAGGTGGAAAAGATTTTTACATTAACTGCCATTATAAGTTAAGGAAGGTTTTTTTTCTTTCTCCTGTTATCATCGGATATGGTGTTTTGTTCCGACAGTGATGTGTTAATACTCAATAGGCAAGTCAAGTCCAACTATGACATTTTGGTCAACCAACATATTTTTCTGTCAGTGGATTTCTTTACAGTACCATTTGTTATATCAGTAAAACTAATATTATTGGGAAGGTTGTAACCACAAATCCCAATCCCATCCCCAAACGCTGGGAAGCAATACCTGTGGTTGCTAATGATTGTTTATATTCTCTATGAGTGTAAGTGAATTCTAATAAAATAGGTGGATGCATGGGTGGCTGAATGAATGAATGAAAGAACAAATGAAGGAATGAATGGATGGATGGATGGATGAATAGATGGATGGATGAATAGATGAATGGATGGATGGATGAATGAAAGAAAATGTGTGTCACTGCTCCTAAAGAAATTATTAATTGGAAAAATTGAATTGAAACATAATTATGCATCAAGAAATCGTCCTCATTAGCAGTTTTTATTCAGTGGTGCCTGAAGAATGAATGGTATGTCCCAGTCAGAACAGATGTTAAGAAACGAATGCCTAACAGTGTTTGCACACTAATGTTACCATGTGTTACCGCAGGTTGCTGTGGGAGACGCCTGTTTGGATGTGTTCAGAAGAATGAATTTCCTGCCCGTCTTATGAAGCTCATTCTCTGGAGACAGGAATCTTTGAGAATGCCTCTGGCATGCACAGCATTCGCTCAAAAGGTCAGATATCTTATAGTGTTGTGGCTAGAGACATTACTCAATAGCATGAACTGTTTACTTCACTCATACCTGACGTAATATTCCTAATGGACTTCATTTTGAGTCTGGACTGCATGATTGATTTCTCCTGTTTCCACATGCGGTATTCCTAATGAAGAGCAATTGGAGTAATCAAACTGATCAACATAATCAGCACAGACAAACAGCTAGAGCATGTTACTGAACAGTGGTGAACACCAGCAAAATACATAATTCATTAGTGCACACTTAACGTCCTTCAGGGTTGCCAGAAATGCTGACTTTCACCTGTTTTGGAGGTCAGTCATTTGGAACATGCTTTTGTTTTGCTAATGTTAAAGGAATATATACCCACCAGTAACTTCAGTATCTCCACTCATTTTATCAGCTCCACTTACCGTATAGGAACACTGTAGTTCTAAAATTATAGACTGTAGTCCATCTGTTTCTGTCAGCCCACCTTTACCCCGTTTTCCCATGTGTTAGCGTGTGTTGTGCTGGTGTGAGTGGAGCAATGAAAGTAACACATCCTTAGAAACAAATGCCTTTGTAGCCTCTTTCCAAAGGCACCTTAGTGGGGCATTTTCCCACTGGTGTAATGGAAATCAACTTTTTAATCAATATAGTCAAATATTATTTTCTCCAAATCAAATTGCTCAGCAATAGCTTATCTATTGCTGCACAGTTTGTGTTGGTCATCCTCTAGTCCTTCATCAGTGGTCATAGAACACTGGCCACAGGATACTGTTGGCTGGATAGTTTTGGTTGGTGCACTATTCTCAGTCAAGCAGTGACATTAAGCTGTTTAAAACTCAAGCCGCACTGCTGTCTCTGCCCCACTCACATTAGTAACAGCTGAAGAGTAGAAAGTAGATTAATTTACTAAAGTATCAATATATTTGGAAATACTGTACAATCCATCAATATTTACTATATGTACATGTACTAAGTACAGAAAATAAAGCTAGTTACTACCCACCTCTGACTGTGTGTGTACATGACACTGAGTTCACACATATATGATTTTAATCACTATCTCGTATGATGTATAAGAGGACAGTTTTAAGCAGGCCAGGCTGAAGTGCAGCCTCTACAAGAGAGCAGAGCCGACATGCACTGGTGCCGAATCTCATGTAGTGATGATGATGATGTAGCTGAATAGTCAATTACATTTACTGAAGCATCAATTACATTTGGAAATATAATCAAAGAAGCATATAGATATAAGCTTATCTATCACACACAAGCCAGCACTGCATTGAAGAGGGCTCTTTCGATAAAGAAGAGGTAACAGAAGGTCACCTTTATAGATCAGACATCTAAGCTGGTAAAGGAAGGCAGGTGGGATGGTAAAATCTATGACAGATTTTTTTTAACAGCTCTCTAAGGTCTTTATATGTGCTCCTGGGATAAGACTATGTATGTTCATGTACTCAATCAATCCTGGGTGTGGATGATGAAGTACGCTGCATTTGGTTTCTTACTTCAGACTCTAAAGTATTGATCACAAACACTTCTGTGCATTAACTCCTCATCCATCATCATTAAGAATCTGGACTAAGGTTCAGTGTTACCTTGGTCAATGTCAGCTCTGAATATATATATATATATATATATATATATATATATATATATATATATATATTCAGAGCTGACATTGACCAAGGATCAGATACCTGAAATTATTTGTTTTAAAATATTGAGAATATTCCATTATGTTCCATTCCAATATTCCATTCCAATATTCCATATTCCATTTCAGCAGGAAGTTTTCTTTTGGTTCTAAAAAAATTCTTCCTAAAGGCAGCAAAATGTTCTCTAAAAGCATTCTGTCATTTTCCGTTCATTCTCAGTAACATGCATAAAACATTTCCCGAATGTTGAGCTGAGAATGAATCTTTCTTTTATCATGTAACATAATCTGTGGTTCTGACAACATCCTCAAAACATCATCTGAATGTTGCAGTTAAAACATTATCTCAACTTATCTTTAAAACGTTCCTGGAACATTAGATTAAAACATTTCTTTACAGCTTTATTAGAACTTGTAGGTAACGTCAGCCACAGTTCTGGAAACGTTCCCTGCCAGCTGGAATTAGTACATAGTGACTGGTAAATAGTGGCAATGCAGGTACTACTGTAGTACTCCTGTACTATGCTGTAAAGTGAATGGTTATCTATAGACATAATGTAAACATATTCCATAAAAATACACATAACAGACATGTTGATAACAAACAATACTTAAGTTAGAGATGTTCTTCAAAACTTTATTTTATGGTATAGTAAGTAACTAGTATTTAATGCTTATATATTAGCTTGTGCTTAAGTAATTCTCTGTCCACATAGACTACCTGGCAGCAGCCCGTATGCAGAGTTTAATGGTAAATATGTAACACTTACAAGTAAAACTTGGTGCATCTTTTGCATGTTCATTGCAAGTCAGAAATATTCCAGTATTTAATGTTGAGATTACACAATGGTGGCATGTACTTCAAACTGCTTCAGTGAATACATGCATATTGAATGGAATTACCTAATCTCTTAAGAGTCAGGAGGCCACAGGATACTGGAAGATGGCTTTACTGTAGAGCTCTCAAGTCCCAGAATTTTGTCTAAATTTGTCTAAATTCTGATAAACAGGCTTTATAAAATTGAGTTGTTATTAATCTTTGTGGTAATAAGACACACTGAAAAAGAAATATAGACTAGGTAGATTTTGCTAGTAAATTTAACAGACCTATATACAATTAGAGGTTACATACAATTATTGGTGGACATTCTTTAGTAAAGGTTACTTTGCAACACTCTCATTCAAGTATATATTAATCATGGTATCTTTGGAGATTTTACTTATACAACGTAGCACCACATTTAGTAATGTTTAAGCACCACACAGATATGTTTACATTATGGCATTCGTTTTCTAAAGTGTTGATGATTGCCATTAAACTTACAAAAGCCAGTAACATGAAGAGACCAACAAGATTTTAAATGGTTTCAATGGTTTTGCCCCTCTAACGGAAATGCATGTTCAATTAGCAGTTGAAAGGATAAAATGGTCTAATTAGGATACAAGATAAAAAAGGAAGAACAAAACAAATTCACAAACAGGTGTGAATACAGAGCTATCCCAAAATCAGTCAGTATTTGAAATGATTAGTAGAGGTTCAATACTACTATGTCTGATACTGATACTGACATACCATATTGGATTATATATTATATTTTCTTTATTACTTGTATCTAAACCAGAGATTTTGGTAATTACCAATACTGAAGTACAGTACAATATTATGTATATAATGTTGCTAACAGACTTTAAAAACATTTCATTGCATTGCTTTAAAGTCTGATAATGTATGTGAACATAGAAACTGACTGTAAATTATGTTAGATATTATTAGTAATTATATATAATTATATAATTAGTAATTAACACATTATACAAGCAGTTTCTTTCTCTTATGAACCTTTAAGAGAGTGACTATGAAATCAAAGCAACAGGGGGAACAAATACAAAATGAACAATAATTCTTTTTATTTTATTACACTAAACTACCAGTGTTGGTATTATGATTGCTATTCACCACATTTAGCAAAAGCCGACACTGCATAAGAAAGAGAAAAGAAATGTCTTGAGCATTGGGAGGACTCAGCAGCATGCATAAATAAAAAAAGATGAATAGACTTACTGGAGCATAATCAAGGCGGGCAAGCAATTATAGGAGGCTCAGGGGCAAAGCTTTGCTGCTTACTTTTACTGCTTTGAGTAAAAAAAGGCAAAAACAGCCACTGGGCTCTGCCGAGGAATCTCAATCACATCCAGCACTTCCTCTGATAGCAACATAGAAACCTGCGTAGCATTACACAGGGGTTTATACAGTCACTGCAAGTGCCACAGTATAGCTCCTAGCTAGCAAGATAACCACCATAATCTTTCAACACTCTCCCACACTCTTAAAAAAGTTCCTAAATTGTTCTAGGCTCAGACATGCAGTTCTAGGAAAAAGAATCTGCAACTGGTTATGATTTTGTACATTTAGTGAAGGTTCTTCAAACTTTAAAAAGTTCTTACACCCACTGCAAATTCAGCATAGGGACAGAGTGGGCCTGTCCTCTCCACCTTTTAAACCCTTCTTTACTGTACTATGACTGGTTCCTGGATAGGTGGCTGAGGTTGTGGGGAGAGTGGAAGGTGAAACATGATATCACTAGTTTACGGTGATGTAATCAAAAATCAACAGAAGTTTTGGCGGAAGGCTAAAGTCAATAGAAATTGATGGAACATTATAAGAATAAGAATAAGAATAAGAATTCTGTCTTTTATATGTGTTATGATGATTTGCGCTTAGTGTGACCAATGAACAAAATGTCATCATTTTTAGTCACCACAAAAGCTGCAATATCAGTTTGCATGTAAATCGGAGCCCATTGGAGTGTTTACCATCACCAAATCATGGACATCCTGAAATACTCAAAGACAGGGAAATACAGAATTTCCAGTTTGCCTATCACAGTCACATGACATGCCTGTGGTTAAAATAGATGATCGGAGTATAAGTATTATAACAATCATACATGTATCTATGCCTCATCATCTGTATTACTGCACTGCCCTTTGCATAATGCTTTCTGCAACTGAATAAAATGACTCAATTAGTATTCAGTGAGTGCTAATTTAGTATTGGTTACCATGCTGCATGTGTGACTTCTAATTTTCAAAGCGACAATTAAATAACTCCGTAGAAGCATCTTTTCCTAAGACGTGCGTTATGTCACTTTTGCGTTGATGAGGGCTGGAGAAATGAACTGGTGGATTTAATTCAAACACATCTGAATATGAATTTAGGTAGCAATTATTTCACCAGTCAGACATGCTTGCTCCCTTCATCATAAAATAAGAAAACATACACAGACAAAAAATGATGGTCACTCTAGCATTTAACTATGGTCGTTGTTCAACAGTGCTTTTGGGGAACACACAGTTGAGTAGTGAAAGAGAGAGATATAGGTACTGGTGGTGAGGCAGCAGGACATGGTGTAGTATAGGGTGACCAGGCGTCCCCTTTTTTCTAAAGATAGCCCCTGTTTTCCGGAGATAGTCCTCATTTTGGTGGCCTGTCCCTGGAATTCCCCATAACTGAGAACTAAAAATGTACTGGACAGAAAGGCCTGGCAGCAGAGCAGAGGGGCAGACATCTTACACTGTGGTTGTTTTAGGCAACAGAGAGGGCTGCAGCTATCTACTAAGCATTTCTTGGCTTGCTCATCTAGTTTTAGAGAATACTGCTGTGTAACACTCGACCAGAAGTGGGATTAAAAGCAAGGGTGGTTACAGGACTTGGATCGTACTACCAGGTGATAGGTAAGTATCTGTTTTGTATAGGCATACATCTACTTGAAGATCTACATACATCCCTTTTTAGCCATCAATATATGACATATGGCATATATGTTGATAGCAGCTGCCTCTGTCTCTCTAGAACTGACTCTAGCCCAGGGGTGTGTTTATTGGTCTGGCTAGTGGGTTATAGCCACTGGTGTCTTTTTACTGCGGTAATATTTAATGTGAATATGAATTATGGGCTCATAAAAACACTGGTCCTTGTGTCTTTTGAGACCCTTTTTCCTTAACTTTCTAAAAAGCCATGTGCAGCGCAACGCGCAAGGGGGGAAGAAAGAAACATAAACCATTTATTACTGACAGTCTGTCCAGGGTGTTTCCTGGCTTCTCACCAATGAGCACTGGGATAGGCTCCAGCACCCCTCTACAACCCAGAAGGATAAACGGCTTAGAGGATGCACTTACCCAAACAGTTACCATGGTCAAAATATGTGAAACTGTAACTGTCCTCCCTGTCCTATTTCATAGATGAAAACAATGAATCTTTTAATGACATACTGACCGCCGTTGTTTCCAAAATCCAGCCACCATGGTACAGTAGGGGCTGATGCAGGTGACATAAATAGTAGTGAACATTAAAATAGCTCACACCAAGGATTTGTTTTTCAGGTCAACTAACAGGTGAACACCTGCCACTTACGCACACATTCAGTGCCAGACTTATTTCCCCATGGACAGAAGCAGCAGCAGGGAAACCTGACATGAAGTGCCATCTTTGTACATAAAATAATCTTAGTCTTTGTTATCTGTAATATCTATTTATCAGCTCTTTATCAAAGCCATAGTGTTTAAATAAAGAAAGAAAGAAACAGAATATATAATAAACACCAGATTAAACGGTAAAACCACGGCCCAGCCATCAGCACCCCTTATTGAAATTCTGATGAAATCCAACATCCTGGATAACAGAGAGTGGTTGGTTGTCCAAGGTGATAAATTCCACTGTTTTTTTTTGTTATATGTTGCACTCTGCCATTTGTGAATTATTTATTTATCATTTCAAAACTGAGGCTACACGCATTGTTGGAGTCCTACCAGGGACCTTCCTTTCTGCTTCTGTCCTGCTGTATTCTGCATATTGAGTAGGATGTCATGTGGAGTGGTATCAGTCCTGTAGTGGGTGCTGTGTTCCTCTTCATACGTGAAATGAACTGAGATTTGTCCTTTGTAGACGCTGTGAAATAGTTCCACACAGCTGACACTTTCACTGTTAATCTGCTGTCTCTCAAACTGCTTGAATACAAATAAAGAGCTTTCAATACGAAGAAAGAAAAAAAACCCAATGGTTTTAATGACTGGTTATAGTTACATAGTAGACCAAAATTTTGGTTGAGAGCTAACAGTACTTACTTCTCCTCTCCACTCTTCCTATTGCTTTATGTCTTGAAATCATTTCATTACAAACTTGTTGTAAGTATTTAAACTCTTGAGCAAAAGAAAGTTTACAGTAGTCTAATGTGCCAATCGACTGACAGAGAAGGTTAATTGGGATTTCGCTGTCTTGGAAATTGGTCTTGCATATCTTAATAAGATATCTTACTAAAATTTTTACCACCGTAGATGCACAGCTTTTGCTGAGCATTTGCTCCCCTCCTTGTAAAATGCCTGCATTTGGTGGCAGAGACATCACTGTTTTGTACTGGAAAAACAAACCTGTAATTCAGGATTGCATGTTCCATATGACAAGCGTGACACCAATAACACAGAAAAACCCTCATCCTGGAGCTGTGCTGTTAGGAGGGAAGGAAAACACACCTGTCGGTGCTGAAGCAATTTCCGGCTCATTTTTTTACTGTGCGTCTCGCTCTGAAAGAAGTAAGCTGGTATTTCACTTTCGCTCTCAGCCTTTTTCACATTTCTCCAAATGCTACCTGGCACTTGAACTTCCTCATCTGGAACGTGTGCGTTTTTGAATGTCACATTTGTCAAGAGTGTGGGCCGGAGTCTTCATGCCACCATGGAGATGGATAGTGTCCCCGCTGATGCTGTGGCACATTCATGCCCTCAGGGGATGGGATGGATAACAAGAGAAGGCAGACTTTTAGTAAGGTTGCGTCCACATAGGGCAATGTCAGGGCAGATCACAGCGGTATTTCCACTTTTTAATGCTAAAAACTGTTTGCTGTCCTTTGAGAGGACAGGAGGAAACGAGTGGGAAGGGAACACTGAAAGAAACCCAATACAAATTGCTCTCACTGCCTTTGCTGTTAAGACCTAATGGACCCTTTGAATTTTGGCAGCGTATTGCTAATGGACATACCATTAATTTCAGGTGCAATCAGGCATACACATGTCCTTGATAGAGGAATGGTTTTCAAAGAAACCATAAACTCTATTTGTCCCCCTTTGCAAAAGCCATTTGGAAATTTGCAGGTATGTGTGCTTGTGAATATTCCACATTTGGGCAGAGGGGTTCTATTATCAGGCTTTTGGTTTTGTATCACATGCAGTTTGATTCTATATTTCGAACTAACGTGCTTAAACTTAATATGCCTGCCCTGAAGAAGTCTGCTCTATTATCATTTCAACTACGGTTCTCCCACCATTTGGCACAACAGGACACATCACAGCCCCTTGTCTATAGGTAATCAACATCAGCTATCAACACGCCTACACTGTCGGGAATTTCGCACCTAATGCCTGTGTAAACCAGCAGAAATAAATACTTTACCATTTACATTCTTGCTTTCCAATCCAAGCCACAATAAAATTTTAGAGTGCTTTCAGTGTCTGTTTCTTTTACACTTGAATATAATTTATCCTTGTATTCATACGTAAATTAAATATAATTATAAATTATACATAATTCTAAATAATATAATTGAATAATACATATGGAAAGCTATTAGACCCAGCAGGTGTATTTGTAGCAGACATGTGCAGATGTACTATTTGTTTAAAGCTGTTTTATGTTAACATTTAAAGTAGTATTACTGATTCAGGATCAGGGAAAAAAAATCAAATAGCTCAAATACAGTGGCCATGCACAGTTGTGAGTCACCCTGTAGCTAAAGCCTGAAATAATAATTTAAAGGTTAGAGGTGCTGGGCTGAATTTTTTTAGACCACATCATACATCTTTACATATGAGTAAGTTGCATGCACAGGCTCAGAAAAGGCCTGTCTTATGTATATTATGTCTCAAATGCTATATCTTTATTATACTAATGAAGATATAATGACAATAGTGCATTATTTACATGTTGTTCACCACGTTTTGAGTTCTCTTTGGATACTCTTTCAGTGCAGTTATTCATTAATTATCATTATCTGTTTGCTGAGGACTGAATCACAAAGACATATACATTAAATTGTCTTTCCAACTTTGCGTTTGTGTGCGATGACAGATTTCCACCAGAGAGATCTCCAGCTGCTTAAAGCTTAGATAATGTAGCTTAAATGGGAGAATGCTCCAAATATAGCCAAATTAATATAATCATAGCCAGGCAGTGGGATAGAATAGATACCCTACTGAGCACAGGACTGATGAAACAATAATTAACCATGGAAAAAATTATAAACCACAGAGAAGGACGAATGTTTGGACGAAATAGATGAATATGAGGAAGAAAAACAGAAGTATTTTTATTTGGTTTGGAATAGAATACCTGAGAGTTCATGCAAAGCGATCTTCCAAGATTTACTTACTACATACACTAGTGTTTAGGCTGAGGTATGAAAAAATTTAATTAAATGTAAAAATAAGTATATAAGCCCTGAATGATAGCAGAGTAAAGTGTGAAGAGTAAAGGAACTACTCATTAACAGCAGGGTACATTCTCCAGTGTACAGAAGCATCTTAACTGCTTACATTCAGGCAAATACCTCAGGTCAGTAGGTGGTGTGTTAACTATGCGACTATGGGGTCATTTGGGCCCTTCTGAGAACGAATTTCATTTGCTGAGGACAAAACGGATGGGCAAGGTTCTCTGAATTTTACTGTTAGCCCATTGACACTCTGAAAAGGTCCTCGTTAAACAAAACCTGTCTAAGGTTAAGTTCAGAATTTCTACAAAGCCGTTCTGTGGTGTTTCGATCTGTAACCACTTATCTAAGCTAATGCTAGCCGGGTCCTCTATCCTGGCTGGCTTAGCTAGTGCCCTAAAGACCCAAACACCACAATACAGGTGTAATCCCACTGGTTCTCTGCTTTCACAGGTATAGACTAACTGACAGAAAGCTGAAACCTGTAACACAAGCATACAGTGCAGTACAGGCTTTGTTCCAGTGAACTGATGCTAAGGATAAAGTGGATAAAATAATAAGATTAAGAGGAATATAGAGGATAAGGTTTAGAGAATAAGGTATCTGAGATCACATATGTGGTGTTGAATTAACAAGAATATGAGAAATGAAAATGTTCTGTGGTGCTTTGTGGAGTATCCTGCTTAGCTGTACTCAGCTAGCATAGATAGCTGGCTAGGTGCCACCAACTTTCAACGACCTTAGTGTTGGCTCTTTGCATGTCTGGCTTCTGCCAAACAAAGATTTGTCCATCGGACTGCCATATTGTGAAATGTGAATCATCACTCAAGAGAACAAGGTTCCACTGCTCCAGTGTCCAGTGGATGTGTGCTTTAAATTACTCCAGCCAAAGCTTGGCATTGCACATAGTGATCTTAGGCCTGTGTGCAGCTGCTCGACCGTGGAAACCCACTTTATAAAGCTACTGATGTACAGTTGTTTCACTGATGTTGCTTCCAAAGGCAGAACTCTGTAACCCTGTTAGTGCTTTGTAGTAGTTTTATGTGAGGAAGGCTCACAATTATATCTAAATGGCTGTTACTGCTGCAGGCTGATCACATGAATATGTGTATTGATGTATTGATTCTTCTGATCACATAAACAGACATAGTTTCATATATAGACTGCATGGAGTTTAGTTTTCTTACGCAACTCATTTTTTAGAGGCAGGAAAATATGGTTTTCCATGATATGACACTTCACATTCACATGTTTCTGGCAACGTTAACCGTGTTATAAACTGACCTTTGCATGTTTCAGTCTGCACGGATATGGTCTTCCAGACTGGGGCGTACTGACATGGTCGACAAAAGAGTAGTGTTCCAGTACATTCTGTGACAATTATAAAACGAAAGGTAATGAAAGGTTACATGCGATTTTCACTAGAGCAAAAAATGCTTGAAGATGCTTTTCTTAAACATCTGAAAAGGCCAGGTTTCATTCCCCATGTTCAAAGGCACGTAAGGGTGAAATCACTGGTTCTTATTTGGGCTTAATGAAATCTACAAAGTGTTCTTGATTTTTTTGCTTTAAAATAATGTGAGAGAGCTTTCCTCTTAGTTACTTAATTGTTAATGGAGAGGAGAAATAATTTAGGTGGAGTTTATCTACTGGCTAGAGGGCCATTTGTATGAGGATGACTATTCTTCTTTGTTTTGTTGGTTGCCAACGTCACTGGAGATGTTTTTGACCACTAAAAATACTAACATAAGACATGCATGTGGTGTATCAGGACTCATTTAAATAACACTAACTTTCAAAAGGACTCCACAGGAAATGTATGCCATATGAGCAATATGTTGTGCTATTTTTAAAAGCACAGTGCTGAAATCCACTTAAATTTCCCTATATGTCTCTATTTGTGTGTGTGTGTGTGTGTGTGTCTTGACAAATGGTGCTTAATGTAGAGTAGAAAGAACTGCCACACAAATGGAAGTCTCGGTTCACTGGAAAACCCAAGCCTTTAATCTGAAGTTGTTTCGCTTCAAATGAGGATTGCATTTGCCTGCGCTGGAGTGGTGACCTTTCCTGCAGCATGAAACTAATGACATACTGGTTCCTCTCGCAGTCTTGCCACGTCAATCCACCAATTCTCTGATTTCTAGAACAGTCATACTAGTAGGCTCATCAGGCTAACAGGCAGCAAGCTTGCATGGATTAATCACTTGGATATTCCAGCTTTTAAAGATGCCAGAAGGCCTGATGATGTTTGTGACAAATAGTACAGTATTAAGTTGGGTCATTAGCCCAAACAAGAAATATGGATCGCTTCTGGCAGACAAGACAACAGCCTGAGCTGTCTTAAAAAGGTAGACTGGCTAATGACATTAAATGAGTTGATTTAAGTGTTTGTCAGTGATATCACTTCGTAATTCTGGGGGTGGATTCAGCAACATTTTTGACAGTCTAGTACTGGATTGGCATTGGACAGACACAGTCAGGGGCAGAGCCATAGGGCTCTGGGAGTGCAACAGATATACCTAGTGCTTGTGTGGCTCATTCATGAGAACTGTATGGAAAAACAGTTGTTGCTGTGGCTATAAGCTGCTTGACATCTTTGCCTATGAAAGGAATTCCACTGAATCTCCATCTAAATTTCTGCTTAATTCAGTCTTTAAGATGTACACAGTCTTTTAGTTTGATTGTAGAGACACATTTATCTACAGTGGTGGTGGTGGGAACCAGCGGTCACCTATAAAATTTTACTTACTATTCATAATTAACCAGCAAACCTACACATGTCTACGTTTTTCTATTAATTATTTCCTAAGTAATGTATGCATCAGTCTGATACCATTATCTATTACTTGTACTCACAGACGTCCATTGATACAAACGTCTAATACCACCTGATACCATGCAACGTAAGCTAATAAACTAATGACTTATGCTAGCTTTGAACAACAGCCTGGTCACACAGCAAAATGGCATAACAATTGGACTCAAAGTCATTGGTCACTTTGAACATTTTGCCTTAATTTGTTTTTGCCAGGCATACACTCACTGTACAGTTGTATCCCCTTTTTAAACTAAGACAAACATAATCACAGCCCTTCCCAGTCCAGGTGCAGACATGTAGGCTGGCAGACAAAAAAATGACCTTTGTAAAATAGGCTGTAGAGTCCATATTGTTCTACCCATGTACATCATCGCCTGGTTTGAGTTTCAGTGTACAGTGTGGCAGAAGTTAGCAAAGCTGCTTTAGCTTTAGTGTGCAGCATGTTGTTTTAGATAAAACAGTTTTATTGAAAATTGCCCAAAGACATAGCTGTCTATAGGGCTGTGTTGTGCTGGTATGAGTAGATCAGACACACCAGTGCTGCTGGAATGTTTAAACAGCGTTTCTGTTCACTGTCCATTTTCTTAGACACTACTACCTTGCTGGTTCACCTTGTAGATGTAAAGTCAGAGATGATAGCTCATCTGCTGCTGCACAGTTTGTATTGGTCATCCTCTTGTCCTTCATCAGTGGTCACAGGATAGTGCCCACAGGATGCTGTTTTCTGGATAGTTTTGGGCGGTGGACTATTCTCAGTCCAGTAGTGACATTGTCTAATTCTGTCAGTGTCTGATCCACTCACACCAATCCACAACACACACTAACACATCACCACCACGTCAGTGTCACTGCAGTGCTGAGAATGATCCACCACTCACATAATACCTGCTCTGTGGTGGTCCTGGGGGGACCTGATCATTGAAAAATGAAGTGATGGGGGGCTAAAGTATGGTTAAAGTAAGTAAGAACTACAAAGTGCACCTATGTGGTCAGTGGAGCTGATGAAGATAATGGATAAAGAGTGTAGATACATTGAGGTGGTTTTTAATATTATGGTTGATCGATGTACAGTGTGTATTTTCTGACATGTAACAGAACTCACTCATGTCCACTGCAATGCTGCTCAGTTCAAGGTAGCTAATGTAGCACAGCTAACTAAAGCATGCCAGTAAAAATGGCTAGATTTTAATGGTTTAACTGTTAATGTACATTGCACTGATTTACACTAACTACACAACTACTTTATTTTCAGTAAGTTATTAAATATGGCATCAGTTTTGGCAAGTCCTTAAAAACATGTACTCATACTTGTACTCGGTCTGATGAAAAGGATATCTATGCATCCCTGATAATGGTAGTGATGCATACCCATTTATGTAATAGCAAAACAATAGTAAATCTGAAGAAAAAAATCAGGTACTATTTTGCCGTACAAAAACATACCTTACACGTACCTCTCTGCCTGCGGCATATTCAGAATCTTTTCCTGTAATAGCTTTCAGTGAGCGTCGGTGCTCTGAAAGGACACATTCTATATTAAACCACTCTGAATGAGTTTAGATGTCACGCTTCTGGGTTTCCCCTCTGCCTCTGATCTCCCAAACTCCAACTCCCAGAACCCACCACCCGATGATGTTATAGTCACATTTCTGTCATCTACCAATTCACAGCGGCAATTCCAGTTTGTTATTTCTGACATTAGAAAATTCTGTGGCATTCCCATTAAAAGTGCAAAGTGAAAATGACAGAAATAACAGAATACAGACACCTTAAAGTCGAACAAATTTTCATGGGTTTTTCTACTACTAATACTTCTAATACTTCAGACCTATAAGTGGTATGTGGAAGACTAAAGCAAATGGTTGTGACTAAGCTATATGAATAAGTAAGCCTAAAATATGTGAATGAATTTATGTGGCAAGCACCATTACACATACTGCGTCCATTAGTAAGGAAGCTCGGCCATTATTTATCACCACTCACCCTCAGGACTCTGGTGACTCACTGTCATATCCTTAGAATTCAAGAATCTCTGGTTTTATGTCAAATGGACTGATTAAGCTATGTAAGACAAACTCCAACACCAAGTGCAAATGATATTTGACTGTGTAGACAGATTTGCTTTACAAAATACATTACACATTTTGTATATCCTCAGTATAGCACATCAACCATAGCTGTGGCTTGGTGACTTCGGTAGCTGACTTGGCTCCATTTATAATTCTGCTTTACAGTTTCTGAGTACAGGCAATTATAACAAATGCATCTATTAATAATGTTTGCAATTTGCATCATGTTTTGCATATAAGAAAGCATTTTGTTATAAGGTATATTTCCAGTGTATATTGCTGTCTTATTTTCTCCTCTGCCTTTGCTGATTTTGTATGCTAAATAAAGATGCTAAATAATATGCTAAATAAAGAAAAACCTTTTAGAATGAAGAAAACTTGTATAATGTAGGTATTGCAGAAGATGCTAGTTTAAGAGCCTTTCAAGAACTCTTACATTATTGTGGAAGTTCTTCAAACCAATCCAAGATGCAGCCTCAGTAAGACACTCATGCATTATGTGTTTATGTCCATTTGTTAATATCGTCTACTGTACATGAAACTAGAATCTGGATTTCATGACTCATCATTCTGGGAGAAAATGCCCAAATACAGACAGCAACCCACAAGTGACCACTGGTACACTACTGTTGAAAATATTTAGTGCACAGTCATGCGCACAGCTCTCAGAAATTCAGACTGCAGTCTCATTTAATCCCACAGGCAAAAACGTAAAAGCAACAAACTTGAAGTCACAAAAGAGGTAGACTAAAGGCAACACTGAAAAGCTACAAGCTTGCTTTGAATCCACAAACCTGACTGTTTTTGAAGACACAACAGATGAACTAGACAAATGCATGGACACTGTGATCCTTTCATCAGTTTCTGCAAGGACATCTGCATTTCAACTACAGCACAGGTGAAATACAGCAACTACAACCCGCTGTTTTCAGAGGAGTAGGGATGGAATTCTCTATGAAGAGACCAAATACAGGATGGCGAAGTAATTGAAGCAGCAAAGAAAAAAATGCTCAAAAAACTGAAAAGCCACATTGTGGCTAACAACCGAACTTCAGTTTGGAAAAGCCTCCAAGGTGAGGAACGCTCCCCTTCTCCTGAACAACCGTCAACTACCAACAACCATCAACTACCAACAACCGTCAACAAATTGAATGAGTTCTACAGCAGACTTCAATACATTAAGGGCAGTTGTCAGCCCTATTCTTCCAATGTCTTGCCCTCCTACCTCAACCTAGCTCTCACCTCTGGCCCCTGCTGCTCTCAGCATCTAACCATAGGATATCAGCAGGCTCTGAGGCAAAACTTAGTCTCTCCATCCACTCTAAAGCACTGCTGAGATCAACTGGTACTGTTTTTTACAAACTTCTCCAACAAATCATTGGAACTTTGCTCTGTTCCCACAAGCTTAACACATCAGAGGCCAAGTGACCCTGACCTCTATGGTCATGAAGATCCTTACACATCTGCTCCTAGCTCATTTGAAGGCCATTAAAACCAGTTGGCTGGGTCCCTGCAGTTCATGTACAAAGCTAACAGGTCTGTAGGTGAGATGGTCCACCTAGCCATGTACATCATGCTACAGTATCTAGGCAGTATTGGAACCTGTGCTAAAGTTCTGTTTGCCTACTTTCAATCCCACAGGCCCAGAGCTGCTGGTGGTCAAACAGTACCGGCTGTCTGTGTCAGGTCCCATCTGCTGGTGGATGGTAGATTTCCTGACAAACAGGAGGCTGCAAGTTCACACATCATACCTCCAGACTCTCAGAACTTCAGTTCCATAAGATTGCAGAACCAGAAAATCCCGCTTTACACAGTGTTCACCTAGTCTATTCAAACATCATCCATAACCATCTGAATTGGTTCCTCCACCTCATAGGAACAAGCCAAGTGCATGATCAATGATCAAGTCTGACAATGGTCCAGAACATCTGCAAAAGCAAGGTGCTGCAGCTTGCTGATGCCTCTTGGTCTGGACATCACTTCAACCCGCCACCCCTGTCCAGAATATTAGGGGTCACCAAAGCCATCACAACCAGACACACTAACATGTTTTTCCCCAGAGCGGTGGCACTCATGAACCACAATGGACACCTCGCACTTCACAAACCTTAAACCTCAAACAACAAACCTCCCTAACTCTATTACAGTAACTCCTCTGTAGCATAATGCTGGAGTCCAGGTTCACCCTACACAATGGCAAGTGTCAGCTAGAGAGGTATAAAACTTACCAACAATGGACTGTGGAGCAGTGGAACTGAGTGATGGAGCTCCACTAAATTACTTCTGGATGAGTTGGAATGACATTTGTGATCCAGTCCTCTTGAACTTTTGGATGTATATTTTACCAAAATGACATGATTTTACATGTCAAACTCTTTTGTTTTTATCATTAGCAAGCTAATAATACTGGACTATTCCTTTACACAATGTAATGGTGGAAATACTATAGCAGTGTTGTTCCTCAAGTGTCTCCATATTAAATATGGCCAACAAGCCTCTGTTAGCTAATATTCTCTAGTTGGCTCTCATACTGTTAAATTCCATTCATGTCAAGTTTGTCAGCAAAACATTTGCATTTCTGAGACGCTGTTTCACACACAGGCAGTTGTTTTTATATGAAAACATTATTTAATAAGTCAAAGCAAATCTGAAACTGCTAATTACAGCTTAGTTAGCCAAGTTTACACTAATTAATGACTTTCGTTATTTGAACATTTTAAATCTTTTGTACTTAAAGTGATTATATAGTTGCCATATTCTAACAATATACTTGAATTCACTGCCAAAGCTAGGTACCCCTACTTAGCTCACAATTATGCGTTTTCTGCAGCTGCAGACTTAAATTACCAGGCTTTTAAATTACCCAATATGTAAATATGGACAAATTACAGCAGAATGCTGAAACTGAAAAATTATTTTCTAATTAAAGAACAAAATGACAAATCTCTAGTGTTGTTCACACACATACACACACATGCACACACACACTCTCTCTCACACACACACAGACACACACACCAGACCAAATTTGCATAGTTGGAAATTAATGGGCTTGCCAAAATTAAAATGCAGCCATGATCCTCAGGACTATTTGGAGAAATTTCCAACATGGATAATAATACACATATATACATTTACTGGAGCATTGTGATTGATGCTGTTGAATTAAGCAAAGCCACAATTTTAGTATGTTTTTAGTTGAAGTTGTTTGATCTCGAGACTACATTACTTAACACAGTGCAGAACTCTGAGCTGTGAAACTGTCATCTCCATTCCATTTTCACTTTACATTGCACCACCCATAACCCCAGACACAGACTTCACACACACACACAAAAAAGGGCTCGTACTCTCTCACACACAGAGAAACACTATGTCCACAACCATCCACTGCGCATCACAACAGAATAGGCAGTCTTATAGAGTACATGTAGCAGCATATTTACATTTCAAAACTGATTCTGAAGAGACCGTAAACCCACAATTCTAAAAGAAGCTCATGATGGGAGTAACTGAGGAGAAATGACTGCAGCTGCAGTATAAGAGGAAAACACACAGTGTAGGCAAGCTGTCATCAATGCTCCTCCTGGAGATGTACTTTCTTGCAGAATTTAGATGAGCCAAGGTTTTATTTAATAACATGTTATTTGACAACTTGTCCCCTTTAAGCTCAGTAACCTAAATGAAAGGCTTTATTCTTTTACCAGTTTGCTTTAAAATATGATATTTAGGATCTGAAATAAATACATAAATAAATAAAAAGATAGATAAATAAATAAATGAAAATGTTTTACTACCAACTCTTTCCTGCGAATACGATTATATGTGTAAGCACACACAGAGGTGGATAGAGTGGCCTAAATCAATGCTCAAGTACAACTATTAATACTAGGGTAAAATACTGACACCAGTAATAGTAAAAGCACCTTCATCTAAAGTGACTTGAGTAAAAGTACAAAAGTATTAGGTCAAAAGACTACAGAAGTGCTGAATAACATGTAGCATTACAGTCTAACTTCTTAGTAAATCCAGCATCTATCAGCACAGAAACTGAAGTTTGACTTATCCTACTTTTCGTATTGTTATGGTCTAAAATAAAATGCTATGATGTCAACACCAAAACAAAATGGAATTAAACACAACAAGGAAATAATAACTAAATATTAACAGCTGAAATCTAGCTGAGGAGAAAGTAGATTTATTTACTCAATAATATACTTCAGTAGAATTAAAAGCATCAGTATTTGAAAATACTCAGCAGAGCACAAACTCATCCCTATTTACTGAAGTACATCTACTTGCAACTACGTAACTAGTTACTACTCTCCTCTGCACACAAGCATGTTTCAAAGAAACAATGCTAAATTTCTGAAAATCATTTTGTACCAAGAGCATGTGTAATGAGAGTTCTCCTGATGTGCTTTCAGGTTCACATGCAAAAACAAACTTCCTTCTGTGGGGTTAGGGTCCCTGGGGCTTGTTGAAGCTTATGTCAAAACATTGATGCAACCATGCAGAAAAACTTAAAGCACACAGTTGATGCTCCGAGCTGTATAAATCTTGTAAACTTGTCCAATGATGATAGTGAAGGTCACAACCTGTGTTTCTGTGTTCTGCATGCTTGACTGCTTAGTTATATTATATGTATTATATTAAATATGCAGAAATGTTGAACATATACTCATTGAGTACTTTATTAGATATACTTACCTTGTATATACATTCATTGCCCATGTTATCAGATCCACTTACCATATAGGTGCACTTTATAGTTGTACTATCACAGATTCTTTCTCTGCATACTTTGTTAGCAGAGAATCAGATGGACCACAATTAGTAATTGTAGAACTAAAACATGCCTCTTTATGGTAAATGGTATATGTATGCAATAAAGTGAACACTGAGTGTATTTTCCATTCGTTCTAGTTTTCCTGCAAATATTGAAGCCATATTTCTCAGAGTGTCGCTCAGGATAGCAGAGGGGAGACTCCAGCAACGGTTCAACGAATCTGCTGTGCTAGGAAAACAAATGCACATATTTTTCCATGTAGCCAATTAGTCAAGACAGACTTAGTGTCTGAACTCTGCTTCTTTAGTTGTGCACTGGAGCTATGATGGTAATTTATCAGCAATGGTATCATTAGTAGCAGCCAGTTGTAGTTATCTGTACTTTGTCCTTTATATAGATAACAGTGTATCGCACCACATACGCTAGTTTATTTGAGAATACTTAACAACTCAACCCGGTACATGACAAGTGCTACTTAACAAGCACTTTAATGAAGACAGAGGCGTCAGCCATGTAATAGTGCTGCAGAACAAACCCCTGCCTGCACTGGACAAGTACATGTTAATTACTAATTGCTGGCCAATTAACTTCTATTGATAATAGACTTATATTTTAATCAAGTCTTTTTAATCAAAACTCTTTTAACAAACCATGCTTTTCAGTATTGTTCTGAACATACCCCCCGTGCCTTACACGTTCCTCCTGGTAAAATTCCAGCAAAGGGGCGAGGAATCAATCAATCAAGACAAATGCAGACTTCTGGAGTAAAATTTACCCTGAAATAATTACCATTTAACCCTTAAGTCCAGGCTTTATTTGCTAAAACACTATGTCTGTTACACATGATCAGTTTTATGAATGTACTCTGCCAGTTTGCTAGTTAGAACAGGGCTACACAGCTAGTCATAACAAACAAAGGCAATGCCCCACAGCTTTAGTTCTGAACGTAAAGCTTATACCAGACAAAGTAATTATCCATAAGATTACTGCTTTAATGCTCACATTCAAACTTCTCAAAAATGCTTTTCCACTAACAAAATTTGATAATCAAATGTTCCGTCTTCTTACTGACCTGCATTTGGCAACCTGTGCAATGTAGGTGCTGCACACTTCCAGGCACTTCTTGTGATACAAAGTTAACAAGAGCCGGTCGTTTAGAGATCAGGGGCCTGTTTGCAAACTGTGTATATAGACAAAAACAAGCCTGGCAAGCACTACACTACACAACGTCTCATGCAGAAACTGAGATATAATAAAAGAAAACTTTTTGGGATGTTATAACACTGTGTGTTAGTGCCCTGTATGACCTGGGCACTATGGGCACCTTGTTGGATCACCTGGGAGAGAGAGGGTATAAGTTTTCCTTTTCCTTTGTCTCTCTTTCTCTTTCTCTCTCGGCCCCTCTCCTGTACTTGTGGGCCACACATGTTGGGACAGTTACCATTGGTAGCCAACAGCAGTAAAGAAGCCTGAGAATGGGACGTGTAAAATGGAAAATTGTCAATTAAACAAAGAAGCTGCTGGTGTTCTCAGAACATTGGACTGACCACCCCAGGGCCCAGATCTCAGTATCACTGAATGTGTCTGGGATTGCTGGGATTACTTGAGAAGCAGAAACCAGTGGCAACCAGTGACTGAACTTTGGAGGTGTTAAAAAATATCCCTGCAGAATTTCATTGAAAGCAAGTCTCCCAAACAGTGTATCAGTTAAAGGGTGGACAGGAAATAAATAAAATATTAACAGGATTAAGAAAGGTATTGTATTTTGCTGCATGCGTTGTTTCGTGTAAATGTTCTGTTACATGTATTTCTAATTCTTTTTAGTTACTACTCTCCTCTGCACACATTGTTACTCAGGTTTTACTGGGTAGTAAATATTGAATATGGATTGATTAGGTCATGTGTTCAGTCAAGTCCAGTTGCAGAGGCCTGATGCTGAGCAGGTGGATATTTTTGTCACATCTAGCAAATCAGAGCTGCAGTTCAATGAAAACTAACACACATTCAGGACGAGCAGGGGTTCAGCATTATGTGACCTACATAACATGTAACGGGTCATAAATACATTTATGACTGTTCTGTCAGCAGCCAACAGAGTCGTCTCTCTCTCTCTCTCTCTCTCACTCTCTCACACAGACACACACACACACACGCGCGCACACACACACACACACACACACACACACACCCCAACACTTCTCCCACACGCCACCTGTCGAAGTAGTCTGAGAAACCTCCCCGGGAGGTGTTCCTGTGTGTGTGTGTGTGTGTGTGTGTTTCCATAAGCACTCTGACAAGGTGAAAAATGCTACACTCTCAACAAGCCATGAAGTGCAATCACTTTACGGCATGATCCGCTGTGAAGTTCATTTCCTATCAGATTCCGCATTTGAATTTCCTTTCAAATTAACTGTCAAAGTCGTGCGTGTTTACACGACAGCCACCCTTCCCTGAGCCCACCCATAAGCCATGCTTCAATTAACTTTAATAGTCACTGTTTCTTTTCTTTAATTTCTCCCTGCGCTCTAAATTTGAGCTTGACTAACTACAGCGTCAGTCTTATTTTCCTGTAGAACAAACTTACAGATTAAGGTGGCAGAAAGGGCTATTTAAAGCACTGCCACTATGGAACCAGTTGGACATATATAGCCCCTTTTACATACCCAAGGATGTTTTCTACAAGTTAAGGGGAAAAATAATGAACAGCTGACCTCTGAAGAGAATGTAGAAGTGTGAGTAGATGAAGGTAAAAAGCTGTTTCTCTGTTTTAAGAAGAAACAAATTGGTTAAACCTTGACCACATTAAATAATGTGATGAATTTTTAATGTGTAATTTAACTCTTGTCTTTATTAACAGGGGAATTCCACAATTCATTTTTTTTTCTTGAAGACTTCTAAATCTGTCTACATAATTAGATGTAAAACTCATTTAGAAATGTGGTTTTCAGCAGAAGTGGTGATGATAGGAGCCAGAATGTGCCTCTGAAATGAACCTCACAGAAAGTTATTACATGGAACTGGTGTACTGTCTTACAAAGGCCTTGGCATTAAAGGTATTTGAACTACAACTCTTGTTGGCCATTGTCTAACAAAATTGTCAAAGGTCCCAAAGAACACTTATTTTTTCATGTTTTATGATTATTTTACCATCATTAACATTACATATAAAAACTGCAACATGTGTATGTTCACTGGCTGTTTTGGAGAAATTTCAATCAACTCATTGTACATCCATGTTAAATCAGTTTTTCAAGCACAAGTAGTTTTTTTAGTACTTGCTGATACCATACTAAGTAATGTACATAGAATTAAGTAGTTGTTACTGTAAAAGGGTATAATGCACCTTAACAGTTAATTGATTATGAACTGACTGATTTTAATAAAGTGTATTAGTCAGTTCTGCTAAATTAGACACCTTAGATCAAGTATCACTGCAGTGGAGAAGATCAGGTTATATCCCACATTAGAAAACACTTTTGTACAGCTATAAGTAAAGTATGTTTCATAGTTTTGATCCTCATCTTTCTCTTCTAGTAATAGTACAGTGACAGCAGGATTGACATCTGAGGAGCTGGCTTGTTCAGCTTGTCTCTTTGTCTGGTTGAGCTATAGTTGGATGTCCAACATACACTATGCAATTTTAGAAACCATGCTCTATAGTGACAACTCTATATATCTGAATAGAACTTCATATACTGTACAACAAAATACTTTTTGTACTCACACTGTATGAAAACACTAGATCCGTGCTACATGAAACCACAGCTGCCTCTACTGACAGCTCTGCCAGGCTATATCTATCCCCACCACTGTAAACAAATCCGAGTTGGTAAGAACCATTGAACCGACTTCACAACACTCTCACTCACATCTCAACACCTGAACTACGCAGAAATTTAGTCCATTTATGCAACGCTTTTTCCCCCATTCTGCAATACATGCTGATGTTGTATTTAGTCTTTGGATAAGAGGTGCATAATTCTTTTGCGCTCGGTCAAATCATCATAAATCAGAGGTCATGCTGTTTAAAATGATTCTGATTGTTCTATTTATTACCCTTAGTGTGATAAATGTGCTGTTAGTGCTGCCAAAAATGATTCCTCTGTCATTCCAAATTTATGCCTGAATATAAATTGCATTATTCTTTTCCCATTACCCAAGGAGCAATAACTACATTGTTGGGAATGATGACTATATAATATGATTCAAATATGCAAGCTCAGTACCTGAGAGATGCAGATGCAGTTGGGGTTGAATATGCAAGACTCAGCGCAGGTCCTATTACTGCAGCCTAGACTGAACAGTGGAGTCCCCCTTATTATTCATCTGCTAGGAGTTTTGCATTGTCTGTTGCACCAAGAGCTCACACTTTATTGCTGCATGTATAAGCAGAGGTGCATTCTCTTTTCGATAACCCTTTACTTGAACCATGCTACTTAACACACATGACATAACCATGACCATATATTTTATGACAGCTTTCATGACAGCTTCTCTCAAGGGTATGTCATAGGTACCTTTCGTTAGGAAATATATTTGCAGCATATTCAATGCAGTTAGGTATTTACATGTTGCATTGACTCCCTATACCTTCTTTTGACTGTATGTTAATACATTAGGCTATGAAAACACACAAATAAGCCCATTTGCTTAAGTGAAGTGTAATGCCTTTAAACATAAGGTACACAACAGGATCCTAAAACCTCTGTTTTACCCTTAAGGGTTAATTGATGTTATTTATGCCTTGATGAACCAATGTAGCCAACCAGCACCTTTTTCTCTTTATGGTGTGATTTTTTATTTATTTACAGACAACAATATCATGCTGCCATTTTCAACATCTGCTGTACTCAGGTGTTACTCATTCATGAAATGTTTTTTCTCAAGTGCTTTTTATTTTTATTTTACTTAAGGAAGCATCACATTCCATAACAAAATTAACTGGAACAACCAAGCAATTGTTGTCAGCAATAATTTGTTTTAATATCTTACTACACCTATTCTTCATTATTGTAAAAAATGGAGGGAATCATGCTTAGAGCTATAACTAAATACTGTTTAGTAATTAAATTGTGTAATGAGTGATGTGCGAACTGCAGATGGATTTTTCTCATTCAATGCAATAGTGTATTATTGTTGTATATTATTTTACTTAGTAACGCTTTACAGGAGCTACATGTACATGAAGCATTCATGCCATGTTTATGAACAGTATAGTAACGCTCCTTTATCCTTTTGAAACATTCATTAGTGAGTAATGAACATATAATGTGATGAACTGAAAACTTACTATGTAATGTATACATCATGAGAAAACTGTAAATCTATAAAATGAATGAACAGCACTAAACACATTATTATTATTCGGTGAGGCCAGTCATTCTCTGAGTAGAGAGTTTTTTGAGCCATTTTATGCCATTTGTGCTTTACACACAGAGGAATTTGTCTTCCGCATTTAACCCATCCGTGAAGTGAAACATACTGCAGAGCTCATGAACTAAACTGGTCAGAAACATTATAGGACATTACATTATCACCCTGGTTCTGTGCTGTTGAGTGAAATTTGTTTGGTTATCATCTTCTGCAGTAATCGAGTTTTACAAAAGGCTTAGTGAACGTAAGAGGCAAGTGGTCTAGCATCTCATTAATTGTTAGTTTCTGATCACAGAGCAACTCTTGGCTGGAAATTTTTGAGTAATGGACAACTCTTAACCCAGCAATGACACTGATGTGTAAAATCCCCAGCAACACTGCTGTGTCCGCTACACACATACCAGCTCCACACACCCTACCATTTCTGTGTCACTGCTGTGCTGAGAGTGGTCAGCCAAGCAAATAATAGTTATAGAGGTGGTCCTGTGGTGGACAAGGTAGGGGTGGATCATAATCTGTGTAATGGAGAATTGCAGCCAGAAATTGTAAACATACAAACTACAACCCTATTTCCAAAAAGTTGGGATGCTGTGTAAAATGTGAATAAATAATAAAACAATAAAAACAGAATGCAGTGATTTGTAAATCTCATAGACCCACATTTTATTCACAACAGAACACATATCAGATGTTGAAGGTGAGACATTTTACCATTTCCTGAAAATGATTTACTCTTTTAGAACCTGATGGCAGCAACACATCTAAAAAAGTTGGGACAGGGCCATGTCTACTATTGTGTATTTAACAATAGCCTGTAAATGTCTGGGAAGTGAGGAGACCAATCACAAGAGCTTTGGGAGAATGTTGTCTCATTCTTGTCTGATGTAGGATTCTAGCTGCTCAACAGACCTGGGTCTTCCTTACCGGATTTTTCATTTCATGATGTGCCAAATGTTTTCTATATGGTTCCTCTCCTCTTGAGTCCGCGGGACATGGCGTATGTGGTTTCCAAAAAGAATTTCATATTTTGATTCATCTGACCTCAGTCCATTTTAAATGAGCTTTGGCCCAGAGAAGACGGCGGCGTTTCTGAATTGTGTTGACGTATGGCTTCTTCTTTGCATGATGCAGCTTTAACTTGTATTTGTGGATTTCACAACGAACTGTGATTGTCACAGACATTGATTTCTGGAAGTGTTCCTGAGCCCATGCAGTGATTTCCAGTACAGAATCATGCCTGTTTTTAATGCAAAGATCACGAGCATCCATACTGACCGTCTGCCTTGTCCCATGCGCACAGGGATTTTTCCAGATTCTCTGACTCTGTTGATATTATTATGTACTGTCTTCGCAATTTTACACTGAGCAGCATTTTTTTTTATTGTTCCACATTTTTTAGACACAGTTTTTCGCAGATTGGTGAACCTCTGGCTTTCAAAAAAGACTCTCAAAAAAGCATTTTTAACACCTAGTCATGTGATGTAATTGCAAATTGCTTCTTCAGCTGTCTTTTTATTAGTACTACTTACTTTTCCAGCCTTTTGTTTCCCTGTCCCAACTTTTTTGAGATGTGTTGTTGCCATCAAGTTCCAAATGAGTTAAGAATTTTTATGAAATGGTTAAATGTCTCACTTAAACATCTGTTATGTGTTCTCTATTTTATTGTGTATAAAATATGGGTCTATTGAGATTTGTGAATCATTGCATTCTGTTTTCGTTTACATTGCACACAGCTTCCCGATTTTTTTGGAGTTGGGGTTGTACATGATATGTAACAGTGAAGAGAACTACTTTACTGAAACGCTTTACTGAAAATGTAACAGAAGAAGACATGGTACAATCTGAGCTGTACAGGATATACTCTCTGAGAACGAAACAGCCTGCACGGTTGCTATTAGAAACATCTACAAGTTATATACAATTTATAAATGTACTGCTACAGGCTACTGTCTGTCATCATGCACAACCAGATACTACTGACCATCAGCAGTGATGCTGACATGGCAGCGTGTGTGTGTGTGGTGCTGGTATCACTGTATTAGACACAACAGTGTTACTGGATTTTCTTGACACATCACTGTCACTGCTAGGTTGAGAGTGGACAACCAATAAAAAATATCCATCCAAGATCAGCTCTGTGGTCAGAAAGTGACAAATGACAAATGCCTAGAGGAGGGATAACACAAATATTGCCATTTTATTGCATCACCAAACATGTCCAGAAGAGTGTTTCTGTGGTCAACCTGACTACTGATAAGAGACTACATGGCTAACAAACTGTACAGAGCAACAGACGGACTATGGTCTTACTGTACAACAGCAACACGTTTTAATAAAGTGGCTGGTGAATTTATGTCACTAGTTACATGTGTAATGGCTTTTATGGGTGGTAGCAACAAACAAGCCCTTAATATGAAAGAGCATGCACCCACAAATGTACCCAAGGTACAAAATACAGGGTCCTGGGAGGGGAGTGTCAGGGATCCCCTAATTTAATTTACTGTAACTCACCTACTTCACCTACAGTCAGCAAGCTTCTGTCTTTCCTGACTAACTAGAGCTGCAGCACGGACATGCAAAGGAGTATCCAAAACTATTATCAACATCATCTATAATACCGATAATAAGGAGAAAAATAGAGAATAACAATAATACTAATACACTGACATACCAAAAGTCTTGGGAATGCCCTCACCTCTTTAAGTTCATACTGCTATCCCATAACTTTTGGCATGTCAGTGTGATTTTTGCACATGGCTATCCAGTACAAATATTGATGTATGTATTTTCCATGTACTTTGGTATAAACCAATATACCACATTCCATTTAAAGACATGTTAAACCGCTCAAACAGTTAAATGGTTAATAACACTGCCAGTGTTTTACAATCACCATCTTTCTATTGAAAAAGCTGGCACATTTTGTTTATTTCACATTTTATTATTTTATTCCGGTAGTCATAACTTGATCACAAGCTGCTGAATGCTGTCGTTTTATCACCTGCGCTTGAATTTCTGCTTGTTTCCGCATCATATGAATCAGATGCAAAGTGAATTGCAGGTCTTAAAAGCACTCTTTTTAGACAGCTATGATAAATAAGGCGCATTGTGACTGTGAACCCCAGTAAATGTTGATACTGTTGATACTGTGCAGCAGGACATGTTAACTACCCTTGGGTAACATTTGTTAAGGTCAGCTATGTGAAACCAGCAGCGTTTCCACAGTCTAATAGGCTGTTGACAAATTTGTAAATAGAGCCATAATATTCAGAAACATTAATAAACAAGAGGACTGACACTGAGGTCAGGGTTTAAACATGGGTTCATAAACAATGAAATTCTCATGTATAACCCTTTACTTTGTGCCTTCTTGTGTTGTGTTCATCTGAAAATGGATGGATGAGAGAGGGAGGAAGGGAGAAGTTGTTTATGTGAGTTCATGGCTCAGGTTTATTTATTGGCCGTGTGTGCTGGGATGGCAGTGGGCTGGTGCAGATTTATAGTATACCCCTTTTTTACAATTCAGGTTGCTGTTATTTGCAATTACATTTCATGCTCAAATAAAGCATGTATGTGCTGACCCCGCATGGAAATGTGTGGCATTAAGTTTGTACAGTGATTGCTTTCTATTTGAGACTGAGCATGTGTGTGTTTGTGTGTGTGTGTGTGTGTGTGTGTGTGTTTTTGTGGGTTCATAGCAGTTGTGTAATACACATTTCCTTTTAATAAATCACATTTTTTATATTATTTATTATTATTATTATTATTAGTAGTAGTAGTAGTAGTAGTAGTAGTATAGTTAGGAAAGGAAGTGTTGGATTCCAGTGCTATTCGGACAGAAGATAAAGGTTACCAGGACTAATAAATGATGAAAAATGTTATGGGAAATATTTGGATTGGCATGGAGGGTTCTAATGGTATCCTGTGATAATCCATCCCATGAATCTTAAATATTCTCACACAGTTCCTGCAGATTTTGCAGTAGGGGGTGGAAGAGGAGTGACACCAGGCCTTCTGGGCTGACCATGGTGCCTCTGCACACTGATTTGTTGGTCGTCTCCACCAAGACAAAAGCAGGACTTGTCACTGAAGATGAACCACTACCATCACTCTGTAACAGTCTGGTATGACACCATTGCAGTCTTTGGGGATGTTGACGTGGTGTTACGGGCAGTCATCGTAACGGTCTGCATGCATGTAGTCCTGCGTTGTGCAGACGTCTGCCAATGGTGCTGGCACTCACAGGATGACTCATGGAGGACATGACTGCTCGCTGAATGTTCGCAATCGTGGCTGCTGGTTCAGTCAGGTACAGAGATAAGGCCTGTCCTTGCTTACGTCACATGTGCTGCCGAGCATGAAACTTGATGTCTCCTGATGTCAGACCTACTCACTAAGTTTCATTCCTGTTGGTTGATTGCTTCTACTATTTTTGAAGACTATACAATACAGTCTGTAGTTATACAGTAGTCATGAAGTATTATTAATATCATTGGCGGGTTCACGCATTACATTATTTCTTCATACCTTCATTCAAGACTGTGATTCAAAATGTTTCTGTCCTGGAGTTTGTTCTACTTACAGCAGAAATGAACGCTATGTTGAAAGTGTACAGCATCTCATGTTCATAATCATTATACTGTGAAACACTAAAGCAGCAGTGACTCAGCAGTTCAGCTTTGTGGTGTTGTCAATGGCGTGTGACTCTCCCTTGCGTGGATATGTAATGTATACAGGTTGTTCTGTTTTGCAGCACACTAAAAATGACCTTACACGATGTCAGCTGTGATCCATTTTAATGTGCTTGAGTGAATCCACAAATCCCCACCTCTGTCACCACCAGTGCACTGGTGAGAGCTCACATTTCAGCAGAGTGGAGTGGAAATGCGTACAAGCTCTGAAAGTTCAGTGAAGGAGACTCAGGCCCAAGACAGTGATGGCGAGGATAGAATAATGCAAAAACAAATCACATTCAGATCACACAGGTGTCCAGGGGCCAGGGTCTTAAAAAAAGTGAAAAACTGAAGAAGAAAAAAACACCACACAGAGTCAGTGACGGAGGCAGAAATACACTTTGGGTAAGGTTATAGAAAAGTAAGTAAGTCAAGTTGGTGGATACAGTTTCCAAGAACTGATATGTACTGAAGACTTGATGCAATGGCGGATAGTAACAGCTGGTAAACAGTGACTGGAGGGCTGAAGAAAATAAGGCAGATTTTGTTGGAGTGTATAATGAGTTTGATGGTCCATAATACAGTGACCTCAGTCACAAAAAAAAAAAAAAAGATTCAATTATCTGATCACCCAGGGCCAGCCCAGGCATACAGCAGAAAATACCATGCTGCATTAATGACTAACTTTTCCCAGAGGTGTCCCAGAACCAACACAGTATATACTGTCAACTGTGCCAAAGTGAAAAGTTAGCATACCTGTTATGTCCAGTTGGTACACAATGCAATCTTAAAATAAAGGGAAAGGGAAACATCTCAGCTCTTGATTAGTTGATATGCATGCTCACAAACACGCACATTCACACAAATGGTTCAGTGAGACCACAAGGTTTGGGGTTTAAAAAATGGCTGACCGAAATATTAAACTGCTTTTTTTATATTACCTTTAAATATGGCCTGGTACCATATTACAGTTTCAATTGTCAGATAGCAAAACAGCATACATGCATAGCACACATGCATGCATATACACTCTGACACACAATGCGTACTATGGTCTATAAACAAAAAACAATATACGTGCATCTGCTATAGATATATATAGTATGAGTATCAATACCTTGATAACTAAATGTGTAATGTTTTGAAGTTTTGATAATATACTGCTTTCCTGAAATGCAAAACAGATTTCTGTAGATTCAGATGCATTGTTCAGGTTTGGTTGCAATAACTCTTAAAATTATTATATATTATATATTATATCTGGAATGGTGCTTCAGAACCACTACACAGTGCATCAGAACTAGCTAATAAACAACTATTACAAACATTTATTTAGATATTGTTTATTCACATATATGTGCTGTGGAACATCCTCTGAAAGGCTTAAATGCTTGGTTGCAAAGTCACTTCACCATGGTCTATGAATGAGTGGACCACAACTGGTCAATCTTTGGCAGCCCATGTTAGTTTAGATTTGAATTGCCAGAATTGGGCCAAATACACTTGCCCAAATAGCAGTTAGTTAAAAAGTATCTTTACCAAAGAGAAACTGTGGAGGTCACTTGTGTTTAAGTCACCTTTCTTTCCTGTGCCATTCATGTGCTTCCTTGGATCTGTTGCTATACTGATGCTAGATTATCAGTGTATGCCCCTGGACCCGAATCAAAGAGTAAATGCAGGACCACAGCGTTCAGCTGGAGGTGATTCTAGCCAAGCTCAGCTGTGGCCAAACCGTAACTATAACATTTTTTTTAGTGAGGTTCTTTTAGCCGGAAAGTCACCTACATCACACAGGGAGTAAACCAACCGCCAAAACTGACCTACTGTTTGTTTATCTAATTGATATATATATTTTCCTTTTGTTTGTTCCTTTTCCATTCCTACTTTTGCTGTTTCACAAAATAATTAGATTTGTTGCCTTGATTTATTTCATAGAATTAGTCATTTAACTTATTTACATATATATTTTGAATGATTCTCATGGCTCCATCTCTGAATAGGCTACTGTATTAACATAACAGCCCTATTTGTACCTTGTAAATTTGGAAGGTCCGGACCTCAGTCTCCTTATAGCTATTTATGGCCGTGGCTGGCTACATCTTACGCTCTACCAACTGTGTCAATATCAAAGTGGGAATCAGGCCACACGATTTTGTTATGTCTGGAAGTGGAACTCCATCAAAAAAGTAAGACCATGTTACCTAAATGTTCTTTACTAGATGTAACTGTCTGTGATTGTGGTTGAATAGATTAAAAACATGACTGGACATAATCATGGACATAAATGTTTATGCTAATAATACATGAGAATTCCAGTTGAAAGAATAGATATTGGCATATTAGGGACAGTAAAATTGTATAATCTTATAAAGGCACATGTGAAGTGGATTAAAAACAGTTTCTGAATTAAACCTTGCTGTGTTTGGGGTGAGTTTGGGTGGTTAGCATCTTCATGATTTTATGATTTTTTGGGTGCAAGTTAATTGTCCCTGAAGCATCTCAAAATGGTTTAAACATTGTATGTGTGTGCTATTTTTGTTGTCCCCACTGCAATCTGAGAATATCAATCTGAGGCCCAAAAAATGGATGCTTCAGTTCCACAGATCTAATGGCTATGAACTCAACACTCAACCCCAAACAAATTTTACCATGAAACATTTATGAATAAACAACACAATGATAAACTTAAACAGATGAGTAAAATCAAATTGGAACAGCAGGTCAAAACCTTTCTATTCAGGTGTTGAATTAAATTTCCAATGAATAACTGAAATGTCAAACAAATTCATCTGCTCTCTAAAAGAGAATAAATCTCTGGACATCATGTTAATGGAACGTCTGTATAAAATACATATGAAATATGTCTGTATTTCATGAAACTCACACTAAATGCAAAACACACTGAAATAATTTTTATAACTTTACAACCTGTAATTATTACTCCTGTGTTTTCTTCTTTCATTAGATAAAGGACTGTTTTTATTTTGGCCTCAGTCCGCTGGTTTCTGGCCTTACTTGAATAAGCAAATCTGAGGCCTACAGCAAAAGTGGCAACATCCAAGTCAAACCCTGACCAGCATTGTTTGTTCACTGAAAATTATGTTTCATAGAATTTTCCAGGTACAAGGCTCTGTCACTGATTTCTTCCATTGAAACTGTTATTGTGGTCCGAACTCTCCAGTGCTGGTGTATTCTGGGAATACAATGGAAGAAATTAATCTGTAGACTGCACTGTATATAGTGGTGACTTGATTAGACACTTACTAAAAGAGCCGTTTCAAAAGAAATAATAAGAGCTGTTTCTAAAGAAGCAAAGAATCACTTACAATATCATCTGCTTGGTGTGTTCTTAGAATCAAGATGCAATACGATTACTAACATTTAACCATATGAAGTCCAAGACTGCGCCAGCTGATTATATACTCCCTGTTATACCCTATTTTGGTGGCACAGTGGGTAGCGTGATCACCTCACAGTGAGAAGCGTCTGGGTTCGATTCCCCACTCAGGCACCCAGGGTCCTTTCTGTGTGGGGTTTGCATGTTCTCCCTGTGTCTGTAGGGGTTTCCTCTGGGTGCCCTGGTTTTCTTTCACAGTCTAAAGGCATACAGACAGACAAGTTGGAGATTGTAAATTACCCCTTAGGTGTGAGTGTGTAGGTCTGTGTGTCTGTTCTGTGACGGACTGCTGACCTGTCCTAGGGTATTTTCTCCTGGGATAGGCTCCTGTGACCCAGATGTATTTAGTGTGCCCACTATATTAGAGTTTCCATTTCTTGGGGGGTAACTTGCTCTCAGTTTTGCAAAGAATTCTTCAGGGATATTTTCCCTGCATATTGCATGGTATTTCAATAATTTTTTTTACCTTTACAGTTGAGTCTCAGAAGTTGGTTTGCATTGAGCTTCACACAATCCAAGTAATCCCAAACACATTCAGTGATGTTGAGGTGTGGACTCTGGGGTGGTCAGTTCATTGTTCTGAGAACAGCAGCAGCTTCTTAGTTTGATTTGAGAGTGTTCCTCTTTTCTCAGTAAGGGAATCTTGACTGCTTCACATCCTTTGAGATCCATAATGTTGGGCTGTCTTCTCACCTGTATGCTATTTCAGATCTGAAGCAGGAGTGGAGCTTGGTTTTCTCCTTTCTCTGATGAAAGCTTTAATTACTGATTATCTGATAGTGACCATTTTGGTGGTTCTTACATGTCTTATACTGTTGATAGGAAACCCATTTTCCTTATAACTTTTAATCATTTGCACTCCAGTTCTGAAAAGTCCGGTTTTGTTATTGTATTCCTTTGGCTTTCTTCTTTATTCTGCAAATAGATTGTCTTATCGAATCACCTCAGAAACATCTCCTGAAAACGAATAACTGATCATATTAAATGAAGGGTGGTCCCTGAAGGGTGGTTTTTGTCTTAAACTTGAGACAGTCCTACATCAAAACCTTTGTGAAAACTGCGTAAGTGGGTTTTAAGAAGAAACGTCTTCTTAATAGCAAATGTGTAATGAGGCCCATAGTTTAAATAATTTAAAATAAAGTCAAGACGAAATTGCATATTGCACATTCGTAGGGTTACTGAGAGACTTTCAGATGCCAAGGAAACAGAAATATCTCTTTGTTCTCTTTGGGGTGAAGTTACTGTCAGTGTGAAAAGTTCTCTCACAACCACTTTTTACCAGCATAAGCATCAAAGCCTCTGCAATTAAGAAGTCGATGTATCCTATTAGGGAGCATGCTTAATCAACAGAAGTTGGAAGGAAATCGATAGATGCTGTAAATATAGAGCAAATAGGAGCTGTTTACCTAATGTACTGAATGTACTTTGGGAGATAATGCATTAGCTTTAGTTTGTCAGATGTTGCATTAGCATTAAGAGGAGGTCCTAAATTACAAAAAAGGGACCACTCTTCATTTAATTACTTTCTCGTCAAAACGGTCATTAAGTACTAGTTATTTTTTTGCATCAGGAAAAAATAAGGAAACATTTTTAACAGTAAATCACTTATGTAACAGAAAATGACAGGAAGCCTTAATAGCCAGTCATAATGTCTTTTATTTTCAGTATTTAGTGTGTCCACTCTTTTCTTTTATTGCAGCTTCATTTTTTTCAGCTGATTTTCCTTTAGTTTTTCCAAGAAATCTTTGCAAGAAAGTTTCATTCTTTTTCGCTTTGATTTCACTCTTTCTAATGTTAGAGCAAAGTTTTGCCCAAGTGGTTCTCGAGTAGTATATCAGCTCAACATTACACTGTGACACACTGTGTGTTTAAAAAGTGCTACAACTGTTACAGCTGTTTAGAGAGAGAGAAAGAGAGAGATTAACAAATACATTACTAATGAAAGAAAAGAACACCTGCTGTCCTAAAGTACCATGCTTGCCAGGTGAATATTCAGAACATGTAATCCAATACAGAAACACCTCCTCGCAGTGAATACGAGGATCGAACATGGGAAAGAAGCCTGAGTTTGTTGCTCAACACCCAGAAGACAGTTTGCCTTCAGGCTTCAAAAACTTCATTAAAGCTACAAACATACATTTTCAGAACAAGAAAGTGCAGGCCTTCCTTCAGAGTCTTCTAAAGCCCTCTAAAGGAAAACTCCAAGAATCCAAGAATCAACAATCAACAACATAAAAAACAACTTTTAAGGCTCTTAATAGTTTATGTTGTTATTGGTTGTAAACAGACTTCCTCCAGCTGTTACATGGTGTAAAAAGTGATAGTCATACTCCACATGAACGTTCTAAAGGTGTTACCTATTGCTGTCAACTGGAATGTGTTATAAATTTGCTTTAATATGCAGTTGCATATTGTGAGTTGCATACAACTTGATTTACTATTCAAAACAAGGTTACATACAGCACATTTGATTGTGCCTCTGGTTAGTCCAATCAGCAGCAAGTATGCTGTTCTTGCCAGTGGCCAGGCGTACTTATTGGACTTGGGGCTTCACTGGGCATTGCATGAATAAAAATCACCATAATATCAACAACACTGGCATACTGTAGTCACCACTGTTCCATGTACTATTCACAACATAGCTACAGCCTAAACCACTGCACAACATTTTAATGATGACCAAATGTCACATCATTTAGAATGTTAAGTTACACAGAAAGAACTACTTTAACAAGTGTCAAAACATTGTCGATAGTTTAACAATCCTTCAGAATGTAATATTAAAACCTATCTAGCAGTCATTTTGCAATGCCAGCAATAAAACAGAAGCAGTTCACTTGAATAAGAAGTCCACCTCCTTTCCTTCTGAACAAACTGTTTTCGTTAAGCAGTTGAACTCTCAAATTACTCAGTATATTGGTGTCAGTGGAAAACAGCAATCAGTTTGAAGAGAACAACCTTTAACCTTGTACTGAAACAGTTACGCTCCCAGTTTTGAAAATTATGAACTAACATTACCCTTTCCCTGCTTGAGTAAGAAGCTCAAGATGAAGTGTTGGTCAGCCTTTTCTCACAATGTCAAGGGTTTTTTTTATGCTGAATGTCATCTTGAAATGATGCTGTTGGCAATTTGTTGGCAAATTTTCAAAAAGAAAAACCTCTCACAATACTGTTTGCTAAGTAGTTCACAAAAACGCTCACAATGCACTTAGGCACGTAGCACTGACATATGAAGGCCAGCTAGAATACCCTGAGAAAGTTGGGGCACTCCCACATGATTCCAGATCAGAATTTGATTGGTTGATCAAAATTGTCAATCCATAATGATAGTTTTGCTTCTTGTTAAAGACAAAGGTATTTTATGCAGAAACCAAAGGTCTTTGGAGGAGTTGAAAACAGATTTAGCGGAAAATGCAAACAGTTGGAAGCGATACTAATGTGAATCACTTCAGATAAAATATATGATTTGTATCCTTTTTTCTCTAACATATTGGGCCTTCACAAAAGGTCCTGAAGGTCCTGATCTCGGTCTTCCTTTCCAAATCAGAGCTCTGTGTAAAGTGTAGAATTAGGAGGCATCAAGAGTAAATCAATCTAGCTTTACAGATTATGATGCAGGATAAAAAAAGAGGTATGAACAGTTGCACAAGCAGCCACATTTAAATAGATGTTAGCATTCATTGGCTTGTTAATGTAGATGATTACAGAAATAACAACTTAGAGAAAGATGTCTTATAATTAATAGTTTATAAGTACAAACTCAGACATGACCATGTGATGCAATTTTACAGGATCTATGACATTATGCAGCTCAAGTGAAATTTAATGTCATGTAGGTTTCAGACAATTAAAGTTGCATGAAAGTTTCACCATGTAAAGCCAGACTAACTCAACAGTTTAAATTCTGCCATAGATGTTTAGCTGGACTGAGATCAGGTGACTACAAAGCCCAATGGAAATTAATACCATTTTCATAAATCTAAATTGGTAGGTTAGTCTGTAGATTGTACTTGCTAGCTAGCTAAATAGCTAATTAAACTGAAGTATGTTTTGAAGAAATGGCACTGTAACTCAACTAAAGCTAACTTGCAATGGTCAATTGCTAGTTTTGTTTCTTTCCATTAAACCCAACATTTACTGTACTTAGCACTTCCATTCTGTCTGTCGGACTGAAGGTTTTTCTAAAATGAAAAGCTCATTATTTGAAGTCATATCCAGCCTGATGCCGCTGGGAGAAGAAAAGGGTTACGGTAATTACTGCTGTATGCATTTCCTGCCTCCAGGCTACTGTTGCGTCAACTCAGGGGAGATTTTCCCATAGCTCCAGGGCCAGAGCAAGTTTGAATTTCCTGACACTCTGGATAATTCCCACGTTTTAGCCCTTTTTCAAACCGATGACTTGGACTGGAATGCCAGTGAAGTTCTTATTTGCCATTTTTTGCAAATAGCCCACTTATTAAACAAAAAAGAGAGATTTCCAAAGAGAAAAAGAGAGAAAAGAAGAAAAAAAGAGAATTTTGCATTGTGCCAGAGAATAAATTAAATTCACTACAACACACATAATGTGATGCCCTTAAACCAAAACACTGCACATAACCATAGCAAGACCGAAAAGAGATAATCACACATGTAAAAGAAAGGATTTTATTCACGTTCATTAAGATTGACGAATATTGACTCCATATTGAGTCACAAGTAAGGTCAATATGCAACCCCCCATCTCTGCCTGGCAGAAGTGGGCATTGTTACCTGGGACGAGACAATTATCATTATGATAGAAGAGTTTCATTTCTGGATCAGAGTGGTCAGTTGATGTTGAAGTTAGAATAAAGTTTTAGTCCACATTTTGAATAAGGCACAATACACGTTAGTCAGTCAGAACAGATATCAGGTACAAATACATATTTAATTCCATATTTAATGATTATAATAAAAAGATGTCCCAAAATGATCTAAAGAACAAATGCTGTTATTGGAATGAGGCATATGGCCTATTTAAACCAAGGTAGACCAGACCATAATTCATAATTTTTCCAGAATTTCCATAATCCATACCTTTGTGTGTCAGAATTGAGACTTGAATGTTTTAAGGTTAAGTTAATCAATTCCTAAAATGACAACAGAATCCATTGCATGTTCATTACGCTTACAATTTCACACATCTAACAGGATGAGGCCTCTTTTTTACATTTATGAATTTGCATTTTAATGGATCAACACATATAGAAGATGCTTCATTTCCATGCCTTTGATTATTTCACCCAAACATAAATCCATGAATCTAAACCTTCTGAGAAGTGTTAGCTGGTTGCTCAAGACATGTGAAATGTGACACCAGCAGCAGATATTGAGCTGCAGATAGGAAGATGTCTGTGGATTGTATTTACCATAATCTGCAGGATGAGACTTGTAGATGGAGATAAGGAGGAGGAGGTGTCAGGGTCACTGCTTTATTGCTTCACTAGTTTATTCTTCTCCCTTGTGTACTGTCAACATTATATCAGACTGGGATTAAATCTGGCTGGTGATGTTTTTTTTACTGCTCCAAACTTTTCCTTGTCTTTGCTGCGTGATGGGAAGTCTGTCAGTGCATACCATCTTTGGCGCTGATCAAGAGCCAGCTTTGCCACTTACATTCTAATGATCCTCAATGACATGCACTTTAAACACGTTTCCAAAATGGTTCTTACCTTGGAAGTACAGTTCTGGGAACAACCTTTAACGTTATGCTTCCTAGTGTCCTTTGACTTTGCCCCTTTAAGTCCATAAACTGCCTCCAGAATAGGACACAATACTGCGGCACAACACTAAAGTAACAAAAATCCCATTTTTTTTAATTTCTTTTCTTTTAAAGTTAAAGGCTTAGATTTTAGGGTTCAATTTATTATTTCCTATGTCCCATGTCACTACTGAAACACAAAGAGTCTTATTTAGCCACACCTCAGGGAATGAGACTGTACCAATGTCCCTTATGTCCACATGGTGGGCAGTTAGACCATTGCTTTGAGGTAAATGTATCCCGAAATCTGAAAGTTAGTAACATTAAGAATTGTCACTACCGAAACACATATTTTCTATACCTAAGTAAGTAAAAACTGTGATTGTTGTTTAGTCATGTATTATGTTTTGCCATAAATGAGCTAAAATTGTCATTCCCGAAACAGTCACTACTAAAACATTTGGTTTTCAAGGCATTAATCTTGTATAGGTAGTAGCAAACGGAATGTTCAGCATTTAGACAAACATAACAATATTATAATATAAACAAACACAGTAGTAATCTGTGTATGTTTTGGCTTTGGTATATCATGTTCTTTACATACTGAAGCAAGAAATAAGCGGGATGGTCTTATCGACATTATTGCGCTCCATGCTGGTCATGCAGATATTATCATAGCAGGTCGGTGGTGGATAGAAGAAGGCACACAACAGCAACATGAAGGATCTGGGAAACCTACATGAATCACAGAAAGGGAGAACCAACGGATTGTCCACGACTGCATGCATTCAGCAAGCAGCGATGCCCTCCATAAGTCATCCTGTTAGTGCCAGCACCATTGGCAGATGGCTGCACAAAATAAGACTACATGCATGCAGACTGTTACTACGACTGTCCTTAACACCATGTCAACATCACCAAAGACTGCAATGGTGTCGTGCATACAGAATGGCTTCAGTGACGAGTTCCACTTTTGTCTCAGTGGAGACGACCAACAAATCCATGTGTGGAGTCACCGTGGTCAGTGCCAAGATGAATGACTTGTTGTCACGCATCACATGTCCAGAAGACCTGGTGTCATCAACACTCCAACCCTACTGCAATACCTGCCGGAACTGTGTGAGAATATTCAAGCTGCATGGGATGGATTATCACAGGACACCATTAGGAACCTCTACAACTCCATGCCGAAACGTCTAGCATGTTGCGTTCTGTATGTTCACTAGGACGTAATTACTTACTCTTTAACTGGTAGGAACAGGGAGCTAATAACTAAAGGGTTAATTGGTGTAGAACCTCTACATTCTTACATGCTGTTCATGTTCTTTTAACTCTTAAACGGTTCTTCTCATTCACATTTTTCACATTGCTGAAAGGTTCTTTAAGGAACCAAAAGTGATGTTTTCATGGCATTGATCCAAAGAACCCATTTTGGTACGTTTATTAAGAAGTTAATGGAACACCTGGAGCAACTTCTTGATAACTTTCTGTTGTTCTCATGTGTTGTTCACATTGTTGAACTCGTTTTAAGATGTTATGTTACTATAGTAGCTCAAAGCAGTCAGGAACATTGGAGTAATTGATTTGGACAGGTATATATATATATGTACAGCCTGCTTGTTTTCTCACCTCTATGCCCTGCAATGTATTATTTATATGGCAGTTCAGCAGAAGAAGGAAAAAGAAAAGTTAGGGAGAGAAAGAGAGAGAGAGAGAGAGAGAGAGAGAGAGAGATATGAATAAAGACATCCAGCCAAAATCCAGCAGGGGATACCTAGTTGTACTTCTCTGCAGGCTATTGCTGACAGGACTACAGTTCAGCTCTGCTTAAAATTCTACCTGGAACTTTAACATCCCAAACTGTACACAAAACATAAATGTAAATATTCATAGCTGCGCAGGGCTGGTAGTACTGGAATACATGTGATCCAAAAGAAGGCAACTGTATTCTGTTACAGAAAAAAGACATTAATCAGGTATATCCAAATCTAATGTTAAAAAGGGCAATTACTAGCAGGATTCCATTCAAATCACATACATTCAAGCTTGTGGTGCTTTGTTGAAATTGGCAGTTTTGTAATGATGAATAGAGTCTCACAACTCTAGAAGTAAGAACTTCTAAGATTTGAGACTTTTTGCATTTTGGGAATTTTCATACCCTTCCCAAGGAACCAAACTATCATGGTTGCTGTTAGCCTTTAAACAAGACCGAAGCTGACTTTCTATCTGCCAGCTTTGTTAAATGTTCCGTTCCACCTTAAATGATTCAGTTTTTACAGGAGCTGGCACACTATGTAGAAACGTACCTTTCAGGCTGTGAAGATGATGTTGGAACCCTTTTCAAGAGACTGTACCGTGGGCATGGTTGATGCTCATCTTTAAGCAAGGCTAAAGTTTCTTAATTGAATGTTAAGTTGCAGCATCATTTAAGGGTCAATAGTACACTGGCAATACAAGCTGCCATATAGAAAGCCAACTGCCACGTCTTAAGTTCATGGACAACTTTAATTTCCAAGTTGTTAGTTTGCACTAACTACATTACACACACATATATATATGAACTCATTCAATGCAGCCTTGGCCCCTGTGAAGCCTCTGCTGAGGTGCTGAGCCGTGTTCCTTTGTTAGTTTGTTTCTGTGTTTGGATCCTGCTTTGTTTATGGGATTTTGCTAAATGGAGCTGCCCTGTGTGTACCTGCCTAGCAGTTTTTGACTCCTGCCTGTCATGACTATTAGCCTCGGACAGTCCCTAATAAAGCTATACTGCAAATGCAGTCTGGCTATGAATCCCATTCATTACTGTTTATTATAAGCTTAGCTTGCATTTTAATTAGCTTGACAGTTATCAGGCAGCAAGTGTGCCACAGCAGTGGACGTTTATGTTCTCTCAGTCGACCACATCACCTTTAATTTTAATGAAGAGGAGAAGCGCAGACTGCACAGGCAGCGCAGGAGGGTAATTGGGGTGTCATGTTTATTGGAAAAGTGCTCTTAAATTCAGTTTAATCAGCATTTCATGTTCAGTATGATTCTTTATCCATGACCTACAGTGGTTGTGTGATTGGCTGGCTGTACAACATCTGGAGTCCTATGTTTATGATTTTAATTTATGTTTATGAACTTGCATTTATTCTAGTTATAGTGACCACATGATGAGCTTGCTATTACATGTAATGAAGATTTTGTATAATTATGTATAATGAAGATTTACATTTGTTCAGGCATGTGCAGTGCTGATTATGTGCCAGTAAACAAAATAATAATAGGCCTAGGAAACTCCTTTCTGAGGATGTATCAACTGATGAGCTATCTAAATGTATTTATTAGCCAATCATTTGTACGGCATCATAGGAACTCCCAATATAAAGATGCACCTAAAAGGAATTTCTCTATGAGAAAACTAATTGTATGGTTTGAAAATTGCCTCTGTGGCATCCTGTGGTAATCAGAAATGTTCCAAATTTGATTCCTATCACATCATATTCTTTGAATATGGACTGAGAGTGAATTCACCTGTTTTTATACTCCTCTGGCTGTCCTTGAAGAAAGCAAACAAACCACAAAGTGATACGTGAAGTGATGTGTAGTTCAATTAGAAACAAACAATAAATAATAATGCAGGGATGTTAAACGTTTTTTGGGGACATATTTTAGAGAATTTTCTTCTAGCTAAGCTAGTGGATGTTTTCTAGCTCTAGCTAAGTGACTCTGTTTTCTCCATGCTGTTTTTGCTGTTTTTCAAACTGGTGACCCGACCCATAACTCTATAAGGTTTATCAAGGAGATTCTCTACACTACTTAATGTCTTTGATAAAGTGAATTAAGTAATAAAATGTCATAGCTAGGGGTGCTACCTATAAATATGCACTAGAACGGTAGGACATTTTGATAAGGTAGCACAATTTGCAACTTGAATTCAAATTAAAAGGATACAGTAAGTGTCTCCAACAATTGACACTCATCATCAAATGGTAGTTGCACAAATAGTTGCACCCAAAAGGAATCAACTGACAGTAATGAAACTTGGTGGGTAGGTTTGACATTGTGAGACATGTAAATGATTAAGGGCCTTATCACTGTAGCTGACTGACCCAACAGCCATGATTGCGGACTTTGAACGAGCAGTGATGCCCTCCTGTTAGTGCCAGCACCACTGGCAGATGGCTGTACAACGCAGGACTGCATGCACACAGACCGTTACAATGACTGCACATCAACCTCGCCAAAGACTGCAATGGTGTCATGCCAGACTGTCATGGAGTGACTCAGAAAGGCAACGGGTCATCTTTAGTGATGAGTCCCGCTTTTGCCTTGGTGAAGATGGCCAACAAATCTGTGTGTGGATGCACCATGGTCAGTGCCAACATTAAGGGTTTTTTGTCACACGTCACATGGCCAGAAGACCTGGTGTCATTCCACCTCCACCTGTACCGCAAAATCGGCAGGACCTGTGTGGGAATATTCAAGCTGCATGGGATGGATTATCACAGGAAACCATTAGGAAGTTCAATGATGAGACGTCCGGCATGCTGCGTTAGTTACTTCTGTATGTGTAGCTCAATAAATATTGGCCATATCAGTCTAAATTTCTCATCATTTATTGTTCCTTTATCTTCCTTCTCAATAGCATCGCAATCCGATACTTATTTTTTTATATATTATATTATGTATTTTACTATAATAACTACATATGATTGCTACTGTAAATTCTAATATTTTCTTGCTAATGTTCTTTTAAAGCTGTCATATAAAATGTTCTCATCTCTCATTTTGCTGTTTATTTAATTTCAGTTTCTCCTACTGTTATTTATCATTTTTATTGACCCTTTTTGAAGCTTTATGATATAGGACTTTTGTGGGGGAATTGGAACACTAATTAAACATTACAGCTCAATGTTTACTGCTTTTGTTTGTTCACACTTAAAATACAATAAACAAGTACCAGTAATGCATTATCCGGGGTAAAACCCCACTGAACTGGTCGCTTACTTATGGAGATGATGTCCCCTGAAATCTGTCCCTGGTGGATAATTAAGCTAATACATTCCCCCAGCACATTTGCAGTGATTCTGGTCCTTGGCTCTAGTGATCAATTTGCAGTTACTCACGGCCCTCAGCAGCTTTTTGATGCTGTTGCCAGGGATTAATAAGAAAAGATTTGCGTAATGTATTTTGAATATAATTAAGCATTGCCCTACGTCAAGTCCGAAATAGGGTGCTCAGGTGCTTGGTCATCCATCAGTGTCACCAACGGAAAGCCTAGCATAAGAAATGGGTGACAACATAATTAATATGTTTTATCTTTCGCTTTTCATTCTATGTCTAATGAATAGACCTTCCATCAATCAAGGCAAAAATCGAGCTCCTAAAACTGATGACTCTTTTCTTCTTGCAGAATAGTAATCGCACCGTACTGTACTTTTAGATGCTTAAGGATGTTAAATGCGGCTGGATAGATCAATAGATCGAAGTCAAGGAAAAATCTTGTTAGAAAACCATAGAAACAGTGCATTGATCCAGGAAAGAGTTGCATTCTGCCTCTGGCTCCCTGTAGAGGACGTTTCTAAGGCCACCTTGATGTGATGCAGTAATGCAGGAGAAGATAAAGCAGTCTGTGAAATAATCTTTGGAGAATTCTTCACCTTCTTGAACGTATTGAATGCAAAGATGCTAACCCGTTTGCTGTATTTGGTCCTGATCAAACAGATGCGCAGATTTCTTTATCTGAACTGTTGCAGGTCGGGAGGGAAATAAGATTAGAGCACAAGCAAGTTTTTTTGTGGTTGTGTATCCCACCTCGTCTTCACAGGCTTGTAAACTCCAGAGGAAAACCTTTCAGCGGAAATGCCTCAACTGGAATTGTAGTAATCGTTTCCAGCTCTAATACAGAGGGTAAATCTTTCTTAGGGTTTAATGCATGATTGCTGCACATTACACACACATACGGCTGCTATAGCTGCAAAGACAGTGAGCATACAACAACAACAGTAAAAAGACAACAAACACCAACCTTTATCTTAAACACATCAGCTGTTGCTATCAAGTTCCGCACAAACTTTGTCACTTATGGTTACAGGGGAGACAATCGAAAGGGTTTTTCTCTTGAGTCATGCTCTAGTTGATGCTGGAAATGCTCAGTGATATATTAGAGTTAAATGAGATATTTAGCCTACTGTTCCAGTGGATAAGAGAGAGAGTAACCATTTGATGTGGTAACAAAAATGACAGCCTACTAGTGAAAGGACTGTGTCTGTTTTTAATTATTTTGTTTGGTTTATACAGTATATTTAAATGGTATTGGGACCTAACAGTTGTAACAGTCAGGGATCCTGTTAATATTATTCTCACACAGTAAAACACAAATTTACTTTGCAGGCAGGAGTTTTTCCATTAATTTCCTAATTGGAGGCAAGTAAGTCATTTGCATATCTTACTTTATTTACAGTAGACATACTGTATTATACAATACTTATCACAATGCTTATTATACAACTGTATTACACAGTACTTATTACAATGCTTTCTAAATACAGTTGATTATTACATTTGTACAGTGTTTTTGCAACCTTGTATTCTAATGTACAGATGATGTAATGTGCACCAACTGCTGTCTGAGGGCCCTCAGTTCTACTACATCATGTAGTACATCTAGGGTTTGGAGGGTTACCTTAAAATGTTTTGTTTCAGCTTACCTGATTAAACTATAAGTATAACTTAATCCAATGGTTACTGTATTAAAGTTACCTAATTAAACAATGACCAAAAAAAGGTTTCATCATTTTCAAGTAAAAATCTGTTTATCTACTGATAGCTCAGAGGTAAAAATTATGATTTATAAAGTGGTCTTTATGTATGCTATTTGTGCTTTCATTTGAAAACTAGGAACTCTAAAACTCTAAAATTAGCTAAGGAAAATGAATAAAGAAAATGGTGTGCTGAGACTACAACTGTACAATGGTCCTATAAGTTCAACGAATGAAGCATAGCATTAGTTCAGGCACTCCAGCTGCTTTCCTGCAAGCCTCTTTGCAACCCACCTCCATCCTATCTCCTCCTTTTTTTGCTGTGTCTGCCTTAATCAATGTCTTGTTGTTGTCTTTGATGCCTGCTCTGTTCTGTGGGTGGGTCTTTCGGCTGCTCTGAGAGAAATACTGCCAAATATAACTTACTAGTAGTGGTCCTGACTGAACTATGCAAGAGCACTTTAGTTTGAAACTACACTTCACTGCTGGCATTGTGCCTTATTGTTCAAATCCTGTTGCTTACAAAAGATCAACGTGGTTAATTTTCTCTTGAGACCCTCCTCATGAATAAGCAGAGACCCTTTTACAAACTCTTAGCTGATCATCATTTGTGTTCTAACTGCAAAATGGGCTATAAAGGCTCATTATACTTCATATTGGTGCATCACTCCTAAGCGGTTACAGCAGTTTACACTAATCAGCATATGCTTATTACCCTTCTGGACAAATGATGAGTAAGTCTTTAGCGTACAGCTTTTCCAGTATATTTATTCCTTCATACCTACAGCTTGCATTGATTTCGGATATGACATCATCAACCTGCAAGGGTTAAAGGGTCATACACATATAAAATGTAACCAAATGTATTTTTTGCATAGATATATATAATGTAAAAATAAACAAATAAATCATGTGTAATGAACTACAAATGAATCTAAGCAAATGAACCAAAACTAACATCAGAAGGATAGCTGGGAGACAGGCACTGATACTGGTCACCAATATGCTTTGGAAACAAACAGCTAATTACTGATAAATCCGACAGGCTCTTTGTCCAGAAGCTTTGACCTTTTTCTCCCAGAACGTTCCATCTGGTGTTTTTAATGAATACAGTCAATTATTGCAGAGTTTGCATTCATTCTTTACAGTGTGGCCACAGATAATAATGTGAATACTAGTATGATATTTGCCCAGTACTGAAACAGGTTGAAATGACTGTTTAGACTGAAAGAAGACCAGTTTGATTTAAAAGATCATGCTTTAATCTCTCAGATTGCTGGGAGCCACCAGCAGGTCCAAACCTGCATTACTTCATCATAACCTCCGATTCTACTATGTAGTACATGTAGCCAGCAATACACATTTAGGGACAGAGCCGAAAACTCAAAACCAAAAAAATATTTTTTCCTCAGTTACTTGTATAAATCTTTTATCTGCATTTTTTCCCATTTTTTTTACATATGGTCATACTGACTTCACAGGGTTCTACACTACTTTCAGGTCTCTAGTCAAATTAAAGCAAATTTGAGACAATGATCATGTTAAGGCCTTTGTACAAAATGGTCAGATGTTTGTTTTGCCTCATTTAGGCATTTAAGCAGGTAGATTTGATCTACTGATCAGAACCTTTATTCCCCTTGAGTTGTGGTTCTACAGATGGTAAGAACTGAAAGGACTGTGTGTTTTATTAAACATTGTATTAAGTTAAAAAGGGATGCAAAACATTTTCACATGTGGTCTCAGACTTTTAGACTTTTAGAATTTGGCACAGAGGAAAAGACTCCATCTGCAGGACTAATCCACAGTTACCAGAAATGTTTAGTTGCAGTTATTGCTACACAAGGGGGTCACACCATACATTGAAACCAAAGGTCCACACATTTTTATCACATTTTTAATACTGGATCGTTTTCCTCAACCAATAAATCTAGTCTAAAATCAAATCTCCAAATCTCATTGGTTTAATTTGGTTCTCCTTCACTACTTTTAGGACTAGTGTAATAATCTGATGATATTTTAGGTCATTTATGCAGAAATATAGACATTTCTAGATATTTTATTACAAAAAAAACCCTTCATCTTTTGTACAATTTAAAAGCTCTAGTTACTCTTTCAAGTGTGTGAATATTCATGATGGACAGACCAATAGAACCTAAAATAGCTTAGAAAACAATCTTGTTATGTCAGCCTCCATTGTCAGTTAAGACAGCTCTTTTATCCTCCCATAAAATTCCATTTTGGAGGTTTTTAAGGTGACTGCATAATTCCATGAGTGCTATTTTCTACTTTTATTCTAAAGTAAAGCATTAAGCTAAAAATAAGGAAACCTTCTACAAGTAGCTGTGTCTAAATATTTGACTGGTACTGTACATTAATATATCGTGGTGTGAGAGCATGCATTGGTTCCCATGATGCTTTGCTAATGCTTAGCCATGTTGTATTTAGTGTTGTATTTAGTTCTTAAAACTAAGTAAAGGTGTTTCGGTTTACAGCTTATGGGAACACTGGAGAAGCGTGGGTAGGTACTGTGTTTTTGGAGCAACTGTCATCTAGGTTTGGGTCCTAATTCATAACCCACAGTGGGAGCTATTGCCATGCTACAGGTTTAAAGAGCATATTTCCCCCCTCCGGAAATAAGATTCTCCTCCCTTATACTGGCTGACTGAATTGTAAATATAAGTTGAAATATAACACACACACACACGGAGCACTCAGCATCACTGATCTGTCAGTGTAATATCTTACCCCTACAATGTGCCATTCTATTACATTTAATAGACTTAACCTTCTCATATGCCTAATAAACAATAATGTCCTGGGTCAATAGTTCATGTTTGAATAACAGCAAAAACATGCAAATATTATAAATAGTAGAACATAACGTATTGCTTTAATAAGTCTGCATAGACTGCATGGGTATTATCTCTGTGTATAAATGCATATATACAACACTAGCAGTCCATGCTGTATTGCAGAATCCTCACTCAGTGCCAAATATAAGCTGAAACCTATTGAATAACTGGTGAAATAAATGGAAGTAGAAATGAAAATGCTAAAAAAAAAAGTTAAATGAAGCAGTAGAGGTGTTCTGCCCAGGTGCTGATGAATGATTGTGCAGTTCCAGGCCATTAAGGAGCTTATTCCATTCTTTAAAACCATCATCACGTCTTACTGGAAAATGAGCCCAGCAGACCAAGAGCACCCTACCCCATTCAGGAGGACTGATCAGTGCTAGTACTAGAGTCTAAAAAATTTAAAACATATATATACAAACAAGTATACAACTAAACATAAATCTGAGGAAAACCAGAAAGTATATTACCACCCTCTCTGATCCGTGATCAGGGATAATCCCAAATAAGGTTAACTGACTTCAGATACTGTTGTTGTTGTTGAGATTAGCACATTTTCATTGATTGGAGAGTGAATGAGAAGAGCAGTGATCTGTTTTACCCTGTAAGCTGATATTAATTGATATTCATGTAGATATTCAGTAAACATAGTAACATAGAATCTGCTTCAGTTTCCTGTGATCAGGCCTTGCCGGTCTCTAGAACAGTTTACAAGCCTTCCTTGTAACCATTAAAGGAGCAGTCTGTAAACATAGTGGTGAGGTTGTGTATTGACATCACACTCCAACATCACACGCCCTTTTCTGAAAGCTAAGCTGGTGCCTGTCATGGTTTTGTTTGCTTGCTCCTGTTTTTGCTTCTTTGATGGTGAGAATTAACCCTTTTGCTTTTTCTTGTGTTTTTTGTCAATATTTGGGTTCTCAGACATTGGTGTTCTAGTAGTTCTACCCATTGAGTGTCCCTACCTAGCATTCTCCTACTATTAGTATAGTGTAATAAGTTTTAATGTGTTTTTAATGTAAATTCAGTTCAGATCCGGCTTAATAAGCTCTACTTACCCCCTAATAAGCTGATTTAGGGTGTGTAGTCTGTTAATGATGCTAACTTTTTCCAATAAGGACATTCGGCAGGTTCAGACTTGCCTGTTCTACCCTAAATAGTGCAGATGTTATTTGCTGGCAAATAAGAAGGTGAACAACAGCACCCAAATTTAAATGTTGCAACATTTAAGGTGGAACATTTACAAAAGGCGCTCTCTGCGGCCACCGTGTAGTTTCTTTATTCTGGGCAACTGTAGCAACATTGCAATTCTACATGGCAGCCTCCATTCAAAGACCAAGCACTTCTATGCAGATATGAAGGGCTCATTTGAGACAAAAACAACATCATTTGTGGTTACAGGGAATTATACACTAAAGAAAACATTTTTTTTGAGTACTATACTCCATTTTCTGCTAATAGATCCCTCTAAATCTTACACACTGCTCCTCTAAGGTACAGTCTTGAGGCCTGAACTGAACAATACAACACTAAAGTCTCCTTTATGTTCTTGAAAAAACAGGCATCTAATGTAATGCTCGAAGCAGCTGGATGTAAGTGGACAATAATTGTGCCATTAGAGCAGGACTATCCCGCTGACCCCCTTTGATCCTTCAAGAAAGGACAGATTGGAACAGAGAGCTTTTGGAGCACTAAAGGGCAGCTTTTGGAGCAGTAAGCTAAAGATTGTGGCATGACATTACACACTATATGGCCAAAAGTATGTGGACATCTGACCATCACATTTATATAAGCTTGATGGAGAGCCTAAGTTTATGAAAGCCTCCACTGTACTGGGAACGCTTTCCATAAGATTTTGGAATGTGTTTCTAGTGATTTGCACCCATTTTTCATTGGTTGCAAACCAGAATCAGATTCAGAATCAGTTGCCCCACTTAAAGAGCTGACATAATTGTAACACTGAGGCAGTGACAGAGGCAGAGGGAGAACCCAGAAGTGTGACAATAACACTCTCTTATACTAGTGGTTATGAGTGACCTCCTTTTCCTAATACTAATTGGTGGCTATTAGCTTCTATTCATTATTAGCATCATTAGCCTTCCTAACTGCCCCTCAAAGGGAGGCGTCTTTTCATCAAACGGCTAATTTTGCATAATTTCTCGATAGCACTGCAATGAGCTTTTGTCTTGCATGGCTCTCACCCCAGATCTCTTTCTCTTTTCCATTCTTCAGGTAATCACACTGACATAATAGCTACTGGATATGGCAAAGCTAATACAATGGTAGCACGCATTTGTGCTGGACCCATCCGAAAATGGAAAGCAGAAAGGAAGTGATTGAAGGTGCAGAGAGGCAGCCTGGGTAAATACGTTTATAGAGCCTGTGTTTAGAAAACAGGAAATATAGGGAGAGGACATTGAAGAGATAAAACGTCTAACCTGATGTTTGTTGACTAAATAGCTCACTGCCCAGAGCTATCGTTGATGTGCAATTTTTACCATCTGGGCTTCTAGGATATGGTGTTGATGTTGAATTTACGAGGCTGTAGTGCAGCTCAGAGGGACAGGTTAAGCACCCAAATGTCTAATGCTCTCTCCTGATGTGTGAATGGCCTCATTACTGGCCTCCTGTGTGAGATTCACTATGGAGAACAGCAGAACAACTCTTTCTACAAAATGCATGTTTGTTTCAAAATGTATGACCAGTCCGGTATTATTGTAGGAGCAGGTCACATTTTGATGTGAGCAGCCTTGGAAGTGTAGAGGAGTTTGTATTTTTAAACCACCTCATTTTCATAAGGTCTGTGACTATTCTGCGTAACCCCTTTGACAAGGCAGTGCAGTCATTAGAGGTCACATGGGAAAAGGTAATTATTTCTCATTTCTTGCTTTTTGTTCACACCTGCCATAACACATCATATGGAGCTGCTTAACTAACATCACTTTCCAGCTCAGTTTGCAGCAGAAGACTTCTGGCAGTTCTTCAACTCACTGTGTCAGGGTACATAATGTCACATGCATGTAAGGTGTTGAAAGAGAAGTTCTCATATTTCTGCATTATCACACAGATACACACCCACCGGTCACTTCATTAGGTACACCTCCTTGTAACTACACTCATTGTCCATTCTATCAGCTCCACTTACCATACAAGAGCACTTTGTAGTTCTACAGTTACAGACTATAGTTAAACTGATTCTCTGTTTACTTAGGCCCAATCCCATTTCTTATTTTTACCCCTACCCCTTGTTTTCGAGTGTAACCCTCCCCCTTGAAACTGAGTTACATGGGGTAGTGGTTGAAATCTTCCCCCTATGAAATGGGACAACCCTTCAAGAACCAGATACATCATCAGTTGTCATCAGCGGCTTTTATGTAAACAGACAAAAAGCATGGGCGTTCGTGATTCATTCACAACTTCAGTTTTACACATCAGTCAATCTAACGAGACCCGAATAAAACAGAGCACAAACAAAAAACTTCATTAACAGGCTACTAGCGGTGCTCTGTAGACCACCCTGCCAGTCTGCAGTGATAGCAGAGGAGGGTAAAGTTCAGCTCCTCACTGCTTAAATACATTTAGAGCATCATATGCCTTCAAAGAGGGCAATTATTTATTAATGCCACCAAGAATTCTTCGGTGATATGAAGCTGAACTTTGCTTTCTAATCGCCAGCCTCATGATCGAATTTCCCTCTTCCACCTTAAAAGGTGCAGCAACCCCAGGTACCAGAATGTGACTGCTGCACTATTTAAGGTGGAATGGGAAATTTCGCTAGGTTTCGTTAATGCTATTACAATGGTATCTTACAATTCAATGGCTTTTTAACAGAGAAAATACTTATATTTATGGGTCTCTTTGGTCGCTTGCGCAGCCATTTTGCCGATGATTTGCAGGGCATTCTGGGAATTTTCTAATAACACTCTGTTTGGAGTGTGCCTCTGAAAAATCTCAGTTTGAAGCGCCATGTAGCCCTAACACTTCACCCTACCCCTCCATCTCAACAATAATCGGGACAACCCTACCCCTAGACGTGAATGTGCAAAACGGAGGGCTAAGTGTTAGGGGAAAGGGGTGAAATGGGATTGGGCCTTTATTATCCTCTTTTCACCCTGTTCTTTAATGATTAGGACCACCACAGGACCCCCAAAGAGCAGGTATTATGTAGGTAGTGGATCATTCTCAGCACTGCAGTGGCACTGATGTGGTGGTGTGTTAGTGTGTGTTGTGCTGGTGCAAGTGGACAGACACAGCAGTGCTGTTGTTTTTTAGATCAAGTACGAGTACGAGTACGAGTGATGCAATATAGACTGCAGTGTTAAACACACATCCTGACCTGTAAAAAATTAGCTCTCCAAAATGAGTCACCTGTGACCTAGTAGCATGTAATACTTCCGCAAGCATGAATAACAACTGTGATTTGATTTCCCATTGTCTAGACAAGTTTCTGGATGTAGGTCACATCAATGTTTAGCCACTCTTGCATCAAAGAACTGCACAGTTGGGCCAGATTTGGTGGATGACTTCCCTGTAACAATTCTTCAGAGAGTTTCCTGTAGATTGGGAATTTTGCCACTGCTGGTAGACCTGAATGGCCGTACTGTCCATACACCTGCGGGATTAGCTACTTCCTTTAAACCAACCTGAGCCAATCATTAACATCTGCTTTGGACCCATTTTCCACACATGGAATGAGACATTCACTGCATTGTACCACCTCTTCTTCCACCTCTAAGCCAATCATCCTTGTGCAACACCATCTGGAGCCTGGAGTTACTACCACCTTAAACACACAAAGTGACTATTTTTTTTTGTCTGGGAAGCTTATTTAGCTTACAAATATAATTTACAATAGTAACTGTTACTAATAACTAATTTCTGATAGCTTCCTAATCTTACCTTTGTATAGTCTACTCAGAGAGAAGCACTGCTGAATCGTATTGGCCAGTTTTTTTAGTGTGGTCATAATGCCACTAAATTAAGTAAATAATACACTTAGTAACTCACCTGACAAACCGGAAAGTGCCTTTATTATTACTGTATGTGCACTACACAGGTATGTACCCTCTTGAACCTTATAATGTTATTTCTACTCTCTGATCAACACTGTTAACCTTCCCTTACGGTCAGTATTGTTTCAGAAATCCACATACAACACAATATTAAAACAAATACTCTTACACACTAACATAAAGATTAACTGTATTTAGGTGTTTCTTATCATAGTTAGACAATATAGACAAAGTATCAGTGTTAGACACTATATACAGGTTTTATCACCAGTCTATGTATATATGTATGTGCGCTAGCTTTTATGTGTCATATCATAAATCCCCCGCCCCAGGGGAGGCCAGTTTAATAACTCATAAATAAATTGTCCCTCAGGAAAGCAAATTCAGAAAGTACATAGTCAGTTTGACCCTAAAAGTAATGATCACTTTTTAGATTACAGACAGAGAAGGATTGCAATATTACTTCCCCACTTTGTAAATCCACTTCAAACCCTTTCTGAAATGCAGAGAAAACCATTTCTTTATTAAAGCAGCCGGTTAGTCATACCATGTAGTTTACACTTGAGATACATAAAGCCATAGTCTTATCTTGGTTACCCATGAAGAACAGCAGAGTTCCAAACTCCTACTCCATATCAGTTCTCAGTCATATTATGACAATAATGAAATTATTACGCTGACATTGCACAGTACTGCTCCAGAAGATGCATTCAAATCAGCACGTTTTCTTGTCATGCTTTCTTAAGTGGCCCCTGATTGTGGAGCTGTAGAAGATTATATTAAGCGATGCAGAGATTCACTTCGTAAATGACAATTAGTCTGTGGCATGGTTTCCTGCTATAACGGATGGGTAACTCATCCAGCACATTATCCCAGTACTCAATGCAATACTCATAGCGGATGCCGCATAAGCCACATGCTGATTAAAATAGGCTCACACAAATTGAAATACATACATGCCACCAGCTGCAATGGAAACAGAATACGGGAACGCCTGGGCTGATTAAGTTGCGCAATTCATGGCTCGCGCTCCCTGATGAGAATGTTCATGCACTTTCCAAGAGCGATAAGGGTCGTCAGCTCTAGCGCTTGGCCATCTCTTACAATTGAGCTAATCGAGTGTAAACTGCATAGCGTCAGCACAGCACGGCCAGGTGGTTTCAGGGGAAAATCACGGATGTGTTAAAATTGCTTCACTAAACTAGAGGAAGAATCAGTCCGGTTCTGGCTTGTTTGTGTGTGGGGGAGGGAGGGGGGAAGGGGGAAGAGGGGAATATTACATGAAAAGAGTGCCATTTGAGTCCTGGTATTAGAAACACAAATCTGCTAATAAGTGTTTTTCCAAGTTCTCAGATATTACCACACAACTACAGTCCTGTGCTATGCTTGGAGGTACACTATACTGCCAAAAGCATTCGCTCGTCTGCTTTCACACGCATATGAACCTGAGTGACATCCTATTCTTAATCCATAGGGTTTAATATGATGTCGGCCCACCCTTTGCAGCTATTTCCACAAGGCCAGGTAGTCATGTTGGAACAGGAAGGGGCCAACCTCAAACTGTTATCACAGTTTGCATGAAATTGCCCAAAATCTCTTGGTATGCTGAAGCATTAAGAGTTCCTTTCACTGGAACTAGGGGCCCTAGCCCAACTTCTAAAAAAAAAACCCACACCATAATCCCCCCTCCACCAAACTTTACACTTTGTCACTCCAGAGAACACATCTCCACTGCTCTAGCATCCAATGGCGGCGTACTTTACACCACTACATTCGATGCTTTGCATTGCGCTTGGTCTTGTAAGGCTTGGATGCAGCTGCTCGGCCATGGATACCCCATGAAGTTCTCTAAGCACTGTTCTTGAGCTAATCTGAAGGCCACATGAAGTTTGGAGGTCGACTGGGCTTGTTGCACAGGTGGCATCCTGTCATGGTACCATGCTGGAATTCACTGAGCTCCTGAGATCAACCCATTCTTTCACTAATGTGTAGAAGCTGTCTGCATGCCTAGGTGCTTGGTTTGATACACCTGTGGCCATGGAAGTGATTGGAACACCTGAATTCAATGATTTGGATTGGTCTGTGAATACTTTTGGCAATATGGTGTATATCTGTTTCCACATCAGTAGCGGGTTGGCTGCCTCTGGTCTAATGGCACGTTATATTGATTTCTTCCTCTAGCAAGATCACACTCCTGCCCCTATTAATACTACTGTTTGCTTTCCGAGTTTTACATGTTGGAAGAAAGAAAATGCCCAAAATTAGGGCATATTTTATATTCCATATTGATTTTTTTCTTCCAATCTGTTAAAATAATAGAAATTATGCACTCAGAGTGACCGAAATGGCATATTTAGGTGGGTTCTCAGCAGAGGACTTTCACCTAAGCATCTCATTTGACCAAGTATTCAAACCTTTGCATATGAAAATTAACATTTAACATTAATTTCAAGTAAAATATGATCATTTATCTTGGGTTTGCTTTCCACCACATCAGAACTTATTTTTTTTATATTTATTCACATCAAATTATACAATGAAGAATAAGTGATATCATCTCAGAGGAGCCCAGATCAAAAGCTGGAAAGTTTAGCTTTTTATGCTGAGTTGTTTTCTCCACGCTTGACAGGCTCTGTCGAGGCTAACATGTCAACCGCCACACAAAACAGACAGTGAAAAGAGTTTTATAAGGCAATATTCACAGAGAAGTAATTAAGCTGTAAAACTGATGTTAGAGGGTCTAAGCTTGATTACAGGCAGAGCGGCAGTCTACCTTGCATGAAATATTGCACCCTATCATATTTCTCTCTGCCAAGCCCAGTTTGATGGAGCTGTAATTGCCAATGCTATTCTGCACAGAAATACAAGAATGCTTACTGAAGACATGAAGGACAAGAAACTGGGACTTACTGACATGAAAAACATTGTGCATTTGGTATGATCTCGTGAAATGACTCAGGGGTGTGGGAGGAGGCGGGGGAAGGGGCGTCAGTAAATGTACATAATTACTAGAGGATGGCAAACAGGAGAACACTATGCCCACCATGCTGAGCAGAAATCAGTGCAGTTCCGCCGAGTGCATTAGGTTCTGCAGAATTGTGTGAGTTTTGATTAATGCGAGGCACCTTCCCAGCAGGCGTTCCCCTGATGTTCTCTTTTGATTCCTTGAGGAACCTTAACTTTGAGGGAAAAAAACTTTATGCTCCAAAAATGTTCCAGGTACTTTTTTAGGAGTCCATAAACAAGTCCAGCTCTAGATTGCAGGAGACCCTAAGCAAGATTTTGTGTTGGAGGCCTCCCCAGGCAAACCTGACCAACTTATCTGAGTATTTGTTTGCTTAACTTAAATTATTAAAGGACACATACATGAATAACGAAAAACAAACAAACCAAAGATGCCAAGCTCCACAATGACCTGGCCTAAAAATATGATCCAATGTTTAGAAGGACTGTACCTAAAAGCTGACTACTGATAAAGCAGGTAAAGCAAAACACTGGATAAAATAAAATAAAATATCTGATTTATAATACATCAATATATTAACAATATATAAATAATATCTAATCTAACATGTGCATCTCATTTTATTTGCTTTATTTATTATTTTGCAGCTCTTTATAAATGCTCCCACGCTGTGTACGGTATTATAACATAGGCAATTACGTGTACACTAGTTACTCTGGTACTTACCTGACTAAGTTGGCTTCATTCCAAGCTCCAATGACGCAGATGAAAAATATTCTTTTTAGAGATATCACTGTATAACTCTCCTCGGTCTTCCATCAATACTGATTTGTGCAGTTTGAATGTGAATGTGACACATGATGTACTGCCCCATCAACACTTGTTTTCTCTGGGTGTTTGGTAGTGCTGCTGTTCAAGCAATTTTCAGTGCATAACAGCCCCTTGTTTCCACAGAAATGAATAAGAGGTGAAACAAAAATAATGAAAGCTTTAGCACAAGTTCTGCCAGGAAAACTCCAATGCTACTTCACTCATTCATTCATCATTCTGGCCAATCACAGTCTGTCTTTAAAAGGATTGAACTTACATTCCTCTTTTGCTGCTTTCAGGTACCGATGTTTCAATGCTCTCCTCATTCCTCTCCCCCTACTACCAGTTTGGTCCCGGTCCTGTTGCCCAGGGAGGCTCCGCCCCTGCTGGTGGGTCTGAACACTTCAAGACCTGGGCCCAAGATGGGCCCTATGCCAAAGACTCTTCATTTTCTAAAAACTGTTATCCTTCAAAGTGTACACCTTATTGAGGGTTAAAATATCGTTTTCCATCACTTTTGCCTTTTGAGTAGCAGAGCTGAACTTTGCTGTACTGTAAAAAAAAACCTTCCCTGCCAAAGAGATGCCATATTCAATGGACAATACCTGTTATTGGAGAAAACGGTGAATTGCAGATAAGTAAACAATCTATTTATCCTGTATTTTACAACTACAGAAATACAATCTAAACATTTAGAAACACAAATTATCACCTGTATTTTAATGGAAGTTACTGTCATTATTGATAAAATAGTGTAAGTCAGAATTACTAGCGAAACTATTGAATTACAGTAAAAGGCAGTATTCCTAAGAAATTACTTTGCTGTTAAAACACTATTAATTATCAGGAACTGTCTGGCACCCACGTTACTGGATGAACTCTTAACTATTTTTCACAGATTTGTGTTACAGTGTGTAATATAAACGCAGGGTTAAAGCAGCCTTGCTCTATGTAGAGATACAGATCTCTTTGTATATTAAGTGGGTGGGCTCCACCTTGAACCAGAGACAAGTTTAATAAGTTTTATGAACACTGATAAACAAACAATTTATCAAAAAAAATGTATACCCGTTTTGTCTATTAAAATAATGCAATGCAGAGGTCCTAAAGGACTGCCAATTCCACCCACACCTGGTGATGGCCATGCCCATACCAACTACAATCAATCGTTCACCAAAAAAAGCCATTTTGGGTCCAGCTGGCATAAGATCTGACTGTGTACTGCCAAAGGTAAGCTGAAGTGACGAAGAATAGACTTCATGAATTTGTGAGGGCATTGTATTTGACCAGTCACTGTTTTCCTGAACCCTGCTTCTTTTCCCTCAGACTCTAGAGACTTAATTAAGTAATGCAATTAATTAATGGCACCAAAAAGCCATTTCCCAGAATCACTATTCAGCTATTGGCACACAGGAGAGGAGCTATTTGCAAACCAATTACACAGAAAGCCTGGTTGCAATCAAGACTCAGAATCGACATTAATTGAATTAAGACATGTGTCTCCTTAGCAAACAAAAGCGTAATTATGAAAAGACGCTTCAGCACTTGTATTCACAGCTCATAAGAGATTGTTAAGAAACGTGTCCCGGTCCCGGCCTGGTATTTGACACCAGCACAATAAAAAGATTGACAAAGCCTTTCTTGTTGCTCTGGAGTGTCTGGTCCTTTGCCTTTTTCTTGAGCAGCCAATCCAGTGATGAGGAAATGGCAGCTTTTCATATTCGCTTTTCATGACAATGGATTTCCTGTGTTGCTCTTTTAACTGTGAAAAGTGTATTATGTGCAGAGAAGTGGAGGCAATCTCCAAGCAACCCAGCTGTAGACATGCAGGATGAGGTTGCTTTGAGATAGTGTCTTTGTCACCTGTGACTTCAGTTTACCTCAGTCCTTGAGTGCAGCTGTGTTTCACTGTAGTGCCAGTTTACAGTGTACACCGGCAAGGATGCAGGAAGTGGGGGTGTTTTGGATTGTCAGGGCTGAGGATGCTGTACCAACCCCATATGTCAAGATTGCAGTTGCTAAAAATTATAAGAATATGTATTATTAAAATAATACACTGTTTGGGCTAAAAGGATACATAAATCTCACATTTTTAGTTACATTACATACACTATATAGATGATATACATACTATATAGATGATAATAATAATAATAATAATAATAATAATAATAATAATAATAATAAATGGGCCACAGAGGCTACTGACATCATACACCATGCCTCAAGTTGTCACATCTTGAAATTCACAAAGTAACCAAAATCAAAATAGTGAATAGACCAATTGCATGTTTTGTGCAAAACTCTCTTAATCTACATATCTTCATATCTTCATTTCTTTCCCACTTAACTTTTTCTTACATTAGTTGAACACAAATACTGCCTTTTAAATAGTGTAAAAAGATTATGAAGAATTTCCAAAAAATGCTTGGAATTGCGTCTGTCACGCTTCCGGGTTCTCCTCTCGACTCCAACCTCACGGACTCCATTACCCATGATCCACCAAGCAAACACCCAATCACAGACTCTTCTCTCGCTCGTCTTCAGCCGAGTTTTAATCAGTTCCACCTGAAGTTATTTACTCTGCTTTTAAACCCCAGTTTCAACTCAGTACCTTGCAAGGTATTGTCACATTTTGTGCTTACTGAGCATTTCCTCCCTGTTTATTCATTTGTCGGTTTTCTCGGTTTTTGATCTGTTTTGTACTTCGTTTTTTGACTTTGTCTCTTCCCTTGGTTTTGTTTGCTGGTTTTTGATTGCTCTTTTGGTTTTTGACCCTTTTTCTTGTCTTCTGGTTTTTCACCCTTGCTGTCTCCTTTTGGTTATGTTCACTTTGTCTCTGCTGCTGATTCAGTGCGCCAGCCTCTTGAATAAATCTGGTCTTACTTTTAGCTCTGCAAGCGTCAAGTCAAGTCTGTTCATCATCACAAAGTCTCTTCACATTAACTTACATTAAACATTAAGAGCATTTTTGCACTCTCCTGCAAAGATTCCATTTCAGATATACTTGTTTAATTTGGACAGCAACAATCTACTTTCCTGTAAAAGGTGATAGACTGAAAAGGAGGTGTTTCACTCAAGGGTTATTTCAGTGTGAACTGTTCCCTAATTGCCAGATCCAGCTGAGCTGCTGTGGGGAGAACAAAATCCAGTAGATAACTTGAGCTGTGGTCTTTTTTCCTCAGTGCTTTATCATGTGGCCATAGTTGGTGTCAGAAGTGGGATCAGACATTATGTACAAATTTAACAGGCCAGTGTTGATAGTCCTGGAGTGCTGGAGTAGGTTCTTTGAAAATTCGTAAAGCTGCGGTAGAAACACCTTCAATCTTCAGCTTTTCTTATCTCAGTTTAAGTAAGAATCCCCAAAGGTTCCTAATTAAGCCTTATTTTTTCAATCTGTGTCTTCCTTGACCCCACCAGAGGGCATTGCTTGCCACCCGACATCAAAAAGGCACATCAACTTTTTTTGAACTGGTCAGTCGTTATTGCTATGAAGTACAGTTCCTGGATACTTCCCTGGCAAAGAGTAACTGATCCTCCAAGATGCAGGTACTCCCACCAGACAGCTTATGACAGCTCATCCATCTTTTCCTCCCGTAGGTTCTTACTGCAGCTTTGGTTGAGGAGGAGGATTTCAAGTGAACAAACTACATCACCCACCAAGACAGCATGTCAGAATGTCCCAGAGGGCTGCCTTGGCCACCCCCAGGGCTGTAATAGACTACAGCTTCGAAGGTTGCTATTGTTAGGACCTTTTGGATACAGGGTTTTTCACTCACTTGGTTGAATACCCACTAAAATTTGAAAAGTTTTACCAATAGTATTTTGGCCAACTATCCATGTTAGGTTTGTTTGGCTTTGGACAGGTTTTCTTTTCAAATATTTGCTGGCCTCTGTTAAGTTAAAATGTTGTTTTCAGATTAATCAAAGACCATCTGTATTTATTAATGGATCTTGGGCAGCTTTTTTACCTACATATTTTTATTACATACTTTTTTTGTGGCAGTTATTAACTTCAGGTTTTCTGGAGTCTGTCATGTTGTTGGCACTGAGGTTCACCAAGATCCTTGATATGAACTATAGACTACAGGTCTATTCTTCAGGGTCACAACTTTAGGTCTATTGAAGATGTTGGGATGTTCCGTCTGTATGAGTTCTCTTTGATCTGTGGTTAAGAGTAGGCTTAGGGGCACTTCCTGAGAGCAACACATTGTGTCAAGTTCCAGACTAAGAACGGTTCCAGACTGAGAACTTTTAGGATGTCATTTAAGGGGAACCTATAATGCTCAGTGATCAGAATTGTATTTTTGGTGTTTCCTAGAATAGATTTACATGCCTCAATATTAACAAAACACAATATTTTTCTCATACTGAACATCTATTTGCACCCCCTGTCTGAAACACTCTGTTAGATCTCCTGTGTTTTTAAGCCCCACCTCCCGCTCAGTGAATTCTGACTGGTCAGCTCACCAACTCTGTTCTGATTGGTCAACCGCCAAAGCAGCATCCTGCTACAAGTTCTACCCCCACACTGCTGTGATTTTGCTTACAATGGTGTCGGTTCTGCTGTATGAGATTGAGTCAGAGTCCGATCTGAAAGTCAGGTAGAACAAGTTGGTAGACCTGATGTACCTTCGCAAGTTAGACTGAAGCAGGACGTTTCAGAGTGGTACATTTTTACTTACATCTCTCTGTGCTGGTGTACAGTTTGTGCTAAGCTTGCCAGTAGGCAGGGAATAAGGATTGTATTATGAGATACTGTCACCGTGTAACAGAGAATAGGGCTTTGAGGAAACTGATCCTGAATATTTATTTTAGTTTAATGTTTGAGATCATCTTAAAAACAAAGGTCACTGGGACAGGTCACTGCTATGAAATAAACACACAAAAATGTGTTAGTTTTTGGTTTCTGTTGGCTGAAATGCATGATAAACTCAGCACTAAATCTTGAAAAAGAGATAACATGAACACTTGGACAGCGACTAGGAGTGCACAGTGTACTGAAGATGGTTGCGTTCATGTTTTATGATGTTTAAATACAAAAGTATTTAATTTGAAATCTGGTGCTTTGCTGCCAGAAAACACTAAATACTAAAGATATTATGTAATAAAAGTATCACATGTGTTTAATTATTATTTTCAATTGTAGCATAAATAAGTATGTTAAGTACAAACAACCATTCTGCTCTTTATGGAATTCCAGCCTTTTAAGTGTTAAACTTTGTGTTCATTCATTCATCATTAAAAGAATAGATGCACCCAGGAGGAAGTGTCGGATTGCAATGCTATTCAGAAGGAAGATAAAGGTTACCAGGACCAATAAATGATGATAAATTTTGACTAATGCTGCCAATATTTATTGAGCTACATATACAGAAGTAGTGTCTCTCATTATGGCATCGGGCCGCCATGTTTGCTAATGCAACCTGACAGACGTCTCAGCATGGAGTTGTAGGTTCCTAATGGTGTCCTGTGATAATCCATCCCATGCAGCTTGAATATTCTTTTTGTGTATTGTATTTGTGTAGCAGTATCGTGACAGCTGTTATTGCTATCAGGTAACTTGACTTGCTCTCTCATTAGAAAGGTAGAGTTTTTTTCTGGTTGGTGGTTTGGACAGAATTTTGTCCCACTACTACTGGGGAACAAATTAACAGTACAGATGGGTCCTGTTGCAATGTGGCCTTTAGTGGAATGGAATCTGTTTATGAGTTGAAGCTGGCCAACATTCAAGACCCCTTCATCATGGAGCTCTACCTTCCTAATATTAACAGCTCTTCTTCTTCATTGCTAGGAGCACTCTGACCTGCTGAACCAGAGAACATGGTATGGAAATGACATTATGGCCAAAGCTCATAATGGCCCATGACGAATGAAAGCAAAAAGATGCCACTTTTTAGGTCTAGTTTTTATTTGTGGGTGGTGCAGATACTGGCCCTGCAAGAAATCATGTTCCCAGCCCAAAATATCATCTTATCAAATGTTGCCCAAGGGTGGCTAATACTCTTCAGATCTCGTGACTGATGACTAAATGTTATAACTACACCTCACACTAGAAATCCTCCTTAAAAAGAGATAAGTAAGTAATCCCTGGAGGATCACATGCTTCACCACTGATTCATGGTCTTTCAGTGTCAAAGTGCACCAAGCAGCACTGCATACAGTTTCTGGGCCCTGAATCACTGCATGGTTTAGATGAGTCCTGAAGAGATTACTGTTTAATTAATAGGTCATACAAAGTTGATTGTTCTGCCTTTTCTCAGAGAACAGTAATTATAGTAACTTTGCCCTTTAGTTAAGCCAAATCGTGCACAGGGTAGGGATTTTTACTAAGGATTTGAGGCAAAAAAAAGGTTTTCTTCCTTTCATTAGTCTATTTCTGTGTCTGTCACCCATAATTACCACATTCTTACACCTTAATGCAAGTTTAATTTATAGTGCCCTTATTACACAGTGTGAAGAACAATGTAACTCCAATTAACTATGGCAGAGGTTCCCAACATGGCCCTCAGGGAACACCAGATCACAAGTCGGGTTAAAGTAAAAGTGTGAACCTTCTGGGAGTCCCTGAGGACCAGGCTGGGAACCACTGAACTGCAGTATTGTGTAAAAGTTTTCTTCCTCAGGCAATTTCTGGAGAGTTTAGATATATGATAAAAAATCCATAATCCAAAAATGTCTATAAGGAAGGGATCAAAGGAAAAACACAGGAGTATTTACAACTGTAGTTCAAAAGATTATAAAATCATATATCAAAAACACTACACCTAACAACCCATATAATATATCCTATACCAATACAAGAGCTGGTAGACCACAACTACTGTCCCCATTACATAGACAGTACTAAAACCTTTCATCTTTGAGAGCTGAGCTTGATTTAATCAGATTCAGATCTGAAAAAATCCACAGGTGCTTCCTTCCACTGTGAGAAGGCTATGGGTCTGAAAAAGACATGTAGCTGCCAGAAAATGAGAAAAGAAAATGAACAACAAAATAATGTAAACATACACCCCAGACCACAGTTGGCTGGATAGTTTAGGTTGGTGGACTATTCTCAGTCCAGCAGTGACAATGAGGTGTTTAACCTCTCAACCTCTCACACCAGCGCAACACACACTAACACACCACCACCACGTTAGTATCACTACAGTGTTGAGAATGATCCACCACAATAATACCTGCTCTTTGCTGGTCCTGTGGACCATTGTAGAACATTGTGAAAGAGAAATAACAAAGTATGCAGAGAAACTGATGGACTACAGTCATGTTTTTAATGTATGATTAGGTTAATTTTAAATGCAGGATAACTAAGACTAACTAGCAATCAAATACGGGCATTGGTACTCCAAGGAATGTATATTTGAAACATATACAAAAATACAGAATAAAAATAGAGTTTGTGTCTTAACATTTGCTTAAGTTAACATCATTGCAAGATACATTGTTCCAGTTTAAAACAGAAATGCACTTGTAGGCACAGAATATGTGTTTTTAATGTTACTTAAATGCTGTTTAATTTAAGTTTTGTTTGAATGAATTTCAGTGAATTTTAGTTAGTAAGTAGCACTGTATCAGAACATATACATACACATACATACATATATATAGCTATATGTATATGTGCCTGTCATTAGGTACATCTCCTTCTATCTACCAATTGTCCATTTTTCAGCTCCACTTACCATATATGAGAACTCTAGTTCTACAATTCCAGACTGTAGCGCAACTGTTTCTCTGCATACTTTGTTAGCCCCTTGTGTGCCCTCCTGAAGTCCCACTGTGTCCACTGTCCACTCTGTATTAGACACTCCTACCTTGTTGGTCCACCTTGTAGATGTAAAGTCAGAGACAATAGCTCATCTGCTGCTGTACAGTTTGTGTTGGTCATCCTCTAGTCCTTCATCAGTGTTGTTTTTTTAAAGAAGATGGTAGAATCAAAAACCAACTTCTTCAGAGAGGGAATGCATTAGTTTATGTTGTGCTGGTGGTACTTGCTCTCAGAAAGCTAGCAGATATTGTATAACCAGGCAAGCCGTGGCGTGTACTATGGGGGAAGCACTCCTTCTCCCCCGCTACTTACAACATGGCTTGCCTGATTTTGTAGCTCAGCAACTTGAAGGTGTCATTTATCGGTTCATTTGTCCTTTATTTCCCGGACTGCTCTCTCTTTCTCAACATGTCCATCAGGATAGCACAGTAAGCTGCTGTGGTAAATTTTTTACCAACAAGTCAACACTTTATGCCCCCAAAATAACGTACTGTAAAGGGAATAAATCAGTGTTGAAGAATATCACTACTGCACTAATAAAACACAACCGACACTTCCATTAGATCATGTACCATAAGTAACCCGGCTACCTGAAATCCCTCTTTTATTGAATAATGAGGTAACAGGGTAAACCACACATTACTGACAGCCAGTTTGCAGACATTTATATTTATGGCATTTAGCAGATGCTCTTATCCAGAGCCATGCTTAGATTGTGCATTTTGCCCCAATATGTATCTAAATTTCTCTCTTGCTAAAAGCATAACTCATAGCAAACCAATTGCATCTTGTATGTTAATTTATTAATCTATTTATTGCATGTACTCTTTGTGCTGTAATTGTAATTCCAGTGTGCAGTATTATGCTTATTTTGATTCATTTTTTGAAATCTATTTCATCTATATATATGTCGTACCTTCTGTCCACTTAAATGACCAAGTAAAGAAGAAGATTACAAACCAAAAAAAAAACGGAAGAAAAGTTTTGAGAATTTCATGAACTTTGCTGCATGTCATGTGGACTTGAAAGGTCTTAGCAGGGGACCTCTTCTGAAAGAAGGTGTGAATTGCCTGACATTGTTGGTGTTAGGTGACTTAGGGAGAGGAAAGACCCCAGCCAACATTCCCGAGAGACCAGGTTATTGAGAGTCCAAAGTTCATAATAGTCCAATATTCATTTTTCACATTTCTCTTAGACTTTGCACTGGGGTGTATCTATACTGTTTTTTTTCCAGACACGGTATGAGTACACGTTTTGAAGTACTTGTTGATGCAGATACCGAGACCATATGGTATAACCTACTTAGAATGAAGTGGTTGTTAGTCTAAATGAATGCAATGTAAGAGTAATGAGAAGAGCAGATAGAAAAGCACTTCTGCACAGCTGTGAATAAAGTACATGCTTTCTTGAGATGTTTGTTCATTAGTGTACACTAGACTTGCAAAATCAGGGGGTGATATCAGAGGGTATCAGATAACGGCATTGGTGCCGTTTTATGAGTCTGAGTAAGTGAGCACAGTATTGGGCCGATCATTTTTTAAAATCAAAACAATAGTTGCACCCAGAAGGACGTTATTGAGAAAGAAGATAAAGGTTACTCGGAACAATAAATGATGATAAATTTAGACTGATATGGACAAAATTTATTGAGATAAACATATTCAGAATTAGTGTCTCTCAGTATGATGTCGGGCCGCCATGTTTGCTAACGCAACATGCCAGACGTCACAGCATGGAGTTGTAGAGGTTCCTAATGGTGTCCTGTGATAATCCATCGCATGCAGCTTGAATATTCTCACACAGCTTCTGCAGATTTTGCAGTAGGGGTGGAGGTGGAGTGAGGCCTTCAATCGCATGTCTCATGATGTCTAACCTACCCACCAAGTTTCATTCCTGTAGGTTGATTCCTTCTGGGTATAGCTATTTGTGCTAATATTTTTTCGACGATGAGTGTAGATGCCATACTAGTATAAGTATGCATCTATTTCTGTTTTGCATCTTAAAAATTAAGGTGAATTGTTTAATGGTTCACAGCTTGGATGACCTTCCAATTCTATATAAACTTTCCATGTCATTTGATGATATGTCATCAAACACATTATATCATATCTCCAAAAAACATTTTCAGGCACATTAACTCATCCACAAGCGGACGACTCAGATTAAATTTCACTCATCTGGGGCAAAACTAAAGTATTTAATCGTGTTTGTCATTCTGATTTTTTTGTATCACTACATAATCTATGGGCACAACAGTCAGCACTAAATATTTTTTTTCCAGAGCTTCGTTCTGCATGCAGGGAATTTGCAAGCAAACGAGAATGAATGTTGCCTTGCTGTCTGCAAGACAGAGATAAAGTATCAGTCGAGAGGGCTTTTTCCCGCTGCATCTGCCACATAAACATTATCTGGGCATTGTGCATTTGACTGGTGTCTGAGCTGAGTTTAAAGAAGAATACACTGTACTTATGCTACTGTACATGCAGTCTTTAAACGATGGACCCAACTCTTGTATATGAAATGTGCTGTAAATAAATACACTGGCCTTGCCTTGCCATGCAATAATAACATATACACTGTGGAGGTAAATACTACACTCTTCGCTAAAAGATATTTTAGCTTCAATATAAGACACCTGTGAAGAGATTGTAATAATCTATTTACAGTATATATATATATATATATATATATATATATATATACTAGTCATACACACATATACTTTACACTATATATATCAGTCATCTGCCTTAAGGTTTGACCTCCACTTTTAAAATACAAGCAGCAGTTCTGGATATGAATTTGAATGATTTGTCAAATCACTTTGAGCTGTTTTTAAGGATGGCATAGAATGGAAAACTCTATTTACATTGTTATAGTTGAAAAAGGAGAGTTCAGAATCAGAATCAGAATCAAGCGTTATTTGCCAAGTATGTTCACACATAAAAGGAATGTATCTTTGGTTAAATTAGCTCACAGTGCACAGAGAGTGACAACATTTCACAAAGTACAAACACACACATTATGAACACATACACACACACACACACACACACACACACACACACACGCACACACACACACACAACCTCACATACCTGTAAACCTTACATTGTATGGAGTTGTATATGTATATTAAAGTGCTGAGTGCAGCAGTCCAGACGTAGAGGCAGATTAAATCTTATAAAGTGCAGTACAAGAAGAAATACCAGTCTGAGACAGTCAGTACAGAGGATGGGGTCTTGTGTGATACTGTTACTAAGATAAATAAGATAAATTAAAAGTGCAGTACAGTAGAACAGGAAGTGAGAAAAGTGTCCCGAATATGGATTGTAATGTGCATTGCAATGTTCAGCTCTTCATGAGTGTGATGGCATGTGGGAAGAAGCTTCTCTGTAGCCTGGTTGTCTTAATCCTCATTTGGCTAAAGCACCGGCCTGAGGGAAGACGCTGGAACAGGTGATGGCCAGGGTGTGAAGGATCAGTGATGATCGTCTCTGCACGCTTCCTGGTTCTGGAAGTGTGCAGATCCAGCAGTGTGGGTAGTTTGACTCCAGTGGTCTTCTCTGCAGACCTGATGATGCGCTGCAGCCTGTGAGTGTCATGTTTCGTGGCTGGGACAGGTTGAACATCCTCAGCTACAGGAGCTACATCCTCTGTTGGGTTTTCTTGATGATGGAGCTGATGTTGCAGTCCCACTTCAGGTCCTTATTGATTGTCGTACCCAGGAACTTGTGAGACTCCACAGCCATCACAGTTCTGTCCAGGATGGTGAGTGCTGGAAGGGCTGGGGGGCTTCTCCTGAAGTCCACTGTCATATCCACTGTTTTTGCTGTGTTCAGCTCCAGGTTGTTCTGGTTGCTCCAGAGGGCTACCTGATCAACCGCCCCTCTGTAGGCAGAGTCGTCATCGCCCTGGATGAGACGAATGACTGTCGTATTGTCTGCAAACTTCAGGATTTTGACGGATGGGTCCACGGAGGTACAGTCGTTTGTATACACTGAAAAGAGACATGGGGACAAAACACAACCTTGAGGAGCTCCTGTGCTGGTTGTCTTGGTTCCTGAGATGCTTTTCCCCAACCTCAAACACTTAAGTTCCTCCATCAAATACAAATCCTGAGGACAGTAAAAAAGTCTGACTTCAAAATCCTGAACTGTTATGTAACAGTCTTGACCTACGGTGGCCGAGAAAGCCCAACGCACTGCAAGTTAAAAACGCGCTGCAAAGTCTCAAAACACAAGCATCAAAATGACACGACTTGCACAACATTAGCCAAACGCGCTGCAAGATCTGAAAACACAAGCATCAAAATGAGACCGCTTGCAAACCATTAACCGAACGCGCTGCAAAGTCTCAAACGCGCAGCAAACACTAAAAACACATGCAACTTCCAAAACACATGCAGAAAGCCTCAAAACACAACGGAAGTGTTTCCGAGGGACACTGAAAGTGGACAGACCCACTTTTCTTTCAGTCACTCGGTGTGCATTGTTTAAGGTGGAACAAAATATAAACACAAGAACCTGGCCAATAACCCGACTGAATATTCATTAATAAACAGATAAAACTTACTTTTGCTGGAACTGGGTCTGTCTCGGCTCTACGTCCAGGTCCACGCAGCCCGCTCTTGAATGGGTCTGTCCACTTTCAGTGTCCCTCGGAAACACTTCCGTTGTGTTTTGAGGCTTTCTGCATGTGTTTTGGAAGTTGCATGTGTTTTTAGTGTTTGCTGCGCGTTTGAGACTTTGTAGCGCGTTCGGTTAATGGTTTGCAAGCGGTCTCATTTTGATGCTTGTGTTTTCAGATCTTGCAGCGCGCTTGGCTAATGTTGTGCAAGTTGTACCATTTTGATGCTTGTGTTTTGAGACTTTGCAGCGCGTTTTTAACTTGCAGTGCGTTGGGCTTTCTCGGCCACCGTACTTGACTCATTAACATTTACGCCCCCAAAATTTACATAAACCAGCTCACTTTTTAGCCCAGCAGGTACTGTAAAAAAACAAAATAACCACAATGGAGCAATCGCAATGAAAATGGCTCTGTACAAAAATGTATCATTCCAGGATGTGAAGGGGATGTTGGCACTTTTCATAACCACAGTTCACAACCAATGACATGGTGATGTTCATCGTTAAACGAGGCTGAAATTGACTTCCTGTTTGCCTTAATCAAATGTTCCATGAGTGATTTTATCCACAGTTGAAGTCAGATCATCTTAAAAAGGATGTTTTGTAGTGAGTAACAGCTTTAATCTATTTTCGTATACTCTGTGTTGTTGTTGAGGTCAAAAGAAAGTATAAGTAACGTTAGCTACTAGCAAGATTCAAGTAACTAACGTTAGTGTAGCTAACTAAACAGTACAATGAGGTAGCTTATCGACAGGGAGGTTAAGTTTGTTCTCCTGCCTGCGTTTATTTCAACATATTGTCTCTGTGTGTGCATTCTGGTGCCTCAGTCAATCAGAGCAGAGCTCATCAAATTATTCACCAAAAAGAGGGAAAAGAGTTCATTTAATGACCAAAGTCAAATACCTTCTATGTAGACATCAGAGAACTTTTTAAAATGCTGAATAATTATAATAATTCTATTTGTATTCTATGAATTATATACACTAAACAAACCAAAGTTCTGTAAAAGTTTTAAGTACTTAATTTGTTCTTTCATTTTCATGTTCATCACTTCTTTCTTGCTTTGTTAGCTAATATATTGCTGCATCTGCACTCGACTGATCAGGCTGCTTAAACATCATGTGCACTATTGCGCACATATGTTCTATTAACGTTTCTTGTTCCCAGAATATTCTTTTGAAAGGCAGGGTCTCTAAAAATATCTTTGTGTAACGTCATCTGCGGTCCTGACAGCATCCTCAAAACATATTGCAGTTAAAACAGTACGTCTTGGTTACCATTTAACCTGATAGAAACCTTATCCGAAATAATAAACATCCTTAAAATGCTCTTTGAACATTACACTGGAAGGTTTTCTTTATTACAACTTATAGTTAATGGTACCCAATGTTGTGAGATCATTCCCTGCTAGCTGGGATTTCTCAAATGGATTTTGTAAGTGGAGTCCACTGAGCCTGGAGTGAACTGATTGGCTAAACAATAGGCTAATTCAAATAAACACAGCTTTTATAAACTAATACCACTGATATTTTATTGTACGCCTCTATTACGCTACTCCATTCATCCTTCTAACATTTCTTCATTTTTACTTTATTTTATTTCTATAGTGTACTTCTAATTATTTAAACACTCTTAACCTGCACTACTCACATATTGGAATCATTTCATTAACTTGTCTGAAACACAGGTGGTTTCATGTTACCGAAAAGAGATATGCCAGTATTCTTCCAGTCTTTTGAATAGTAGTAAATAAAAGAAAAATCAAATCATCGTATTTCAGTATGTGTTTTTATTAAGCATGTCATCTGGCATAACACGTTTTGAATCAATATTTGTTGACAATTCGGTTTTCACAAATCATATCAATAACATAACATTCATGTACATATTTATAATGACAGTATACAACACTTAACTAAATATTTTGCACCAATGGTATACATAAACCAGTCACAGAATGTAAACCAGTCACATTCGAGTTCCCATGTTAGAAACACTAATCATGTTTGGGATGTGGTCGCAATTCCAGGCATTTCACCAAGAAAAACATATGAAAGTAATGCCTATAAAGTAACATTGTAAGTGTTGAGTTGGGGTTCAACATTCGCCAGCATTTAAACGATAAACATAATGCGATGAATGCTTATCAAGCTAGCTGTATTTCTTAGAAACTAACAATGACTTGTCAGTAGTCAGTCTGTGACCTATAGATTTAAAAGTGATTAAATAAAGAAATAATGAGGGAGATTGTGGCATTGTAGCTGTGTCTCAGGCACTGCAGATGTTGTTCCCGAGTACTAAGTGACCTTTCTTAACTCCTTAGACCTAAATTGTACAGAAAATGGCTAATGGTCCCCATAAACATTGCTGTTGTGTTCAAGACAATGATCTTTTGAACAGTTTCCTATTCTCCAGAACGTTTGTGTAATGACTAACAAACTGAATTTGATGCGCGCCAAGCTAAAAGCTAAGTCTGGTTTATTGTACAGGCTGGCGGTGAAGCTCAACAACAGGATCAGGGCAAATATTACAGAAGAGCAAAGACAAAGTCAGAGACCTGGGAACAGGCAGAGGTCAAAACTAAACAATCAATCCAACCAGCAACCAGATACAAAAAAAAAAAAAAAACAGAGAGAACAAGATAAACAACAGTGAGAACGCTCAGAACACGCAGAGTGGCAATACTTCGTAATGAGAGTGTGGAACAAAGAGGTATATATGCAGATGAGATAATTGCAGACAGGTGTGTGTGGTTACGGGGGGAACGGGGGATAATGATCAGGAAAACGGGACATGATTGGGAAATGGTGGAAATGTGATGGTGAAATGATTGGGAGGTGGGTGATGGGAGATGGAGTTCGAGAGATCGCAGGTGGAAGGAGATGCCAGAAGCGTGAAAGTTTGTGATACATTCAGTGCTGAGTAGACGTCAACTAGCTGCTGGAACCATGGGAACTCTCGAGAAGTTTACAGAACTGTCTGGAATTTTCTAGAAAGTTCACAATTTTCTAGAACTGTCTGGGACTGTCCAATATTACGCATAGCAGTATAAATACAGGCTAAAACAACCATTTCAGTTTATGTTCCAGCTGAGTAAGTGGGTAGTAGATACAGAGCTACATTTAATTTGGAGGGCAACAAGAGGTCACTGCATCTCGCAGATGTATTCTGCTTCGTCTGTGTCCAGACAAACTGTGTTAAGACCAGAAGTGAAAAAGAACTCAGTGAAAGCATCTGCTAAGATGTGCGAGGCCTACAAAGCATACTTCAGGCATGCCTGTTGGGGATCAAGACAAACCATGGTAACCTCATTTCACATGCGAGCACTGCAATAACACTTTTGAAGGTAAAGTGGACAACTGCTGCTCGCTTTGATGATGAAATTATGATTCATTTAAGTCTAGAATTGCTGTTTTTAAGACATTTGTCACAATTTTCAAAGTTCTAGCAAAACATTACGTTACAGTATATATTTTATGGACTGAATTAATATCTTACATATTACTGAGTAACATGAGAATTTTCTTAATTTCATTGTGCCGGCCACAGAAAGAGTTTGTGATGAGCTGTTTTCGTTTACACTTTACACAAGTTATTGAAATATATAACACATAGAAGGTAGAACAAAAACTTTTTTACATAGTGTAATGAATATATCAGTACATCAGTACTCATGCTTTAAATAGGGCTTTGATGCATTCTCAAGACTGTATGGCGATTTTACTCTGTTTAAACAAAGGTGCCTGAAAGGGTTATTTGGAGCGATGCAATACAAGAACCACTTTGAGTTCCTTGAAGAACCTATCACCTGGTGGCTCCAGCTTAAAACTAGGATATCTTTATATCTTGTAACAGAGCATGGCAACCCTCAGCTTTTATTAGTCAAAAACCCGAAACATTTCAAGTAGCCCACCCTCAGAAATCCACACCACAGAGGTTAACCCATAAGAGCCCAGACCTAATGAGGGATCAGTTATAAGATTATAAAAGATCAGTCTTATTGTGACAAAGAGGTCACATGGCATCTTTTGTAACTGTTCTAGATATGAGGTCAGAATGGGTTCTGTGTAATACAGTAACATGTTATTAAAGCATTAGAAATGTTTAATAGGTCAAAATAGACCTTTCAGATACAAAATACAAGCTTTAAAATGAGCTGGTTTGGTCTCATGCACTAACCAATTACACCGGCCATTCTGTAAATAAGGTCACATGCCCACAAATTCACAAACTGTCATGTGACTACATCCAGGGTGTTCAGTATAGGTCACTTATAGTGAATCCATGAGTTTAAGTGAAGGATAAAGCTGTATAAGGAACATTGCAAACTTCTTTATGGCGTGTGTTGCATACGTCACCATGGGGTCTTGTGGGTTAAATTCATCATCAGAAGGATCTTTTCTAAGCCTTTAAACCAGAAACTCCAGAGACCACTGCAGCACAGCTGTAGGAGGTGAGTTGGCATGTTTACAACAGATGAAAGAATAGTTACATTTATAATCCCCCCCTTTAAAGAGTCATTGGTGTGTAAATGACACAGACAAATGAAGCAAAGGTTTTATACCAAAAAAAAAAAAACCCTTTCCCATCTAGGAACAATTATAATAAAGAGCATACCGAAAGATGAGGTGAAGATTTCTTGTGCACCAAAGTAATAGTAATACTGCATCTTGAAGGTGTTAATTAAACATGTTTAATGTTGAATTAAAGCACAGATTAGGAATATACTCCAAAATCAGCTGCTCATTTCTCCAGAGATATTCAAAGGTACATAACAGAGCTCTGCAGACAGGTGCAGCACAGCTAGTTTACTGTGAAAGTAAACATTCTTTCTCATCAAAATAAATGAAAGCTGACTTGCAGAGAGAAGATCATTTTACTCAGTTTTATGAAAATGCTGGAAGAGTTGTTTGAAGTGAGGCCATTTCTCTTGATCCATTCATGATGGCACAGAATATAATGGGCAACAGGCATTTTGTAAATGATCTCAAAGCATTCAAAATGACTTTAAATAACCTTTTTAATTGTAAAACAACATCAGATTGGCCACTCGAGTAAATTACATGTTCTTCTAATTTACTACTACTACTTTATGAAGAACAAGCTTCTGCACATTTTAATACACATTTTTTATAAATATACAATTTGCACTACAATGTGCAGAAGTAGGTTTTACGATTTAAGTTGAAGTGCATGCGATAACAAAAAATCAACAAAGCATGTAACCAAGTGTGTTCAAACATTGTCTAAACCATGTACTGTAGTTGCAAGGTTTTGATATGACGCTACTACTCTGTAATTGTCTGTGTTTGTCTAGATTTAAGGGTAACTGAAAATGCAATTAGAACATTGAGAATAAGCTTCTGCTAAAATCCACAAAGGTAATTATCAAATCTTAGGGCAAATTACTATAAATACATAATTATGGTTGTGCATTGCAAAGCTATCTGATTTATATTGTTATTATTTTTATTTTTAGTATTCATAATCTTTTTTTCTGCCAGATTTTCACCACATAAGTTGTCCCACAGTTTTTGAGATCAACACCATTCCAACCCTACTTCTGCTCGACCTAGAGACGCCATTTCAGATCTCAGGGCAGACCCCCAAGCAGGAACTCAGTGTAGGTTCGACCTGCACTCATCTGTTTGTCTTTCTTTTTGCATCCCTTTCTCATCCCATAGAGTCCCATTAATTTTCGGCCCTACCCAAACCCTGCTGTTTTCTTTGCCTCACAGTCACCAGACTTCATGTACTCACTCAGGGCACATCCCCAAACTCTAATGTAAAGCTATAAGGGCCCACACTCCTCTTTGAGTTTATTCCTCCAATAGCCAGCTGCACAACCATCCCGTGTGACCTTCAGGAAAAGCACTTTTCTAGGTACAGTATATAATTTCATTATATCATTTAATGGGCCCAAATCTTCAAAAACTGAATTTTCCTAACAGAGTTTGACATAGTTTGTAAACATGTTTCATAATATACCGTTCACTTCCCAGTCTATAGACTTCATATACGGAAATGGAAGGTCCTGTTTTGAATTCACTGTTTTTTGATGTCTTGCATTGTCTTGCAAATCCTTGCATGTACCTATATTCACTATATTCAGTCTACAACTGTTTAGCTCTGCCCATTCACGCTGATGTTATGAAGAGTGTTCAAATTGTTTTTTGAATAAGGCATAATACAGGACACAGTAATAAAAACAGCCTGTTTCATTTTAAGGGATAAAAGGGAGGTTTGTTAAAATGAATTATGACCATTTTTGGAACCTGAAGGAAAAGAAATAAAATATAAGAATAGCCCTGAACAGTTCCCAAAAGACCTGTTTAACCCCCCACACTAAAATACTAATTTATATTATTTCAGTGTACACTTCCACATATAATGACTATTATAGACAATAACAAAAATGATGACATTAATATGATATTAATATAAAGTGATTCCAGATTATTGAACGTTCATGTATATATTCCATCATCACTTTCAGATTAATGTTTTGGTGAAACACACTTGATCACACACACTTTGAAGTGGCTAATGACAGTATTATTCAACATAACAGTCACTAGCAATGCTTAAAGAAGCACAGCAGTGATATCATTATTTACAATATATATACTGTATTATTATCTTTCACGTTGTTTCTGAAGCAGCATCTAACGTCTATGTAGAGTAACAGAAATACAGCAGCTTCTACTCATAAACCAAGACTGAAAAGAATGTACTAAGAGTGCCTGTAAGGATGTATTTGCCGGTTTTATGGCATATAAAATGTCAACCCATGTTCCCTTTCATCTTAGGACGTCAAGCGTGACTCAAGCAAGGTTCAAGGCAGTCGTCAGTGGTTGTTGAAGGTCATACAGACCTGTGGGGAAGTTTGACATTTTATTACAGTAAATGCAAAAGTCAACTATTAGAAGTGGTCACCCGCTCATGTTTCTATTCAGTGTACTGGAGGTTTTATTTCGTATGATTAGTGCTGCTCTGAGGGATGATCAACTGATTAACCGTTAACTGACAAATACACAAGTCTGACCAACGTTTTCAGATAAAAGGTTATTTTAATTTCCGATAAACAGCTAATATATGAATAAGCGTCAAGCAGAGATTATCCCCTCCGAAATGTAGTTTACAACACTATTGCAACTAGGATTGTTTAGCCATGACACAGTGCTCCTGTGTAGTTAGACTACAGTGTAGTTAGACTACAGCTGACTCCTTTTTAAATGTCTTACTTCCGTAAACTTAAGCTGTCCTTGGTTTTCCTGAATCCCATTACTGGACTGCCACACCAGAGAATGTGCAGTGAGGCAAATTGCAGATCAGCAACGATTTCCAGGTTTGTCAGAAGCCACTCTGGAGTGAATTCAAAACAAATGGGTTAATATGGAGCATTTGAGCAAAAGCTTGTAAATGATTATAAGCAATTTTATTCATTTTTCTGAATGCAAAACAGCACAAAACACTGCTGTTATATTTTTGACCGAGAACTGCTTCATTCAGTCAATGCTGTTCCACTCACCAGCCAATCAGCCCTCAGTAGCAGTAATGCTAACCAATCAGCACTCAGAAGCAGTAATGCTAGGCAATCATACTCAGTAGCAGTAATGTAAACCACAATGCATTCAGTAGCAGTATTGCCAACCAACCAGCACTCAGTAACAGTAATGTAAACCAATCAGAATTCAGTAGCAGTAATGGTAACCAATCAGCATTCAGAAGCAGTAATGCTAAACCATCAGAATAAAATCAGAATTCGGTATGCTAGCATCTTACTGCCCAACATGTTGGAAATATACTGTAAACTACTTTATACTAGAAAAATGATATATACAGGTATGTTTTCATTGTTTTCAGTTAAATCCCTGCACTTTCCAAAATTAAAGGAAGGTTCTAAACAAATGATTAGAAACTATTTTAAGTTTTTGCTGTTTCGCTCCATTCATTGAGGACTTCCTTGTGGATTTCCTCTGGTGCTTTGCAGTCATGTTTTTTTGCTATAACAGGGAAATGGATAGTGGTCTAGCTCCTCTTAAACCAGCTCTGGCCTCACTTCCTGTTTTGCTGTTTTTCTCTTTCCAGTCACGGAATAATCCCAGTAGGCTACTGTTAACTAGAGAATTTTAAGGGAGAAAAATTAAACAGGCTCTGATATGAACTACATGATCAAACATGAGTTTGAACGGGCTCAACATGTGCTGTTATCGGTGCCACAACTCCAACTGTTCTTGGAGAGTACATGGATCGTTGTTTGGTAAATGCTGTCTGTGCCCTGCACGTTATGCTTTCTACTCTATTCTATGAAAGGGAAGGAAACTGGCACGGCTTGCCAGCTTCAAAACTGAAATATCCTTTAAAGAAGATGTATGATTGCTCACAAAAACAGGCTATAAAGCAAACAGGATGTACCTGAGCTTATCCCTGCCTCCTAGAAGACAGCCGCTGTGTGGCTGCAAGACTTCCCCAACCCCGTAATGCATGAGCAACCCACTGTGTCCACCACTCCACTTTCCCTCAGCATTACTCACACCTGATGTTCAACTTGGCTGACGCTCTGGCTAGTCACTGTGTTTGCTATACAAAACTATATTCCTATACTGTTGCTGTACAAGCAATTGTACACCACTGTGCTTTATGAATCCATAACTCTTCTCCTTTGGAAAACACAAAATAGTTCCCTATATCAGTGTAGCTAAACTTACACCACGCTTTCATGTTAACTTCCCAGTATTTTTGACCATATTTGACAAACATCAACACACATCCACTGTATCACTTGGTCAGAACATAAACGCGCCAAAAAATGACTTTCTATACCAATCATAGGACAGACTGAAGATCAAGTCCTAGCTAGCCCGCAATTGTGTTTGTTAGCTAACAGTTAGCCTGTGTAGCTGACTGTTGACTTGATGCATATGAACTTGAAGCCAGGTCAGGTGAATACATTCACTCAGTAAATTAGAGTTAGTAGACCACGTGGAGAACTGACTGCAAAACCTAAATTTGAAGGTTTTATAGTGCCACAGATTTTCCATTATCTACAGTTAGTTAATTGCTATGGTTAATAACCATAGTAATTACTTTAATTATTACTATAATAACTATTACTATAGTTAATTACTATAGTAATAGTTAACTAATGACAATTTCTTTGTTCTTGTGGAAAAAAACAAAACACCATTTTTCTTCACACGGTAAAACATCTGTGCAACTTTAGTTGTTTGAAACAAGCATCACATAAAATCACAGAGTAATGCAACACATCGAAACTCAGCCGCTGGAGCTGCAAAAGTGTCGATGCCTATAATGCTTTTTGTGATCCATGTCGAGTAACACACTTTCAAACCATTGACTAATCAATGAATAAGACGATATTTGGTGTTTGGCTGACTGACTAATGGATGCTAGTATTAAATTTTTTGGGAGGGTATGGCGGGGGAGGGGAAGGGGGAACGGGGGGATGAGGGAGACTGAGTGAGTCATTCTTCAATATGATGATTAGAAATAATGATTAGGTTCACTGCAGCCAATATGTGCCCAGACCTGCTTTCATTGGATGAAGGGTGAAAATGAAAGTCACTCTTTCTCCTTGTATGTGGCTGCATGTAATTATGTTAACAGGTTCATTTTAAATTAGTCAGTGCTGGAGTGACTTTGACTTAAAAGGCTTAAAAGGACAACAAGATGTTGGGACATCACTGAGCTGCATTTGCTTTCATTCGTGCTGAATATGCTGTCAATTAGAATGCCAGCTGCAAGCCACTACTACACGCGGAACATTCCCTGAGACAGTGCCTTAAAGAAATGGTTCACTGGATAATGGAATTTATACACTTTTCTATTTACCGTACATGCAGTCAATCAGATAGGGTGTTTAGATGCTTTTAGTTTAGCACTTCAGCTACAAGGCTATTGTAGCTAACAAACACTAGTCAACAGATGGCCAAATCCTTTCTAGAAATACATGCAGGGTCTGAGGTTTTGAGATTCTTTTGATTCCCAGATATTAGAAAATATAGTAGGTTCCTAATGTCCGAGACCGCTAGTGAAAGTGCTTCTGTTTTGCATTCTTTTCTCTTTTCTACATGATCAAATTTGAGCAAAAGAATGAAATATTATATGAATTTCTTCAATAGGTATAAGGCTCCAAAACAAATCTGACCTTTTTAGTACAAAGGTTTATGTGCAAAGAAATAACTATAAGAAGACCCAAATGCACTTTTAGAAGGATAAAAGTAGGTTTTAGATGTGTATTCAGGATTCAAACAGAGGGGATCCCCAAATTCATCTCTAAAAGAAATACTCAAACTGCATCCGGGTCTTTATAAGTATTGTATAAACTTGTTAGTGCTGTTTCGAACACAATATGACAGTGAATTCTAGACATTTGCACTGTGGCGAGTGGAAAACATTTTAAATTATGAGATGTTTTGTCAAGCTGTGCCTTTAAACATTGCAAATCTGCATGGATATTAATTGGTATTGTGGAGAAGAAAACATAGATGCTAAATATTTTGTTACATATCGTTGCTGTCCAAAGAAAAACAAGTATGTCCAAAATGGCAACTATACAGGAGAGGCCAAAAACCTCATTTAACTCTAATGTAAGTCAATGGAACCAGACATTTTTCCAAACAGTTTTGGGCCATTTCTGTTGGTCCATTCATAATGAGATTCTCACTCAGTGTAAACAGCAGCTCAGTGTTCAAATGATGCATTAAAGTAAAAATGGACAAAAGTGGAGATACATGTTTTTCATTGGACAGTGACGATATACATGGTTTAGCACTGCTGCAGCACATGGGGTGGAGGCGTCATGTGATAATGGTAAAAAAGGTACATAGTTTATGTTACAGAATATTTTTAAGAATGGCTTTTCCATAAAATCTCACTGCATTACAAGAAGCACTAATCTGCCCTGTCTGTGAGCCGGTTTACACCATGCATTAACATGTGTATTGTGTCCCGATGTGCATCCGGATGAACTATGGCCGGACTCCATTAATAATCTCCAGTAAAATACATCCCCTCCCAGTGTGGCCTGGTGCGAACAAATTATAGCTTTCCCATGTAAGAGGAACATTGGCGCTACTGTTTTAAGGTTAAGAGCTTGGCTTGGACACTTTCATTTCCGCTTTACACCTGTGATAAATGCTGTTAAGATTCCTCTCTGACCATGTTACACCTGGCTTTTCAAGCTGTCAAGTGAACTGAAAAAGTCCCCAAAAGTCATTCAAGGTCCCATTTTGTCCGTGCTGAGTATCATCACATTATTGCAGCATGTACTGTAATGTGAAAAGTCAGAGACCATCTTTTCATTTTTTTCCAGTCAGAACAGCCATTAAATATAAGTTACTACGTTTTCAGCCTCAGAAAAAAGCGGGAAACATATTTAAAAGAAAATCGACGGCTCATCAGGTATAACATAAATCATTATGCACCTTGTCCACGCTTTACTGCACCTACTGCCACTTTTACCATTTTTTCTTTTGCCATCAAGCTGATAGCTGTCCTCCCAACAACAGCTGTTCCCAAATGGGTCACTGATATTTTATTATCCTTCAAATAGACACTAGCATTCAAACAAGCATGTACCCAAACTCAACTTAGCCACCCTGCAAATTTCTTTCTCATGTGCATCAAAGATAACTAAAGATGATATTTCTGATGAGATTAGATATGAAACTTGCATAAGGAAGAGCAAAGTGGTTTCCAAAACTGAAAACAAAAATACTAATATAATAAATTGCATTAATAAAGTGCACTGGCAAATGTAGTTTTATCCTAAATGCAGTTTTAGGAAATACAAACCAAATTATCTGGCAATATAGTGGGAAAATTTTACTTATAGCTTAAAACAAGTAAGAAAAAAAAAAACATTTGGGAATAAGTTCAATAAGCTTAAAGCTTCTCTACTTGCCAAGATTTTTTTGTAGTGAACCAGCTTCCAAGAGTGAACTTTGGAGGTATGAAAAAATTAAATCTGCAGATTTCTTTGAAAAACAGGAATTAAATTTCCTGAAAATAATGGAGGTTATTTATAAATAAAGGTAAAGAGTGGGCATGCTAAATACTGAAAAAATCTGATATTTAGTTGCTGAGGCTTCTGAGTCATTATGTGTTAAATATTTTTCTTGATGCTGAAAAAATAAACTTCCACAATAAACTTCCAAATAACTTCCACTTACTGGCTGTTTTGATGCTTGGGAATTAAAAGAGTGTTCTATTTTGGACAATACTGTAAATCAGACTGAGAATTTCAGTGATACAATGGAAAGAAAATAACTGCCAGTGTACTTCATGTTAATGATTATTTAGCTTTTGTGTTTCAGTAGTGAAGCATTAGACAATGTCATAACTAACAGACTAGGTTTTTACATATCAGTTTCTTTATGCAGGCCATAGGCTCCTGGATGATGCCTTGTCAGACCTCATTTGCTTGTTTAGCAGTACAAAGTTTCAAAGTAATCATCTCCTACAATTCACTTTCTTCATCATTTCACTCTGTGATGTACTTTGCCCTTGATGCAAAGTGATTTTGAAGAGATCTATCTGTCAGCTTTCTGATCCCATTAAGACATTGCACTGCGCTCGCTTGAAGCACCTTGAACACTTCAATCATCATATTAAGTGCACTTGACATGACTGGAAATAGAGGCCTCCGTACTTATTCTGGGAAACAATAACAAAAAGAAAAATAAGAATACAGCCTTAGAGTAAGGGGAACATAAAAAGCATGGATGCTCCATAGAAGCAGGACTTTGTGCAGGACAAGGATTAGGTCCAGTCAGGAGTGATATTCTGTCAAACAACCATTGGAGATCAGAGCGTAGAAGGAATAAGGACGCTTAGAGTCCGCTGTCTCATGTTTCAGCTAAACATTTCAAGCAAAGTATGCTATATTACCAAGCATGTAATATTTACAAAAATACTCTCTCTAGTTTTCACACTTCTGTAGGTGTCACGCAAAACGCACCCCACATTTAGGGAAACCTCTATTCAATTCCTCATGCTACATTATCTTGTGTCCATGAGTCCATAAGGAGAGCAAACTTATGCTTTGTTTAAGGTCCCTACTATCAACACCTCATAAAACATGTATATATGTATTTCATACACAGATATTGATGAATGCTTACGAACATAAATGCAGGCAATGTAGATGTGCAACAATGTTAGCGGTTCATATGCTTCACATAAGCATTCACAAATGCCTAATCAGTATCACGGTTTAAATAAATGTGAAATGCCATTTAATCACCTTTTTAAATTATTTTTAATTGACTTGTTTTAGATGTTTACTGACTTGCTCAATACCACTGACATTTCTCATATTCATTAAACATAGAGATAGCACTGTTCTGTTTAAATGTCCTCATGGTATCCTTTCACCTCCAGCCCCCGACTCCACCTGCCAGTTTCATTCATATAATGTGTGAAGCGCCCAAAGGACTGTAGCATATTACTTTACTACAGGACTATGCTGGACATTTCACACATCCTCCCCCAAGGCAACTGAGTCAAACCCGCTAATCTGTGTACCATTTTTTATACTGGCAGTGGAGGTCTCTTTTTCTGTTTGTCTTGAGCATCATGCCACTTCAAGCATGGTCAAAATACTGCTGTAGCGGTTTACATTCACGGAAATACAGCAGTGTTTCACTTTGCAGGCGTCACTGCGTCCCGTACAGTTATAGTAATAGCCTTGCAATGTGAAAGAACAAAAAACCAAACCGACAACAACCAGCATTCTTCAGGATCAACCCATCTACTACCAGCGTCACTGGTGGAGCACGTGTGGTGGCCAATCATATTTCTTTGGGAGGGCCTGCGCCACCCCTGCACTGTACTAGGCACACTAAAGCAAACTGACTACCTGTCAGGGGCTTTATGATTGGTGCCAAGTATTAAACCTTTTGTTTGACAGAAAGTACCAGCATATACAATAAATGGGGGAACGATGTGCTTGGTGTTCATTAGTCCGCTGTTATGCCATGAATGTTATGCGTCATGAATGTTATACCATCTCTATGTGGTGACCCTGGTTGCTGAGAGTTGACTTCTGTAGGCTAAACCTATACTCACCTGCAAAAGTGCATCGTCAACTGGGTCATACTGCTTATGACTTCAATGTCACTGTGCATTCCTGCATCTCAGAATTACTCTCAAAGCAATAGACCAGGGACAATTTGCACAAGTTTCATTTACACAGTTTTGCTCTTAACCCAGAGGTAGCCAGCCAAGATGTTTGCTTCTTTAGTTTTGCACTACAGCTATAAGGTTAATTTAGCAGGTAATAGAAGGTTATGCTCACTAATTAGCATCATGCAGGCTTTGTTCATAAATCATCACTTGCCACAAACTGTATTGAGCTGTTAAGTGGTGTTAAATAGAGGTTCTTATAGGTTTTCTGACACTAAATACTGTTATGTAATTAAGGCTTCATAGTGGCAGCTCCCTGCTGAAAATAAACAGCTTAGACCAGCATGATTTATGCTTGTCTGGTGATGGACTTGTGTTGGTTTAGCTGGTCACCCGGCATGGCCAAGCAGGCTGATCAGTGATCAGCGCCTACACATGACATTGAAATTTAGTGTCGTGTCAAGACAGTCCAGCACACCAGCATCTTTTTCAAGAAACACTGATCTACCCTGTCTGTGAGCCTGCACCACACCAGCACCACACTCTTTTGCTTAATTTGGAAAACTCTAGAATTTTGAATGCAGCTGTAGAAATTACATTAGAAAAAAAACGTTCATTACTTTTACTTTTTGGAGATATGAGGTTTTATTCCAATGGTGACAAAATGCTGGTTTTGCTGGTAATCAGCTAAGCAGCTTCCATTTCTGCTAACCAGCATACCAGCTTTGATCATCAATGCTGTTCTGAGTTTTTTTGTCAGGGCTACTACCATTTTTAACTAGGCAACATATTTTTTGTCCATTTTCATAACAGCATGTCATGCAGTGTCAGAAAGCACATAAGCAAGTCTATTTGAGTTTACTCAACTTTAATTAGCTCAACAATAGTTCAGCCATGTGTGTGATACTGAAGTACATCACTAACCAGGCAATAACAGGCTTTAATTACCTGTATTACCTTCACTGGCGCAAAGCTAAGTAAGCGAACACTGGACACTAAACATATCCTGGCTGATTTAAAGGTAAAAATGTGTACATTTGATTTTTGGCCAATCTATTGCTTTGAAAGTTGATAGAGGTGGTAAGTGAGTTTTAACATTTAGCCATCTGCAATATTCCAGTCTCAATAACAATGCTGGCCAAAATGCTATCCAATTTACCCAGCCCTCAGCATTGTCTTCAAGCCCGGAGCTAGATGTAAACAGCAGGTTTGAGGCCTTGGCCGTTGGCCACAGTGGGGTTGCTCTTCTTGATAGAGGTCATGCGGATGGCCGAGGTGCTCTGGAGGTAGCTGGAACTGCGCTCCTGATACTGGCGCCTCCGGCAGGTCAGTTGGCTGTTGAAGTGTCGGCGGAAGCTCTCGCTCAGCAGGTACAGGGCGAAGGGGTTGACGCAGGAGCTGGAGAAGCTGAGCACGCGCGCCAGCAGTGTGATGATGAGGTGCAAGAGTGAGGAATCGATCTGCCGATAGTTGAAAGAGCGGTACATGTATAGCACGTGGTTGGGGAACCAGCACAGCGCAAACAGGCCCACGAACACCAGCACAATCTTTGCCAGCCTCTTCCTTGTCTCCATCTGGGCAACACAGGGGAAGAAAGAAACATGTAAGTCAGAGAGGGTGCCAGGAGAGTCTGTTCTGCTAGACACATACAAGATCAACCGTCGATTGCCCTCCTAGATCCCGCAGCCAGAAATCGAATGGGATGCGCCATGACTGAGATTAGTGCTGTGCAATAGGGGAAAAGAGTCTTGGGAGAACATATTGTGTCATCTTGAGCATTTCAGACACTGCATGCAATGACAGTTAAAAAGGCCTTATTCTACATTTTTCAGGTTCGTTTGTCCCAGAAAACATTTTGTGCAGTTTTATTCACCATAAATGTCATAGATCATTTTTACATGACAATTTTCCAACCTCATTTTCCAAACATCCCAAATGTTACAAACTGGCTATTTTTATTAAGTGGCCTTTAAGATATATGTAAATGATCTCTGTTCTGATTGACTAAGTGAAATGAGTTCACCCCGTACAAAAACTCTCTAGTTTAAAGTGAATTGTTAGATTTGGATTAAAATCCTCAGTGACATCATAAATACCAACAGCCATTTTTTTCACATGAATCTTTTCCCATATGCAAAGACAATGTACACTTATCTGCAAATAATAGTTGAACCCAGAAGGAAGTGTTGGAGTGCAGTGCTTTTGGGAAGGAAGATAAAGGTTACTAGGAACAATAAATGATGATAAGTTTAGACTGATATGGGCAATATTTATTCAGCTACACATACAGAAGTAGTGTCTCTCAGTATGGTGCCGAGCCGCTATGTTTGCTAGAGCAACATGCCAGACGTCTCAGCATGGAGTTGTAGAGGATCCTAAAGGTGTCCTGCGATAATCCATCCCATGCAGCTTGAATATTCTCATACAGTCCCTGCAGATTTTGCAGTAGGGGTGGAGGTGGAGTGACAGCAGGTCTTCTGGACGTGTGATGCGTGACAACAAACTGTGCATCTTGGTGCTGACCACGGTGCCTCCACACATGGATTCATTAGAAGTCTCCACCAAGACAAAAGCAGGAGTCACTCCATGATAGTCTGGCACAACACCATTTGCAGTCTTTGGTGATGTTCACTTGGTTTTAAGGACAGTTGTTGTTAATAATCATGTTGAAAAGAAGAGTAAACACAGTGATGTTAATATTGGCATTGCTTTCCACTGCTGGAGATTCTATTGGTCAGTAATGGTATGAAGTTTGATACTGAACTCTCAACCTTTTTTAGGCAGGTAAGTAAACAGCTGTTAGTGCTAACACTGGGGAGTAGGGACTGTGCTTTTCCTTTTTTCTAACGATATTGTTGAACACCACAAATCTCTGGTGATATGTAAAATCAAGGCTGGGTTTATTTAACAGATTGGCAGTGAGGTTCAACAACTGAATCCAGGCAATCAAAGTGCAAGGAACAGGCAAAGCCAAATAACAGGAGACAGGCGAGAGTCGAAATACCAAAAAGACAATAAGCAAGGGCAAGACAAGACCAGAGGAAAACCAGAGAAGAGAAAGCCAGAGATCAGAACAGGGTCAGAAAGTCAGAACAGGGTCTGAGAATGAACGCTCGGCACACTACAAAAATGTTGCAATACTTCGCAATAGGTCAGTGTGAGAGAGGAGTATTTATACAAACAGACTAAATTGACAACAGGTGTGATCAATACTCGGGAGAATCCGATCTAGGAAACGGGACGGGATTGGTGGGTGAGGGACATGTGACTGTGACGTCAGCAGGTAGGGGGTTCTGGGAGATGGCGTTCCGGGGGTTTGGAGGCAGAGAGGAAACCCGGAAGTGTGACAATTGACATATGTACATATATCGATATGTATTTAAATACTGAAAATATTTAGCATTTACACTCAAAGAGTACTTTTTTAGCTACACCCAATGAAAGCTTTAGCACAAGTTCTGCCAGGAAGACTCCAATGCTACGTCACTCATACATTTATTACTCTGGCCAGTTGCAGTCTGCCATCTGGCTGTTCTGCTGCTTTCATGTGCCAACCCCACCACCAGTTTGGTCCTGGTCCTGTTGTCCAAGGAGTATATTCTTCTTTAAATTGTATACCATATTGAAGTGAAAATATAATTTTTCATCACGTTTGCTTTTTAAATCTTTCTGCCAGAAACTTTCTTTCTTCACTCATTGTCCATTTTGACAGCTCAATTTACCATACAGGTGCACACTGTAGTTCTGCAATTACAGAATATAGTTTATCTATTTCTGTTAGCCCCCCTTTCACCTTGTTCTTCCATGGTTAGAACCCCCATTAAATAATTAAGCAATGCCAGGCAGGAACAGCACAGCAGTTAATAGTTTTTATCACCATATCCTGCTCTAATAATGCTACTGCAGAGTGTCTCCAGGTACAACACACTGTATCACTTCAACACCTCATGAATGAGCAGAGTAAACAGCTAGGTGTGGTGCATAATGTCTCCATGGCTCTTTTATTTGGGAAAAGCAGGGAAAATTAGTTTCTGCATGATATGGGTCCCTTTAAAATATCAGGAGATGAAGTCTGCAGATTTATATTCCAAGTGAATTTCATGCATATTCACTGACACATTTGTATGGCTCTTTTAGAGCGCAGATTTACAAAGATCCCTGAGTTGGGCATTGATATCAGAAGACTGAATGAAGCCAGACACTACCAAATAGAGTGTGTTATGTTATGCATTGCTAATGTTCTGATTTTAATTCAGAGTGAAACACTGTTTACAGCCTTACGACAAAAGGGTTCCGCACCTTATCTTGATGCGAACAGAGAACTGAGATTGAGATCACTGCTCGGCGGACAGCTGGGTATGCATGCTTCGCTGCACACCTGGTCAGAAAAAAAAGCAGCGTGTGATAAGAATGTCATGCGTCGATGGTTCCCACAGGAGCTGATTAAATTGAAAACATATTGTTTGAATTTTTTTGTGGTGGTGTTTTACAGCTTGCTTCAGGTGTGTTATTGTGAACTCCCTTTTAATTAACTTTACAGATCTTTCAAAGTTTACAAAGAGTGATCCAGAGACCTGTATTCAGTGGGGTTCCTTCTCAAATTAGACCGTCTTGCTTAACTCAAAGTTGTTAGTCTTTTGGTTTGGTTATTACTGCTGATTAGCATATACTGGTTAAACCATTACTGTAAAGTGCCAAAAGTTGTTTTTCGCTGGACAGCAAGTTCAGTGTGTCCATCACTTTTAAAAACAGATATGTCAAAAGGCGTTTTTGAAGCAATGCCATAGAAGAACTACTTTAGGTTTCCCAATTAACCTTTTAGGAGATGGTCCTTACCTCTAGTGGTCATTCAGACTCTGTGTTAAACTACTAGTGAGCAATGAAGGGTGAAAGAAGAGGTATGAGAATCTAATGTAGTTGTTATTGACAAGGACAGATGTGTAGAAACAAAACAGACAGCACATCTGAAACTTTGTTGATGCTGGAAAATCTTGTACTGCAATAAATTAGTGTTTAAATACAGTAAAAACACTTTAATACATAAAAATAAATAACAATTAATAAATGACACAGAGGAGTGCGGGTCAGTATGGCTCTGGATTACAGTTTGGGGATCTACCTGTAGATCTACAGTGTCAGAAGCCTGAGAACAGACGAGTTCCTTGTGTTTGTGGTCTGATTTCTATTCTAGCAAAACAGCCTCAATGACAACATCAACCATGTGAGGACCTGAAACTTGATAATATGTTTTTAACATGTCTACTTCAGGTGAAGTTATGAGGTCATATTTATAATCCTTCCTTAAAATCTAAGCATAGCTCTTAGACTGAGTGGTGGAACCAAATTTCCCCTGATCTCTGTACTGCAGTCAGTTCTCACGCTCAGTTCTTTCCTCCATGGTCTAGAGATTCGTATCTTCGGGAATTACCCAGGTTAACACATTTCTGCTCTCATTCACACTTTATTTCTTCATAGATGTGATAGTTACCCACTAATACCCCCCACCATGACAGGCCCTGGTGTTTGAATGTCACACCAGCAGATGGTCTTTTCTTCTTTGATCCAAAGAACACAACATCCACTATTTCCACAAGCAATCTGAAAGATTAATTTATCGGACCACAATACAGAATACAGAACCCATTTCAGATGAGCTCGAACTCAGAGAAGTCAGCAGATCATTTTATACTGGTTTTGTTCAAATACAGATTAAATTAAATGTACGAATCTCTGTTTTCTGCTTTTATTGATATGTATTTACTGACTTGTCTTTGTAGCATTGAAATTTTGTAGCTTTCAGGCAAAACACAAAAAACATTAAAGCAGAACACTGAAAAAGAGTTAAGGATTATTAGTATTAGGTTGAGCTGCTCATGTACCTCTCCAACTTACCAACATGGTTCCTAGATGCGCTCCTGCAAAGTCACTCATGTCATTCAGTCACTCACTTAAAAATTCTAAATTGTAATTATTCTATTTCTTCCTGTTCTTATTATTGTAATCAGGAAATAGAGAATTGTGTGCTGTAACATCATCTTTTCTGACTAGTTTTTGCATCTGGCTTGTATGCAGTGCTGGTAACTTAACAACTTGACATAAACAACGTGACTAAATGGCTATTTACCAAAGCCAGATATGTCAGCTATGTCAGAGCTGCAGCACAGGAACAACTATGGTGGTGATACAGGGAAAGGGGACATTGTGCCAAGCAGTGTTACAAACCTAAGCTGGCAGAGAAGCAGAAGCCAGAGAGGAAGTTCAATTGCTGTTGTGGTAGTTCAGTTGCTTGTTTGCTTAGCTGCTTTTTTTATCACACACATTTCCATAAAAACAGACACTCATCATTAAAGGAATAGTTGCACAAATAGGTGCACCCAGAAGGAATCAACTAACAGGAATGAAATGATGGTGGGTAGGCTTGACATTGAGAGACACGCAAATGGTTCAGGTTTCATGCACTGCCACGCATGTGACGTAAGCAACGATGGGCCTTATCGCTGTACCTGACTGACCCAACAACCACAGTTGAGGATATTCAGCGAGCATGCCCTCCAGGAGTCATCTTGTTAGTGCCAGCACCACTGACAGACAGCTGCACGATGCAGGACTACATCCATGCAGACGGTTACAACGCCTGCTCTTAACACCACATCAACGTGACCAAAGACTACAGTGGTGTCGTGCCAGACTGTCATTGAGTGACTCAGTATGGCAGCGGGTCATCTTCAGTGATGAGTCCCGCTTTAGTCTTGGTGGAGACGACCAACGAATCCGTGTGTGCAGGCACTGTGGTCAGCGTCAAGATGAACGGCTTGTTGTCACACGTCACACGTCCAGAAGGCCCAGTGTCACTCCACCTCCACCCCTACCACAAAATCTGCAGGGATTGTGTGAGAATATGCAACTAATATGCAACTATTCCTTTGATGATGAATGTATATTGCAGAAAATATTGGAGAAAATAAACAAGCTGTTTTTGCTTTGGTGGCTTTAAGACTTGATATTAGTACAACTCCAGTTATAAATGTAAGCTCTTTCAGAAACAACACATTCCAAAAAAGTTGGGACTTATTATTATTATGACATAATCATAATGAGTCATAATGAGTCGAAGCATCTTTGCAAAAACATGTATCAGCAAAAAAACAACAGCTTAAAAAAATGTTGCTTAAAGTGTCAGGATTTTACATATATCATCCTCTATAATATAAAATAACATCTAAAGGCTCTGGGCATCCAAAAAAATCTTGTGCGTAAAGGGCCAGGCTGAAAACCCATGACCTTGGACCCCTTAGAAGGCACTGCCTTATAAACCAGCAGGCTCCTGTGATGGATATCACCACATGGGCTCAGGAATACTTTGACAAACCGTTGTTAATAAACACCATCTGTTGTTGCATCTACAAGTGCAAGTTAAGACTGATAGATAACTTATGAAACTAATGGATGTCATGGATGTTGATACTTATTTCAACATGAGGCTTCAAGCTACATGCTGCATTTGTGACAACAGCATGGCTGTGTAATTAGAGTGTGGGTGCTAGAATGACCTGCCTAAAGTGAAGAACTGTCTCCCTTTGAAAATATGTGTCTTATTAAAATCATAAAAAGGCATTGAAGGCCCTGTTCAGTTGCACGGCTGAAGACTTGTATAAGAACGACAAAAAACTGCACTTTCAAAACCGGATCAGTTTAAATAAATGATATGTAAGAGCTGGTGAAAGGAAAAGTGATGCATCACAGTGGTAAACATGCTCCTGTTCCTACTATTTTAGAATGTGTTGCAAGCATTTAACTTTAAATTAATGTATATTTACAAAAAGTATTGTGTTTTTTTCTACCATTGTATTTGTGCAGTTTCAGGTTTCAGTAACATTACTGGTGGCATCAAGCATCAGCTCCTCCACTCTTGGTTTTGAAGGAATACCATACTGTATTTTGTGCTATTATATTCATTGCATGTGTTTGCTATGACAGACATGCGTGACAGTCTGGTCATTCCTATGACTACTTTTCCCCATATGTTCGCCTCTGTCACACCTGTGCTCTTTTGCTTCTGTCGGTGGCCACTGACCAAACTCAGTGTGCTGAGTGTGTCAAAACCTACATAACCACAAATCTGTCAATGGATTTTTGGAATGAAAAAACTCTAATAGATAACGTTTGTGCATAATTAATTTATGTCATAAAGGGCAAATGTTCTTTGTTTCCCAAAGAACATTTAAATGGCTGCTTCTTTAAACTAATATTCCACCATTTCTCTTCTTAATCCCTTTTTGCAACTATCAATTGCCATGGATAACAATTTAGATGCTCTTTCCTGTGCTTAAAAGAACCCATTGGTACACTGGTTTCTACTGCCTTCCATTCTAAGTGTGTTTTGTTCTGTTTTTACAACTGAACTACGATGAAATCATATGTCTTCAACAGTCGATGTCTATGCTTCGTCGTGTAGGCTTATCTTGAATTCATCTGACCCCAGGAAGACATCAAAGGCAGGCCTAAAACAGTTGATATTTTGCTGTCAAGCTGCTTTCTGCACTATACCATGACGTTAGCAAAGTTGGTTTGTGAATGCTACTGAAGCTATGTGATCTTTAAAGATTAGCGTGAATGTGATTGTAGTGTTTTATTTATAAATTGCTGTGCTCGCCATGAGAGAAACATGTATGACTCCCTAAACAATTTAATTAATGCTGTATTGGAATTTGATTTTGGAACTTTATGTGTCTATGGTGCATTGCAGATTTATGACTTGGCTTGAGGCTTGAACATGATGAAGCTTAGATAATACCCTATGCCATAGCTGTTTGTGATTTTCTCTACTTCTGCTTCTTCAGATTCTGCGTATAGTGTCTTGTAGTAACTGAACAGAGTGCATTGGTTTAATTTTTACAGCTGTTGGGATGACAGTATGATGGCCCAACAGGCCAATGCATAGCAGAACACTAAATGTGGTTAAGCTATATTGAATCGTGTGGCCCACCTGCTTTTATTCAGGCCCAGCTGTAATTTCATTTCTGGCTGGCTGATTGGGTGTGGTATTTCCTATTATATCCAGCATTTATCAGCACAGGAACTGATCGCTAGGCTCTTGTTCTGTTCTATCCTATTCTACTCTTTCTGATGCTCTACTCTTTTTTTGGAGTCATTCAGGTCTAAAATAAATCAGGGAAACATGATAGATACAAATATTTGCAAATAAAATTCTAACCGATATTGGATGGCGCATTTACAGGATGTTAAGGTGAGGCTGGCTTACTTTACTTAAATATCTTATTCATTTTATTGCATTTTATTGTGGTGAAAGAGTTACATTTGCTTTATTAGTCTATGGTACTTCTGTTTAAAATGTCTGGTTAATTTAGGTAAGGTTTCTTTCTGATGACTCCCTTTTGATGCAAGGAACACTGCACAGTAGAACCACCACTTCTTTTGCTCATCCTTTGATTTCATGAAGGGGTTTTCCTTTGCCTTTCTGACTTGAATATGAGAAGTTCTACGTAGGGCTGGGCAATTTACCCAAATGAACCGAAACCGACTTTCAGAAGATCTAATCAACGTAATCTTGCCCATGTTGGTTATTTAATTTCTCAAAAACTTCTGTTAATACTTTCTCCACTGTGTGTATTCATGTAGTGTGCCCTTAAAAACATACTACTGCATGTGTAGTCAGGTGACTTTGAGCAACTCAAGCAACTTGTATCAAAGAAATGTACAGTGTCGGTCATTTGGACACATTTTGGCTTTAGTAAAGAGGACACCAAACAAAACAAAGTCAAATGTAAATACTTTCAGTGACCAAAGCTAATACCACAAATCTGTTTCAACAACTGGATAATAAACACATTACCAAATATGAATGGCCCAAAAAAAAGAGAGACTGACAAGCACTCAGCAACACGTGCCTCCACAAAACAGCTGTTGATAACACAAAATAGAGTGTAAAGGAGCGAGTCTTGAGCTTGATGAGCAAGAGTTTAATTACCAGCTACAACACCAGCGCTGATCACCAGTCGCTGTAGCACAAACTACAGCTCACAAAGACAGTTTTCTGTAAGACTGTGCAGATCTTCATTCTCTTGATTGGGTCACAATAAACCATTATTAGTAACGGAATAAGGAACGAAAACCAATCACCAAGTTTTTCTACGAATGTCGTAGAAAAGAGGATTAAGTTGACAATTTTTCCAGCTTCTCATTCAAATTTACATTCCACCTTAAATAGCGCTGCAGTTAGTGTGAGCTATTGACATACCATTAAGGTAACTGTTGCATCACTGAAGGTGGACTGGAAAAGTTGAATACGAAGCTGGCTGAATACAAAGCCTCTTAAAAAGAGAAATGAGATTACATCCAACTTTCAGCTTTCAACATCCAACTGAAAAAGAAGTAGAAAATGTTTCCTCTTCAAAGAATTCTGACTTCAGTAATGATTTTCTCAGTTTCCCCTACCCCTCTGGGGTAAGCTGAATTTTCCTCATACCACTACAATAAAAATGAATATTTGCATTTGACACAGTGACTCATTGACTCATTCTCCTCCATGTTTTGACACAGCCTTATTTAAATTATATTTTTAGATTTAAATTATTTTTTTATTACATTTGTTTACAAGAAGTTCAAGTGTTTTTAATGCATTATAATGCATTTATTTATAAATATCATTATCAGTATTTGAATTTGCTTTCCGATGTCTCCATAAAAGGTATGTGACTTTGGAAAAATGTCCAGATGCTAATGAAATGAAAGCGTTTTTAACTTATATTTGGCATGATGGCTGACAAAGAAGCAACATGTCAAATTAGACACATGCAAGAAAATACAATGAAACTGGTCGTCAGCCTATTTTGTTAGCTATCCTAACATTAGTTACTTGAGGCTTGCTTTCAAACTGGACATCAACACAAAGTGCAGTAAAGTTGTTACTCACTATGAAACTTTCAGTTTATGATGATCTGCTTCAACCAGCAAACAGTGGACAAAATCACACAGCATGGCTGCTACTTACAGGTTGCTGTTGTTGGTTGTGATGCTAATAAAGGTGGAACTGCTCCTTTCTTCAGTCAGAGCAGTGCAGAGCGAACTACACGTTGAATTAAAGTTATCTTGTTAAAGATGTAGGTGCTAAAATTGGCTTTCTATTTGCCAGTTTGTTCAGAAAGCATTCTGCTCAAGCGTAAATGGTGCTGCTGTTGCATTTTGGCAACTGTACAAGCTGCAGCATTTAAGGTGGAACGGAACATTTGATTAAGAAGCTGGCAAATAGGAAGCTAATTTCAGCCTTTTTGAAAATGAACATCAGCCATGCCTGCTGACAGTGATGGGGGTATGAAGGGTATGAAAAGTGCTGACATTCTCTTCACAGCATGGAACAGTAGATTTCTCCACATAGGTCGCCGTTTTCATTACCATTGCTCTGCTGTCGCTGTTTCACTGGGGTACAATGGTAGCTAATGTAATTAATTTTTGAGGGACTAAATATGAGTCAAAACTTATGTACCAGTTTAGGATTTTGGAATCGGATTTGTATTTGAAGGGTGAACAACAATGTTTGAGGTTCATAGTATATCACTTCTATGTACTGAACTCTCCTTATTCAGATATAACAACATAAATACAATTTACCATTCTATGGGACCTTTAAATCCCTGCTTAAACAGCCTTAACAAGTCAATTAAAATCTACCATGTATTGACAGAGTAGCCAAACTTTTCCAAATGCCACAACTGCTATTTTTAGTATAATTATAAAGTTATTGCACATTAACACTTGCAGATGTTTAGAACAGCTTCCTGCAGAAGTTGTGTTAACTTATTTTCACCTTAAAGATTAACAAAAAATGTACCCTGTCGATTTGGTACCCAGACTTTTGTATACTGTACATGAAAGGTATCAGATATTAGCCCACAGCTCTCATCTCATTAGGCAAATCATAAAGACTAAATTGCAATAAGTAAAATCCAGAATCTTCCCAAATACACGAGAACAGGAGTAAAAGCATTAGGAAATGAAGATCAAACAACAATCCATTAAAGATTACTTAAGTACATGCAACTGAATAAATGTTGCTGGTTATAGGCCACCTCTGTGTTTAAGTAACAGTTACTGAGTTTGCTGTTCACTGCTAGAGACTGCAGCCTTCAATGTGGTTATAAGTAACAAGTTTGTCTCGTAAAGGTATTTTTCAGGGTGTAAGACAGTACAAGGCAGTGTGTAAGACAGTACAGGGCAGGTAAGGGCCTCTGTAAGTCCACCTGCAAGAGCAATATTGTGTCTAGCACTGAAAAGTGAAGGTTTCAGTTTTGAGTGAAGCTGGAGTAGAAAAGAAGTGCTCATATTGAATCTGTCGCACTCAATGAGTTCTGCCACAACATGTGTCAACTGTGAATTTGTAGTCTAACGGCAGAATGTTCTGATTGCTCTTTCTCTTTCTCTCTCTCTCTCTCTCTCTCTCTCTCTCTCTCTCTCTCTCTCTGTCTGTCTCTCTGAGCATTGTCATGTGTTCTTTTCAGAAGATATCAGTTTGCTGCCAGAACAGCCTATTTAAAGGCCTATATCCCACTTTTTTGTGCCTGTTTCTTCTTGAAGTCCGCTTGTGTCATTTCTGTGAAGAGGTTGGTTGTTACTGTGCCTTTAGGACCAATGTATAGTCCTGAAAGCACTCTGGGCAATCTCACTTCAACATGAATGGGTGGAGCTGAAATGTTGTGCACTGCATTTACAGATATCATATTAATTCAAATTGCAGTGTAACAGAAGTGTGTATTCAGATATTTACAGAGATCATGTTGTAATGTATTTAAACTCAAGGCATTAATTGAGACAGTAATAAGCCAAAAACCATCATTAGAGACCAATCATCATTAGAGTACATTTTAACGGGAGGTGTCTGTCCCGAACCCCAAGCCATACATTTACGCTTGTTAAGCTAATACTAACCATGTTTTGATATTTTTTCATAGGCGGAGTCTTGTTTTAGCCACACCCCTGCATTTCAGAGCAGGAAGTGAGAATTCCCAAAGTTACTTAAAAAGGATCACTACAGAAACACAATTTTTCAGCAATCAAGTAATTTTACGGTGTTTTAATAAAGAATGTACAGATTTTATGTGTAAACCTTTTCAAAACTGTGTTTGCTACATTTGAGGTCATTTGGTACAGTTTAAAAACAAGAAAAACATCTCTGAGGAGAATTTCCTGTAGACTGTGATTTTTGCCACTGCTGATAGACTTGTATGGCCTTTCGCTTCCATACACCTGCAAATTCAGCTACTTCCTTCACACTATGGCCTTTGGCCCCCCAGATGCAATCACTCCTTTTTGCCAATCATTAACATCTGCTTTAGACCTATTTTCCTCACATCCAATGAGACATTTACTGCACTGTATCACCTCTTCTCAGTCTATGAATCCGTCATACACCCTGTAGGTATTTATAGCCCCGTCGCCCTTGTGCAACGCCATCGGCAAGATCCTGAAATTACTACAACCTTAAACACACAAGGTGACTAATAATTTGTCTGGTTAGCTTATCTAAAAGTGTTGGTTTCATAACATCACAAGAATATTGCTGCAGCTTAGCTTCCATATATATTACAACTCATTGTAAGTACTACATTTTCAGGTATTCACACTGTTTACATACTACATCAAACTCTGTTATGGCAATCATTATTCTTTCCACAATAAACACATCATCATGAGCTGCGATGACAAATTACCTCCAGTAAAACCTCCTACCAGTAATGTAATTAGATTGGAATGGTGCAATTATTAGCCTAAGACTACTCTTTAACTTCAAGCCTGTAAAAACACATAGTCAACACACAGTGAGTATTCCCACTGTCAGTGTTGTGTGTATAATGTGCTGTAATGGCTACTGTCACAAAAAATCTGTATCACTATAGGGAGCCTTTTAAGGAATCAATGTGTTCCTTATTTTAGACTTATATAAACTGTGTGGTGATTGTGTCTCAACCTCTTAGTGCACAAAACATGGGCTTGTAGTTCTGATGTAAGTAGCTATTAGTATATCATTGCAATATTTATTTAGGAGAAGAGTGAAAGATGTGTTTTGCTAATTGCTTAAAGAAGAGATTAGTTCTGTCCACATTAAAAAGTCAGTCAGAGGCACAGTGTTCTAATCTTAACTTATTGCTTCTCCTACGTCACCGTGACATCTAACATTGCAGGTTATGTCCATATGGTGCAGCCCTAATATGGTCCTTTTAAGACACTTTTCCAGATCATTTATCTTCATGACTGGATTTACACGAAAGGAAGAGACAGCAGGAAAAAGCAGGGGTCACCGAAGTCACACCTGAACAAAGCACTGAACAGGTATGCATGCATGCAGATTATCGGAGTGGCCTTGCATGGTCAGTAATCGTTCAACGGGTGCAGCCATAACTACAACTAAATGTTGCCACCAACCGAAGATCAGTCCTGCAGATTGGTTTGGGGGGATTTTAGCTCATTCCTCCGTACAGAACAGCTTCAGCTCTGGGATGTTGGTGGGTTTCCTCCCATGAACTGCCCAATACAGGTCCTTCCACAACACACCTGCAGAATTGACTTTGACAAGCATCACCGTATATGGAGCATTCAGGGTTGGGATAACATAGCAACACGTAGCAACACCATAGCAACTACTTACCAACCACTTAGCAACACCATAGCAACTGCCTGGGATACTCAATAGCAACCACCTAGAAATGATTTACCAACACCATAGAAACCACTTAGCAATAGCTATAATGTGGGATACCACAGCAACCACCTAGCAACACCATAGTAATCACCTAGCAAGCCCTTACCAACACCATAGCAACCACCTAGCAACCATTTACTGACACCATAGTAACCACCAAGCAACCACTTATCAACACCATAGCAACCACGTGGGATACCATACCAACACCATAACAACCACCCAGCAAGCATCTACCAACACCATAGCTACCACTTAGCAATAGCAACCACGTGGGATACCACAGCAACCACCTAGCAGCCCCATAGTAATTACCTAGCAACCCCTTACCAACACCATAGCAACCACCTAGCAACCATTTACCTACACCATAGTAACCACCTAGTAACCATTGCAAGCACCTAGCAACACCATAGCAATCCAATCACTTTCCAACACCATAGCAACAAACTAGCAACCACTTAGCAACACCATATCAACCATTTGGGATACCATAACAACCACCCAGCAACAGCATATCAATCACTTAGCAACACTATAGCAACCACCTAGCAACCACTTACTAACACCATAGGAACCATAGGAAATTCCTGCTTTCCATTAAAATGGATTTATTTTTGTCCATCTCTAAATTACTAAATGTCTTGCGGGCTTTTATTATGTCACAGTGCACCAGTGTGTGGAGAAAATCATATTTAGCAATGCGCACAATTACTGTTTATTTGCTGATTTTACCATATTAGAGGAAAATAGTATTTTCCATCATGTTAACTGGGCATGTAAATTGAAATTTGTACTAAAATTAAATGAAATTGTCGCATTTAGGTTTATTTAAAATAATAAAAACTTCAGTCCACCTTCTAGTTACTGTAGTCAGTGAAACTGAGTTAGGTGTGTTTAGTCAATGAATCTAAGTGTGTTGTCAGATTTACTTCAGACGGGTTTGCTCAGTGTAATCTGGTTATGTAACATCTTTCCAATTGGCTCCTGGCGTCATCTATTTGCATATCGCTTTACTGTTTTAGACTTTCGTTCATGCTCTTCATGTTGTCTTCCAGCTTGCTTTCTGCTGTCTGTGCATCTTTCTTCTTCTCCATGGTTAGCTGCTTAGCCACATCGTGTTGGCTGCAAGTGCAAATTACCATATAACCTACCATGTAACCTACTGCTGAGTGTAATTATACAGCAACTCAGTAGCACAGTAATATCATAATGACTTTATGTATATCTGGTAGAAAATAATCATGTTAAGGTAATGTTGGAGTGATAAATAAAATGTTTATTCAAGTTAATTACAACTGCATATGAGTAAATTCATTAAGCACACAGTACTCTTAAAAACTGCTTACCACAGTTATATGTAACACAACATTTTTAGGTAAGTCCAACATTTCATTTTTTGATAATACATAAAAACAATCATCTAGTTATTTAGAATTTCCTCAAATCACTTTAGTGTGATAGACTTGAGTTCCTTCAGTAAATATTGCTTAGTTAAGTATCTTAGAAATGACAGAAGTAAATACAATATTTTATTTTTTGGAGTGATAAAGACTTCATGGCAGAGTTTAAACTCTTTCCAACTGTATGCAGTCCCACTAGTTGCATCACTACTCCCTGCTTTAGAAAGCAGACAAATCAATGCATCAATTTGGCCAAATATAACAGCACGCTATTAGCAAATTGACTTCCAGCATGCATTTTCTGTTGTACTGAACAGGTCAAATTATCTCTTCAAACCTGCAGAATCACACTGAAAAAGGTTTCATTTAGTTCATGTAATTGAACAGGTTTCAAGTACTGTAGAATGTGCTTTTATTCATGTTCTCACATAATTCATCCCTACATTTTATTCACTCTCTTGGTGGCTGTATTATAACATCAACTCTAAGCACATAAACAACTCACAGTGAGAGATAGCCAGGGCAAATTATAGCCTCCGTATGGCAGGGTTCATTTTGAAGGAACCGTTTTTCTCAGTGCTGGACAGTAACTGAGTAAGTGTAATTGGTTACTGTACTTAAGTAATTTTTCTGGGTATCTTTAATGAAGTATTTCCTTTAAATTTCCTTTTATCTTTAACTCCACTACATTTCAGTCACAAATCTTACTGTTTACTCCCACTGTTTACAAGCCCACCAATCAGGATACAGCACACTCTTTGTTTTGAGCTTGCACCTGTTGGACAAAGCTTGGTTCTACCTAATGGAAGCTGTTCTCCTTCAGTGTCTTGTGTTTATAATCATTTGAATAAACATCAGTGTCAGACTAATTAATGACCTTCTGCTAAAAGATTGGTGAACACAAGAGTGACGCTAGAGTCTTTTCACCTACTAGGATATTAGAGCCAACATTTGTATAATGTTAACATTGTTAAGAAGTACTTTTACTCCCCCATTCAGCCAAACCTAGCTTCCAAAACTGTCAGGTTTGAATGTATTGCTTTGTGATGTCACAAAAACAAACATATTCATGTATATCCACCTATTCAGTCTATTTATTCGTATCACAACCCGCATGCATGCTCTGTGATTTTATCACTGCTTGATGGATGAAGTCAGAATTTCTAAAAAGGTTTCAATTTTCAATTCTATTGCATCTTTAAGGAATGAAGACTGGTAGGAAAACGGTCACGTAAAAATGAACGATGACTATTTGCGGTACATAAAACTACACAATTCCCAAAAGTGCACCTCAGTGAGCAAAGCAGAATACAAGAAAAATATAGGATATGGGCGCTTCAACACAGTGTTACGGGTAAAGGCTTAATTTATGCTCAACATTAAATATGGATACGGTGCCTCCTGTCCATACTCTGAAAGCTTACAGGTACAACCGAAAACAAAGCAGTACCACCATTTGAAATCATCGTGGGGCCGGTGTAAACAACAACTCAAGCTAGACAAAACTGTAGCTATGTCATAGTGGGTTTACGGGTCATATGTGTATGGACATGGCACGAAGAAGAAACTTGGCAGAACGTTTTGAGAAGAGGTTGTGTGACTTGTTTAGGAATTTCAAACATCTGTATGATGTCACTTGGCACCATGTTTGTTGCTGTCAGAAACATTTGACTCTGGACTCTAGTGGATGTGTTGCTTAAGATCCATGCCAACATAAAACAGGATGCATGGAAGCATGAGGGCGGTGACGAGTACAGATACAGAGGTATAAATTACCCTCTCCCAAAATAAACAATGTGAGAAATCCATTAAAAATCCAATTAAATTAATCAAAATGAAGCTATAGATGCCATATAAATGCACTGTATCTAAATTTTGCTGTTATTTGTTGTTTTTGCAGTCAAAGATATTAATATTTATTTATTTTATTAATAAATTTGACATTTTAACATTTGACACCAATTTTACCTAATCTTATGCATTTTGATATATATTTTCGTAAATTCTGGTTGGTAAGGTTGTCTGATATGGTGGTCAGCATAGAATTGCATTGAATTCATTGTGTTTTGCGTCATTTTACCAGACTTTTTAGCAGCCGTGACAGCTAGCCCATCAGTCTATTACAATTAAACCCCTCCCCCATGGAATAAGTTAAGGAGTATCATTTGGTCTTATTCTACTTTTGGCTGGATTGTCCATAAGCAGTAGCAAGCTGATCATAAATGTATATATGTATTAATTGTTTTCAAATAGTTTTAAAACTATTTAATTAACATGATTTTAAAACAACAGGAGTTTGCATGTTGCATGTGTTACAGTCCAAAGACATGCAAGCAGGAGAACTGGAGATGCTAAACTGCCCCAAAATGTGTAAACGTGTTTGTCCTGTGATGGACTGGTGTCCTGCCCAGAGTGTTTCCTGCTTTCTGCCCAAAGACCGATGGGATAGGCTATAGCACCCCTTGTTACCCAGAATGATAAGCGACAGGGGAAAATGAATAAATGTATGAATAAAGATGATATGTTTGAGGTTGTCCCCTCTACGTCATTTCCACACAAATAAAATACATAACATTTACACAGTTTTGTCATTTAGTATGCTTACCTTTGACAGTAATAATGAAGGATGGCCTCCAGTTTTTATGCCTAGCAGTAATTTTTATCCAAAATGTCATTTAAGCGCAAATTATTCCAGGATGGAATCTCAGTAAGACATTTTTCTCTATAATGATAGTGGAAGAGGTAATAACTCCTCATGCTAATAAGGCTTATTATATATGGTATCTCATTAGCAGTACAATTCCACTGCCTCTTGGGACGTAATAAGATGTAGTTTGGGTCTGGAGAAAAGAAGCTCATATATCAGAAGAGGTCTGAAGCACATTAGCCTCTTACCTGCCGTTTGGAGTGCTCGCTGACCTCACCAGGCATGTCATGAGCACTTTTGATTAGTGTTCTGGCGATGTGGTAGTAGTAAACAGAGATGATGCCCAAGGGGATGAGGAAGTATACCAGGAAGATCATGACGGAGTGAATCTTGGGATGCATCTCGTTGGAGAGCGGGTAGGGCACGCAGGCCGTGAAAGTGACGTTCCTGTCGGACATGTGGACCACCTGCGAGAAGATGGCTTCGGGCACTGCCAGCAGCACTGACACCACCCAGATGGAGATGGCCTTCAGGCAGGTCCAGAACACCGCACTGGAGGTCTGGATGTCCATGGGGTTCACGATGGCCTTGTGCCTGAGAGGAGAGAAGTATCAGAGGACTAGTTAGCATATTGATTGCCATGGCTCTTTTCCCTGGTAAGGGGGCAGATAAGACAGGCAATTGGTTTGGTTTATCATCTCCTCATCTGCTGAGGAGAATCAACCTTGGCTTCTTATCTGCTTGTGGGAATTGATTCCACGTTGACCTCAATCCTTGAGAGGTTTTGGAAAGCTTCTCTTCGTAGAAAGGCTTTACAAGCTGGGTCAGCCTAATATCCCGCATGTCTCCATCCTTGAGTTGGCAATCTGCTTGTAATTTTTTACAGCTCCTGGAATTTTAAAGCCTTAAATGAATCCTTAAATTTAATGAGAGCCTAATGAAATGTCATTACTTCATCTTCCACCCATTCGTCGTGATTCCACTGCTATTCATGTTAATCGACTTAAGTATCCAGCTGTTGTCCAGCTCCTGTAATTCTGCCTATTGAATAAACCTATTATCCAATCATCTTTCTGTAATTTGCTTTCTCCTGCAACAATGTCTGGCTCTCCCAGATTTGTTGGCCGGCTATTAGGCCGCTCTCAGAGCGAATTTGCATTATGTTTCAAAGGCCTGCTTCAGTCATACAAGGTTAAATTGTCCTCGAATGGCTTACTACGAGCTTCACCACACCCGTTTCTTAATGACAATTTGATTACGAGTCTAATGTCATACTGTAATAGCTGAAATCTGAAATATACATTTTGTTCTGTACCAAGCATGTTGTACTTGGTTGAAAGTTGTTCTTTGAAAGCAGACCTAATGTGCACTAGGCCTTTAAACCTGAACTATAAAGCAAGTAATAGGACTAAAGTTAAAAACATTCCTCTAATTGGTCACAATTTCTGCAGAACTAAATCGGTTTTGAGAAGCTTACCAGACGTCTGAAGAGTTTAACGCTTCTTAAAGCTATATCGCAGAAAGCTATTACATGAAATGGTTATGAATTTGTTGTCTGATGTCTGGTATATTGTTTTCTGGTAGTTTGGATAAGATGTTTTGCCCTAAAATGCCAGGGTGGAATGGTACATTTAAGGTAAAATAGTACCAAAGGCAAAATAGCACCAAATGAAAGGAACTTTTTTAGACTTACCTCTATTTACCATCATCACCATCTCAAAGCTCAGAAGACACATGCTGGTGTGCTGGTCATTATGGATTGTAACTAAAGTGCTATATTTGTGTTGTAGCCATTGTGCCCCCTGGTTCCCATCACCACTGCTGTAAATAAATCTGAGTTGATAGGTGTCTCTACAATGCACCATTTCACACTATAACTACTTTGAATGATACTGATTAATTCCCAACCTTGAACTATTTTTGGAATGTGAAATAAATCAGTGGAACCCCCCTTTAAAGGGTACCTAATAGGAGCTTTTCTCAGGTTTCTCCCTTTCTTTTAATGTGCAGTGTAGTGTTTAATATAACTCTCTCCCACAGAAACTACTTTTCTTAGCTGTCTGAAATGCCTTGTTGAATTTCTGGCCCTTTTCCCTGTTACAAGGTGACATCATCTTGTAACACAATATTTTATTATCCCTCTTAGGAGTTGAATTTGGAGCAGGACGGCCCTCTGGCAGAGCTGATCAGAGCACATTGGGCTCATTGAGAGGCGGCCTTAAAGACACAGGAGCTTAAATAGAAAGTTTCAGGCAGACCATGAATACAGATGAGGAGTATGAGAACAATACAGTGTTTTGGGAAAACTGAAGCAGGTAAATCTTTTCTAATGAACCCCCTTTAATACATACTGATTCTACTGTATAACAGACAATACTTGAATCAGCCTGCACAATTCATTTTACTGATGTTTGGCCTTCATTATGTTCTTCTCCACATAGACAGAGAAGCAATATATTGCATTTGCGCCTGTTACAATTCACTTCTGCAGGTATCAAACTATAAAAAGATATAATCTGCTGAAACCGTCAACCTTCAGATCAACCTCAAACCTTCTTTCACTGTGAAGCTCACTTGAACAGAAATGAGGAACATTTGTTGTTACTTCATATCTCTTATAATGAGGCTAATTATGTTGAAACTTTTAAAGTGATTTTTTTCTAATCTGTTTCATCTGTGACCTTAATTTGAACAAATTCAAACACAGCGTAAAATTTGCATGGTCATGAGAAAGATATGCGCCTGGATGGTTTACAGTTTTATTAGCGGATGTCTGAATATTTTATTTACTTGTTTTTCATTAAATTACGTTTTCTTTTGACTGAGTAAAATGAAATCACAGAGGAGAGCAAGATGAGAAGAAGTGCGACATAACAGGAGAGCAGAAGCGGCCAAACTGTATAAATGATTTAGCTCAATCATGTTCGTTTTCTTCTCAGTGGGGAAAAAAACAGATGGATGTTCCTTGTGCTGACATTTTTCAGATATTCCGCCCAGGATGTAAAAAGAACCTATAGTGTGAAACCCAATGACGAGCCAGCGGAAGAAAAATTCATGTGGGAAATTGCTGGGGTTCCTTTCTGAGTTTAAAAGGAAAATATTGAACTTTCTTTTTTGCATTAGAAGTATAAACAATAACTCATATCCTGCACAGCCATGAATGCTTCACATTAACCCACTATAACCTTCCTCCCACACTCCACTGAAGAGGAATGTTTCAGTAGAAGTTTGAGCACTCTGGTCACATTACATGTTTTGTTTATCTGAATATGCTATTTCCTGCTTATTTTATGCAATTTGACCATGGAATGCCCAACCGTTAACATGTGTGATGATCCACTTGTATAACGAATGGGAAAGTCAAAGAGTACAAAAACAGGAATTCCTAAAACCGGAGTAAAGTATATTAAATGATACAGAGAAAACAACTGTCACAATTTAATAATCAAATCCATGTCCACTCTTCATTCAGATCTAAAAGAATCTACAGGGGTTTCTGTCCATCCTTCCACTGTGCAAAGACAGCTCAACTGAAAGAATGTATAGCTGTCAAGAAGAAAAATAAATAGTCAAAAAAGACAGCATCATGGAATGTGTTTGGAAATCTTTCTTTCAAATAACTCAGAACTGTTAAGCACTGCAGTGACACTGATGTGATGGTGGTGTGTTAGTGTGTGTTGTGCTGGTGTGAGTGGATCAGACACAGCAGTGCTGCTGGAGTGTTTAAACACTGTGTCCACTCGCTGTCCACTCTATTAGACACTCCAACTTTGCTGGTTCATCTTGTAGATGTAAAGTTAGAGACATTAGCCCATCTGTTTCTGCAGAGTTTCTATGAGTCATCCTCTTGTCCTTCATCAGTGGTCACAGGACGCTGCCCACAGGATGCTGCTGGCTGGATAGTTTTGGTGGTGGGCTATTCTCTGTCCAGCAATGACACTGAGGCGTTTAAACACTCCAGCAGCACTGCTGTCTCTGATCCACTCACAGCAGCACAACACACACTAACACACCACCACCACCACATCAGTGCAGTGCTGAGAAAGATCCACCACCCACATAATAGCTCCTCTGTGGTGGACCTGTGGGGGTCCTGACCATTGAAGAACAGGGTGAAAGGGGTAATAAAGTTTGCAGAGAAACAGATGTATCTCAGTCTGTAACCAGAACTACAAAGTGCATCTATATGGTAAGTGAAGCTAATAAAACAGACAAAGATTTCATTGTAGATGTACCTGATAAAGTGTTCAGTGATAAATATATAACTGCATTAATTGCAGAAATTATGCACATATTTGAATCAAGATAATTCAATGCATCTGTCTTGTAACAGTAAAACATACCCAGTGCCTTTTTCTTCTTCATTCAGCTATTCTGCTGCTATCATCTGTGAAGTGAATGTCATTTGGCAGCAGCCCTGCGCTAGGCAGTGAGCTCCACTGCCCCCTGCTGCCTCTTTGCCCCCTCAACGGTCATAAACCAGGCTGCCTGAGGCAAGCCGGGGCACAAGATAGCTGCACCCGACACTTGATAACTCGTTGGCGTAAACAAGACTGAGCTGGACATGAGAGCTCAGTGTGAAGATGCAAATTGGTTTGATTGTGTTTCATGCATGGATGTCAGGATCATGGATGTAAAGTGGTAATACAATTCTTTCAGAAGCTTTAAAGGCATCGCCGGGGCCAGCATACAAATAGCTCATTTTCCGCCATACTTCAGCCCACGGACACATGCTCAGATGGCTTGGTACATACATGAGCGAGCAGCTGTAGCCTTTTATGAATCCATATGTTCGACCCTCCGAGAAAAGGCTCCGGTGATGGTTCTTCTCTGGCATTGTTACCTTTAGCAGAAAAGATCACCGCATTATATGGCATGTGTCCTTAAGAGTAATATCTACCTGTAGAAACGGCACCTAGCTTTAGTTTAGTTGTCAATAAAAAAGAAATGGAAATGGATTGAGCCTAGTCTTGGACTAAATTGCAATGCCAATGTTGAATCTCCTGTTCTTGGGAATTCCTGTTAACCCAGGCTTATGCTCAATCTCAGTCTGGAAAACCGGACTTATGTGTTGAAAAGCTTGTAGACACTGGCTCATCCAATGTTTCTCCTGAAATCAGGGGTATTAATGCGGAGTTTGTCCTTCTTTCCTGCAGTAACAGCCTCAGCTTCCTGGGCAGGCTTTATACTAGATGCGGGAACATTGCTGTGAGCGTTTGATCACATTCAGTCACCACAGCATTAGTGATCTGCATCATTCCAGAGAACATAGCTGCTCCAAAGTGCAATGTTTTGGGGCTTTATGCCCCTCTAGCCAAGACTTGACATGGTGACCTCATGTACAGCTCCTCCATTCTATTACCAGTGCGCATCTGCGTCAGCAGTGGGTGCACCTTAAAATTAAAGCTAAATTCACTAAACAGAAAGAGTGGCTATTGGGTCACTCCGCGCATGTCAGACGATTTGTCGGTTCTCTCTCTCTGGTTTGTGTAGGTCTCCTAGATTCTTCATGTTGCTGGTGCATGCCTTCTTCTATCCTCTGCTGTCAGCAGCATGCTATGGTAATATGTCAATAATACCATCCCGCTTCCACTATGTGGCCCCTCTCCAACTCCTCCAACTGCTCAAATTGCTTTCGCACTCTTCTCCGAGTCATACTTCACTTGCAAAGGATGCTACCAACACAACAGCAGTAGTCAAAATGGAAAGCACACAACAACAGGACAACCTTATATAGTCAGTCAGGTACAGCGATAAGGCTCATCCTCACTTACGTCACTTGTATGGGAGAGTGTAAAACTTGAATCATTCACATGTCTCAATGTCAAACCTACCCACCAAGCTTAATTCCTGTCGTTTTATTCCTTCTAGGTGCAACTGACTGTACAATTAAAACACAAAATAAAAGGTATGACTTTAGCATGATGTCATAATATCATTTTTTATACTTTCTTGCTAACAAGTTTAGCTGCACACCTGGCTTCTGAATATGAAAATGATGCCTTAACTATCAGTATGTAACATTTAACTACATCTAGCTAGACTAAGATTAACTTTCTGTGCTTCTCACTGACTTAGGATAAATACTTTTCAAGGAGGTTTGAGGATCTGTTGTTCATAATACTATGAACTATATTAAACTTAAGCTTCACAAGTAGCCAGTTATTAACTTTTACATATAGTATAGTGCAGAAGAGACCAGCCTTGTTTTATTCAATTGTCAAAATAGTTCTGGGAATAGATCGTGGACAAGATTATATTATAAATGCTATCATATTATATATTATAGAAATAATTATGAACGAAGACAAAATAAAGAGAGCATGTTTAAAACTCTGTACAATTTTTGGATCTCTATTCAAATTGAAGCAAATTTGTGAAACTGATCATGTTAAAGCCTTTGTACAAAAAGGTCAGATTTTTTTGGTCTTATTGCTTTTACCGAGACATGTGTTTAGACGACTATCAAGTGGATTTGATCTACCCTGTGTCCATGGTGGCTTAAGTCCACACGGTCGTTAAGGCAAGGGAGACCAACCAAATACTTCATTACTCTGCAATCAAAGTTTTTTTCTTAAATTAGAAATGAATGCAAAATAAAGGCATTTTTCACCAGTGGTCTTAGCATTTTAGATCCCACTGTGTATACCTATATAACAGAAGATTACTGAGCTACACATCCTTTCAGACCCACAGTGTTGAGCTGTCTTCTCACAGTGGAAGGATGGACAGAAACACCCATGCATCTAAAGCAAGAGCAGAGCTTGATTTTCTCCTTGTTTTCAAAGATGAAAGCTTCTGTTTATCTGATGGGTACGGTCAGAATTACAGGCACACGCAAAGTGAGACCAGATTTGATGCTAGAAACATCAAACAATCCATACAGCATAGGACTGTGGTATTGCTGTTGACCATCAGACAAAAGCTGATAACATGGATCTCGAATCAATAAGCGAGAGACGCTATCGCCCAAAGGCAGTGCTGGAGTCATCGTGACACGAATGAACTTTGGGCAACAGAGTGGCTGCAGACTGAAACAAAGCAGGCTGCTGTAGGAAGCAGAGAGTGGAGGTTGGAAAAGGTCATTACCTTGTAGCTACATACGTCTACTAGTGGGAAAGGGAAACAAGGGACCATGTGCAGCCATGCAGAAAACGCTTGTCCTCATTGCACAAGCTAATTGTCTGAGGGCTTCAGAACAGGCGGTCGTGCTAGGTTGACCTGGGGGTTGTCTAAGAAACCTAGAACCTTTATTTTTTTCCCCCCAACACAGATCAGGGCATCTGTGCATTATGAATGAACAACGGAGAAGATTTTCAGTGCCTGGTGCAAGGCTTTCGATAAACACAACCAGACCTTCCCAACAGACCCGGGGTGTCTGTTCTGTTCAGGACACATTTGCCCAATTATCCACCCTAAGCACGTTTTAATCACATTATATATCGCAAACTGGGTATCCAAAAATCTGAAAAATGACTTGAATGTGAAGATCTCCTCTCTAACATGCAACAACATCTAACATCTACTGAATCCCTCTGACTGTGGCTCAGTGTGCTTTTCAAGGCGAGCAAGGACGCTCGTTGCTGGAGGAGCATTTGAATTAATCAGTGAATGCAAAAATAAATGAATTAACTAAATAGTTGTTTGAGATCAAGAATGCCACACATTACAATTCAATCAAACAGAATGCAGTCAGTATATAAGGTCTGTGTTATCTCCATCAATTAATCAAACTCTTCCTGCAACTGTCAACTGCAACTGATTGTGTTTGTTAAGGTAATTCAGGTCAGACAAATATTGAATTCATGCTCAGGGGTCTGCCCTGAGATAGTATATGTGAAACAGTGTCTGTTGGTCGAGCGGAGGTACAGTAAATAGGCGTATACCATTCCACCCCATTCATTCGTAATGGGAAAAAATCAGAATTTTTTGGAGTTTCTCCAAAAACTGTAAGTCGGATCAAAAAGCTATATACAAGCTATATATCTCGAAAACTGCGGGACTAGTTAGTGGACAAAAATCTCTCAACCAAGAAAAAGAAGAGGAAATAGAGGATAGAAATCACATAAAATAGCAAAAGTAACCATAATAAAAAAGTCCTAAGTATCTATCTTAAGACTACTTCATACATATATACACATATATACATATACTCTGTACAATAATTACTACATAAACAATTTATACTTTACATATGAATTAGATATATACTAGACATACCCCTTGTATATAGTGTATGTGTATAGAACCTTTTTGGTACTATAAAGAACCCTTTTTGCTAAAGGTTCAGTCACTGCACTCTTAAAGTAGTTTGTCAAGGCTTCCTCAGTAAAAGCAGTGGTTATTATATACAACCATGAATACACAGGTAATGGTTCTACATGTGGTCACAGAGGGTTCAGCTATTGTTATGCATCATATAGCCATTTTGGTACCATACAGAACCCTTTTGGCTAAGAGAGAACAGCATATGTCTGGATATGTATGTAAATATCCAGCCATCTGTTTGAGCAGATCAGACAATTAAACATGGCATCTTGCGTGGGTGTTGTTGTTTGGCATTTGTTCTTTTGTTGAGGTATTTAAAAGGTATTAAAAGTAAGTTTGGTTTGTCATGCAGCATTTCTAATAAGAGGTCAAAGCTCAGCAGTTCTCAACTGCAATAGTTCACAAAAGTCAATAGTAGGGAAAACAGTTTTTACTCTCTACCCGAGGCAATGCATTAGGATAACCCAACTAACAGCAAACAAAAGCTGAACATCTTAACAAACAAACACTTTCAATGTCAGGAATTATGTTCTGTAATTACTGTAGTCCTGACTATTCATTCCTGCTTGGTTTCATAATACAGGTTGGATAGCATATGTAACACCTATGGTTGGCATGCTGTGGAAAGGCTATATTTTAAACGAATGAATAGCAAATAGAAATAATCCAAGCTTATTTAATTTAAACCAAAGTGCACATGTAAACATTCAATGCCAACCACACCGTGTGAAGCAAATAAACAATAGAAGCTTTTAATTAAAAACATATTCATTGTTTTACATTGAAGAACAATAGAAACAACATTCTATTACCAATTCCTTCTTTTTCTCTTTCATTAACTAAAACGTTACAATTCACTATAAAAATGAGAAGGACATATCTTAAAATAAGTTAAAATAAAACATGTGCATGTTATTTAGTAGGCGTATAGTGCATAATATAAAATAATCCTTCACTGCTATCAGAGCAAAACATTGTATTTCCAGTTTTAGAGTTTTTTTCTGACATAATTTGAAAGTATCTGTTGCTTCCACAGTGTGTGTAAAATTCATGATAAATGGTCCAAAAAGGTATGAAAGAAATGAGATACATTGAAAGCAAAGTGTGTTTTTTCCTTCTCCTGTAAATGTATTGTTTTGGAGATTTAAGGTTTTATTCCAACAGCAGCGCTATGTTTGTGATAATAAAGCTACACCTGGGCAGATCAACATGGCAACCAACCCTAAAATCCATGTGCCAGCTAGAGGTGGCTCAATACCACTTCTCCATTATCTGATTCTGATAATAATGCCTCAACCTGCTGATACTGTCTTTTTCCCTGTATACCTTTGTTTGGATGCCCTTTGCTTAACCAGCCATCTGAATAACATCATCCTAAAAAACTGAAACAAATATTCTACTCCTCTAAAGGAAGAAACATGTAGCACTGGACATGCAATTTGACTGTTTAGCATCATCTAACATTCTAAATGAAATTTAAAATGCAGCTTTGTGCATTTAAGCATGATAGACTAGTCTTCTGATATCCTAACCAGTGATATTTTTAGTGACTGATACCAATACTAAGTATCGTATTGATGCATCCCTATAGATGACGGCTACTTTTGTATCAATATTTCAGACCTATTATTATAGTCAGAAGATTCACTATCAGCAGCTTTCTGATAGTGTGTTGAATGTTTACGGGGACCATCAATATAAAGTCTTAAATGCACTTAGTGCATTTGAGTAAATGGGGTAGGTTGGCACCCTTTAAGGGGATGGCTGGCTTACTGGTAAAAAAGCTATATTTGAAAGAATAATATAATCAGACAAAGAATGACAGACAATCAGAGCTCTTAAACTGACACACCTTCCAACCAACCCCAACTCTGTATTTAATATTTAATGAATAGGTATTTAGCTTTCAAATTATATTACTTTTATTGAGCACTTTATTTTGTATCTACACTCACTGTGCATTTTATCAGCTTCACTATATATAGGTGCTATATAGGTGAACTCTGTAGTTGTTACAGACCCAGTAGTCCATCTGTTTCTGGACTCTTCACGCTGTTCTTCTGTGATCAGGACCCCAACAGGACCCCCATAGTGCAGGTATTATGTGGGTGGGATTGTTCTCAGTACTGTAGTGACACTGATATGGTGGTGGTGTGTTAGTGAGTGTTGCACTGGTGTGAGTAGATCAGACAGCAGTGCTGCTAGAGTGTTTAAACACCTCAGTGTCACTGCTGGACTGAGAATAGCCCAACAACCAAAACTATCCACCCGGCAGTGTCCTGTGAGCAGTGTCCTGTGAACACTGATGAAGGACTAGAGGATGTCCAACACAAACTCTGCAGCAGCAGATGAGCTGTCAGACGAGCGCAGGTCAGACCAATATTGAATTTATGCTCAGGGGTCTACCCTGAGTGTACACAAAACAGTGTCTGTCGGATGAACAGAGGTACAGTAAATAAGTGTATACCTCTCCAATCATTTTTAATGGGAGTGAGTTTTTCAGAAAACTGTCAGATCAAAAAGCTATACACAAGCACACCATTCCCAATCACTGAGTTGGAATGGTGTTGATATCTCGAAAACTGTGAGACTAGTTAGTGGACAAAAATCTCTCAACCAAGAAAAAGAAGAAGAACAGAAGACTGAGCTATCATCTCTGATTTTACATCTACAAGGTGGACCAGCAAGGTAGGAGTGTCTAATAGAGTGGACAGTGAGTGGACACAGTGTTTAACAACTCCAACAGCGCTGCTGTGTCTGATGCACTCACACCAGCACAACACACACTAACACACCACCACCACCACGTCAGTGTCACTGCAGTGCTGAGAATGATCCACCACCCACATAATACCTGCTTGGTGATGGTCCTGACCATTAATGAATACAGTACAGAAGGGATAACCAATTATGCAGGGAAACAGATGGACTATAGTGTGTAATTCTGCTTATGATTTTTAGGTTATGCTGCATAAGCACTGTGCCAACTTTGTCTGTCCCAAACTTTGACTGAAAGTTGGAACCTAAAGACTTTTGGAAGTGACTGCTATCAGCTGTTTGTCATCCTTACCTGTCGGCGCTCAGTGCTGTGAGGGTGAAGACAGAGACCCCGACCGAGGTGAGCTGGATGACCGGTATCAGCTTGCAGGCGACGGTACCAAATATCCACTCATCAAAGAAATACCTGAAGGCGTCCACCGGCACGCAAGTGACCAGGAGCAGGAGATCTCCGACGGCCAGGCTGGAGATAAAGATGTTGGGCACGCTGCGCATGGCGCTGGTGGTGATGAAGATCTTGACCAGGGTGATGTTGCCCAGCAAGCCCACTGTTATGATGAGTATGTAGACGGACGGGATCACGCAGCGGATGATGAAATTGATGGTTTCCCTTCCGTCGGATATCCACTCTTCGGTAAAGTTGTTGTAGTCGGGAGTGTCGTTGATAAAACGCGCGTCTAAAGTATCATCCATGCTTTTTTGGGGAGGTGGGGAAGGAGGAGGTGGAAACTGGGGGACTTTCAGCTCCTTTGGGAGAAGGTTGGAGACGAGTGGCGCTGTCCGCTCAGCGCTGGTGCTGAAATGAGCGCTCGCAACTTGCAAAGACTGACTGAGGAAAAGGTGCAAGAGGAGGATGTTGGGGGGAGGGGGGTTGTTGGGGGGGGCGCGGTTACTGCTGGGAAGTCACCACTTCAACACGCACAACCAGCGACTGAAAAAGTACCTGGTACGCGCCTTAAAGGGTTTTTTTCATGCAGTTTTATTTTTAATTGACGCAGTAAAAGAACTTTCGATCGAATCGAAAATTCGTACTCGTATCGTGTGTAAAGCTCATCCTCCGTCTATTTAAGAAGCCCTGTCGTTCATAAAGTACCTCGGTTTTCTTTTCTTCCCTCCATTTCTGTTTCTAGACAAGTTTCTGGGGTGATGAAAACATCGCTCTCAGGTCATGTAGCTTGTCCTCCTCCAGGAATGAATTATTTAAAAAAGGACCTCATATTTACTGTCGTATCCCTCAAACGTGGGAGCGCACACTGGACCTGGCTTCTGTGGCTCTGCTCAGAGCGGGTCTGCTCCTGTCGTACCTCTCTCTGGGTCTCAGAGGGGGAAGCGAGTGAAAGGAAGGATCCAATAAATACGTAATCAGAGAAGCAGCCGCGCCGGAGGAGTTACAGAGCAGACAGCCTATGTAGCTAAAAGAAAAGAAAGAGAACGCCACCTTCCCTCACACCTGCACCCTCTGATCATCTCTTTGATTAAGATATCTAAACATAGAGTAAGGAATTCCAACCATACACCCTTCATTTTCATTCTTTTCTTTTTCTTTTATTTGAGAACTGAACTGTGCTTGAGAGGGTCCCTACAGCTGACTAGGATGTCTCTAGCTATGTTTAGTATTAGGTTCTGTCTGTCTTCTTTACCTCGCTGTGGGAGGTTGAAGACTTTAAGTTGAATATCCAGGACGTTACCACATCACCGTCATGAGGGCAGCTAAGAAGAAGGCATGTAGGTGCATGTGTTGGTTTAGTGACATCTGCTGGCAGATATACGGCATGGCTCAAGTTTATACAGCCCAGACTTTACCTTTTCAGACTGCTATGTAGTATTGCTGCAACGAGGATGACATTACCCGTATTTTTATTGGGTGTAAGAATTCTTCCTTGGGTACAACTCATACAATTATACAATTATACAATTATTCTATAGCTCTGGAAAACTGCCCGAAACTGCGTTCCAAAGCCTAGGCATTTCGCATTTCGTCATAGGCTGATCCAAAGCGAAGGACTTTTCTCATACAGCCCAGAGCCATAGATTGATGGTTTAATTTGAACTTTTTTAACTTCAAATTGTTAATGTTTCCTATTTCTATCAATTTAGTGGGAGATAATCCACTAACATACTTTAATGCACACGTTAACTTGATTTAGATGTGCTGATAATATACAGTGTGAGTATTTAAACCCTAGTCCTAGTTCTTGAAAGTGCATCACAAAAGCATTATTCCGCTGCACCTTCACTGCGCTGCTATTATTTACTGGTCATTTCCGGGAACTATTGAGGGGTTCCACGATCCGCCATTGTTGAAAATGGTCCGTTGGGAAGAACGGAGTTAACGCGACTGTCTCCCTCTGAGTGGCTCTGACAGAGCCTAGAAATGCAGCCTACATTCGCGGTGATTTCGAGGACGCAACTGGATTATCCTTCTCGCCCACAATTACCCACAATGCTCTGCGCACGTACGGCGCGAAGGAGAGGAAACCGGCAACGTTACGAAAATGGCGAAAGACGAAGCTTCGGGAGCAGAGTTTCTTTTAAAATGTAAAGTGTAAAATGATTCATTAAAACATTAGTGTTAGTGTATATATATATATATATATATATATATATATATATATATATACACTAACTGTAGTATTAACTAGTAGGACTCAATATCACAATCGCAAGTCGTGCACTTAAAGGAGTGATGTGTAAGATGGCGCAATTTATACTCCAAACAATAGAGGGCAACACATCACCAGAAAGTTGTGGTGTCCACCCCTGTCATAAGAAACATGGAAATGCACAATCCCTCCTCCCCAGTTTTAGCACTGACAGTTACTTTCTGTCTAGAAGAAACATTGTTTAACATCAAACTTCAAAGAATACGCTGTCTGGGCAGCCGTGATACTACCTCATCCTCTCATGTTGGACTGATTCGACTCATTGCTACAGTGACTCACTATGACCTCCTCAGGTACAACGTGGTATTAGGAGACAGGATGGGACGGGACTAGCTGGTTAGCATGCTAACTAAAGGAGATTTATCTGCAATACAATACATAGACGTCTTTAAGATACCATCAAAACCATTATTCCTTATAACTAAAACTCTTACATTCTGCTCTTTTCTAAGTTCGGTAACTTGGCTTCACATGTGTGTATTTCACCTGGGTGAATATTAAATAAACCCTGTGCAATCGTATTGATTTATCACACAGTATTTTATTAACTATATATATATATATATATATATATATATATATATATATATATATATATATATATGTATGTATGTATGTATTTTATTGTAATCTGTTACTGTAATCATTCTTATAGTAGTAATAACAATTAAGGTGTATATATATATATATATATATATA
>CM067481.1:12755630-12778247 GCA_034552555.1 Semaprochilodus insignis | reverse complement strand
TATATATATATAACAGAGCTATATATATTCGAAACATCTCATACAAAGTAACATAATGTTGCTTTCAGAACAAAACCTTGTGATTCCAAAACGATAACTGTACAGGAGAAAAGACACACTTTACTTTTAATGTAAGTCAAAGTAACCAGATTTTTTACAAGCCTTTAGGGCCATTTCTTTTGGTCCACTCATCATGAAATTCACACACAATGTCCAAGACAACCGGTATTTTCTACTTATCTTTATCTTCTTAAAGCTACTTAGAAAACGTCAGTTACTGGTTGTTGTCCTCCACAGGGCGTAAGGTCTGGAGGAGTCTCAGCACTGTGTTGGTCTATTAGTCCCTCCCAGGTGAAAACGCGGGAAAACAATAACGCTGTCCGTGGCAGCCTGCGCGTGCGCGCGTGCCCCACGTGCTGCCGCGAGCTCTCGTTTAGTCTTAATTTGGGTAATTTGCGGCTGAACAGTGTTGCTGGTCCGCGCGCTCACAGATGCTCCGCGTCCCCGCGCGCTCACTCCGCTCTGTGACACGCAGCCGCGCGCTGTGGCCCCAACATGCCGCTCTCGCAGCAGCTCTCGCCCTCACAATACGCTGACATGAGAGCAGGACCCAAACTCTGACTGAGAGGTGGGAATGAACAGCACTCCGCCTGGACTACGGTTGGTGTGTGGAACTTTTAATACCCCCGTTTTCTTTTATCTTCTGGTGAAATGTTTCTCACATGAGAGGAGAGGAGGGAAGAGGAGGGGAGAGGAGAGGAAGGGGAGAGAGGAGAGGAGGGGGAGAGAGGCCACGGGGCTGAAACAGTCTATTAGAAATTTGTTGACCAAATTTCCCACAAGCTAACTCGACTATCATGCTAACTTGGCGAGCAGGGTCATTTTACCGGTTTCAGATTAGCATAGCTGTGGGCCAAAAAAGGGAAAACAATCCGCCACATCTCCCACATTTTACCCCAATAGCTCTTTCTAATCGTATAGTCAATAAACATGTTTGTTTATTTGTATCCGTCTCTGAAACAGACAGAGATAACTGTGTTGGTAGCCGCTGTGGAGCGCTGAGCTGCTATTATGCTCTACTCCGAAGTGATGCGGCTGCATTGTGCCCTGTTGCATGTTCGCTCTCCTCTATTGTGAGTTACAAGAGTCGGGTTTTCGCTGACTGAGTCGAATAGGGATTAGCCTATGGGCCGACCACATGCCCCGCGCCTTTGTTTTTTCCTTTTTGTTTCCTTTTTTTGCACCGAGTGACTACATTGATGAAGGCACCGCCGATAAAAGAAAAAATATGCTTTGACAGGGGCTTTCCAAAGCGAAAGGTCATTAGGTGGATGTGCAGGCTTGCCTGAAGCAAATGCACTGGCAATGTGGGCCACACGCAGCGCCGCAGTCACACGGAATTTGTTGGGCGAGTCATGTCTCTGAACTACATTAAAAACTTTTACGAGGGATGTGTAAGTATATGCAAACCTGAGAGCTGCTCTGGATGCTCATTTGAGGATATTTTTCTAGGCATCTGGTAACCTGTTAACCTGCTTCGTGGTTAATACGTGTGATTATACCTTTTCTTATTTTCTGTGGTTATTACACTGTTAATACTAGCACACTTACCACAGCACACATGCTAGACTGTCAGACTGCTGCTCGGGTGGTGTTTTTTGTGGTGCAGATGTGTCTGTGTTTGCTGCTTCCTGACCTGTTCTTGCGATTAATGCCGCCGCAGCAGTGGATTGTTAATCTCTCTCCTTTTTCCCAGCTCAGGCCTCCGACAGTGATAGGCCAGTTCCACACACTGTTCTTTGGCTCTGTGCGCATGTTTTTTCTTGGGGTCCTTGGATTCGCTGTCTATGGCAATGAGGCCCTCCATTTCAGCTGTGATCCAGACAGGAGAGAGTTAAACCTGTACTGTTACAACCAGTTCAGGCCAATAACACCTCAGGTAAAATCTTAGCAATTTATTTTTGGTATTAATTACACATTAAGCCATTAATGTTTTTGCAAGTTGAATAATGTCAAAAATGTAGAAGTTGTATCTACTGCAAAAGTAGTTACATTAATATCAAAAGTGATTGTAAAGTAAAGAGAGTTTGTGAAAGTAGGTACTTGCCTGATATAAAACATTTGTTTTTGTTTATTTATGTATTCAAAGGGAACATTGTGCATTTAAAAAAACACTTGGAATTAATACACAATAAAAACATAAGTCTTTTTCTGTCAACCTTTGGTAATCTTTCTTCCATCATCCAACAGACATTCAAAGTGATGCAGGCTTAAATTTCGCCAATGGCAGGGAAACACATTTTAACCAGTCTTGGACTAAACCCAGAGCAGTCCGGTTCATGTAATAGGCTACAAAGCTCTGAAAGAGATTCACCTTGTTTCAAATTGCACCACTTTTTGTTGATGTACTGAGAATATGATAAATGCTTGATTAACTTACACATTGAAACCATTTGTTATGTTTTTTGGATGAAGTTTATAATTGTCTATTAATATAAAACTTGTCTCCACTGATTCCAGTGAAAGGCTTTGACCTTAAAAAGTTATAACCAGAATCAGATTCTTTCTTTGTCCTTACAGGTATTCTGGGCATTGCAGCTAGTTACTGTATTGGTGCCAGGGGCTGTGTTCCATCTCTATGCTGCCTGTAAAAATATTGATCAGGAGGAAATCCTTCAGCAGCCTGTTTACACAGTCTTTTACATCATATCTGTCCTGTTGCGAATCGTTCTGGAGGTCATAGCATTTTGGCTCCAAAGCCACCTCTTCGGATTCCAGGTTCACTCTCTTTACATGTGTGATGCCAGTGCCCTCGAGAAGATGTTCAACGTCACCAAGTGTATGGTTCCCGAACACTTTGAGAAGACCATCTTCCTCAGTGCAATGTACACCTTCACCATCATCACCATACTGCTCTGCATTGCTGAGATTTTTGAGATCCTCTGTCGAAGGCTGGGCTTTTTAAGCCAACCAGTGACTTGAGATTTTGGCCAGTCTGGTTTGAAAGATTCCTCTATCATACCTGTCTTGGATGTCTTCTGTGAGTGTCTGACAGAAAGGGGGGAAAAAGTACATCCCTCTTCTCCTTCTGTTGGTAGACCTAATGAAGGCACATACATTAGTCAGACCCAGTCAGTTCTTAAAAGGGCCCTGGTCAAATCATGTGGAGATCTTGAGGGCCATATTTCTAATTCTGGAAACTGGCTGATTTTGTTGAGGTAGCATACACTGTAAAAGACCACCAGGACAATATTGTGAATTTAGAAGAATGTCCTGAATATGCATAATTGAATTTTTTGATTGCAACAGAAGCAAACTATATGCAGATCCACATGTCATACACAGTGATGTGAAGACACTGCTCCAAAAATGCATTTCACAAATTGTGCTAGCAGTTCACCTTCACTGCTGACATCACTGAGACACTTACACAGCCTTGGGACTGCTAATGTAGGGGACCCCATGCAGAGGGCTGCTCGTCTGAATGGATGACATCTACTGGAACTCAGTAGCCTAAAACATTAATAACTAGAGGAACAATAGGAGGTGACCACAATTTACATTAAGCAGAATGCAGAATATGATGCAACTGTTTCATTGTGTGTGGAAAACCATGGATCTCATTAAACTACCACATACAACTGGGAAATGTTAGCAAACCATAAGCTATGCTGCTTCTGGCAGTTCACAGCCTGCACTTTTATGGAGGAACAAAGTGCCTGTATTTTTTCATTAGGAGACGTGTTTTGCACACAGGCTGTGATCAGGTAACCCTCATCATGATTTTTTTTTTTTTTTTGCTGATCAGTCAGGTCGGAGGAAAGGCAGGCCTTCAGTGACAGTTGTAAAGGAGAGATTAATAGCTACAGTCCTTAATTGATTGAAATGTTGACGTAAACCAAAAGCAGCAGCTTTTTTTTGTTTTACTTTAGCTTGTTTTTGCTAGCAGCACCATGTTTGCTAATGGATAGTAGTAGTGCAACTTTTGTTTTTAAGTATCAGAACAATAGCTTGCTAGCACAGCTGACTGACATTTACAATGCCGTTGTTGCATAGCAAAATGTGGAGCCAGGAGAAGTCTACAAAAAACAAAGTGTGAACCCCAAGGGAAAAAAAGGTGCAGTGCACCTCAAGTGTTTTCTGCCTTAAGAAAAATGCGGTTTGGACTCCCCCGTAGACAAGCTTTAATAATCGGAACACAGAAGTGTGACCTACCAAGACAGTGGGCATTGAAACATTATTGCTTTGGTCACATTCACTTCTGGTCATTTGATATGAATGATATTGATTTACATTTTGTGTTGAGTCTATTTGAGAATGATTACCTCTTTTGTTTGGTTTTATGTGTATCTGTAAGGTATCATCAGCCATCCATCCAACTTTTGTTATTATTCTCAGCTAAATGTATCATCTCAGGTACAACATAGCATACTGTGAACAGGTATTTGTACTCTATCAGATGGCCTTTCTGTCTCCTCTACTATTTATCTCAATGAAGAGTTTTGTATTCCAACCGTTCTGTCCAACAGTTTTACAAACAGTCCTACAACCAGCACGACATGTTTAACCAGTTATAACGAGGGTCGTCTTTTATACCAGTTTCCTGGTTAATATCTATACACTGCCTTTACTGCATTAATTATAATGTTTGAAACTCTTCAGCAAGGTAAAACAGTTAGAGCACATCTTATGACCATTCTGTGTGTTTAGGGACATGCTTCATGTGAAGTAGTTTGTAGTCAAGCTTTTTTTGAGCTGCTTGTGTATTCATGGAACTTCTCCATCTTTGCAATGGTTTTCTTACGTCCATGAAGTGTCTACCAAAATCAATTAAAGTATTATTTATAGTATCTGTGTGGTTGCTTACCTCAAACATCCCACAAAGGAAGTAACATTTATTAGTCTCTTTAAAGGAGATTCCACACATTTTTAAAAAGTTCTGTACAAGCGGTTGGCTAGATTAGCTAACTAGTTAGCTTTTAGAATGGGATGGCCAGGTAAGACTCAGAGATTTCATTGGGGTGGAGCTTTACTAGGAAAGAAATTAATATAATCGCACTACTGCAATAAAATTACATAAAAAGCGATGCACTGGTTTTCTATATGTAACTAAATCTCTTCATCATTTACACCAGAATAAATGTTACATCTATACAATTATTGCCAACAGTAAACTTTAAACACAACTGATGTAAAGGATTTTATTCATTTATTTGAACATCCTGTATTTGTATCTAGTGAGTGCATCAGGTTTTTCAGTGCACTGATTTCAGACAGGCCAGAATAGTTCTTCATTTAGGCCCTCGCTATACATAGATCTCAAACACTGTACAAGGTAATAGTCTGGCCTAGCTTTGGCACTGGCTTAGTCTAAAGATAGAACTAGCCTACAGCACATGCATGCATTCACGTTAATGGAGTAATTAACACAGAGCAATACTGCTGAAAGGATCTAGTGTTCTGAATGACATGTTTACAAATTAGTCTACCACAGCAAGATACAGAGCATAAACAGCCATGTAGTTGTTTGATGTGAAATGTTTTAATGTAGACTTTTTTTTATAGTGATGTTGATGTTGGAATAAGGTCATGGCGTCTGATACGGCAAATACAAGCCTTCTATTCACTATCTACATCAACCCGTGTTGTTTACCCGTATAAAATATGTCTATCCTCAGCGTTTGGTGCTATTCGGCAGAGTAGGGCTGGAATACTGGAAATAAATAATCAACTCAATTTGTGGCATTCAGATTAGTTTAGCATTTTTGTTTTATTGCACTTAATAAGTGATGTGCTCAGACTGTGGTTGGTGGTTTGCCGATTTATGTGACATTTTGTCGCCGCAAGAAACAAAACAGACACAGCCAAACAAGACATGAGCCAAACCCTCAGAGCCTCACCCACCCTAGCAAGATGAATGACCACCTTTCTGGGCACCCCACTTGGAAAATCAACAATCATTAGTCAGCAATAATTAGTCAGCAAGACTTCAGTTACTCTTAAAAGTGTGCCGTTAAGATAGTTATCAATTGGTCATAATGGCCTGATGACGCTGCATTTCAAAATTAGCGTATCTTGCTGGGGAGCATAAATGTGCGCTAGGTCACTTCAGCAGCGCTGCTTTCTGGGCTAAATTGTAAAATATGCTCTGCGATGGTAAGATGAGTTAAAGAGACAGCTTCACAGAGGCAGTGGCAACACTGACAATGATAAAATAGTGTTAATTATTTAGGAATTATGAAAACAAAAAGGTTTTTTGGGAGTTATATTTCAAATAGGTCTTGGGCCATGCACTTTATCTCTGTAACCATTTCATGTGATGTGGTGTTTAAATAGTGTGAGCAGTTTCCCTATAGCTGTATTTGAAATGGCAGATGAAGATGAAGATAGCCCCCCCTGTATAGTAGAACATCTGACTGGAGTAGTACACCATCCGGGTATCTCCAGTGCACTACAGATTTCCAATTTGGTTGCATACTTATGTATTAATAGGGAACTCATACAGATGATACAGATTTCTGCATTATTAAATGGCAGACACATCAACAAAGTGCTTTATTCTAGAGCAACTTACAGAGTCAGAATTGTTCACAGTGGTAGTGTTGAGAACCAGACGTCTGAAGTGTTTAACGCCTCTAAAAAGCTAAACGCATTTTAAATTTAATAAACTTTTTATATAGAACGTTTATGAATCCAGTGCCTGGTGATAGTTTTGTTGTTTTACGGCAGCTTAGTGATAAATATTTGGTCTAGAACGTAATGTAATCCATTTGTAGTGCAGGAGTACACAAAAAGGTGCTCTAAGGCAAAATAGTCATGTTTTGAGAATGACCATTATTTTACCATCATCAACATCAGGAGACACATGTAGGGTTACTGATGGTTTCGGTTAGTAAATAAAATGCCGCTGTTTGCATTGTAGGCATCAGGACCCCTGATCCCCATCACCGCCACTGTAAGGAAGTAGGGGTCCGTAAGCGTCTCTGCAAACGAACCATCTCACATCAACCCAGTCTAAATGGAAATCTCAATTCTTTTTGGAAAAGTTCCCCTTTAAAACGCTTTCTTGTCGAGACGTGTTGGAGAAAAGCGCATAAGCAATGAGGCTGCTGGCTGGCTGAGTTCCCTTCAAGCTCCACACCTGGCGGGGTCGCTGCAGGACTGGCAGCCCACCAAACGCGGAACCGACTCGTTCCCAAACGCCTGTCATCTTTGTTTTTGTCCTGTGTTTTCGTGTGGCTTCGCTAGCAAGGGGAATGGCTCTCCCAGCGCAGTTAAAAGCTATTCAGCACCATTTAAGAACGGCACAGGAACATGACAAGAGAGACCCCGTCGTAGCTTATTACTGTGAGTTTCCCTTTTTCATGTAACACTGCATTAACTGGCTAGCCAGCCGTTTGAAGGGGCGTTAGCAAGCTGGCTAACCAACTTAGCTTGTTTCCAGGAAATGGCTTACTTAATTTGCGTAAATGTTTGTCTTTATTCAGGTAAATGTCACTAATACCATCACCAGTACACAAATCTTCTTCTTCTTATTTGTCCTTAATTATTTTAATGCTTGTTAAACATTGTAGGTTAACATTTACGGTGTAACAGTGAAGTTAACTAATTAGCTAGCTAGCTAACTTCTATGACTGTGTTTTAGCTCTGACTGCCGAAAACTTTTATCTGACGTTTTAAAGTAGTCGACAGACAATCACATTATCTCTAAGAAGCAAACATGAATATGAACTGTTTTAACGTGATAGATAGATAGATAGATAGATAGATAAATGGGCTGTTACTGGTTGTCTGATGACTAACTAGCTAGCTTGTTTGGTATTTTCATGATGTTATGTAGTCAATAAGTTCTCCTCTCCCAGCTCATTGACTGTTGTTTGTACTGTCTTGTAGTCCGTGTCACTGGCTGAGTGTGTTATAGTCATTGTGTCTGCTCTGCTGAAACACTCCAGTCTTTCAGGCAGGGTGGGTCTGGTTTAGGAAAGGCAGCGTTGCTCATGCCACAGTTCTGTCAGCTGTTAGCTCATTTTATGGGCTCTAGTTCTCTGTATAGCTATCGGTATACTGAGTGGCAGGAATGGACTTCCATACTTAAGTGTAAGCATATGTGTAAACAGAGCATAAACATTTCAGTAAATCAGTATCTATCTGTGCTCCGCTTTTCTTGGGAAAGTTGTGGTAGAGTTGTACCTATAAAAGTGGCCTATTTAAGTTTTCTTTTGTTCCACACTATTAAATTTGCTATGAATTGCGTTCTAAAAGGTGTTTGTCATGAGATGTTTTATTACGTCTCTACTGTAAGTTCATAGCCCCTTGGAACACATAATAAAATGTTAGGTTTTTGTACAGTACTGAACTTTGGTGTTATGTTAAGCATTCAGCAAAGTTTGAATAAAATGAAAACATAAATCAATAAAAATATGATAAATCACTCCTCAATCCTTCCTCTCTGAGAACACTCTGGGCGTGGTCTTAATATTCCAGTTGACATTTGTGGCTGACTTTCACTCCATCACTGACTCGCCCGCCATCACTGATTTGCCCAGAAAGCCAAATATATTTCATCCCACAAATCTAACACATTACAAGTGCGACATTAATTGAAATTTGCATGAAGTACATGTACAAAAGCACAGATACAGCATCTGATCACACATTACCTCCTTCACTTATGCACAAGCGTTTTTGTTGACATTGCCCTGGCAGTGCACAACACCTTCATACAGAGAGTTTGTCTTTTCTAGCATTTTACTTTGAACTGCGGTTGTGGACTTATCAAGTCACAGATTTTTAGTATCCTTTAAAAGTTTTTGATATTTTTACCAGACCATATATACATAGTGAACATAGCGCATGAGTTTCTTAGTTCTCCAGTAGAATTTCAGGCTTGTCAAGGGCTGATGAACACATCTGGCTATCTAGCTAAGGCGGAGCTAAATATAGCTATATTTGCTTCAGCTGGACAGCACATATACCAGCTAACAACCAGAACGTGAAGATGTGGGTTCATGGCAAGAAACACCCTATAAAACCCACAGTCTAATCAAGGGCATCCATAAAGGGCCAGTTTGCCATTTGTCAATGGGAGCTAACATTAGCTAGGTATTCAACCTTATCAGCTGCAGCCATTTCCTCTTCTCATCACAGAGAAAGCGCTAGACTCATAGTTGAGAAGTCAATTCAAACAACAATGAACACAGAACTGTGGCATGATGAACAGACAAACTTCAGCCGCTCAGTGCAGGTTTGTCTTTCTCTTACCGCTGCCAACCTGAACTGAAGTGCTCAGACTCGAAGAGAGGGTGGGATAAAGTTATTGTATAAAGTGAGGGGAGCAATCGGTAGTAGCATTATCAAGCTTCTACCTGCACCGTTTAACAAAGCGATCACTATTTTTTGGCCTCAAAAATCCGCTTCATTGTGTCCAACAGCAAAGCAATTGGGGTGTCTGGTAGACCCTCCGACATGGCTGAATGGCTAGTTTGGCTTGGCAGAGGCGTGCTGTGCAAAATGTGAAAGTGTTCATTAGACGCAAGACGCAAGGGAAGATAGTCATAAGTCAAACTTTGTCCAAGTATATTAGGTATTAGGTATTATTTCTAATTAGTTATTAGAAATGTGTTGTGCTCCTGTGTCCTTAAGCACTGCCTTACAATGGCATGTGTTCTGTCATATCAGTTTGAGTTTGATCCTGAATGTAAGTTGGTAGACCTGATCCACTTATGCAGGCTAGACTGGAGCAGGAAGGTTTTGAGTGGTAAGTTTTGACCTATTCTAACTCTTGGGGTGCTGTGTGACGCTGTGCCAGGCTTGCCAGTAGGAGGGCAGTAGGGATTGTGTTACAAGATGATGTCACCTTATAAAAGAGAAAAGGGCTGGAATTCCAGCGAGGTGTTTCAGGCAGCCAAGAAAAGTGGTTTCTGTGGGAGAGAGTTTCTCCCTCTGTTGTGTACTTTGGGCTTTAACTTTGCAGACCGTTTACATGTACAGAAAGCATTAACTCACTAAAGGAAAACTAAAAAAAATGGAAGCACAATAGGTTACATTAAATATGGTGTATATGTGGAAGTACATAATACATAATAAGTCAGAACATTTTTTTTATTATATTTAAACAGGGTTTTGGCAGGATTTGACCAGCATTGTGTTGAGGTGAATTCTAGGCTATGAGTCATTGAAAGTGTTGTGTGTTGAATTCCTTTCGAAAATACCCTTTAGAATGATTTGAATGCCTTAGACAGGCGTGTCAGGTCACAGGACTTTATTCCAAACGTCAATGGTCAGTGCCTTGTAATTAAAAAATGTGCCAGCATTAATTAATCAACAGTCAGAAGCTCATTGTTAGTCATGCCTTGTTGTTAAGATTTGAAATTTAGTGGTTGTGGCGTGGGTGGTGGCTCATGAGGTTAATGCTATGTTGTTGACATGAATAGGGAAAATCGGTGGTGTTATCCTCGGGGATCAGGGTTTGCATTATGCTATGTGGAACTTTATGATTAGCTGGCAACAAAGTTTCTCATAGTTGATTAATCAAATCATTATGGCTTTGATTTGTTTGAAAGGTGCCATAAAAAGCATTTTGAGCATTGTAAGTTATTCTCTGATGTGTACACAGAAGGTATGAAGGCTGAAATGTCCAGGTTGCTGTTAGGGTTGTGACAGTAGTTCAGGTCAGTTAAAGATCTCTTTCCCTCTCTGCACTGCACAAAGCCTCTGAGATAACAAACTGTTGGGAATTAAATATGCAGAGCAAATGACAGCATTAACACACATACATAGTCATCTTAAAGAGTAGTTGCACAAATAGTTGCTCCCAGAAGGAATCAACTGACAGGAATGAAATTGGTGGGTAGGTTTGACATTGTGAGACATGCAAGTGATTCAAGTTTCACGTTCGGCTGCACATGTGATGTAAACAAGGATGGGCCTTATCACTGTACCTGACTGACCCAACTGCCAAGATTGCGGACATTCACTGAGCACTGATCCCCTTCATCCTGTTCGTGCCAGCACCATTGGCAGACAGCTTCACAACGCAGGCCTACATGCACACAGACCGATACAACGACTGCCCTTAACACCACATCAGCGTGGCCAAAGATTGCATTGGTGCCGTGCCAGACTGTCATGGAGTGACTCAGAATGGCAGCGGATCATCTTCAGGGGCAAGGCCCGCTTTTGTCTTGGTGGAGACGACCAACAAATCCGTGTGTAGAGGCACAGTGATCAGAAGATGAACGGTTGTTGTCGCACGTCACATGTCCAAAAGGCATGGTGTCGCTTCACTTTCACCCCTACTGCAAAACCTGCAGGAACTGCGTGAGAATATTCAAGCAGAATGGGATGGATCATCGCAGGGATCACACCATTAGGGACCTCTACAACTCCATGCTGAGACATCTTCCATGTTGCATTAGCCAACATGGTGGCCCGACACCATACTGAGAGACACTACTTCTGTATGTGTAGCTTAATAAATATTGTCCGGATCAGTCTAAATTTAGTACACATGTATCACTATAATATGTATACATTATATAGTGAGAATTGAGTAACAAGGAGTAACATTTGGGCTTTATTAATTTGCAGACGGTTCATATGCACAAAAAGCTGCATAACGCATTAAGAAAAAAGAGAAAAGTGCAAAAGCATAATAGACATCTTTAAAAACATTATGAACATTATGTGTAAAGCTAAATATTACACACTTGTGCACATGCCAGTGTTTAGCCTATATTGTTTCATTAGAGTTTGCTAAAAGACGTTGTGTAAAAGACGGTGAGTAGCCTACTTCCCTATGTCTAACCTGGCCCTAAATAGCTCCACTGCTTATCTGAAAGTGTGGCTTTCATCGCTAAAACCTCCTTCTTATTAGACGTCTTGTAAAGGGGTGTGAGGGGCAAAGCGCACTAGTGTCCTTTTTCACTAGTGTCCTTTTCCAGTTGTTTAAAATTTCTTGCGTTGATGGTGGAGATGCATTTTATTTTCCAGATCTGATGCTCTGATGATAAGCTTTTGTGAAACACAGATCAGTGTTGTACCTCCTGCTCCGCACTTTTGAATGTCTTCCTGCTCCCAACACACCTAATCCAATGAATCAGCACATTAACCGGTTAATAAGTTAAAGTGGCTGTGATGAAAAACACTAAAACCTGAAGGGCAATGGGCCTGCAGGACCAGGGTTGAGAAACACTGTTATAGAGATCAGCATTTCACTGTTTGTTTGTGTATTATGTCATCTTCCCTCTCTTGATAGATGATTAAGATTTTCTGATCTGCATGTCACGTCATATTAGTGTTCAGTGAAGCAGGACATCTTGAATGACCCTTTGATTTTTCTGAGATATGCTTTACAAAGGTAAAAAACAATTGTGAAATGGAAATATTCTCTTTGTTTTTCTTCAATAGTTTACCTATTCCTTTATGTTATATGTGCCATTTAGTTTGTGTGTATAAATATTATAAGTGAAGTCTTTTATATTTTCAGAGTCAGGCAGTTTCAGGGTTCCCAACTCACAGTCAAAAAATCTTTAGAGGTAAATATTTCCACACCATAAAAAGGTATAGGTGATATTTTATACGCATATCAAACTACAAGGGTGGCAGGTGTAAGCACTACAATGCAAATATAGGCAGTATTTGGCCTACGTCTACGGATTTTTTCTTTTAGCTTGTACATCTGTGAAATACCTAGACTAGATGGCATCAAAACCAACACTGGCTGTTATCACAGTGTTCTGGAGTCAAGATGTCCTCTGTATCATTCCTGTAGTAAGGAATGGAAAATATTTGAATTATTTAATGGTGATGTAAGTTTGAGGTTGGTCTGAATGCAACATTCAGCTGATATGGAAAAATGATGCCCTGGTGAAATTTCATATCCTGCTAAATGCTAGCCTGCCTAACCATAACTAAGTGACATAATTATTGGTTTGATTGATCTGGACTTAGACTTAGCAATAGTGTGATATTATTATGAAGTCAGACTAATTTGTAAAAACTAAAACCTGCAGATAAGCTGCTTCGGACATATGTAACATGTATGCATTTTTAATCTCTGTTGATGTTTTTGAAATTGTGTTCAAATTTTAATTGTGTTAAAATTGTGTCAGAGAACACCAAGTGAGAAAAAAAAGATCAATTTGAAATGTAAATAAGGGAAATGTTGCCTCCCCTCTTCAGTATTACACTTTCTCACCTGCAGCGCTCATTCTGTGGCAAAATGGCTTTGCAAATACATTCAACCTGACTGCATTTTCACAGACTTCCTAACCTGTCAATCACCCTGTCAGGGCGGGGCCAACAGCTTGCTGAGCTGAAAAGACTTTACCTAAAAATATTGTGGCTGAACAAATTATAGCTACTCTCATGTTAGCAGATGAGGTGAGTCACTTATGATGCCTAATGTCTTTATACATGACCACATAAGAAAGTTGAGGTTAGCTTCCGTCTTTTCCGTCAGTCCACCTTAAACAGTGCAACAGTAAAATTCTGATGTGTCTGAATGGTACAGCAGCACCGTTTAAGCATCAAACTAACACTACATTCCCAAACAAAACTCCCATCTGCCACTTTTACCAGCTGGCTAGCGTCACTCACTATGTCGCACATGTACCTGCAATTTTTGTAATGTTACTTTTAAAGAGAAATGCCGAACATTAGAGACCCCTTCCTGAATTTGTTGAAATATGACATGGTACCAATATGGTGAAATGGTTGTTACTTACTCAGCCACTGTGACAAGGTGGTTATGTGATTGACATGTCTGTGTACAAGTACAGTTATAACTAAATCATTTCATGAGTACAGTTTTACAGAAAGTGGAACACAGCAATATATCCAAGCCTCACTATGTGTATTAGAAGAGACCTCAAGGCTGGATTTATTTCTGTCTGTAGACCGCTGTCAGTTAGCGCAGACAATAATTTCTACACACTTAATAAACCAGAAAAATCTGCCACGTGCTTGAATAAAGATTCTTGGTGGTGTAAAGTAATCATCACAAGAGGATATATTGCTGTTTCACTCCATCGATTAACGTCAAATCAGATGCCATGTTTTTAGATAACGCCTTTTCCACTGAGCGTGGAATTGGCCCCGCCCTGATGGGATGATTGACAGGTTGGGAAGTCTAAAAAAAGTGCAGTCAGGTCAAATGCATTTTCAAAGGCATTTTGCTACAGAATGAGCGCAGTAGGTAAGAGTGTGTAATAACGAAGAGGGGAAGTGCTGTTTTCCTTTTACATTTGAATTTGATCGTCTTGGATTATCGTGCTTTTTGATAATGCAATTTCAAAAACATTATTGGAGAGTGAATATGCATGCAAGTTAAATGACATTTTAATTATCTTTCTGACATCATTATTGTATAATCGCATAAAGCAAGAATATGGAATATGGAAATGCGTTTAAAGTAAATAAAGCTGCTCCTGAAAAATCTTTGTGTAATGAAATGTCAATACCAGTGCACCAAATGGCAAACGTAAATGGAATTACTGAATTTGAATGTTCTTATTGAGCCAAAGCGCGCATGTTTGAGAGATAAATTCAGACTTAGAATTGCAGTGCCATTTGCATATTACATTTTCATTTTTGTTTTGGTCCTATGCTTCCAGCTTGCAGTTGAGCTGTTTGTCATAGTGTGTCATTTTGAATGGCTTCCTTCGGAAAGATGGCTAAATGCTGTGTGCCACTGGAGGTCAGCATTTTTCTGTAAGTGATTCAGGCCTTGTGGAAATGCTTGCTGCAGATGTAGTGGTTTCTTTTGCTTTGGAAACGTTTATGGCCTGAAAGAGTTGCTCTTCTTCACACCACTTTGCTGCTAAAGCTGAAAAGAGTTAGGAAATCGGAGTAAGTGAAGCATGACTCATGTGGCCTATTTGTGCCGTTATGCTGTTTTTCCTTTTTGTTAATAGCAAGTCGTTTGGAACTGACATACCGCTTGGTAAAGAGCTATTAAAGTGGACAAAAGAAACTCTTTGTATTTTCTGTAGTGCTGAAATAGAAAGTTGCTCAGATGTCTGTAACGTTTATTCTGCATTGCATTGCAAGTCAATACCCCTTAAAAAAGTGAAATGTTTTGTAGTTCATAGCATCCGTTAATGTCAGGCCAACAAATATGGATTTTTGGTTTTCAGTTATAGTGTGATATGAATGCAAAAGTTGTGTTTGAGGCTGTTTCGTTCTGTATGCTGCTTCTCTAGCAGAATCCTAGTGGCCCGGACTGCCGCTGTGCTGTAAACCTATGGAAAAGGCGCCTCTTTGACATTGTTTTCCCTCCTGCTCTCTGGACTTCATCCAATCCTCAAACTGAAGCTGCAACAACATAATAAGATCCTTGTAGTGGGGCAAGCAGAGTGCGCGGGCTGGCATTCCTGAATATACAATTTTGTCCTTACTGCAGATGTCAGTGAAAATACTTACGTTTGTCCCCACAAGACGTCCGTCAAACGTCAGGCTTACGCTGAAGCTTTTAGTGGGTATTTTTTTTTGTTTGTTTGTTTTTTTTTTTTTTTGCCTAGGCTGCTAGTAGGCATCTCAGTTTTAGTGCCAACTTGTTAGAGGAATGATGGGTATCTTTTAAGTGTTAATGGCTTTCCTTTGCCTCCTAATAATCTATTGTTGTTAGATCCTCACTATTTATCAGTTGTTAATTACATTATTGGCCTTTGCAGTAATGATATCTCAGAAGACGTTGAACCTTCTGTGTTTTTACAGTGTGTTCTGATAGTAGTGGAAAATCATATATTAAATAATGTGCTTTTAAGTTACTGAACACATTTTTCAACATAAGTCTCTCATTTTGAACGTTGTGACTGCAAACGTGCATTTATGCTTCCTGATCGTGAAGTTTTTGCCTACTTTCTCTAAATGAGATAAAATAAAGTGTCTTGTGTGCTAGTAGCTCCCCATTGTGGAGAAACGTGAGACTGCTAAACACGAGTGATTTCAAGTCCATATCCACATGCTTTGCATCTAAATAACAAGCTGTTTTGTTTGGTTGTAGCAGAGGCAGTCTGGAATTCAGCTATAGATGCCTGTGGGAAACCAGGAAGTATTGTTTTTTATAATTGCACGACTCATCCAAACCAACAGGGCACTTAAGATGAATGAAAAATGCTGAGAATTTTCCTATGAAGATATTGCACTCTGGAAAACCTGCGGCATAGATGGGGGAAATATTCCTCTGTTGTTGCCTAATGGCTTATTACTGGCCTGCAATAATGTATTGTATTGTACTGTATTGTGTTTTAACAGTGACTCTTATTATTATGTTTTTATGTTATTGTTATTTAGCTAATTGTTTACATTACAATAACATGCGACTTGCATGTTTGAATATACCCTTCTGCTTGGGTGTCAGCAAATAACAAACCCATACCGAATAAATGAACATTTTATTTATACTCTGTATTAAGAAGATTGAGTATGCACTTCCAGTTTTTATCCTGAAGTTTTGGCATCAACAAATGACATAACTATAACAAAAATGCAAAGAATGTTTTTTTTCTTCCAACAAATCAAAGTCAAAGCCTCCTGCTTAAAGTCACAATTGTAGTATTGGATAATAGGTTTGAATCTGCACTTTAGGCAGGTGTAATTGTATATATCCAAGCCCAGGTCATTTTTTTTTGGCAAGTTAAGCAACAATACAGTGTAGAATGGTGTCTTCAGTTGATGTGAGCAGAAGTCTGCTATCTTTCAGCTGTCATCTCAGTTGTCATTGCCTGCTTTCCGAACAGTAGGACAGTGAAGAAGTCACTGAAACATGTCTTTGTTTGCTTTCAACCTTTTCATAGAACTGAAGAACAGATGATGGGTGTCAAACTTTAAGAGAAGTAGGATATAGCCTACTTCTCTCACTCTTTTCGGAAGTTCTCACACTCAAAACAGACCAGAGAAATAAAAATCTAGCCGTGGCAAATGCTGAAGTGGATTATGACTTTTTGGTTTAATTTTTTATTTTCAGGACGTTGAATTCTGAATGGCCTCAGTGTTGCACTGCTTCAGATGAGGAAAGTTGGATGTTAAGCAGTATGGGCGTCACAGCATTACAAAGGAGCACTTTGTTGTATGCTGTGATCTACAGTGATGGGCATCAGATCCCTGCAAGTTGGTCCCTATTGTAGAGGAAGTCGGTTATTCTTAAAGAGCCAAAAAAGGAGTTTGGGTAAAAACTGAGCTTCTCTTTTGATGCTAAATGAATGACTAGAATTATCAGGTGTAATTCAAACACTGGGCCCAATAATAATCATTACATCAGCTCAGGACTACATCACTTGTATTTTATCCTTAGCTTTAGGGATGCATTAAAACGCCAGCTGCCCATAAAGGTCACAAGTGGCACTTTTGGACAAATAAGGAAAAGGCTGGAAGGAAGAATTAGCACTAAAATTTTACCAATTGACAGATAATGAAAATGAGCACTAGTGATTAAAAACACGTTGTTTCTTCAGTTTTGTTTGATAGTATATTGTAGTGTATATAATATTGTGATGAACAGTATCTGTACTGTGCATCACTAAAATGTCTTCCAGCACTGTGTGATTATATTTTTGTTGTTTTGCCCCCCACTCCTACATTAATTGTAATGTCATATTATGATTGGTTAATATATCTGCCACCAATGTGTGCTATACTATTACTGTACATACATTTGAGAAGCATTTTGTTCAGCATAATAATCCACTAAAACTGTTAGGACTCCTCCTAAAAGACCTTTTAAAAGTTTGGTAACATGCTGTTTGTTTGAGGAGAAACTGGTATCACAGTAGAGACTATGCATGCCATAGTAATATACTAGAGATGGCATGGTGCATTTATGAATCTTTTTTTTTTTCCCCACCATCTACTTATTTGGACAGTGTGATTAATCGCCTGTTACAAACATGAACTTGCATCACATATTCTCTTTTTATGTGTCCTGTTTGTATAGGTTGTTTTGAAATGAAGGAAAGTGTTAAAAGTGTGGTAAAACACTTATGTAATCCCCAGGCTACGTTTCAAGAACGATCCCATGCTGTACAGGCTGCATATTTTGCTCCTTATGCAATCCAAGATCTGTGACGAGTCCTCAGTCATATGACATGGAATGACCCTGCCTCATATATCTATGACCTTAACCTATGTGGGGCCACAGCTTTATTTTCAGCTATCATTTGAATGGAACTGACGATACGGTCTGCTCTGATGGTGATAAACATGTAATTGGCTCACACTGGCATTTCTTTTGCTCCCTGAGGCAGTTCACAGTTCCTTGTTCACAGTTCAAGCAGGACCTGAGCCCATCAAGGCTTTCCTGCACTTTTCAGTCCAGTCCTTAATAAAACGGGTTGATAAAAAAAAAAGTTGATGTTTACGCAGCTGTTTTGCTGCATTTGGCAAGCTGTTGACTCACCGATTTATGGGCTGTAGTGACATAGACAAAACAGGCGACTTGGAGGAAGAAAAATTTGATTGGGATGTAAAATAAACATCATTCAAATTCTCCTCAGATGCAGCTCCACAGACGCAGATTCTCTCATCTGTTTCCTGCCCAGCAGATGTGTGTTCTTGGTTGGTTCTCTTGCCAGAGAGCTCTGTCTCTTAAATTTGCCTCTCATGCCTACGAGGAGCACCGTCCTCCTCAGAGGCACACAGACGTCTTTATGAGCGCCAGCACTCAGGGTGTATTTGCTCTGAGCCCAAGCTCTCCCGGCTGCATGTATTTGCTTTTTCTCACTTCCTTCAGGAAGTTTTAATTACTAGTTCACTGTATTTAACTGCGAAAAGCGCGTAAAAGCTGTGTTAGAGGAGTAATTTCAAGCTCTGCCTTTCACAAAATGTGCCATTCAGAGCTGATGCTGTGTAGAAAAATGGTGGAATTGAATATTGTTTGGATATCGTTCCTTTATAGTTGAGGCGATTGACATTGACAGGAAGCCATGTGGAATTTCCTACTCATTCTAGCTCATTGGAAGAAGAGATTAAAGCCATGTATATTCCTGACAAATTTTGTCCAGAATCATCTTTAATGATGCGTCGGAGCGTTTGCATGCCTGAATACGGTTGTTCAAGGTAGAGCACACACTTATCCACTGACTAATGCTATGGAACTAATCCTGTAGTAATGAATGTAGTGGCGAGAACGTTGCTTGCTGCTTTAATGTATAAATGACCATATATTATTTTGTATATGCTTGCTTTGGTCAGTGTTTAGTTGCTTGTTGATGGCTTATGGTCATTATGCTGTTTTAAGTCGGCATTCTCCAACAAAAAGTTTGTTGGATAGATGCTGAATCTTTATTTTTCTTCGGCCGATTAAACTCAATCTTATCTTATTATTATCATTATTATTATTATTTTTATTATTATTATTATTATTATGTTTACCTGTGTATAGTGTATTGAGCATAAAAGCTGTTTTAGAGGAGTAATTTCAAGCTCTGCCTTTCACAACATCTGCCATTCAGAGCTGATGCTGTATAGAAAAATGGCTGAATTGAATATCATTTGGATATCGTTCCTTTACAGTCGAGGATCTTGACATTGACAGGAATTAATGTAGAATTTCCTACTCTTTCTAGCTCACAGAAAGAAGAGATTAAGCCACATATATTCTTAACAAATGTTGCTCAGAATCATATTTAATGATACGTCAGAGCGTTTACATGCCTGAATACAGTTGTTCAAGGTAGAGCACACACTTATCCATTGAGTGTTGCTATGGAACTAGCGCTAATCCTGTAGTAATGAATGTAGTGGCGAGAATAATAAGGCTATGTTCCCAGGTTGCTCAGAAGTGACGACAAGGCCAGGTGAGCTTTGAAGAACTTTTTGATTTCCTCAGGGAGAGAGTCAACCTGTGAGAGTTTGTAAATTGCTTAAAGCGTAGGAGGTAGAAAAAAGGTATTATCTTTGTTAGTGGACAACGTCCCTGAAGGTCTTGCCTGTGCGCTCATTCTAAATGTTCTTCAGAGCGCTCCACCAGCTTAATGGCTTTGAACCGCTGCTACCGCTATTGATTGTTGTCTTCTCTCCTTCCTGACAGCCTGTAATTAAGACCTTGCCTGCCTCCCACCTGGAATTCTAATTAACGGACATTTCCCCATGTTCGTGTCTTATGACTTTGTCATGGTGGTGTTTGAAGCGTGCTAACCTGTTAACTGCAGACATGGCATCTCATTCACTGGCGAAGTGATGTATCCTGAAGAGATCCTCGCCCATTCAGTTTGTTCCGTTCACTTCTGAAAGCAAGGTGACATTTTTGGTTTGTCTTCATGGCAGAAACAAATGTTTGGGCTTTGAGCCAGCAGCCACGGCTTCATCATTCAAGGCATGCATCTCAAAGTGACGCATTAAAGACTCAAATGCTTGCTGGAGTGTTCAGCTTCCAGATGTTTATGAAGCCCTCCCAAACAGTCAGTGGCGAAGGTGCATAAAAGTAAAAGATGTAAATTAATGGAGGAGAGACTACACTAGAGAGTGAGGCCCAACAAATGGAGCCAAGATTGTGGGTTTCCGCTGTGTGTGTGTTGAGTGATACAGTCCTTGAGAGGCAGTCGTTGCAAACTTGTGTTTACCGTTTCTGTCAAAACATGTCACAGAAGATATCTTTGCACTTGTAGAATGCATGAGTATGATGTGTTTAATGGTCAGTGGTTGTCCAGAACGTTTAGTCTCTGTACAGTTATTGCTCCACACACTGTAAGTGTGTGTGAAATGAATGCAAAAGAAATTGTGCAAATACAAAGAACAGTAGGTCACTCATGTTCCATATGAACGTAAAACTAACATTAGCTGCTGCTGGGGTAATACTCAAGAAGTTTAAAACAGCCCAAGTTGTATTAAACCTGTCTTTAAATTTAACTGTATTTTGTCACCATGCACATTAAGAAGATCGGTATTGATGTTGGCAAAAGGGAAGACTTACAGAGTATTAGATGCAGGATGGTCAATAATTGATGCACATTTTTGTTTCAATAAAAGTATAATATATTTTTTTTATTTTATGATTTTTTGTTTAACCATCTATGGCATTGTTCACATACAAAGAGTTTTGCCAATAGGATTGAGTTTATTCCAATTGTAGATTAAGACTGAAGCGTTTATATGGACACAGTACATTCTGATAAATATTGGTTTACATCCACACTACAAGTGATCAGATCCAAAATGACCACTTAGTAGTGAAGAAGTTAGCATGGCAAGGTTATGAACTTTTGTTATGGCATAGATGCACATAGTAATGCATGCACAGAATTTCCAGTTGGGAATGTAATCAGATTCAGGCATTTAGATTTCTATTGTTCTTCTGTTTAAGGGATTATTTACAGGTGTCTCCACCTTGTTCAATTGGACTAGTCTTGTCGTATTCTATTCCAGTTGAGCCATTATTAGGACTATTGGGATTATTGGGGATGTTCTTATAAACATACAGTAAAATACCCTTTTCTCCTATAAAGCTACAATTTCACATATTCTTTGGTTTTATTACTGTACAAGAATTCGCTAGTAACTTTGGAAACGTTGCTTGCTGCTGAAATGTATAAATGACCATATATTATTTTGTATATACTTGCTTTGGTCAGTGTTTAGTTGCTTGTTGGGGGCTTATGGTCATTATGCTGTTTTATATCTGCATTTTCAAACAAAAAGATTGTTGGATAGATGTTGAATCTTTATTTTTCTACAGCGGATTGAACTCAAAATCTTATACTTTTATTATTATACAAATTTGTACGAGGGAACATGAATTATGTTCCTTTTATGTGTTTCAGGTCGTCTCTATTCCATGCAGACGGGAATGAAACTGGACAGTAAAACTCCAGAATGTCGAAAGTTCCTTATGAAGCTAATGGATCAGCTGGAGATGGTAAGAGTTGCCATTAATCTATGCTGTGCTATGATAGCTGTACTTATTCATAAGTGCATCGAGAAGTGTATGTATCACCTCTGAATGCATTGTGCTACCTTCATTCTCAAAGCTGAATGTAAGCAGACAGAAGACTGTACTGGAGCGAGGCATTACCTTGAGAATGGTTGTCAGGAAGCGGCGGTTGACCCTTGTGTTAAGTACGTCGTATTCTCATCCAGCGTAATAGGCCTAATTTATGGCTCTGGAACAGGAAGCCACAACAGAATAATGTTTGGTTTTGTAACGTGGGACCATTATAGACGTTTCAGAACCAATTAGGCCAGCCTAGGGGCCTTGCTGTCTCTAGATGCTTGTTGCTTTAGTCCAGTTTATTAAATGTCACCACTGCAGAAAGCAAAAGCGGACAAAGTCTCCAGCCAGCTTGGCCACATCCGGTCAAAAGGTTAAATGAAAGTTTAAATGAAAGTTGAGTTTTAACCCCTTATAAGAAGCTCTGTTAGGGCTGCTTGTTGTTGTGCAGTTAATGTCACTTCATAAAAGATACTACAATACATTATACTAGGACTGTCATTATGTGTTATAATGGTAATTGAGTGATCCTCCAATTCATTTCTTTTTTTCTGTAGTCTTTTAAAAATATGTAATGGGTAAAATATGAACTAGAAAATCTCTCTCTCTCTCTCTTTCTCTCTCTCTCTCTCTCTCTCTCTCTCTCTCTCTCTCTCTCTCTATATATATATATATATATATATATATATACA
>CM067481.1:12671400-12755249 GCA_034552555.1 Semaprochilodus insignis | reverse complement strand
CTATATATATATATATATATATATATATATATATATATACACACACACACACACATATATACAGAGATAGATAGATAGATAGATAGATAGATGTAATGTGGCAACTGAAAACATTCAAACGAGTGTCTGTCAGACTCTGTTTCTTTAGAGAGAGAGCAGATAGCAGAGATTTTAAAATGTGTTACGATCATGCAAACTGCCAACTAATAAGAGACAGTTCTTAGAATATATATGTTTTTAGATTTCTGTCATATTATTACAAAATATCATTCAAACCTTTGGAACTATTCTCAATCAAATAAAACCAGTTTGATATCAGGTACAGTTTCAAACTTGGGGCACCTTTGTCACATTTCCTAGATGTGACAAGCTTCTCCATTTCCACTTCCGAATGGATTGTGGGACAATAGTGTCCATCATTCCTGTACTCCAAAATCAACTGGTTTTAAGTATGCATTGTGGATTTATAAGTGTATTCAACTTCAGCTCTTGTAACTACACACTAAATACTTAAAAACTAGACAGTATTATAAGGACACAACAAGATTCTTACTAGATTCTTACATCAGCATAAAAGGACGATGAGTTCAAATAATTAAAACAGGCCCATGGGTCTGTAATAAAAACCTCTTTAATCAAGGCAAAGAGACAGATCAGGAGTCAAAATAAACTCTGCTAAGTGAAGACAGGAGGCATCATTTGTCCAGACTTGGAGAACGGTGTTAATTTGCTGTGAATGCCAAACACAACACCAGGCAGCAGGAAGTATCACAGTACCTGTGTGCAATCCAAACACAGCAACTGCAACAGATTGCAACTGTGTAATGTTTTCTAAATTAACATGCAGACAACCACAATGTTATTTATTCACAGAGGGGAATAAATATTTGTTTTTTTTAAAAAAAAAAACATATCTTGGAAAATCTGTTGTACTTGTGGAATTCCCAGCCAGGTCAGCAACCAATGCCATGAAAGGCATCTGATTTTCCTTCTTTAAACCTTTCCTCAAACGCATTTCCACGTAAACAAACAAAAAGGAGCCACCTGTAAAAGTTTGGATATCTTAGGAGATTTGAGCTCTCAAATAACTTTTACTAAGGTCTTAATTAATACTTAATACTAATTAATACTTAATTAGCTTGTTAGGGGTATGGCTTGTGCACAGTCGTTGTTAGGAAGGGCCAAGTGATGCAAATTTCAAAGCATTATAAATACCTAACTCCACAAATCCTGTCCCAACAATCAGCAGCCTTAGGCTTCTCTGAGCAGCTGCCTTGCCCCCTGAACACTAAAATAACTGATGCGCATAAAGCAGGAAGAGGCTAAGAGAAGAAGGCAAAGCTCTTGTGGAGTAGAGAGGCTCAGTAAAGAGATATCTCTTTTCTTTGTTCTCCGCTGAGATGGACAAGACCAAGTTTTAAAGGTTTTTTTTTGTTGTTTTATTGTTTTATTGTATCGTTATTAAAAGTTGTTTGCTCAGAAAAACAATTTTGAAAGGTTGTGTTTTCTGAGAGTCTGAGTCCTTGTGAAACAAAAGCTCAGAAGCATGCCATGATGTTAGAGCTGAGATGGTGTATAGTTCCACATTTTAATATTGCAATAAAAAGTATAAATATAATACAGGAACGTAATGACGAAATGTATTGTAGAGTAAAACAAAAGGGACCACGATTCTGCCACAAAAAGTGCTCTTAATTAGAATGACCAGCAGAAAGGCTCATGAAAACACAGCCAGGCAGGTTACCTCTAGCCACACAGTTCCTGCTGATGGTAACCACTTCCCACATTAACGAAGCCCACTTCCTGACCTAACAACACAATACCACACACAGCTTAAGCTAATGAACAACAATATTTAATGGCAATAAATAACACTTTTAGAGACCTTGTCAGGGGGGACACGCAATTGTGGTTTGCTACAGTATTTTGCAGTGGGCCTGCATTTAGCTAACCGAAAAACAAGTTATATCCAAATCCAACACTTACCCAACAAACAAGTCTCTGAATAGTCAGTTATTCAGGTCCAGCCCTGAACAGATCTTTTTGAAAAGGTGGGTTTATCATGTTTAGTAGCCCGTCATTCCAGTCAAGTTTATATTCATGTCATGTGTTTATAGTTGTCTCAGCTCTTATGATAGGATATGTTTAATATTTATGTCCTACTTATACTATGCTCAAAGGTATTCAAACGGAACACATTTTAATATCTCTGTGGATTAATATGGAGTACAGTTCATGTAGGTCCTCACAAAAGTGGTTTTGCCACTTGAGGTTTTAGTCTAGACCTAAACTTGCCTGTATTTTGCTTTGATTGCGCCCGTGTTAGAGGCTCATTTACATGTTGCATCCTTCTGGAGTATCAATATTGTGAGGAATAATATTAATAATAATAATAAAAACATCTATCTGAGAACTTTCTGTGCCCTCTGTTTATAATAATATATTCCTCCTTTCAGTGATATTGTTATGGTGTAGTGAGTCACATCTATGATCCTGTTGATGATAATATCAAGAGGCCTCGCTGACAGAACGCACATCTGTTCAGTATTTCTTTGCACTTAACACTGCAGGCTTTCTTTAGTAACACTGGTCAGCCAGTTTAAAATTACTGCTGTGTTCTTCCATGCTTGAGGAAACCTTTAGCAAACCCCAAGGAATTGCTGCACAGTGACTAGATCTGCCCCCTATGCTTCAATTCAGTCCACATCAGCGGTGGAAACGTTCAAATTTAATCTTGCCCTCTACTCAGCACAGCGTTTGCACTTCTTCCCTGGCTTTCATGTGCTTCTGCGTTGCCTGAGCACAAGTGGTGTCTGTGCCGTGCCGGGCGTTTTTCACGGGATGGCTAGCGATTTCATTAAAATGTGAACAGAGTGGCCATTCAGGGGCCTGGGTTCCACCTGCTGAAATGTATCCAGTATTATTTGCTTTACTGATTTTACAGGGAAACCCGAGGCTCTCTAGCAGACTGTAACATCACACACCCGTGGCCTCCTACCGGCTGAGGTTGCCGGCCTTGGGTGACGGCCATTACAAACTACAATACAGGCTTGACCACTGCCGCATCGTTTCAGGGTTGGCCTACATAGAGGAGAGTGGCGGCCCTGCAAATGTACTTAATTTCCACCTGTCCTGTTAATGCACTGAAGTTAGTGGCTTTAGGGCTCAGCCAGTGGTCAGGAAAGAAAAGAAAACAGCCAACAGGAAAACAGTGTGTCTGAATTTGATGAGTTGCTGATGGCAACTGAAGTTAATGATGCCAAGTTGCACAAAGCTTGATGGACCAGAAAGCGTCTTTCCTCTGAATGATCAGGCTACATATCATAGCTGTTGGATATGGCTTTCACTGTGCTTGAAAAACTAGCTTGGTGCATGAGTCCACTAATTGTGCGTGGGCTACCCTCCAGGGAACCCTCCATACTCCAGTCTGTTAATTACATGACCGTTCTGGAGTGGAATCAAAGTGGCCGATGCATCCCAGGAATTGATGAGTCATGGAAAGCGGGGCTTCTGAGAATAGACTTCCATCTTGAATCTGTACCACAGTGGCGCTACACACCCTTACCCCTCCTTTACGGTGCTACACATGTGGGTCACATTCCAAAAACAGCAAAAGCATGAGTGGAGTTTTGAATCTGGGAGAAGTACTGTGCATTCTTTGCTGCCGCATTAACTAATGTGGCACAGTGTTCAGTACTTGACAGATGGAGCTTAAAGTGAGCTTTTTGTTTTGTGTGTGTTTATTTATTTATTTATTTATTTATTTTTATTTATTTATTTTTTTTCTCAGATGAAAAAGGAGCTCGGTGACAACGAATCCATCTCTCAGGAGCTGGTCGGACACGCCCACATCGAGAACTATGCCTTAAAGATGTTTCTCTATGCTGACAATGAAGATCGCTCAGGCCGCTTCCACAAGTAAGCCTTCAATCTGTGGAATAAACATCTTGAAGCCACTGTGTGTTTTTGGCACTCAGCTCTGATGTTTCCTTCAAAAATGTTTAGCTTTGTTTTTTGTTTTTTTTTTTATTACAGTTTCCTCTCACTGAACCGTAACACAAAATAATCCCACCACCATGACAGCAGTGCATTCTGGGAGCAGGCGGGAGGGCTAAAATTAGCAACAAAGACTGGCTCTGTGCAGGGCTATTGCCTGGGAGTGAGACGGGTGTGGATTAGCCAGGTGTAGCGTTACAGGTCACGGCGGCATAATGAGGCTGTTGTGGGCAGTGACGTCACAGGCAGGGCCGAACCGGTTAACGAGTGCCAGGGAGCTGAATGCTTGGCAGAGGTTTAGACCTTAGGTCTCCTAGAGAGGCACGGCTCGAGGTAGCTTAGCTGCTCTTTCCACTACATGGGATTCAGTGTTTTGCCAGAAGTGCCTCATATTTTTTGCTTTTGTGCTAATTTACTAGGTTTTGTATACAGATTTCTTATTAAGAGTATATCATCACTGATGTAAGAAAACCTTTAGCAAAACCTGTTGCATATTTACTAATCTGCCACCTTGCTGTAAAGTTGTGTTCAGGAAGTATTTAATTATCTAAACAAAGCATATGGTCCCTTTTCTAAAAATAGTTTTACATTTTTCGGACCTGTTGTTCTATACAGAATTCAATCACCTTTCATTTTGAAGTCTTTACTAGTCTTGCTGTACTACTCATTGTGAGTTATATAATCACATACTTGCTTATGTAGTGAATTATATTATTTTACTTACATTCAGTATTGACAGGTTTTTTCTTCAGTTTGTTTCAATGGTAAGAAATGAGTTATTAGTTAAAAAATACTGTTAAAATGCAGATAGTAACACTGTCAGCAGTCATGAACAGCACAGAAAAGAACAAACTTTTGACATCATGTACATCGATCCATTCATAAGCTTTTCATCCTCCCTCTGGTTATGGTGTATGGTACCGTAGATGCCAAATGCAAAACCTTATGCATCCTGTCCAAGAACATTGCACAGCCTCTTGGATGTCATTTGAAGAGTCTGGGTTCATTCAGGACAATAGGAAAGGTGGAGTTTTGCATTTTGCAGCTACAGTGATTGATTATGAGATGTAGTTCATCCGGTGGAACCTCATTCCATGGTCTGACAGAACTACAATTGTCGACTAAAGTGACTCAGAAGCAGCGCAGAAGTAATACAAGTTTTTTGCCCTTTTGTACCGTTATGCAAGTGATCTTCAAGAGTCGGAAATGGTAGAGTGCGTCCCTCCTGCAATCGTAGCGTGATGGACGTCCAGAGTCAGAGGTGGCTGGAATTTGTGCTGACCCCAGCAGATAAGAGGTGCACACTGAGTGCATGTGTAAGCAGGCCTCCGACTTTAATTCAATATTAGTTTTATTTATAGTTCATGTCACTGTGATCATGACCACAGCGTCACAGCAGAAGGCTTTTTACTGAGATGTTATGTGTCGAATGAAACTTCTGGTTTGGTGCCATTAATACCTGACTAATGCTTGTTTCTGACTGTTTCTGTCAGTTAGGAAGTGAAATAGCTGATCAGCAAATTTGGCCACTTGAGGCTTTTACTTTAATAGTTGTATACAGTGAACAAAAATGAGAATTCAGTTGTTACTCACTATTATTCATATGGCAGTTTTATGTATCGCCAGTCAAAATGTGATATTTGGGACAGGCCTAGTGCTCCTGCTGTTAGGTCTAGAACCGAGAATGAAGTCTACAGCATGTTGGCTGTTTTTTTATTTATTTAAATAAAGGGTACGAGGTTGGGCTCGTACCCTTCTATTTTATAGCTCATTCATCTTTGCTCTCTCAGATGTCTGTGTCTAACATTACACTTGTAACAGCAGAGCTCCAGTTAGATAGAATTGAACTTGTAGGTCATTAGGTAAGCTAGCTAGGCTGGAGGAGCCTGTTGGCATTAGCCTAGCCAAGACACTACAGCTCCAAACACCATAGGTTTCATGTCAGCTTTCTGTCCCTCCAACACCAGTTGTTCGACTTTGCTTCCTCAGATTTAAGTCGTTATTATCTAAACCTGTGTTAGTAAAGCTTCTGTTAGCATTGTATCTGTTCTGTGATGAGTGCTGTTTAACCTTTAGCAGCTGTTGCTCGAATGATGGTTTGACATTTATTGAATTGTGGCTACGCACTGCTTTCATTTATTTGGTGAGTGAGTGAGCTTTTTTTTTTTGCCATAGTGAAGGTGCGGTGACACAATATTCACGTAAGCACAGGACCAATCGGAAAATAGCTACGTCACTGTGCCATCTCACCAAATGGTTCTGTCGCCCGGAGCGCGTTTAGCTAACAGTGTCGAACCGTGTTTGTGTGGAAATGCCAGTGGAACCTTTTCTCTCTGTGTTTGGTCGTACCATGGAAAAAAGACATTTCAGGCCAGAACTAGAACCCGACCTGCTCAGAGCACAGGGCTGAATTTGACATGTTATTCACCAGTTTCTTATTCAAAATTTCCCTCCCATCTTAAATGGTGCAGCGGTTACTTTCTGCCAGTTCCATTTAAGATGAATCAGAGGCCCAAACCTTGATGTATTACTTCAGACACGGTTTTACATGGCTTTGATTTGTTAGGATGAACTGGTATTTATACATCTGTAATGCACTAACAGTATATGTCAGTAAATTTCATGCAATTACCAGTCGGACCTGCCAGAAAACAGCGTCCACCCTCCTTTCATATACGGTTAAAAAGCTCCTCCACCTGCTACTGGTCTTTCAGGTATGCTCCGACACTCTACGGGTGAGCTTGGCAAACAACCTGGAAATGTTTTCCCCTACCCATCACGTCCTTCTCATCATCTCTAATTGATCATGACTGATTACTGCTTAATTTCGTTTCTCTCAAACACTGAACTATTGCGAACGCACAAATGCCACAGTAAGTTAAAGGCGCACACGAATAAACAGCCAGAGCCGAGCCCAAAACCCAGGCCACGTTTATCAGGCGATGTTGGGCTTGGGTCAGGTAGCAGAACTCTAATCTAATTAAAAGAGCTTTTGAGAAAAAGTCTTGCCTCCATTTTGGTTTATTTGACTATGACCAATTTTCAGACAGTGTAAAATAGGAATCAAATGAGGTGCGAGTATGATTAATCCATCCTGGGGTAGAAACAGAGCGGCTGTCTGAAAGCAGGAGTGTGCCTAACACTGTGGGTCACTGCGCTCCGAGTGCCCAAAGGAAATTAAAAACACGATGTAAACGTGTCCCATAATTGATATTTAAACAAGAAAACAAGTCCAGGGTCAGTGGCTATAACCAACATGCTGATGACATCATTGCTGTCTGAGTAAAAGTGGTGCCTTTAGTGGTACCATATGTAGAAAAAAAGAATAAGACTACATTTGGAAAATCAACAATCACTAGTAAGGATTATGAGAAATAGGCCAAATTAATATTCCGTTCCCGGCCGAAGGAACTAGCCCGGTTTATGAGAAACTGGGCCTATGTAAACAAGCGGTAAATTTTATGTTATGCAGTTTTTGCGGGGTGCCGAGGTGAATGTTTATGGGAGCTGACCCTGAATGAGAAACTTCCTTAGCTTTTCAATACATTGGTCTTGCTTTCCACCTTTCCAACTTTCTAACAAGGCTTCAATTGACATGAAGTCTGTATATATCAGAGGCCCCAGGAAACTCTGTGTTTTTAAAGTCCTACATGTTCCTTCAAGCTCTCCTGTGACTCACCTGGCTTTACGACTCGTCTCGGTTGGCGTGCCGTGTCTTAGAACACCAAAAGTTTCTTTTGCCCCTTCCTGCAGACGCAGTTTGAACATCAGAGGCTTGCTTAGATTTCACGTCGGAAGTCCAGGGTTAGGTTTGTTTTGGTCTAATACTTTGCAGCAGCGGCTTCTTACTATGAAAGATCACGTTCATCTAAAATTAGCTGCCTTAAGTGATGATTTTATCGCTGTTTTCAGCTTGTATAGTGTTTCATTTTCGAGTCCAGAAAGTTATTTAGACACCGATACACAGTTTATCACAACACTGTTCCAGGAGTGTGGAAGATTAAAGTCTCTGCTCTGTTTCGAGTGAGATGGCAAACACAGTCCCTCAAACAGCTGTGTGAGTGATTATACTCCACTGTTACAGTAAAGGCCTTTTAAAGTGTACTGCCGAGCTGAATGAACTCTACGGTATCATCTGAAACGTCAGCCAATGTTTAAAGAAGAAGAGAGTCTGTAATAGACTTATTACTATACTTTCTTTTTGCTGGGTTTGCTACATAAGACTGACTGTGGTTGTTACAGTCATTGTGTTAAATTGTCACAGTGCACGTTTCTTATTAAAATTAAATAGCAGAGAGCCAGTCAAAACAGCACAGTGAAAAGTAGCTGAATAGATGCTAGCCCATTATTTCATTTAAGTTGTTTGTTTAATTAATTCATTCATTTTTAGCCCTTTAAGAAGTAGCTGGCTAGATGTTATTGTTACTTTATTACATTTACTTTTATTTTAGAACTAATATATGTTGGTTATTTTAATGTGGTAACTGAATGGTTGTTTGGCCTTTTTGGTTTTACTTTCATTTATTAAATTTTGTTTGTTTAATAAATTAATTTAATGTTATTAGTAATTAATGTATGTATTTATTTTAAAGCACGAACGAGTATCTGAGTGCAGGTTTTTAAAGAGTTTTTTTATTATTTACTTTATTTGATTACCCGTAAGACCTCTGTTAAACAGTGCAATTAATTTTTTTTTTTCAATTAAGTAATTAATGAATCAACTAATTCTTTTTTTTTTCACGTTCATCATGAAAATGTATCACAGTGCAAAGGGTAGTCATGTCAAAAAGGACAGAAACGGACATGCAAGGTTTTTGTGCAGCAGCGACGATATGCTGAGTTGCTCAACCTGTCACATCTCTCTTCTCTCTCCAGAAACATGATCAAGTCTTTCTATACTGCAAGTCTTTTGCTGGACGTGCTGTCCGTGTTTGGCGAGTTGTCAGAGGAGGTAAGCTTTACAGTGTTTGACTACATAGCCTCTCTGAAATGTTCCTGCCAGTCTCCAAACTCGTTTTCAACAAAATAATGCTCAATTTTAATCAGCCGCAGCATTTCAACATCAGTGCAATTAAGCTGCCACTTTCAGACTGATGAATCTAATGTAATGCATTTTGCATCTCTAATAGGGTAGAATGCCCTGAGCTTCTTATTCAGTGTTTCATCTAAAGTTACTGTCAGTAATTCCTACAAAGAATTCATTAAGTAGTATAAAGCTTGAAACATTAGCTTTTAACCCTTAAGAGCATAAGAAATTGAACTGTGGAACCAAATATGGGCCCTGTCAGCTCACTGGGCCAACTGGAACCAGCAGGACCACCTGACACGCTTGGGTCCCTGAACCTGAAAGCCGCTACAAAAACTAGCAAAAGATGGAAAGAACTGAGCGAAGTGAAAAGCAGTGGCCAAAGCTGCGCCTCGCCACTCACAATGTACACAGTGGAGCTTGCACCACCGGAGCCGATTCTTGGGGAAACTCATGCCTGGAAAGTGCGGGTAATACTGGCCCACCAGCAGAGCCGGCCTCTGATACTCTCTTTCCAGCGTGCCTATTAGACCATCATTGCTTGGTCTCCATGGCTGCAAATGTCTTTCTTTCTTTCTTTTTTTTTGAATACAGAGGGAAGTGACCTGAGTCTGAGGATGGACAATGTTTCATTGAGTGCCTGTCGCTCCCCAAGGGCCAGACATTTTCCTACTGTAGAGTGCCGATTGGCTCGCCTGTTTTAACAGTGCGCCTTGTCCGTGTAAAGCTAACCCAGACAATGGCTCCTCAGAATCAGTCCTCCATTATGGTGCTGCTTCTCTCCAAGTGGGCCACAATGAAGTCTTGCCATATTGGATTACTTGTAGAGAGGGATCATTTTAGCCCTGGACTTAAGAGGACCCTGAACTAGTGGATGTATAAGTAGGTCTTGGGTTCTACAAAGAGCTCTGAGAGTTTAAAGGAACTTCTGTTTTTATTTAGCTACTGCATTTGTGAGTTGGAAATCTTTAGTTCGCTCAGAAATCCGCGGCTCTGTTTCGCATTATTTCATCATTATTGCTTTTCATTCAAAACCATGACGAGGATTTATTTTTATTACCTTGCAGCAGCATGGAAACTGCACAGGATTGAAATGTTGTTTAAAACGTACAGAACAAGCCATTTAAATCCTAAACTGTCTAAGCTGAAGAGCAGTTACAACAGTTTTTCTGAATTGTTGCCAGATTAAATTGTTCAGATATAAACACCACCAGTCAGAGTGGTTTGGAGTGGAGCATGGCAATCTAGAGGAAATTGCCAAAATCTTAGACAGTGGTGATGGGAACAAGATATTGAAGTGTTTAACGCCTCTGAAAGCTCCCTCAGAAAAGTTACATAGAACAGTCATAAATATGCTGCCTGATATGTGTTACTATAGCTTTGAGAAGATTTTACCTTAATGTTTTAGGCAAAATAGTCCCCAAAGAAAATTTCTCTTCAGATGAATCACTATTTTATTATATAGAGCTGAAAATTAGCATACGATTAAAGAAAGGAAAGAGAGCAAGCAAATGGCACTGGCTAAAAGGGCACATGCAGAGAATAGTCTGACTTTTCAACCCCAGCCAAGTAAGAAAGTTTTGTCACTGCTGAAGGGAACTTTAACAGTGGAGGTATTTTTAGCATGTTGGGGATTTAGGTGCAAGTGTCCACATTTTTAAGCCAACAATATTTGAATGTTGTATTCCCAGTAGGCCTGGGCCAAACAAGTACACGTGGACTGCCGCTGCTTTGACTTTGCTGTTATATTATTAGCATTATATGCTTTTTGTGAACTGTTTTAATGATAATCTTTAATAAACACATATTAAATGAAATAACATTGAATAGCCCAATGTCATTTAAACCTACTTCATCTGTCATTATAATGAACATCATTGCAAACATCTACGTTCATAAACTTCTTCTGGTGTGGATTTATGATGACTCGCTTGCAAATAGCGCTCCCTGCTGGAGACACCTCACACTGCAAGCAGTTTTCAAAGTCATGCCTGTGTGCTTTTGACCTTCGAAAAAACACTTAAATTAATGAAACATTATATATGCATTTTATTTAATAATCTTTGTTACATTTTTACTGAGACCATCAGCCATAGGCGGGGATCAGAAGAACTTTTTTCTCTCCAGGTTACCACATGCTGCTCTAGGGGAAAGACATGTGGTGCAGCTAGCATCACAGCGCAAAGAAGTGAGAACTTACAGGCAGCTTCTAAATAAATCTGCCTTTCTCTCTCAAACAGAAAAAAAGCAGACTACTGGTGCATGTAACCGCACACTTCTTAAGCATCAACTCCAATTTCCCAAAGTCTTTACAAGCTGTTAAAGTAAATTGGTCTTGGTTAGTAATATCTCCCGGGCCTAAATCCCAACAAGATTGACTTTGTTAGAAATAAACATGGCGTGCTCTGATAATACACCAATATAGTTACATCGATTTTTTTCATTGTTACACCAGACATATCAATTTTCTTGTGAGGTGAGTTACAGAGCTATGAGCTATAAAATGATTTACATTATATGCATAACTTTATTTGTCTAAGAAAATTACTTAGTTGGGTTATTTATGCTTCCACCAAACATCAGTTTATAGACTTTTAACTTGAATGCGTTTCTTTTTACTATAAGAAAAATGCATCAAAATATTATGCATAAACTCATTCAATTGATGTAAGAAAGCTTATAACTGTTGGCTAACCTCCAATGAATGAAAAACATAAATTTTGGAAACAGATTTGTCAACACACCGATATACATGTCATACGTGTTATGTTTTATGTCATTTGTATGTGTTGTTTTATAGATTACGCAGCTGTGTGTTTAAGTGTTGGTGTGGGGGTTATTTGTCTGTTTGAAATTGACTGTTCTGTTTTTAAATAACACCCAGGGACTGAAGATGAAAATTAGCCAGTTGGCTAAATCTGGCACATCTACATAATACAATAATGATGCTCATTAATGTGTATTGTCCCTGTTACTAAATAAATGCAATATATATTGCATTATGACATTTTTGTTGTTACACCTATAGTACTCATGCTGAAGTAGAGAAGCTTCCGAGTCTTTCACACTGTGTTCCAATCAACCAGACTGTGTCGGGAGAACCCCTGTATAGTATACCCATGTTAAACCTCCCCAGTGTTTCTTCGACATGAACAATTGCGACTGACTCCTCAATCAGTTGTCTCCACTTAAGCGCTGATCCAGACTTCAGAGCCGCAATAACAGTTCTCGCCATCTCTGGCTAAATTCAGCCCCAAAAGCCAAACAAACAGTCTTAGAAACAGCTTAATCTCCTCCTGCAGCCTCCTATTGTGTTGCTGTGAGAAAGCTGTAATTGGCATGGCTTATCTTAATCATTCTCCTTCTTGACCCTCCCACCCTTCTCCAGAACATCCAGCACAGGAAGTATGCGAGGTGGAAGGCAACCTACATCCACAACTGTCTGAAGAACGGCGAAACGCCTCAGGCTGGCCCAATTGGAATGGAAGGGGAAGCATATGGTAAGTTCTGATATAATATCAGTGGACCCCCCCCACCCCCAAACCAAACGCAGGACTCCTCCTAACAAAATACACACTAGTTAGAGCCTTTTTCTTCCAGCCGCAAAGAGCTTGGCTTCCTTAGTGCAAGCCAGCAAGGCCTGAGGCAGTAAAGGTTAGCATATTGTGCGGCTTATCAGATTCAGAGAAGCCCGCGGGAGAGCACTTCCCAGTTCTGACAAGCATGCACTAAAAAGCTGGCAGCTATTTACGTCCTGATTCTTTTTCTTGTTGGTATCGCACCACAGCATCAGGGCTGCCTCCCTCTGTAATAGCGTGAAAATGATCTGCTAATGCATGACCTATCCGCTTTTGAAGGTTAGGATTGTCATTAAGAAAAACGAAAGGGCTATTTCATTAGGGTTCTGCTTGATGCTGATTATTTAGAGTGGAAATGAATAAGCACAGTTATTTTATGCACGCATTTTTGTCCTGTTGGAGCTGTTTATCATAGAAATGTTAAAATGGGCATGAAGTATAATAATCATTTTAGAGCGATTATCTTGAAGAAAGAAAAGCCAAATCATTAGCCGAGTTTGATCTTGTTGATGAATCAGCAATGATTATTTGGTAGTTTGTGTGGTGATAAATTATGTTGTTCAATTTTTTTAGTCTTCCAGTAAGAACGAGAGCCCAATAAAACGCTTGTAAACATGCAGTTATTTGCCACACAACGCATAAAGGACACATGGTGCATTTCACATTTCATTTTCTAAACTGTTAAAAAAAAAAAGTCAGAAAATTATATATTTCACAGCACAGAGACTAAATAATACTAAATAATATAAAATATTAAACCTTAGTACATATTTGTTGTATTTAGTGTGTCTGCTCTTATCGTTTACTGATCCTCCACTGTCCCAGACTGATGGTTGTAGAAGGGCTTTTAAAGAGTTTTTATTGCTTGTGGTGGTATATGTACTGACTTCGAACCTGTAGTATTGAATTGTCTTGGTGTGTTTTGTCAATTGTGGAAGGATAGACAGTAGAAGGATAGACAGAAACACTTTTTTTTCAGACCTCCTCATCTCAAATATAAAAGCTTACAGTGCTGTTTATCTGTTTTGGTGGTCTGCCAACTTTTACCAACCAGGTTAGGAGTTACATTTTCTCTATATTTAAATTTTTGCACTCCAATTTTGGAAGCTCCTGTGTTTTTTTTTCCAGTTATTTCCTATGACTTTTGTCTTCCTCATACAAGTTATTTATATGTGTAATTGTATGTATTGGAGTGGGGGCAGAAATTAATTACCGGTAAGTTTAATATACTAAGTGTTTTTTTTTTTTTTTCTGATGCTGAAAAATATCTTGTACTTAAAGGCTGTTTAAAGGCTGCTGGAAATGAACCAAATGAAATTTTAGCAGTATTGTAGTTATTTATGTATTCATATGTTTCAGAAAAATATTGTAAGTTTTTGAAAAGCTGTCCCTCTTTAGTTGTTATTGCTCAGTCACAGTTTGTGTAAAGCAGTAATAAAATGGCCATTCTGTTGAGGTGCAACAACACACTTGGCCCATGATTCAGTATTTATAAACTATTTTGAGCACATTTTGAATAAAGGACACTTTTGACTGTAAGTATGTTGTTGCACAACTTTTTAATGAGGAGTAGCATGTAAACTGCTGCGTCGTTTAATGTAAAATGGGAAAATGCAAACCAGAAGCTGGTGAATAGGAAGCTGACTGCAGCGTCGTGCTAATGTTACCATATCTGTTAGCTTGCTAGGTTAGGCAACAAAGCCTCTCCTCGGTTGAAATGAAGTCACTAGCAGTACGCACAAAAACGCATCCCTGAGTTTACTTTAAATGCTGAGTTAATTTTAATTCCATGTTCATTTTCTCAAATTCTTCAGATAGATAGATTGATAGTGATAGTCTTTTAGATTATATGTATTTCTGTAAGCAAGCACATTCCATAGCATATAGTATAAAGAGGCTCTGAAAAGGATATGTAATGGATCTGAGGCACTCCAGGTGATGCTGTTTAGATACAGTAAACATCATGTTGATGTGGTTCGAGGAAGAGGAAACAAATGTAATTTGATAAACAGTGGCACACAAACAAACAGTGTAGCTCATGCAGAAGTCATTTATTTTGTTTTTCACTCATATATACAGTTCATTCAGTAAGGGCCACGTCAAGGCCATCTTATCCAGGCTGAGGAGCAGAGCATGTGAAATGGCTTTGCAGTATGTGATTTGGAAGTGTAGATAAATATATTTTTCTGAGATTAACATCCGCTGTAGTGCAGTACCTGCCTTTTTAAAAACAAGTACCCATATTCCTTTTAAGCATTTCACTTCATGCTGAAAAGCTCTGAGGGTGGATGGCTCGTCGTTACGGTTAGCTCACTACACTACTACTCGCAACAGCTGCTGGGTGGACTGCTTTTGACCTGACTCCGCTCATGTCAGGGATGAAGTCATCTGTAGATTCATCCTCAGGGACATGCACACATGCAGACTCGCACAAGACAAGCTGTGCGTGAGTTACACACTTAGAACATGTCCCGTACCCTTGTTTGTTTATCAGTCATTGTGTTCCAGATTGTATCCAGGTTGATTTCACTCTTCATCACTGTCTTACCAAAACCTCATATTTCTGAATTTAGAATTTGATTCAGATTTGTGGAATTACTGGCGGCACTGTGGCATAGTGAGTAGTGCTGGCACCTCACAGCAGGCAGGTGAGGTGAACTGGAGATGCTAAATTGCCCCCTAGTTGTGAGTGTGTGTGTGTGTGTGTGTGTGTGTGTGTGTGTGTGTGTGTGTGTGTGTGTGTATATATACATGTGTCTGCTCTGCGATAGATTGGCAATTGTTATTCTACCTTCTACCCTTTGAGCGCTGGGATAGGCTCCAGCACCGCCCACGACCCAGAAACGATAAGCAGCTTAGAAGATGAATGAATGAATGGATGTTTCTACGCAGCACCAAATTTTGTCGGCATAAAAAGAGCAATAAAGACATGAACACACTAAAAGAGGAGAGTTTGTTCATTCATTTTAAATCGGTTTGACAAAGATGTTGCATTGAAATCCCAGGTGGTTTCTAAGTTTTGGCCATGTGGTTGGTCCTAAAGACATGGGCATTACAATTCCCATATAGGCTGTATGATCCCGCAAAGTTTTGTGGCTCTAAAAACTGTGACCAGTGGTAAAGTTAGCAAGACAAAGGAAAAAGGAGAAAAGCACATAATAATAAAGCAAAGAACATACCTAAATATTCAACGTAGTTCCTTCTCAACTGTGTTCTGACATCATGGGGGCGCAAAAACTCCAAAGAAAAAGGGCAGTAAAAATGTACCTAACTTCAGTATACCGAATATAACCAAGTGTTTAATGCTTTCGAAGAAAAGCAGTGTCTGGCACAAATACCCGTTTTATTTGGACACTATGATGTGGCACTGATTGCAGAGATGATCTGCGCTTTGTTAGCAGAATGTCCCGCTGCTTAAAAGATCAGAGTTCTCTGAGCAGAAAAAGCCGCACGTGCAGTACTGCGCCACAGGTGAAGTCCAAGGGCAATGAAGCTTGTGGAACTGGAGCTGACCTGTGAGGTCTGTTACTGGGGCCGGACTGAGCCTTGACTCGCTGAAACGGATTTTGAATAGTGGTCATATAAAATACAATTATTGTACAAACCCAACCAAGAAGGCACTTTTACAGTCTGAGGGTGAAAGGATTGGGGCTCCTCTGCCTCCTTATACAGCTTTTCTATTGCAAACATTGCAGATTTTTACAGAACTGAAAAGAAAAAAAAAGCAAACAAAAAAAAGAGATAAAAGGGTTTGATGACTGGTGCTGTGTTATGGTTGTTGCTACATTCTTTCTTACTAAGGTATTCTGTGAGCAGCTGGGCCTCCCCGCTGAAACGGTGACCTCATGCTAGGTTATTCCCAGTAATGCGCACCGTCCGCAACAGAAAGATGATATAATTCTTTTGGTGTTATTGAGTCTCGGTGCCTTATCGCAGGATCTCTCCGATTCCACATGTCTGTCAGATGAGCTGCTCAGAGGAGGTCTTTTTACAGTAAATAGATGTCCTCATGCCGTGTAACCACCATCACAGGTTTGTTTAGCATCACATTCGTAACGGGTCTCCGGCTCAAATGGGGTATTACCCATGTGCTAAGCAGTCTGTCAAAGCTGAATCCTCACAGTATGTTCCAGCCAAGACTGTAGTGCTGAAATAAAAGGTGCAGTTTGTTCCGTTGCTGGAACTGGAATGTTCTAAGCTAGTGCTGCACAGTATCATATATATGATGTGGGCTTCAGAGGGCTTGTTTCTCGTGTATCTATAGTAGGCACGTGGGGTAAAAAGTGTGATAAAACAATTGTTATTAGTGAATAAGGCTCTGCATCTGGGGCACTCAAGACGGCGACACACATGTTGACTGACCCGCTACTCAGCTCGGACCCAAGATTTAAAACTTTCTACCGGAGGGGAAAAAAACAAGGACACAACTGATTAGTTTAGGACTGCCAGCCTTAATGTGGCAAGTGAATAAAGCCTGTGTTAACTTTGCCTATCACTTTTTGCTGTGGTCATTGTGGTGCAGTCATTACTGGTGTTCTCCTGCAGCACACAGTGGCATCAGATTCGATACAGCTGCAGATAACAAGCCTTTTGTTACGCAGAAACCTTCAGACCAATGGGCAGAGTGATGCAAAACATGTAAACAACTTTAAACTGATGGCTAGCATATCCTTTAGAAAGCGAGTATGCTAGCTAGCACACGGTGATGGCTGAAGATGCAAGTTTTAGTTTGCAAGTTGAAGTCAAAGTTACAGATCTCATTCTTATAAAACTACAGCTGGGTTATTTACTGCCACATCACACCTCACATTTGTCTTATTCATCATGCATTAATTGTGTCTTTTGGTCATGATTTACTTTTGTACAATTTAATGCCTGCAGCTAATAACAAGGCTCATTTTCTAAAACCGCTAGACTGGACTCTCACTTTCACACAAGAGACTTGAGACTTGAGACCCAGACTTGTACCAACCCTCACTCAAAGTATGTTTTATGTTTTGAGTGAATCGTAACAGCCATTAAAAATGCCCATTTGAGAACTCTTATTGGGCCAAGCCAGGGAGTGTGGGAAATAAACAGAGCTCCGAGGAGCGAAGACACACACAACATACAAATTTCACCATCAAAATGTTTTTGCTGAAAATGGTCAGTAATGTCATTTTTAGAATTCAGCTGAAAGAAAGCAAATTTAAACTAGGTCTACAAGAAAGAAACAAAAAACTTAACCCAGTTATTTAAATTGTCAGTGCAGGCACATTCAAACTGTTTGAGCAGCAGCAGATGGTTAGTAGTTTATAAGATAAACTTACAAACTGAAGTTAATAAGTTTATCTTATGTATGCTGTTTTTATTTATTGTCGGCTCAGTTTTGTTTTATTGTAAGTAGATAAAAAAGTCTTATTGTCTTCATTACCTTGTAATTTATCTGCTTGGTAAAAAAAAAACCAATACATAAAATGATGAATTAAAAACACACAAGATATTTTGAAATTATGTTGAACCTTGACCTCAAAATTAGAAACTGTATATGTGTGTCCATTAACATATTAAAATTAGCATATGAACATTTGGCTTATATTCAGACACTCACTTTTGGCTGTATCAAGATATTGTTGAGTTGTGCATGATTACACAAAGAGATCATCAAGATTACAAGATATTGACCTTTGCAACAGTAGTGTCATACAGGGCTATGATATAAAAATAAGGCTTTTAACCATTCATCATGCTTTTTTATTGCTGTTGTGAGCATCTTGACCAATCACAGTCCAGATGAGTGTTTCTGAGGGTGTTTTGATGATTCATACTCTCTGTGAGGTCCACACTTTAAAGAAAATGGTTTTGGTCACAATAATGCAAGCAGTCGTTTACCATGCCAAATTATTGAGTAACCAATATGTCATAATATTGCAGGGCATGCTGCATTCACAATATTCACATTATCTTTCAGTACAGTCATAATAACAGCATCAGGTGTTTGTGGTGTAGCAGTAGTCTAAGAGAGTGAGCATCACTTGACATGTTTTAAACAAGCTGTATTGCTTGTTTATACCAGCAAATGACCATGTTTTCTGTCTCTTGCTCAAGAGACTAATTTAAGCCAACATGATACAATGAAATGTAGGCTTTGCTTTGGCTTTGATCTGTCTGTTTGTGCTAAGCTCTGTTTTTATAAGTAAATACTCTTACCATGAGCTAGATAGTTTTCCTGATATTAGTACTCTAATATCGCTATGTCTATTTGTCAGCTGTATTTGACACATCTTTTCATATCAGCTTAATGCCCACTAAAACCCCCCTTAGTCAGCACCACTGGTTACGTTCTGACTTATTCACCACTGTTTAAATAGGAAATGAATGCATGGAGTTAAAAAAAAAAAAAAAGTCCATTAGCACACCAGCTACTGTTTCACTGTAGTATCTCGGAGGCAGTACATGGAGCAGAAACCTCCGTACTGTGGCCATGTTTCAGATTAAACACTGGACGTATTACTAATTCTTGGTCCTAAGCAACGTGATCATTTGGTGCAATATTGAAGCTTACTGCTTTTAGTAGAGAGAAAAGGTTGTTTAGCTTTCCCCATTTACAGTTACAGCTGTTTGGTTTGTCTGCAGCTGTTTGGTTTCAGCAGTTGAAACATGGCTGCTTGTTTCACTGGATTTTATCTCATTACATCGACTCCTCTTGTAAGTTCCAAGTAACACTCCTGTCTTGTATCAGATGAAGTTTCCATCTGTTTGTAATTTATTCCCCCCGTCTCTGTCACTAATTATCACAGAAGTTATTATTCTTTGCTGAACTTGGCAGTCAGAGCAATGTGGGTCAGAATGCTGCGGCCAGCGTGTTGAGGCCAAGCACGCCCATTTAAGTTGAGCATAGTTTTTGCCGGTGATTGACATGGATTTGTGATGATTTTAAAGTATTATAGGCCAAAGCCCCTGTTCTGTTTTCACATATCTTGCGTTGTGGAGCCATTAAACCAGCATTCCTCTAAAGCTCTAAGGTTACTTTTAAAATTGTTTGTTAGGGTGATGGTTCTTTTTGTTACTGATCGATGGGACAAGGTTTGAGGAGTCAGTGGCTGCGTCTGAAATCACCTACTTAGACAGTACATACTAAATTGGACCCAGTGTGCGCTGCATAACCAGTAAAGCAATAGGCTCTTTCAGTATGCAAGCGTGTAGTGTCCACAGAACCTGGGATGTAGTATATCTGCCATATTACTAACACCCTTTGATGTAAGATGTGACACCACCACTGTTAAAGTCTGGCTATTCAATTAAAGCACCATTCATGTGAGACCGTTCTTTACAGTGAGTATGAGTGGTAGCTTAGTTAGCTAGCTAGCAAGCTCATGTAATATGAACTTACAGCCTATATTCATGGTTAGCCTTAAAAAAACCCTACAAATTACATTGATAACACTTCAAAAACCAGACAAAATGGGCTTGATGTTCTCCACTCAGCAACTAATCATATTATATTAATTACGTTATTATTTTTTTATTTAAGTTTTTCTGGCTTATACACAGCCGACACCCTGCTTTACACCATTTTCTTTACACTGCTTCGAACACCTCCGGGAGCTCCCAGGGAATTTTCGCATACTGCTTGATGAACACTGTGTATTTGAATACACTAGCCATTCTCACTTACTGCATTCACTTACTGTGTAGTATGGAAGTAGGCGATTTTGGGCACAACCAGTGTATTTATAAAGCTTTGAAATTTGCATCACCTGGCCTCTCTTAACGACGACTGTGAACAATAGCTCATATCCCTTACAAGCTGCTTGCAAGGTGAAAATTATCTGAGAGCTCAAATGTCTTGGTGTGCTTGAAATAGAATGAAACAAAAGTAATACAGTTATCTTGCTTAAAACGTTGAAAACAATGTTTCAGCTTTAACTTCATGCCTTTTGGTGTTCGTCCTCTACTCACTGAACTATTTACAGTAGCAAAAATGTTGACCAGCTTTAGCCAAACTTTAATATGCCACTGTGAGAGAACTGGCTAGAACCAGGGCTGCTGTGGCAGAGTTGTACTCGGCATGAATGGCACAATATAATGTAGTTTCTTGTTGGCCTAGTTTTTGTTTAAGATTCTGATATTTGAATAGAAGAAAATGGCTCCACCCCCAAGTTCCAAGTCCACTGGTCGTGCACCCGTAGTAATTACATTTAAATAGTGCAGCAAAGCGGCTTTCATCGCTCTAGACTTCAAGAGTTAAGTGTTTCGAGCCTGAATTCAGTCCCCGTTTGAGGATCATTATCTCAGCGTACAATTGAAATGGCCATTGTGTGGCCGTATCTTGGTACTATCTCAAACCTCCTTCACTGCTCTAGCAACACAAAGCAGTCCAGTGTGTGGTCGTGTCCTGTCCAGGTCTGGCAGAGGGAAAGCGTCTGATCGAGCAAAACTGGGAGACTCTAAAAGGGGGGGGGGTGCTCAGAGATTCAGGCTGTCCTGTGGGATTGGCAAGCTATCTCCTCCGAGTCGCCAGCACTTGAGCATCAGCACTCTGAACCATATGCAGCCATTATTTTCACAAGAGCTGAAAGTTTGTTTTTGCTTGCCCCACCCTTATTATTTTACTGTGAATTATGAAAATACAAACTCTGACAAAAGCCCACAGAACAGCTAGAGGAAAAATACTGGAGAGGATGCTTAAATCGAGACTTTTTCACAGCTAAAGCGGGAAAATGTGTTTTTAATTTCTCACCTCTCACTCATAAGGAATAATATCTAATGGTGAAGTTTTACCTTGTCGTTAAATGCAGCTGATGCAGGCAGATGTAAAGGACTGAGGTCTCCAAAAAGTATTTTGATGTAATCTAATATTCTGACTTATGAATATTCTGTATGAAATATGTGTAGGCGTTTTAGAAATACATTGTCGGCATTGGGATCAGGTCAATCCCCAGTGGGATTTAATAAGTCGTAAATGTGCTGGTCTTGGCCACAGTTTGTTGAAATTTGCAAAATATCCGTTTAGTGATTTGTTTCTTAAAATTTGGGCGTCACAGGCAGGTTGGCCCTTAATTTCAAATGTAGTAACATCGTCTGAAATGAGATTTCATGATACTTAGTGCTGTTTCATCATTTAATGATCTAATATTGTATATAGCTCGTGGATACTGCTACATCCCAGATGTTCAGGCCACTTATCACATACTCTAATCAAATCAGCCTCCACAAGACTTGTGCTTGAACATATTTCACCTAAACGGACTGAACAAAAAAAATCCCACACCCAAAACTCCCAGCGTTTTAGGAAGAATGGTCGGACATCTGTTTTATGTAATTGTGGCCGGGTGAGGGGGCTCTATTGAGCATGTGTTTCTTTTGCTGGTTCTCTCCTCGATTGCTCTTTGACATCAGTAGTGCAGGGGGAGTTGGTCAGTAGGGAGGGGGGATATGGGCAGTGACTCATTTCTTCTGGGACAAAGTAAGGATTCAGTCAGAAGACGAAGGCTGCACTGACTTTTTCACTCTAAGGAGTTTTTGGGCGAATTCACATAAATTCAGAATTTCATGTTTCATCCTTTTTAAGGCTGAAGCTAGGGCTGTCGTTTTCAGTTATTTGTAAATGAGTAACCGAATGATTATTTTGTTATTATTAGTTATTTTTATTATTATTTTTTTTTTTCTTTTACCAAGTTTTACCAAGATTCAGTGCTAGGAAACCTTAAAAAAGTAGATGAAGTAGTGCATATGAATAATTGCGTCCATCTTTCTACTACTGGGACACCAGAATTTAACCTATGCGTTTTCATCATACATATCGCCAGCTGTTCTGTGTAAATTTCACCTGTTTCTTTTTCTTTAAACCAGTAATTAAATTAATAGGGCAATTAAGGAGGCCAGTCACTGGTTTTACTATGAATAAGAAAGCTAGTAATGCTCATTCCCACCCTTCAAGAAAAAGGGCCTTGCTGGTTATGTTGCAAGTGGTGAAAGCTCAGCGATATTGTGGCACTGGCGAGGAAGTTGTGGAGATCGGTGCAAGCGCAATAGCCAGATGAAGCTAAATAATAACATTTTTGTGTGGTGTTGAGCCAAACACTACAAACCGTTTGAGGATTTTGTCAGATTTTATCAGTGATTTTTAAATACCGATTGTGAAACGGTTATTTGACCTGGAGTTACAAGTATTTTGGACTCTCCCCATTCAAAGAGATAAATAGAAGTCTGGTCTTGTACGACTGGAAATAACAGCTCCAGGTGTATTGCAAAGACGGTTACTGAGTAAACAGACTTTCTTATTCTTCTTATTCCTACTCTTCTCTCCCCTTCATTTGTTTGCATATTGTCTATAACAGCAGATTATCTATAATGTCTCTTAGACATGAATTGACTGTCTACAATGTCTGTCTTTTGTATGGGTCTTTTACAAGCCATTTTGTGTGTAGTATGTGTTCATGGAGTCATCAAATGAATAAAACCTGATTCAGCAACCATGAAAAGGGAGTGATGACACTAAGTAGGAAGCTATTTGTCAATTACTCATCACTTACTTTTTATCACTCTTTAAAGGTCTAAAAATAGTCATTATATAATGGTGCTGAATAGCTCAGTATTTTCTGACCCCTGTTAACTGATCTGACATCGGATCCTTTTTTCCACCAGTTGGATAAAAGGGAAAAAGAGTGCCCTGATGCATGCCGGGTGTTGCCAACAGTCTGATTTGATGTGGGAAAGTGCATGAGATTCAGTAACTTGACAATTGTCAAAAATTGCCAAAGATTTTCAAATGTTTAAATCATGCGTTTAGTCGTATATGTCATAAAGTGAATTGATAAACTCTGTTAGATGCACAGTGTGTTTGTATTTGCTTTTTTATAGTCAAATGAATATGAAATTATTTATAGTACTTATGAAAGTTAGTAATGGGGCTAACGATTTAGTCCATGATTTACTTTCAGTACTAATGTTCCTCCGAATAGTGTTTGAGTTGATGTGTTCCTTTCTCCCCACATAGACGATGAATTTGGTGCTGAAGGTGGTGGTCCATCATTTGCTTCTCTGGGTTCACTTCACCCTCAGCCTTCCTTCCGTGGTGGTGCAACAGAACCAGGCCCAGCCTCCATGCCTCCACCAAATTACAACAACATTCAGATTCCTCCTGGCTCCCACGCTCCAGCCAACACACCTGCAGAGCTCCCTCGTCCTACAGGTAAAAAAATAAAAAGCATTCTCTGTGGGACATCCCTTTCGTTGAAGTCTTGATAGGCTTCCCTGTCTAAATGAACATTTGTCCACCCCCATCTTGAACAGTAGTGATGCTGGATTTGAAGCAACTTGTAATTTTATTTCAGTCCTGTATCGGTATATGGATAATATGCCTCAGAATGTGGCCAGTCTGAGCATACAGGCCATTTTTTAAGATGTTGTTTCACACATTTGTCTTTTCAAGCTGTTACATGTTGCACACCCATCCAAAAGAAGGTTGTGCCATGTTGAATAAGAAACGTATACTCAGAGAATTAGCCCAGCTATTCTGCAGTCTGTTTATTCTGGCGTTTGTTGGAGTTCTAATCGTTCTTCCTCTATGGCGTATTGTTGTTGAGAGGCTGGGGTTTCATGATTGCTTTTGTTGAAGTTATCATGGCTTTTTCATCACCTTGTACAAACAATGTAACAGCAAAAGATTACAGAAGCACCTGAACAAATTAACTGAGAAACCACCGGAGACAGCAAGAACCAGCAGGAACATTATTGTAGTGCAGTGGTTCCCAACCCTGCACTCAAAATAAACAAAATAAAGGTTCCTTAATGGTTCTTGACATTGAACCTTCACATTATGTAGAGTTTCCTCAAAAACATGTCATGTACGAGAATGATTCATTAAAGAACTATTAATTGAAAGGTTTATTGGTGCACCACAAGAAGTTGTTCTGCGATGTTGCTTTTTAGCACAGTTACAAGTGTGTAGTCCTGTTCTTGATCCAGCTAATCCATTAACGAAGAGGCCCTGCCTGAGCTAAAGTGGGTATGTTGGAGCAGGAAAAAACTAAATGTGCAGGGTCAGGGTATCATACAGCGTAATCGCTTTGAGGTCATATTGTCTGCCCCCCATACTCAGGCTTCCTGTTTTGCCTGCTCTACCTTTTAACAAAAACAAGCAACAGCTTCATTTGCCCACAATCACCAGTCGTGGTGGAAATGACTAATCCCCACCAAGCCACCTCATGGGTGCAAAGATCGAAAAGTCCCTGCGCCTGTGATAGGGCCAGTGCTGAGTCATGGGGACTCAATCTGTGTTTCAGTAATTTAACAATCTTTCTTGTTTTCTTTTTTGTAGAAAGTTACAAGATTTGTCTCCAACAAGTTTATTCTCATCCTACCTGGAACTGCATCAGTTCCACATGTCAAAATGAAATTCTAGTTTTAACAAAACTTCTCAGTGTTTAGCTCTGGGTCATAACCGTCACTCCAACTCATTCCAAAGGTATTTAATGGTATTTAATGGGAAGGTCTTTGGGCATTGGGCATGGTGATCTTAAGCTCTGGTGTGGCTGCTTTACTACGGAGATTAGAGAAGTAGTTTGTGTGCAGTTGAACACTTCTGTCAGAAATTGGTGCACCTCCAAGTAGCGGAATTATAGCCAGGTATGAGGTGCTGCAGATTTATAAGCACCTGCAGAATTCTGATCAGTAAAATACTGATATTGCCATATAATTTTGGCACAGGGACATTACCAAAGCAGCAACTTGGGAGCAATGAACAAAAACAGTCAACCACTGTTGTTGCTTGGTCTCTCTCTGTAATGTTGAATACCTTTATTGACATTATACTTCTACGCTTCACACAAAATGCTTTTCTCTAGATATCCCAGCTTAGAAGCAGGGGTCAGAGCTCAGGGTCAGCCATGATGTGGTGCCCCTGAAGCAGATTAGAGCAGTTAAGAGCCTAGCAGTGGGTTGACCTGGCTATTGAACCTGCAACTCTGTGACCTATCACCCAGGGCTCAAACACTTAGCCGCCACGACACAGTGTGCCATTTTGAGCTAACATGTTCTTCTTCAGTACTCTTTTTCTACTCAAAATCTTAAAGGCGTGTCTCTATTTATACCCACAGGACCACCAAACATTAGTTCTCACAACAATATTTAACATGAAATAATATTTAATATTGTCACAAACTGACATTTCAGATTTAAGGAGAAAGACTTCTTAGATGTCACTTAGTGGAAAAAAACATCTAAATGAAAATAAGAGCTAATTTACCAAAATTGTGATGTATATTTGAGTTTAGGAAATGTGACCAATGAAAAATGCCAATCATAGCTGACAGATTACGTTTCTACCAACTGATGGAAATAGTAATACACTGTGGATACACAATGCTTTTTCTGAGCACATCATGGTTATTGTCCATACTTAAAAACACTGACAACTTATTATTTAGTTTTTGAAACAGAAGCAGAATTATTCCTGTTTAACTGGATATAATCCAGTACCATGTGTGGCACATTGAATGAACATCTTTGTACCCTGAGTTTTTGATTCAGAGTTTTTGTGATTTTACTTATTTTTTAGGTATTTAGTTATTTGTTGCATACTAGCATGTCAGAAGGTTTTGATACATATCATGAAAATGTCTAAGTACAAAAAGATATATTTATGCTATATCACCCTCCTGTTTATCCAAAATCTAATGGAGTCTTAATATTTTTCCATACCGCTCAGGCCTTTGTATCTTCAGATATGTTGCCTTGTTTCTGTGCAGGAGAGCCAGTCAAACCAGTGCCCGTTCCTCGGGCCGTGCCAGCTGTGGACCCCTCCCTCATCAACACCAACCAAGAAGGTACAGTAAACCTCCGCTCCGCTCCGCCCCCACTCAAATCCATCCATTCTCACCCAAACCCTACACCTGCCAAACCTCAGCAAACCAAAAGAACTCCACTCGTCTCATACTTTCAGCCTGACTCGTCCCAGCTTGCGGCTAGAAAAGGCGCGGAGAGAAAGACTGGCACAAATTGGGACTGCTCGTAAAGCGCTTATGGAAAACAGCCATGGTTTTGAGTTTCTGTGGCGGCTGGTGAAGGGGGGTTTTTGACTGCAACCACAGACAAACCCCAAATAATCACTGTCTCTGCTTGATGAAAAGAAAATTACTGCACTACCAGCCATGGTGTCACAGCAGTACATGCTTAATAAGAGAGAAAGCCTCAGCTAGCACTGGCATTCAAGCTCAAGCTAATTAAACAATTTAGGTCTCTGGCTGGGTTAAATGATATTTAATAGATACGCTTTAATGCATTAACGGTCTTGCGTTCTTGATTCACTGGCAGATATTAGCTTGAGAGCATGCACTCGAACTTGAAGAAGCTAGTTTATTGTTATAGACTGACGTTTAGTTTCAGTTTGCATGTAATAGCAGACTGTTACATGTGCATGCTACCTACATGCAGGCTAGGTCAGTCCAGGAGGCAGAATCGTGTTACGGTTTGATATTAAGACAGACAGAAAGGGGTGAGGGAGACGTAAGGCTGACTTTTCCAGGGAAGCTTTAAAGAATGCTTTGAAAGCTCTTATGCAGTGGTGGTGGTCCCTGTCCAGGTCATTATTCTGGCTTCTGTTTTTGAATTCAGCACAAGACTGTCAGTCATGGCTTGGGTCTGAAAGCCAGTGTCATTTGTGATGTTCCATGCATAGCTATAATGTTTCCCCGTGCCCACCAGCATCTGCCTCAGCTCCTGGTAAGTGTTGGAAAACTAGCTCAGCCTCGGTGCAGCCTATAATTTTAGAGTGCTAGTGGTGAAGGGGCGTTTTGTGCGGCGAGCCTCAAGTAAATCCCCAGGCCATGTGGGCAAAGCGCATGGGCTCAGGTTTGTAATATGGTTGGTCTCGTTGGCCGTTGGAAAGACATTCTCAAAATGTCTGCGCCTGAGTCGTTAATGCATCGTTAAGTTTTGATAAGACGCGATAAACATGAGTTTGAAGCGTCTTTTAAAAAGCCATTTACAAGTCAGAAACCACATTTTTACAGACAGAAATATCCATATTAAATATTTCTTGTAGATTAGGTCATTGTTTTATTGATCTCTTAAAAGTATTAGTGGGTAAGCGCACACTCGATAACAGCTGACAAACCGCTTGAAATGTTTGGCACAGTCAAATAGGCAGTGAATGTTTGTTCACATTTTAGCTTGCATTATGCATAGTTTTCCACTGTTAGCCAACAAAACTGGTGGATTGACAGCTCATTAGTCCTGTATCTGTCTAGCTGTATCTCTTCTCACCATGCTGTCGATCTATCAGATTCACTGTGTATAGTACATTTCCCATATGCACATATAATCTATATAATATAGATTATCTATATAATCTTTTGCCAGCTCATCTTTGTTTGGTGAATTGGTTAGCCCCTAGAATAACAGCCTTTCCTTTGATATATATATATATATATATATATGTATATGTATAAATTGAAATTCTATATTAGATGCTGATAAGACAGAATATGAGACATAGAAACAGAATATGCAGGTAGAAAGTGCTTACGGCACATTACGTTTGACATCAATATACTTTAAAGTGTGGCCCATTTTATTGTTGCAGTACTAATGTGCAACTTGGTAAAGTATGTGACTGTCATAGTAATATACTGCTTGATTGTTTTTTGATATATAGCCAATTTATCAAGGAAGCTTGAAAAAAATACAGACTTCATGAAATCTGGTTTCTTCCTTTACAGTAATGGAATTCTCTAGCCTTTTACCTAACCTCTAGCTGCCTTTTCTGTAGCTTAGAGCTGATTACTATGGACAATAATTTCCCTATACTTAAGACCACTTATAATACAACCCAAAAGGAAGTTTTTGAAGCTTGAGGCTATGGCTTTCTGTTTGTTTCCAAGTATAGGGAAACTACTGTCTGTGGTCGTTTACAATACACTACAGATACAGCTTAGAAGATTAGGTTGAGGACGCTGGGTTATTCTTTTAAATGTGTGTGCTGCAATGGTAAAAGCTGACTCAAGGCTCATTTCTAGCCCTTCCCACACATATTTCTTCTGCCATTAACTTTGACAGTAGCAATAATCTTTTCACATAGTTTTCGTCTGCCAATATTAGGAATACACAGTCATTTTGGAATTATACCGACATTGGTAGATAATTTTATATATGTAAGTAAACCTATAGAGGTAAAGGTTGCATTTCTCCGTGATGCTTATCCAGGTGGATACAGTGTACATTTTATATCAGCACACAGCATCCATATTATCCCTGTAAATTCCATGCATTTCTTCCTTTTGATATTACAACCAACATCAACTACCTGTGCAAATCTGTCTTTACAACAGTTCAGTTACAGCTGAGGAAATAATACAGTACATCATAAAATTTCAGTCATTTCATTTTTTATTTACTATTTTTATTTAATTATTTTATTGCATTGCGTTGTACATTTTCATGACCTAATGCTTCAAAACAGACCAATAAAATAAAAAAGCCTGGAGACCAGATGAGACAAGATTATCATTGCTGTCCAAAGAATCTTTAGTTCCATGCATCATTTGAACACTGCCTCATTTAATTAAAATTAAATGAGGTTTTTGCCCTCTCCTGTAAAGTTGCCATTTTGGAGGTACTTGTTTTTCTTTGGGCAGCGGTGGTATATAATTGCAGTAGATTATGGTACAATTATATTGTTTTCAAGATCCTGCCGATGTACTTTGCAGCTACTGTAGCTCTCACTGGTTATCAAATAAAATCTGTCCATAATCAGTGCATTTGGATAATGACCTTCAGATGCATTTTGCATTAGTAATCCCTAATATCCCATTATTTGTGCCTCTGTCTGACATAGGTGACGTGCGACTCACGCCAGAAGACTTCACCCGGGCTCAGAAGTACTGTAAATACGCCGGTAGTGCACTGCAGTATGAAGACGTCTCCACTGCTGTTCAGAACCTCCAAAAGGCCCTCAAGCTCCTAACCACAGGCAAAGAATGAAAGCATTGTCCTGCCACTTTATCGCAGATCTGGCCCATATGAACTGCTCAGAGGCCATCTCCCCAGCCTGAATCTAAAAGAGTGGCTCCACTGGACTCCCCCATATCACTTGATACAACATCTGTTTCTCCTTTCTGGATTCAGTAGCTGCTCGTTAACTGATGGTGATCGTAAGCTACCAGGTGCATGTGACATCTCCCTTTAATAAGATGCAATTCTCATACATATACATGAATTAATATGTTATTGGAAATATTATTGTTTCTAACAACACAAAGGCTGAATTAAACTGGCTGGACAGAAATGGGCCAAGATTTCTGCTTGACAGAGAACGTCAGTGTCCTCAGTTTTGCTGAATATCTTGAGATATACTATCCGATATGCAGGGCAAGTGTTTTTGTACTGTTTCATGCACTACTCTGTCTCTTTTCTGGTGGAAGGGTTTGCGATTAGTTTGTGTTAACAGCGAGTGGTTCTCTGCCATTAGTTCATTAAGTTTAATTGCAATCAACAATAAATCTTTTAGCTCTGTTAACTTTTGACTGGCATGTTTGTTTGTTGACGTATTGTTCCCAGGAGAGATGACGCCTATGCAAGAGCAATTACTGGAACATTGGACTGAGTAATTCATTTGTTTGGTCTAACAAAGTGTTAAGTGCATTATATATTCCTTAGAACATTTCTTAGAAAAGGGGGGGGTGGGAGAACACATCCATACAGAACACAAATAGACTGAGTGTTTTTACAAATGGCTGAACACATTTGAATAGCTTTGTCAAGTTGCTTTCTGCTGGCAGAACTTCCCGCGTACTTAACTAATGTGGTGAGTTTATTCATCTTAACTGAATTAGAGTGACCTCCAGTTAATCTCCATTCACCTGCAATTGGCACTCAAAGCGCTCAGACTGCAATGGATGTATATTATATACAGCAGCATTTCATCAAATGTGCAGGAACTTCAGAAATGGCCGTTTCTCAGGCTATGACAAGCTGCTGACATATTATGATGACTTATTATTGACTCCACACTGCACTTGGTAGAGGCTTGAGGAATAAATCCCAGACCCCATTTAGCCAGGCACTGTACACAAGGCAGCCTGGCCTAATTGAAGCCATTGGCTTGATTGCTGCATGTGGCCAGGAAGCAATCAATTGCTGTAGATAGATTTTTTCTCTCTCTCTCTCTCTCTCTCTCTCTCTCTCTCTCTCTCTCTCTCTCTCTCTACACACTTTTGCATCATTGTACCAGTGCTTCTATGGCCATTGTTTTTCCTCCATCACCTGCTTGTAGCCTGAAGTATAATAGAAAAGGGCACGGGGGCTTATCTGGGTGCTGAACGGGCTATCACTGCAAGCATCTGCATTTGCCTGAATCCTTTCCTTCCTCATTGTTGATGACTGCAGAGGAGATGCAAATGAAAATCACATGGGATTTTCCGCACGTTCTGGCCTGCTCCACAGCATGTCGTGGACTCCAGTGGAGTCAAGGTAATAGCTTCTAATGCAGCACCTCCTCTCCAGATGGCATTGATATCTGGTGATTACGTCTTCCGCACTCTTGCTCTCCACAGACTTCGCCTGAAGGAGGCCTGATTTTCCACGTATTTACAGACGCCACGTTTGGTGTCAACGTCATCAAATCCGTTGCTTTTTGTTTGTTTTTCTAGAGGGGAAAATATGTTAATAATCATTTTAATATATATGCAAAGTGGGTGGTTGTGTGTTAAAGCTAGGAATGAGCTCAGAAATGTCAGAGGACGTGATTTAAAAGACTGAGTGACTTTTTCCATTGAATTTTATTAGCAGCGCCTCCCACTGAGCCGATTTTATGGTCATCACAAGCATATCTGTATGATCCAAAGACACGTAACCGCAGTTCCTCCTCACAAGCATGAGTGGTGTTTACAGTGCAGTGCAATTAATGGCCTCTTGCCTGATTACTGTATTAGTTCTGCACTCAAAAAATAAAGGTTCCTAAACACTTTTTGGCTTAGATGTGTGCTTCTATGAAAACCTTTAATTGGAGTGCCCAAGGTTTTGTGGGTTTGTGGTGGACTGCAGGGAAAAATACAAAACAGTACACATGTAGGGTGGTAGGTAGATTTGGAGGTTTCCTCGTTTTTATGACATGTAAATACAACACTCAATACAACTTTAAAAGGAAAACCATTTATTTACAAACAGTATGAAAATAGGTCTGGTTTCTCATTGAGTGAGTGGATGGAGGGTTAAATCTAATGTCCTCTTGGGCCATAGTTTGAGTAGCCCGATACAGAACCTTTACATTATGTTCTTTAAACTCGAAGGTTCTTTAAACATGAAAAGGGTTCCTCACATTCGCATTTCTCATCATGTAGACGGTTCCTTAAAGAATCAGCCACTGAAACATTTTAGGGAAATCAAAGCTGCTCTTTTATAGCATCTCTTCAGAGAACCCCCCTGTGATTGTTTCTGTCAGAGAGCAAGATGGTTGGCTTGTTTACCCGATGAAGTCAGAGAGTCTGTAATTGAAATAGTCTATTTCAGACAACTGGATCCTGTCAAGAAAATCCTTGGTAAGCAGACGTCACCTCCAGATTGTGGTGAATTATGTCTAAGGAATTGATCATCAGCACACAAGTGTATATGTGACTGTAAATTGTGGTTTCAGCCTTCACACATCTCACTAAAGCTATGAATTGTTCCTACTACAAGCTCGTTCAGTGCTGAATTCAGTCCTGCAGTTATAGAAATATAGTAATATGCAAGGTGTATTCCACTGATTGTTCAGGATTTCTGCATATATTGTTGAGATGTAAACAAAAATAAAAATCAGGCTCTTTTAATGGGAAATTGTCCATTATTTAAAAAAAAAAAAAAAAAAAGCAACTTTCTTTACAGTGGCGCTGATGGGAATGAGGGATCAGTGATAACCACAACACTAATACAATTTATAACTAACCAACCAAGACTTTCTTACCAGTGGCGGTGATGGGAACGAGGGATCGGTGAGAACCATAACACAAATATAACTTATTTATAATTAACCAACCAAATGGGAACCAGTCACTGGTAATACAGCCAATTTATAACTAACCAACCAAGACTTTCTTTACAGTGGTGATGCTGGGAACGAGGGATTGGTGATAACCATAACACAAATATAGCTTATTTATAACTGACCGGTCGTGGTGATGGGAATGAGGGATCAGTAACAACCACAACACAAATACGGCCAATTTATAACTAACCAACCAAGACTATCTTTACAGTGGCAGTGATGGGAATGAAGGATCTGTGATGTCTACAACATAAATACAGCTAATATATAACTAATCAACTAATATATAACTAACCAACTAATATATAACTAACCAACCAACCAGGACTTTTTTTTTACAGTGGTGGCGATGGGAACCAGGGATCAGTGCAGTGATGTCTACACAAATACACCGGTTATACATCGGTTTTCTTCTGGGAATGTTTTGCCTTTTAATGCATCTTTTCAACCATGAATAGATTTTAAAAATCCATTCTAAGCCTGATCTTATCTATCAGGTTAATCATAACCGTTCAGTGTAATGATTTTTGGTGAGGCAGCTTAAGAGGCATTGATCAGTTCAGACGTCTGGTTCCCACCACCACCACTGTAATCGTCTCTACAGTGGAGCATTTCACGTCTAACCCCTCTGAACGGCTTAGTTTGCATCTTAACCATTTAATCAGACGTTTTAAAGAGGAACAGCAACTTATAACCAGCTTTAATCTTTATCTACTCTGGAAACAGCACAGCCGAGCACAAACCCGTGAGCTGAAGTGACGGTGTATATGAGCGGGCGGATGAGGCACAGTATTCAGGTCCTGCTCTAACTGACTGAAGCTCTATCTGACTGGCAGATCTTTCCTGACACTGAAGCCCGAACACAGCTGGCCAGGACTTCACTGAGTGTTCCTGTTCTCCTGTCCCTTCCCCAGTTACATGAAACTGGTACACAGAGCAGAGAGAGAGAGAGAGAGAGAGAGAGAGAGAGAGAGAGAGAGAGAGAGAGAAATAAGCACCTACAAACATAAACACACGCAGCATATACATACACAAGTGACAGCTCGTCGTGTTCGTTTCTTTATCTCAGGTCATCCGTGTTTAAGGACTCACTTTGGTCCTTCTCCGTGAACCCGAGGGGCTTCTCTGAAAGGGTGGGGCGCCGCTGAGAACGGCCTCCAGCTGTGGCGCGCGGCGTTGCTGTGTGTGTGTGCGTGTGTGTGTGTCTGAGGTAAACTCTCCTCGCGGCTGTAGCATCTGTAGTTTAGCAGGCGGAGAGCAGCTTATTCGAGATTTAGCGACCAGCTGCGAGCTCAAAAGTGCCTCTCTCACTCGTCTGTGGTGACATGTTCGTATTGTTCCTGACTTTGTCCGGCGTGGGGCGTCAAAGTTGACGGACAGAAAAAAAAAAAAACTTTTCTGAAGTTGAAAACTGCGCCTTTTGGACGTGAGAGGAAGAAATAATGATCCTCCGGAGAGTCGAGCCTCAATGAAAGAATGTAAGTGCACATTTTACTACCTGCCAAATAGACATTTTGTAGTGTTTATCGACTTTAGTCTTGTTTGCTACCTAAGCGAAGCTCGTTGCCTCACTGGAGCCGTTGGGGTGTAATGCTGATGCGTTTGTACTGTTTATTAATGTTTGTGTGCCGGAGCTGGGAGCTGGGAGCTCTGTGTACCTTAATGGGGGAACTTTTGTGTCTTCTTTGGCTCTCGACGTTAACCGCGAAGCTCATTAGCTTATCAGGACTGGTGTGAAAAAAAGGCTTGAAGACGTGAAACAGTGGCTAAAAATGGCCCCATGAAGGAAGATAATGATACATAAAGGTTGTGTTTTACATAACCATGGTAGTAGAGGAGACACCTACGGGGTGATAAATGTCGAAAGTGCCACTGCCGCTGACAGACATTTATTTAGCCTAGATTTGATAAAGTGATCCTACACGTTCAACAAGTGCTTCAGCGTGAACAACAGACAGTAGGAAGAGAGTCTAGCGTGCCAACGGTATAGATCATCACTCATTAAGAGATTTTCTTACATTAAAGGGAAAATCCACCATTTTAAAAAATCATTCAAACCCTGAGACTAAGTTATTCCGAGTGGTCAGATTTCTTCACAGTGGTGTAAAAGGGGAACCAGGGGTTGCCATGTCTACAACACAGATATAATTAGTCTATTATCCAGAAACCACCACTGAGGCCACACGTGTCGTCTGAGTGTGTGTACATATATACACGTAATGTTGATGATGTCAAAATAGGCATACGCTTTCTTTGGGGACTGTTTTGCCTTTCAGCACCCCTCTGCCATGTGTTGATCAAAACACATTTTCAGCCAAATTTTATCATGAAAATATTATCATAAACAAACTGTCAGAGCCCAGGCTGGGCAGCCATAACCACTTCATGTAAAAACTGCATGTGAAGAAGCTTTTAGAGGCATTAAACTTTTCAGATGTCTGGTTCCCATCACCACCACTTCTAGAACAGAGTGTTTCCTGTCAGTCACTTTGTTTGCATCTTAACCACTAGTTCGGTGGAGTTTCCCTTTTTAAGGGTGATATTTTAATATCAAGGTCTGGTTGGTTCTTTTCACTTACCATGGAAGCTCAGCTCACAAGCCTCCTCAGCAAACCCAGTTCTAGGTTTGCGTCCTTGGAGAGCTTTGTGTTTTTCAGGCCCTGTTTTTTGACATCTTAGACGTGTGAATGTCAGGGCTTCCAACTCTTTCTTACCATCTGATGAATCAAGTTCTTTATACGACTTGCCTGGAGCGCTGAGCACTGGCCCCATTCATGGGCATTTGCATATTCCAAAGGGAACATTCGGAACAATGTTCACGTTTTATGTGTTTCGTATAATGCCGCAAATCGCATGAATCTTTAAAAAGAGGCGAACAAGTGGCTGCATTCTAATTTGTTATTAGAAGATGCCCAACTGCTTTTGTAATTGCTTGCTGCTTTTTGGGGAATTGAATAGGTTACATAGTGTTATGCTGTGTTCTCTTTGGGTGGATATTGTAACACGTCTTTCTCTCTGGGAAGATCTGTTCTTTTATTCGAAGGGAAGGGGTGATAACTTTGTCAAATGTGAATTTCTTTTCTTTCCGTTCCTTTGTGGGCCGCTTGATAAGGATGCATTGCATGGATTTGATGAGACCCACTTGCAGCTTAAATAAAATATGACTCAAAGGCCTAGCTATTGTGCTGCTGGCTTATCACCCTCCTTCCACCATGGTGCATTGTGGGATTGGACTACACAGCTCTTTTATCTCCTCTGATTGTTCATCAGTTTGAGCAGTCGTGCTGAAACAGGATCTCGGGACCCCACACACGATCTTGTGACTTCTCACACTTCTAGTGGTTCTGCAACAAAAGGTTTCAGGCCTGATCATCTATACTGCTGCGTGAGTTGTGGCTGTAAACATGTTTTCATTACACTGCCAAAGATTCTTTCCATTCGTTCATTATGAGGACATTAGTGCTGTAAATCAATGGCCAGTGGAACAACACCCATTTAAGCACATATGGGCTTGAACGGAGTAATCTGAGGTCTGAAGGGGTAGGGTTCCCCCAACTGAGCTTTGATATTCTGTGAATTGTAGATACCAGACTTTTTAATTCATTGACCAGACTGTTTTTAATTTGCTGATTAATGTATCTCAGCCTTTCTGATAGAGATAGCATTGAACCGATGCCCCGTTATCAGTATCAGCCCAGGTGTAAATGCAACCGGTATTACCGGTATCATATTTTCCTCTGCTGTTAAACCAGCAAGTAGAACCTATTTTTTAAGCTGCATCTGTGTCAGTATGTATTAATACAGTATGATGTCATTTCATACGTTATTCTGGCCTTCACTAGACTCTTCACAAAGCAGTAGGTGAAGTTTCTCATAGCATTAGACAGCTGAGCTCAGACTTTGGGTTAGTCTTCTAGGTTTTCTCAGTCACTGTTTTCAACAACCAAAAAAAGAGAAGTGGTGATGTAGCAAGCTTGGCTCTTATGAAACAGAGGCCTCCTTCATGTGTGTGAGCAGAGCCTGTTGGCAGATGTACATTACAATCCATTACACTGCGGCACGGCTGTGCGACCGTATGATTAACTAGTGGTAACTCAGCTCAGCGAAGAAGACTGAGCTTCCATTGCCCCAAAAAGCATATGGTTTGGAAAAGAGACCTTTGTGTATAAGTGTGGTTATTCTCTCATTTGCAGAAAGCCAAGGATCTGCGCCATTTACAGTGTGTAAATGGAAATAATTTTGACAGTTTGTTTGCAGCATGGGAAACGTTTTACCCCTCTCCCTTGCTTTTTGATTTAGAGCTCCACATGTAAGCAGTGTATAGGGGCATCTATTACCGAGCATAGTAGTTAAAATCCTTATATGTGTTTTTTTTTGTCTGTGAAGACGCATTATTTCCTGAAGGCTATAGAATTTCCTGGAAGGCATCTGTATGTTGAATGTGGGTTTTTGAGCTTACTTTATTATTTCATAGGCTTGCTGTATGATTCTTTTTAAACTGTATCATCTTAAGGTAAACTAAACTAAGGTGAAGAAACTAGAGACTTTTATAATTGGTGAGGTTTTCTTCTTTACACAATTCCAGAATTTTCAAATGGTTATTTTAAAAGTCTAAAGAATCGAATAGTAATTTACAGTTACATTATGTTTAGTTATGTTTCACATGATCATATTAAAGGGGACATATTAAACTAATTTTCATTGTTCATAAATGTATTTTTGGGATCCACTAGAATAGATTTACATGCTTAATTTGTCCCACAAATAAACGCAATATTTTTCTCATACTGTCCATCTGTATTCACTCTCTGTTTGAAAAACTCTTTTAGAGCTCCTGTGTCTTTACCAACCCCCCTCCCCCCAATGAGCCTAGTGGGCTCTGATTGTTTATTTCTCCCACTCTGTCCTGATTGGTCAACAGCTGTGGCGGTAGCTGTAAGAGAGTGTGTCAATCCTGACGGTAGGCAGGCAATAAAGATTGTGTTACTGGATGACATTACCTTGTAACAGAGAAAGAGAGGGAATTCCAGCAAGGCATTTCAGGACGGGGACAAACATTTCCTTTGCCAACAGTTTACATGCAGAAATGCAGAAAAGTACATCCAGAAGGCTCCACCGCAGGGCAGTGTAGAACCTTTAGGTTATGTCTTGTTTCTCATCTGCTTTAGGTTATGACAGAGTTTCTCATCTGCTTAACTCAAAGAAGGAAGCATAGACAAGGCCTGCAAAAGGTGCCCTTGGCCCTAAGGTCCTCCTCCACATCTGCACATTGGTGACATCAACTAGACATGGACTTAAAGGGCAAGAGGTCTCAGGAACGCTGGGTTTGAATACATGCTCTACATGTGACATACCCCCCAAGGTCATAGCCATGTTTAAAAGCTGAAGATACAGTCGAGGTGGGAGATACCTTCCTAGTGCTGGTTTATGGAGGCTCCTCTTCACTGTTTACTCATGAACATTTGGAGTTTGAGCAGACTATAGCGATATGTAATACACACAGTGTGATATGTTTAAATCTTACGTTTACAAACTCTGAATTAAAATTTACCCTTACTTTTAATACTTTTAATTGCACTCAGGTCCCACAGCATCTCACCCCTCATGGCTGTTTCCTCCATTTTTACAGTGGTTTTAAGCTGTGAAGGATATACCAGAATGTGGACCCTGTGTGGTCCCTGTGTGCATGCTTATTTGAGGACTCCAGGACCACAAGTGCACCAATTATCCCAGGGCTATGGATTACCACATACATTGAAAGCTTAAGAGGCACTGCACAAGAAGCTCCATAAAGCAGACTGTGCAAATATCACAGCTATATCATTGAAAGCGCTGATAGATCAGCCCAGGTATGACCTGGTCTAAGCATGGCCACCCTTCTGTGCTGGCTAGCTTTCTTATCATTAGACAAGTATAACCTGTGTCAAGGGTAGCCTCGCTAACTTCTTTTGCCTGACAATAAAAACTCACCTGGGTCTCATCTGGCCACCCCATTTTGAAAGTTCTAGCTACCTGCCTCTGGTGTCAGCTAACTACCTCTTTACAAGCTTCACACATTTCAAGCCACATCATGTACTACGGATTAGTGGTCTGGATCTAACCTTACTATTATTGGATCTAGTAATGGTAAGACGCTAGGAGATGTTTTTCTTACACGCTGCGTGTTGTCCTCCTGACGTTTGTCGTAGCCTAGAGAGTCTAGAGAGTGTGGAACATTTTGTGGCGAATATAAAAATTGACGTAAATGCCTTTACTGTTGTTTCTTGCCATGCTTTATAAAGACAGAGTAGTTCCCCTTCTCATGTGTTGTGCTAACCATCCATGTTGCTATTAAACTTTTTTCTGGAAATCATTATGGTTGACATGCGTGAGTTATTTATCATTATGTAATAAGACTGCTCTCGCACGGCTGCAGCCTTTTTTGTGCAGAAAAAAGTTGTTTCCATGCCTAATACATAATTTAAACCTTCGAAACGCTCCCAAATTGTAGACACGGGTATGAATGAAGATATTGTACTCCTCTGTGTAAGTGCGCGTGAGTGTGTGTGTTAGTGAGAGGAAGCTTCTTACCATGCATGAAGAGTACTTAGCCAGTGTTCTGCTCTGCACACACAACTTAGGAAAGTTACTTGCTGAATGTCTTTGTGGTGTGATGATTGTTTTCTTGATATTTACATAAACGTAATGTAATGTGTTATTTGGTTATTTGTTGTCACCAAGAACCCAAGTCTAACTGCGTGCACTAGGATTGAAAAAGGAGCAGAAGAGTGAACTGAAAGTGTGTTGATACTTGTTCTTTTTATTATTGCACGGCAGGGTTTCATACATCAGTGGTCGATGGTGGAGATGGAAGTTCCGGAACGTTCTCCCAGTCGTCCTGCTTTTGATATGCGTTGCGAAATCAGGTAAAGGAACACTGTATCCATCCTGCAGAGTTTGATAACTCTTGGATAAGTATTGCATATGTTTTGGTGGTGTAAAGCTTTATGAATGAGAATATTTGGATGTTTCCTTTGTTTTGTGCTTGTTTTTGTGCTTGTATTGTCATTGCTCTCATTTCATTAATTCCTTTCAAATTTCCATTTCATCTCTCATGCTTCCATGTTTTGTTGCTTGTGTACTGAGTTCCTTGTTTATGTGTATAAATGTGAGCTCTTTGTAAGCTTTTTTATTTTGTATTAACCAGAGATGGCAAGTTTGCTACCAGGTATTGGTATCAGGCTGATATCAGCAAAAAACAATAGATTGCATTTCAGAGGGAAAGAATGATGGCTGAATCTGGTCCAATCCTGTAACAAATCTAGCCTAAAATTGATTGGACACACTCACATTGTGTATTGTGATGTTGTTAGCTGTGTATTTCCTCCTGCGGGGTTATAGAGTGTTTAAGCAGTTTGAGCTACTTTCAGATGCTCATCTTAAGTGAAGTGTTTCAATGAAAAACAGCTGATTTTAAAGCATAGTAGATTTATTAGATCTAATGTATTGACTGAAAGTCGAAGTATTGGAAAAGAAAAAAATAGTGCCATCTCTTGTATTAACATAATATTTTATCTTTTCTTTGCATGTTGGGTTCAACATTTTTGTCTGTTTTTCTACATTTATGCCTAACATTTTCTGAGACTTCCAAATCTTATACCTATAACCTGTTATATCCCTTGAGGCAAACGTCAGAGATAAAGCATTTTATTCTGTTTTCTCACAAGGCGTTTCTGTAACACTCTAACTACGAAGTCGGGAGAAGTCTTTTCCAGAGCCCTGTTGACTGTGAAGAAGTTGTTAATTAATTTCATTTCCAGTCAGAGCAGCCATTACAAGTACAAGTCATTATTTTTATAGCATCAGAAAACAGAAAACAGATTTTCAAGAACATTTTCAGTATTATCAGACTTATCTTTAGCCTTTATTATAACTTCCATTCTTGTTTTCAATTTGAAAGTAATCTGCAAGGATTTTTTTCCATAGCTTAAAGAGTTAGTAAGTTGGTTGCTTATGTTCCAAGTAATCTCAGACACGTTCAGCAGAGTTGCTGTCTGGACTCTGGGGTGGTCAGTCCATTGTTCTGACAACACTAGCAGCTTCTTTGTTTGAATTGCAGATTCTTTTTTTTTTGCTGTAACAGCTTCTTGACAGCTGAGCAGCCTTTCAGACTTAAGGTCTTCTCACAATGGAAGGATGGGCAGAAACACCTGATTGCTTCAGATCTGAAGCAAGACTGGAGTTTGATTTTCTGAAAGCTTTAAGATTTAAGATTTTGGTGGTCTGTTAGGTCTTGCGTGGTTGTTAGGACTCCTGTTCTCTTTTAAGGGAAACTCCAGTTTGTAGTTTTGTAATCTGTAACATATATGATGAAATAAATTATTTTTACTCACTGGCCATTTTGACTGGAAAAAACAGAGAGTAGTTTGTGACTTTTGCACAGTACTGTTCACAGTTTGACTTTGTTTCAAAAGAAAGGGCTGCTAAAGCTGCTTAATGCATTCAGGCTGCATACATGAAAAGTGCTTATTTAGGATCAGCTGCCTACTTTATTATCAAGGCAAACTGTTGACTTTTATCCTCAGCTCTATTAGACAGGCTTATAAACTAGCCAGTCTTTTTTGGACTAGTTAGAACTGTTTCTTAAGGCTGTGTGTAGTCCTATAATATCAGCTCCCTGTTAGGAAAGGGTATGAAAGATGTAGACACCTCGCTTAAGTCTTTCCCATCAAAGACTGCATTGTTTCAGCACTTTTACTGGCTTTCCTCAAAATACCTCTCTAGTGCTCCATCGATTGGTTATTCCAGAAATCCTAGAGTCTTTCTTTGGTCTAAAAATCAATCTTGTTCCTATTTAGGCACATTCTAAGGCTAGCCGTAGTTGTTCACATCGGTGGAACAGGCCAAGGGGAGACTTTTACAGCTTTTGGCTTCTCATGAGAGACAAACTGGCGTAGAGGCTAGATTTAATGCCGGGGATCGTTGAAATCTTGAAGCTGTGCTAATGGCTCGGGAGGGAGACAACGGAGAGTTCCGGCATTCTTTGGAAAGAATTCATCTCAGTGAATGCTTGGCCCGTTGAAAATATTAATGTCACGTTTGAAGAGGCAGCCAGCAATGAATTTCCAAGCCATATTTTCATGTGATAGCTTGCTCAAGCGTATTTCTCATTGAAATATGGTTGAATTAGATGTTGCTCAAGCCTGAAATTTGGAACAATTACTTGTTGATTAATTAAATCTAATTAGTAGCAATGTGTAAACAGTGCAAGGGGGACACCAGTTAGCCTTGGGGGGAATTCTCATCGTCTTGCAAAACCCTTTTGTTATTAAAACCATATTGGAGGCAGCACTTTCAGTGGTAAGAATCTTTGTTTATTTTGTTTTGCCATTTTCATAGTCCAACTGCAAACGTACACAAAATCCGTCATGTGTTTTCTTTTGGGGTTGCCCTGTTTTTCTAGTTTGTTTCTTTTCCACATGATGTATGCACAGCAGGGTCTCCAGCATCTCCAAATGGTGCTTATGGGTGCGTTTGCTGGAACTGAGCCCTGATCCCTCTGGAGCGTTTTAGATGAGGAATTCTGCGTCATTTCATAACAAAGAGGAAAATTGTGACTGTGCCTTTGCTGTGATGGGTCTCTAGTTTATTACAGCTTGGTCTGTCCCGTAGTGCACACTGAAGTGGAACCGCCAGGTGCCACCCAAACACACGTTCCCGAGACACAAACACACGTGTCTCTTGAATGACGCCTTCAATTAAGCGGTTGAAGAGCCCATGAAAGATATATGAGGCGCTGCGGACAGCAGCCCTGGTGTAAGAACTCCAGGTGAGCTGTCAAAAGACAGTGAGAGAGAGAAACAGAAAGAGAGAAGAGTATTTGCTGAGAACCTTGTGAGATTAAAGCGATCTTATATGTGATGCTGCTGAAAGGGTGCTATTTTTATCGCAGAAAGCTTTGGATGGGACTGTTTAGCCCCCTACGTGTCTGGCATTCCTTCCCTTTGGCTCCATTTCACCACCGCCTGGCTCTGAAAGGCCCTTTCTCTGATCAATTGTCCACACACTGTAATCAGATGTTCTCCCGCTGACCTTCATGGACCACCATACCACGACTATTTACCAAACTCGCTTTCCTGCTTTACTTTTTTATTGCAATTTGTTTGTGATGCCACATCAAGCATAACACTCACAGCTATGGTGAAGGATGCACCAATCCAACCTTTTCTCTCTCAATACAGATATGTGAACTCCAACACTGATCCAATACCTAGTGCACTCTCGTATTTCATAGTTGCAAAATAAGTCAAACACAGTTGAGCCTGATTTATAAAACTCTTCAGTAACAGCAGTACATGTTGCAGAATATGCGGCATTGTGAATAAGACCTATTTCTAAAGTGATAGTAGTGATGATTAGTGTACCGGTGCAAGAGCTAGGCAAATCCACATATAAATGAGGTCATACATATTAAAGATGCACAACAAGTGAAACTCCGGTTGGCTAGCAAAATGGATACCATTAAAAACAAACAAAAAAAGTTATTTTTTTAATCAACAAAAGTTGTTGATGCTAGAAAAAAAATCTATGTTAGTTGTACTTTATTTGTACTGAATTGGTATGTTAGCATTTCATTTCTCTATAGTAAGATTTCAAGCTTTTTCCAGTTTATTATAATTACAGTAACAGTTTTACTAGCAAGAACTAAAGTTCATGCTAGTAACATGTGGTAATGTTTACACATTAGTCATTTAATTACTATATCAAGTTATTTTTCTTGATCTCAGAAATTCAGTTTACACATGTGAAAAAGAATTTCATGTGTGAATAATAAATATTGATTAGTAAATATTCAAAAAAACATAAATACATTTTTTAAGCTAGAAAATTATAATACTCTAGAATAATATGTGTAATTACAATCAGGTCCAAGTGTTTGGACAAATTTTTTGGAATATTATCTCAATTCAATGGGTTTAACAAAACGTTGCATTACCTATTTAGGAATTACAGACATTTTCTTAGGCTCAACTAGAACTGGACAAATTAACAAGTATGAATACAAGAATGCTTTTTAATACTTGGGTGCAAATCCTTTGCCTGAAGTCTGGAACCCATAAACCTCACTGAATGTTGAGTTTCCTCCCTTGAGATGCTTTGCCTGGTCTTTATTGCAGCCACCTTCAGTTGCTGCATGTTTGTGGCTCCTCCTGTCTTTAGTTTTGTCTTCAGTAAGTGAAATTCATGCTGAACTGGGTTGAGGTCAGGTTACCGACACTGTAAGAACATTCCACTTCTTTATCATAACCTGCATTTTGCAGTATTTGACTGAATCTGAGCAGAAGGTTTAGCTTTATACACTTCAGAACTCATCCTGCTACTTCTGTCAGTCGTTACATCTTCAATAAACACCAGTGACGTTGGCAGCTGTACCCAGCCATGCCATAACACTGCCTCCACCATGTTTGACAAGTTATGTGGTATGCTTTTCTTTTCCTTCTCCATACACTTCTTATCCCATCATTCTGGTACAAGTTATTCGTGGAATGATCTGCTCCAGAACTGGTGAGGCTATTTTAGAAGTTTTCTAACCAAGTCTAATCTGACCTCCTCTGCTTGAGTCTTCTTTAGGTAGACTCTCTGTAGTTAAATTCTTGAAGGTGTCTCTTGATTGTAGACTTTGATCATGATATGCCAGCCTCCTCTAGAATATCTTTGTTCTTTGACCTGACTTGATGTTGTAAAGGGGTTTTTCTTCACCACTGGAAGAATTCGGTGATAATTCACTTTAGTTGTCTTCTGTGGTTTTCCAGGCTTTTTATTGTTGCTGAGCTCGCCACTGCATTCCCTCTTTTAAGGAAATTGTTGGTGTGGCCACTCCTAAAGTTTCTGTTGTCACTCTTCTAGGTTTGTTTTTTTATTTTTTTTCACCCACTGTGGTGGTCTACTGAGGCAATTGTGCCAGTTCCTGCCAGAGTGCTTCAGGTGTTATTTTTTGCAGTATTGTTTCATATACTACTGTCACGTGTAAATGAAGTAAATGGCAGCACCTCACATCAAAGGTGAAACATGCCGATAATCTTTATTTGTAAATGAGCAAATGTGTTAACATTGTGTTAAATCTGGCAGTGTGTTTTAAAAATCTGGCCCTGATTTTAAAAGTCTGTCTGATACTTGGTCTACTTAATGTGATGGTTTTGGTGCAGGACTGACCCTGTTTGACTCTCATCTAATATTTCATTTGCGATGTATTCAGAGACGTTGGCTTTGTCCCCATTTAACTTATTCAAATTTGTTCCAGGCCCATATGCATATCCACACTGGGTTTATTAAAATGAATCCGCATGTGCAGTTGCTGCTGTCTGTGTGCTACCGTTTTGTCTCTCAATGTATATAAGAAAGTTATGTTGACTTTTCAGTCACTATATTTTGTGTCTCTATGTAAAAGCAACATATGTTTGTTTGCTCAGAATGGAAGTTTATGACACAAACAAAATAAATATCCGTACATTTACATATCCAGGTTAATGCAACAACAATGTTGTTCATTGTTAATTCATGTTATTAACGGAGAAGAGTGGCTATTAAAAGCAGAAACAGGGAACTGCACCTATTTTTCTGCGTGATTTAAAAGCTGAAATATAAGCAAAGTCAGTCAGAGTGGTTGATGTGAAATGTTCCAGGCTCTAGAAACTTGTCATGTCAGTGTTCACAGTGGTGGTGATGGGAACCAGACGTCTAAAGAGTCTAATGCCTCTAAAAGCTCCCTCACAGAAAGTTATGATTACAGATATGTTGGACATATGTTGTACTTGTCAGCTGCACAAAATGATTGCATATGTTGTCTGATGTTGTCTTACCGTTGTTCTGAAATAAGGTCAGCGTTAAAGGAGGTACAGGGAGCTGTAAGAAAGATATTTACCACTCTCTCACCTTGCCTCAGAAGAACAGTAGGTTCACTGCCAGTTTGGATAGAAAATGAAATGGTTAGATTGTTTCTTAGACCAAATGCCTGGTTCCTGTCAACACCAGTCAGTGCAGTTCTCTACAACGGACCATTTCACATCAAACCACTCTGAATGACTTTATTTACATCTCATCCATTAAATTATGCTGACATTTTTAAAAAATAGCGGGGGAAAACAAGGTCCCTCTTTAAAGGGTTCCGGACTGTTGCATCACTAGAACTTATATGGAACCTAGAGCTCATGCTGTGGTCATGTTGATGGAAAAAAAAGGAAAAAACTTCCAGAAACAAACCACAAACACAAGTTGTTGTTCCTCTAACAAGTCCAGCGTTAACAGAGCCTCCCAGACCTAGTAAATATCAGTGATGAGGCTGAATGAGCACACCGCTTCATTTCACAAACAGCACATTAGGAGTGATTACAGGAAAGGGAGACGGAAATACGTTCCCACATGGATTCAGGGCTTGCTCTGAGGATGAGCTGCGCTCTGGGACGAGAGCAAGTTTCGGAACTCTGAACATGTCTCTGCCAGTCCCCCTGAGGGTGCCAGCAACAGGGACAGCCGTGTTCCGTTTGACGGCACAGCCGCTTTCTTTCAGCTGCCAGCCGAAAGCAGTGTGTGCAGCTGTAAAACAGCGGGGGTATTCCAGTAGCGCCACCTCAGCCAGCAATGATTTCACTCCCTTTCGGCACTTTGGACCCAGCACCGAGGAGCTGGGCCAACAGCTTGTTTGTTTAAACCCCAGACATGACAAGGGGAGGGAGAGAGGCTGATTTTTTTTCATGCTTGTTTCTTTCTGCTTGTCTTTGTGAAAGCGCCCTGCCATCTGTTATGAAACAGTCCACGTTTGAGAATAGGACTTAATGGATGTCACCGGTTGTTTGCCCTTCTAGTCGCTAGGGGCCTACACTGATGGCATTTTGATATTGTTCAAGAGTCTGTCCTTCCAAATAGATGGAAAGTGATTTGAAGTAACTGTTCAAACTTATCAGAAAAAGATGATTTCAAGAAATGAAATGGCATATCCAATATTGAATGTTTAAAATAAAACATTAACTTGCCCAACAGTTAGATTGTGTTGCTTTATACTGAATGCTCATTGCCATTTCACAAATGAAAGTAAGGCTGGAACTGGACTAGTTGCTTCATAGCTGATGGTTTTCCTCAGTGCAACTGATTATACAGTTTTGAGTGCTAGCCTAGAGACATTAGCAGTATGTTACGCTTTATAGCTTTCAAAGTAAGCCTCCAATAGCTCAATTCCGAGTAGAATAGACTACTTGTGTGTTTTAAATCTTTATAAAGTACTTCCTTAAGGCCAGAAGCACTGGGAAAGAAACGCTGGCAAGTGGTTTATAAAATTGCTCCCAAGATAGTTTTGCCTATTGCTATTTGAGCACGAAACGATCCTGTTCCGAACTGACCAACGAGTATTTGAATTAATGGCATGAAGCCTGGGAAAGAACCTTCATTTACTTGAATATGTCATTGTTTCTTCTCATTCTCACTCAGATCAGTGCCTTAGAGGTTAAAAGTATAGTTTGCACGCTATGTTCGATCTGCTTCATATACGATGAAGCTATTTTTTGAAACTGATAACTTTGAGTTCTTCATAATCTGTAGCAGCAGCAGTCTGAGCCAAGGGCAGGGCAGCTTTTGAATTGTTCCCCTATTCCCTATAGATGAGAATTAATCTCAGTAGATTTATGCAGAATCATGAACTAATGATAGTATGTTTGTGTAGTTAGAGGACAATTCATGTAGAGGTAGACTGATCTCAGTGTGTCTCATGTTTACCTTTATCACTGGACTATTTGCATTAGTCACTTCCTGGTCTGGTGCAAATTAAGTCATGTTTTAGTTCAGGTTGTGTCGCGGTTCTCTGCTCAAATCTGACCTGAGATGGGTCACCGCAATATGACACATCATCAAATAGTCTTTAACCAGAGTTCCATTCTAAAATGCTGTACATTCATTTGGAACAAGTTTGGATGTACCATGTTTTTGAAAAGAATGACAGCAGACGCATAATAGAAAATACGTTGTCATTTCTTTAATAAGGGTAGTAAGAATCATAATACAGCACTGATGTTTCTTGTATTTGTAAAACCCACTCTCAACAAGAAATATCATCCAAAAAAAAAACATTCCTGAAAGTGGTCTGAAATTTGTTTGTCAAATGTTTTGATATTTGTTCTTTCTGCAGTATAACTGAAGTCTCAGTGCACACGGTTGATTGAGCTGAATATTGGTTTTATATAGAAGCATAAGGCTTCATACAGAAGCGTAAGAATCATAAGAATGGGTTAAATGCTTAAAGCTGAAGTTTTTTTGCAAATATATATATATACATATATTATTTATTTATTTATTGTTTTGGGCACAGTTTTGCAACAAAGATCAAACTCCATATTCATATTAGAATAATGAGAATAATAATAGAAAAAAATCTTCTGATTCTGATTTTGCCAGATTCAAATCAGGCATCTTTATTTATGATGGGTATATATTTGTTCCTTTTTGTATGTTATTGTTCTGTGAAGAATCAGAAGTAGTTCGTCTGTTGTCCTCTGTAGTCCTGGAAACTAAGACAGCCCATTTTGTCGATTACAAAGAACCATTTTTGCTAAGATTGTAGATGTGTTGTATACCCAGGCTGTATAGGCAGCATTTCCATCCAAGACTAGACTTAATTAATGTCCACAAAACCAGCCCTGTATGTCTCAAATGCTCAAACCATTGTGCATTAACTCTTTCACCTCTTTGATGCAACTAAATAAATATGTTAGTCGTCAAATATTATTAAATATTAAATATATATGTTATTTGGGATCACAGAATAAGATTTACTTATTTACATCTATAGGGAACGCTGGTAAGAAACAGTGGATCAATTTTGCTTTGTTATTAAAGCACAGGTCGAGTTCATTTGACTTTCATGCAGTTCATGTTAGAACCTTGAGCTGTATCAAAGCTGATCTATGTCGCAGCTGATGTTTGCTGTTTATTGTGTAACAGCATAATGGAGAATATTTCCTTTCCTATTTTCATAACTTAACAACACTTTTTATCAGGCAGACAGAATGGTTCGAGTGGTTTAATCCTTTGCAGGCCTTTTCTCCTTTTGTCTTTGGGCATCAGATTCAGTCAAATAAAAAAAAAAAAAACGAGACTCAAAATCTAAACTCTTGTGTCTGTTGTCCTGGTGAGCACACAGCAGCTAAGGAGGCTAGAACCATCCTGGCCTGAACTCAGCAGATAAACAAACACTTGCGGTTTGGGGTTTTTCGCCAGAAATGAAAGGGTGTGCTCCTCATTTGAGGTGGTATTCCTTTTAGCCCTCGCCTACTGGGGTCATGTAGCTGGGGTTTTGAGTTCTCAGCTCCACAGATCGTTGATTGGAGTGTTTACAGAGGCATCAAATCCCAGATGTCATTGGTCATGTAGGTTACCAGGTTTGACCACATAAAGTGGGTTTAGAACCAGTTGCCATAAATATTCCATGTCCATGACTGGACTTGTGAGCACTGTTAGATGTTTCAGCCAAGCTTTGTTCGAGAAATTCTCTGTTTTTCTTGTAGGAGAGAAAGAAATCTGTCTCTGTACAGATGAAAAAAACTGCTGAACTATTACACATGGACTTTTGTGGAATGAAAATCATGTTCCTGAAAGTAAAAAAAACAAAACATTTATTTTATTAAGGAGTCTGATGTAGTTACTTCTATAGATGCGAAGTGTTCCGTTCAGTCCTGCTTCATACAGTCCATAAATGGAAACTAAAGCTCTGTTTACACCTGGGTTGTTTGCTAAAATCTGTACCAGAGACATGTTTTGTGATAGTAAACGTGCAGTTTTTTGTGCAACTTTGTAAACGGCCTGCAAAGTTATAAAGCTCAAAATACACACCAGAGAGAGAAACTTCTCTCCCACAGAAACCACCTTTCTCAGCTGCCTGAAATGCTTTGTTGGAACCGTTTTTCTGTTGCAAGGCGGCATCATCTGATTATCACAATCCTTATTGCCCACTTATCAGCAAGCTCGACACGCTCTCACACACTATTCCACAGCAATTTTATCGCCACCCGTTCATGCTGAAGTTATAAGGTCTGTTTCAGGCTGAACTGCTTTTTGAATGAGGCATAATACAATGCAGCCAGTCAGGTCAGAGTTCATTTACATATATCAGTCTTAAAGACAAAGTAACACACCGGACTACGTAGTTATAAGTTATAAAGAAAGGTTGGAAAATGGTCAGGTAGAAAAACAATTACGGCAAAAGCGTAAGTGCACCTAAGGAGGGTGAATAATGCAAGGAAATTGTGATTACAATATTGGATTGGATTACAATAAACACATCTTATTTATGTATTCATTAATGTATGTATTTATTTGTCCTAAACTTTGTTTATGCAATAACTCACGCCACAAAGTAGTACTGCACTTCTGGGATTCGACTTTTCGCCTGGATCATCTGCCAGTGTTTGTGTGCTTTTGGCCTCGGTGTCAACCAGACTGCATGAACAGAAGCCATTGTTCTCTGGGTCCTTTTTTCTAGGACTAGTATTCTTCTTTCATCTAGCATTCTTCAAGAAAGCACTATGACTGAGACTGTCACTAAAGGACTTCCTTTCAGACTCTGTGGAAGCGGTTTTGTGGCGATTATATAGGAAGGGTCAGGCTGTATTGTAAGGCCGGCACATTCTTATGTTGTTTACTGTGCAGCATTTTACAGTGATTCAGTTGTAGTGCATCTAGCAGTCGAGTCTAGTTGTGACTGTACGGCATGTTGGAGCAAGAGTGTAGGGTTGTAAAAGAAAAGAAAAGTGAAAGAAATAAGTTTGACTGTCTAATATAAAGTGGAATTGGGTTTAGGAACAGAAAGATGTTTTTTGAATTCACAGAAGCTATTTACAGAAAGCCAGAATCTGTAGATCTATGATCACATGTTGGTGAGCATAAATACAGAGACGTTGTATGAGGTATGCAGGTACTAGATCTTGTAGAGCTTTAACAAATGAGTAGCAGAACTTGAAAATATATCCTACAAGGTAAAGGCAGCCAGTGCAGTACTTTCATAACAGGTGTTATATGAGCCCTTTTAGGATCCATGCTGCTGCATTTTGTACAAGTTTGAGAGAATGTCTCTCAATTATACACAGATCTTTATAGTATCTGATACACAGATACACATAATGCTTACTCTCACCTGCAGCTGAAGACAACAGACTCATCCAGGAGTTCTCTGTTGTTATGCTTTGAGTAACTGTTATAGGCTAATTGTAATGTGCGCCCGAAGCATGTCTCCTTTCTGTCGAATGCTGTTTTTCCTATGGAATGTTAAAACAATCAGCATTAAGTCTCCTGAGCTAGCAAAGAGGAAGTTCTGAGCAATCAAATGTTTTACCATCTTGGTAATATTTGAGATTTCATAAGGCACTGAATGCTGTTCTAAACAATCATAGTCAATTTCGAATCAGTGATTTCCGTGTGACAAGGCCAGAACTCCCCCTCTGGACAACAGCCCTTCCCCCACTGCCTGCTGTGTATGTTGGCACTTTTTTAACTGCACGTCTCTCTAAACTTACCTGATCCCTCGCACTCTCCTGTCCTGTTCTCGTCCTTTGCTGTCCACTCTGTCCCCTCGTCCCCTTTTACACTGAATGACACACCTCCCTATTTTGGTCCAGCAGTGCTGAGCTGCCAGGGCAACTGCAATGAAGTGCTCACATCCTCTGAAGGGATTTTTACGTCCCCCTGCTACCCATCTGACTACCCGCCGAGCCAGTCCTGTGTGTGGACCCTGCAGGCTCCGGCCGGCTTCATTGTGCAGATCACTTTTCTCGACTTTGAGCTCGAGGAGGCACATGGCTGCATCTACGACCGCGTCATCATCGACAACGGCTCAGGCACCAGCAATAGGTTTTGCGGCCTGACGGCCAATGGACTTACACTCAACTCCACTGGAAACGTGATGGTGGTGTCCTTTAGTTCAGATTTTAGTGTCCAGAAGAAAGGCTTCAGTATCAGTTACAGGCAAGGTATGTTCACTGGTTAGGTTTCTACATGTCCGTCTTAGGGGTCCAAACACTAAGTGTTGGACCTGTATTGTTTGTTGTTGTTATGTATTTATTGATATACCTGTATTTATTAATTTATCTATTTATATATTTGTTTATTTTAACTTACAAATTATTTTTTAATTGTTTTTTATAATTTGCCAGACAATTCCTAGCTTTCGTGGACTTTGCAGAATGATACTGCCCCCTCAACAGTTCAGCAGCTGCCTCGACAGTTGGAGCTTTTGTTTTGCTGTGCTGAGTCAACTATTATGCAGCAAAGCATAGATAATGACTTCATAATATTTCTGATCTCCTTGACATAATTCTCATCACATTGGCCTGTTTATCACCACATTGCCTTTCCCAGCACCTTGCTTTTCACAAAACGCTGTAACGATGCTCACAAATTTAATATACAGGCGTGTGTAAAGGTTTGAACATTGATGATTAAGTTACATTTTGTTGATTTTCTAAGTGAGAATAACCTGAAGGTGGCATTTTCTGCTCATTTTAGTGCACAAGTTCTATTTATTTGCTGAGCTTAACATAAAAACATCAAAAATGTGTAATAAACTTTGGACAGCTTTGGACAATATTTTTCTATGAGCTGTGGCTCGGCAGGGGAGGGGCTGAGCACACTGACCGGGAAAACCTAAATGAGACCCAAAGACACACACACAAATGCCCAGTGTTAGTGAACCAGTCTGCTTTATTTACACATTATTGAAACGACTAAACCAAAAAGCAACAGAAACAAGGCTTACTCAGCCCTCTAAATGGGTCCTTCATCCCTCAGTCACACTGGAGGGAGGGACAATTTATAAAGGTCACCTGTGCGTGATCAGTGGGGAGCAGGTGCCCACTTCTGGAGGGAATGGCAGTGACTCTACCCCACCCCTGCCACAGTGCATTGAACTCTCTAGAGAACTGGACCCTCAAAAAACATGGCATTTGAACTTTTACATGTGATTACATATATATATAGATTTACGGATTGGGTAAATGTGTTCATATTCCCTCTTCTCTCGATAAAAAGCTTTAGTTGCCATGATGCCTGTACATTGCTGAGAACTATTTGTAACTATAAACTGTGCATTCAGAATGTACAGGCAAAAATTAGTGGCATGCATGTTTCAGTGCTTGCTCAGTTCCAGGACATAAGCCCTGAAAGTGACTCCAAAGCATGGTCTTTATGGACATGCTTTAGTGATTACAATAGCCGTCATATTTTCAAATCTCTTACAGTATTCATCCATGACTTGACCTTAAAAATGACTGGCTTGTTTTGCTTATGAACTGTTCGTGCCTTTCTAGCTGTATTTACAGAGATTTAAAATTAAGTGTATTGGCACAGGATGCAGAACTCATTGCAGGACACGGCATGCCCTGCCTTAGTTATAGACATAGCTGTACTATGAGGAAATAATAAGGTACAGTATGTATTGAAAGCTATGATCCAGAAATCTGCTTTGTCCTTCCTGTGTCCAAATCGGATACTGTCGCTCAGTTTTTTAAAGCTAAATCTGTAATCAAATGACGACACCTTTGTCTCGCTGCTGATCTTTCCTTTGGGTCAGCGTCCAAAGCTGTGAGTGAGCAAGGATCATCAAAAGGCAGCTTAGCAGGCATACTGAATGGTAATGTTTGGAGAGGTGTTGGTTTTTTTTCCATTGCGAATTGGCTCTGCCTCACGAAGAGTCCGCCAACAGAAACAAACCCAACGACCATATTTAAACAGCATTAAAAAAAAAAAAAAAACGTGGCAAGACATATGATATTAAAGACAGAAAATGAAATATTGCTGTCACATTGCCTTTTCTACAATGAGGAAAGCTACATTTCTGTCCTAGTCAGACTGTTTTCATAATATTTAAATCAGATGTCCCTGGGTTTTTTAAAAAGCTTCAAAAAACTTCAAAAATAAATTGTTTCCTTCCTCATCACATTGTCTAAATCCTTCATTACAGTTTGGATGATGTGTTTCTTTTCTTTTCTAGTTGCAGTGGCATTGAGGAACCAGAAGGTTACCCTGCCACAGAACTCTAAAGATGTGATTAAAGTGGCCAGCACGGTGTCCATCCCTGTGCTGAGTGAGTTCACTACGTGCTTTGAGATCGCCCGCTTGAGCCAGAAGGGCACAGAGGCCATCTTCTCCTACTATAATCCGAGCAAAGGCATCATACTTTCCTTTGGCTTCTCTGGAAACACCATGGAGCTGAACATAGCCAGTGCTAAGTGTTCTGTCAACGACCTGGTCACCCAAACAGATCTCACCTCACAGATGCAGCTCTTCTGCCTGACCTGGTCTAAAACCAACGGCCGCGTGGCCGTGAACTTCAAAGGCAACTACCGGGCCAATATCTGCTCCGCTTCAGTGGGCCTGACTGTGGATGCTGGAGGTTCCTTCGTTTTGGGGAGTGAAAAAGGAGGGGGGCAAAGCTTCAACGGCATTATCTACAACTTGCGCCTGTGGGATTCTGCCATGACCTTTTCGGATCTGTCTGCACTCACCTGTGATGCCGTGGGTAGTGTTGTGGACTGGGACAACAACTTTTGGGACATCCCCGCCTCATACGCCCATACAGACCCCAGCCTCAGCTGCAGTGAGTAACCTATGATATTGTTAAGATGAAACTAGCTCAGGTAGTAGACCAGAGTTAACCGCTGATTTGCTGTGGTTAATATTAGGACAGTCAATATCATTCAATTGTTTTTAAATTGTTTACTGTTACCACCGTACCTCAGTGATTTGGCTCTTGCTGAAACCACGCTAAGTAAAAGCTAAAGGAACAGTCCCAAATAAGTTCGATGATGCATAACATTAAGTTCATTTCATTCCAAATACATTATTAAAAATATTTTTCCTTTATTGTTAAGTTGACTTGCCAACGGCAACTTTCTTTGTTCTTGCTTTTCAATTCAATTCAATTCAATTCAATTCAATTGAACTTTATTGTCATTATACCAGTACAGGGTTGCACAGTATAACGAAACACGGTCAGGCTCCTTCTCCAGTGCAGTTACAAGAATATGTGTATAAATATATATATATTTATATATGTGGTGCAAATAGACAAATAAGGACAAATTTTTCCTGCTAATTCTGAAATGTTTATGATTTATCATTTTGAAACTGCCGACAAGCAAAAACATTAGCATTTCATATTGATAGCACTTGAACATCTGGCAATGCTATAATTTCATTAACAGACCCATCCTACCACTAAAGTCCATTGATTGAAATATTTTATTAATTCATTTTGAAGCTGAAGCCTTTAAACTTGGTGTATTTTAGTGAGAAACCCATACAAAATAATTACCATACAGAATTTCATAATGCTAGTACTTGTCTATCTATCCCTGCCATCTTATGTGTCATATGTGTATCCTTCACTAGAAAACAGCTACATTTTGTTACTGGAGAGCCATCACTTAAAGATCAGTAAACCAAAATTTACTGGTCCAAGTTTTGAATAACACCAAATGTGCCTAACAAACTCTTTCATTCAACAAAACATAGCTCGGAAAACATACATGTTCCTAGTTCAGTATAATATCAATGCATTTTAGAATACAGGGTCTGAAAAGCTCTTTCTACAAACCTCTGATCTGATTTAAACCACAATGTAAAGTTAAATTTGAAGTGTGCCACCTTTGCTTTGTCCCATAGTGTTTCAAAAAAATATGTAGCTGGAGAAGAAGCTAAAGACAGAGTAAAAGCTAAAGTAGACTTATTAGAATCTTTAGTAGGGGACTGAACTCTTTTTCTCAGCTCAGCTTTGGAAACCCAATATCCCAGGTTTTAGGGAGGAAACCAGGGGACTGAAATCAAATGCAGACTCGCAGTCAGAATAGTTCTTATTCGCTAAGCTAGACTAGACTGTCTGAACATTTGGTCTTTGTTAGTTTTGGACGTGCTGCTGGGTGGGGAAGGATTAGCGCTAACTCTCTTAGGCCAACCTGATAAATGTTGATGCATTTCTACACTTCGCCAGAGGGGTTTAAGGTTGGAGTTTGAGGTCTTTTCGTACACCATGAGGAAACAAAAAACCCACACAGACACCACAAGGTCTGATTCCTCATCGCCATTCCATTTTGATCCTGCAGTACATGCAAATGATTAGCGGTAACCATGTCACTTGTTTTATTGCAAGATTTAGATAAATGTACATTCTGCTTTGTGCTCTAAAGCCTCGTTTTAATTGCCTTCACTTTCAAAGAGATGTGACAGATATGGTGCTTATTTCCATGTTTCATGTTTTCATGTACGTTGTGAGTTGCTTGTGCTGATTGCTCTAAAAGTGACACTACTAACGTCTCATCTTCTTTTTACAGTCTGTTACCCAAATTGCATACATTTAACAACAGCTGCTTCATCTCGTGGTGAGTGTGCTGCTAACATGCTGATCGCCTTGTCGTAGTGCTTGCTCTCCATGCTTTGATGTGTGTGCATGTCGGCAAGTTTGAACCGTGTTTAACAGTGAAATGCAAACAGATTAACTTTCTGTTTAGTGTGAAATGTACTAAACATCTACATCTGATGTTAAATGATGCCTAATGTGATTAGTGATAGTTTTTGTGCATACTTGAGGAAATTACATTCATTGGCTACTTTATTGGTGCTCTGTGAAGATCATCCTCTAGCCCTTCATCAGCGGTTGGTTTTTGATTGGCGGGTTATTGTCAACCAGCAGTGGCACTGAGGGGTGTAACCCCTTCAAATCTAACACCTTAAGGGCTTTGAAAATGTGCCCTGGTGTGCACTTGATAACCCTGTAGGACGAAGGCAAAAATTACGATTGTAAATCACAATGCAAAACTATGTCTATTCTTTAGTCAATCATCCGCTGATATTCAGTACCTCAAAAAAAAATCTCTACACCCATGATAACGCAAAACTTTGTTTCCTTGGCTGCTACTGCTCGGTCGACTGGGAAACTGCTTCTGCATGATTAGGCATTTTAATTTGGACTAGGGCTCTGATGGTACGGAAAAACAACGTATCCCCATGATTTAGCGATGCAGCACCACCAGACACCAGTCCAGCAACATCCAGTCTGTCTATCCTCGCTATGCTTGTGTTGTAGAGGTATACAGAACAAAAATTTGAGTTGGAATGGGAAAAATAAACACACATGCCTCAATGGTTATGTGTCACATTGATGGCACCAGATCATTTGCTATTTGATCGATGCATTGATACAAATTCACAGCTTGATACATCTCTACTTTTCTCTGTTAATAATGGAATTTCTCAGTGTTGCTGTTGCATCTAATTGATATGTAAAGAAAATGATCCATACATCCAAAAGTCCTTACATTTTTTGTTTAGTTTGTGTCAGCTATATGACAGATAATATAATTGCACATTATCTACTGAAGAGAAAAAATCCTTTGTAGAGGTCAGTATCAGGGTTGTTATACTTCTTGAAATCTTTATTTTTATTTTTATTTAGTTTTAGTTTTTAATAAAAGTTTTAATTTATTTTTTATTTGGTTTCACTTTAGCATTATGATAAAGGATGGAATAAAATTAATGGAATAAAATGAATACAACAATAAACTGAGCTCAGTTTGGCTCAAGCTCTCTCCAAAAGTTGGCCAAACAAAAAACAAGTTTTTTTTCAGTAATTCTTTTCATTTCTGCCTTCAACGTTATTGTATTTGAAAATAAAAGCTGTCATGTTTATTTTTATTACAGGCAAGCACATTTTTAGTGCTAGTTTTCATTTTAGTCATAGTTGTAGTTTACTATAATAACCCTGGTCCATATCAGCATCCAGCATGACACTTGACACTCTTACTTGGTTACCTTACTTCATTAGCTCATATTAAAAACTACCAATTTCCCTTGGTTATTTTGGAATATTTATTTCCTCTGTGTGCTGCAAATGTATTTTTGTGGAACAACGTCTAAGAAGCTAATCCTACAGCTACGGATGCATGTATATATATCTGTTTATTAAGTCTTTTGGATACACAGATTGGAATTAGTCCACTCCAATAAGTGCACAGTATGTAAACACGTTCGGATTCCATGCAGTCCACAGAATCCATAAAATAAAAAAGGAAACAGAACAGAGCTCATTTACATATACAACTCATATGTTACATATATAAGTCATATATAAGTGTCTTTAAGGCACAAAACCAAAAAGAGTCTGTTCAATTCATACATATAAAAAGTGGTTAGAAAATGCTAAAAATTAATTCTTGTTGTTGTTGTGTTTTTTACATACACCCGTACAAATGTTGCAAGTAGAATAAAACCGTATGGAAATGTCTGGGGCCTGAAGAGGCTTAGAAAAGCAATGTGCCTGATACAGCACAAACATACCACTGCCATGTCAGTGTCACTGCTGTGCTGAGCATAGTCCACCACCCAGATAATATCTTGTCAGTGGTCGTCCTAAGGTGGTCTCTTTACAGTGATAGATGGGGTAGAGGGGAGCTAATGAACAGATGAACTAAAGTCTGTAATTGTAAATCTACAAAGATTTACTCTATGGAGTATAAATACAAGGTAGGTACATAATAAATGAGCAAATTCTGCATATCAGTGGAACTATCAGTAGAAAACGTCCTGCTACCAGTATTTCCCCGACTAAAGCAGGGGAGATGTTTTCTCATGTTGTTCAATAGTGTATTTATAGAGGCATCAAACAGGCCCTCTGCTGTCCTTACATGGGTGATGTTTGTACATCATCCCAAAAACATAAAGTTTATTTTTATCAACACTCAAAAATACCGTCCCCTGGGTCGCTCCCATGCAGAGCACACCTTTTTTGTTCTGCAATCCCAGCATGCCACTGTGCTGGCAGCAGTGGTGGGCCTGCTGGCATGTCATTTGAAATTTCACATAATATGGGAGCTTGATCCAAGTCAGTGGTGCTTTTCTATGTACTTTTTCTGCTTCCTGGTCTCACAACTGAAAGAGATGTCTGGGCCCTCTTGAAGCCCTCAGCAGACAGTTAGTCACAGGAGCCAGCACATAACTTCCCTCGCTCAGATGCGGCCAGCTGTGCCTGTGATGTTGCCGTGCCATTGAGAAGCTTGTAAAGCTGCGCCCAGAGCGAAAAACTAATACTGTCACTAATAAGCATGCTTTCCGAACCCATGGCCCCCAGCCCCTCTCCTCTCATTGGGCAGTCTTGCAAATCTGTTTTCCGTCTTTTGACAAAACGGGCAGGATGTAGTGCTCTCGCTTCTCGTGGAAAACTGTCCAGGAGGCAAAGGACCTTAGTGTGTTTTTTGTGTCTTGCATCCAGGACTCAAAAACCTCATCAAAAATGCCTTTTCTAAAACTGAACTGTTACAAGAAGTTCAGTTCCAGCTTAATGAAAGGAGTCAGTGTACTACATTAGGATACTTAAATAAACACAACTCGTTTAAACACTTGAGTTCATTTGTTGACAGAAACTATACTAAATACTAAATGCTACGTTCCCAGAACTTTTTTCAGATTGCTGTAGTGGAAGTCAGGGATTTGCATCTTCTGCACAGTTTTTGAAGTTCCTTCTCTTCTTCTTACAGCCTTCATTTGAAGTCTCACAGCAGGTAGACAAAGCCAATGTAGAGGAGATCTGCCTCTATCATCTTGTCCTCAGAACCAGGAGTGGGTTTATTTTCTTCTATGTTGAAAGCTGACAATGAAGGACGGATAGCAAGGATCTCCTGCTCTCTTATTAGCAGTCTCCTTCTAGCTTTGCTCCATTTCAGCATTAGCATTTTTAGGTGAGGTAATCCTTTAAAGTAGGGCTTTGAAGCGAGTGGAGGCCCTGTAACAGTAGACAGCTGCCTCAGCGGGTCATCTCCATTCATATATTTAGAGGCTCTTAAAAAGTGTGCTCTGCTACTTCACTTTTACGATGTGGTGCAGCTTAGTCCCTCACATCCAGGGATTGCCTCAGCGCGATTATTTTAAATGCTGTTCTTTTTTTTTTTTTTTTTTTGTGGTTCGCTATTTGTGTTTATCAAAAGCTGGATGTATAGGTAGAGTGGGTAATAGTGCTGCTTTTTCAAGGTCTTTCTAGTGCTTCTTTTCATTTTGTCTGTGAGGCAACATGCGTCACAACTCAGAAGAACTCCTCTAGCCTGCACTATGAGCTTCATGTTTTTAAACCGTTGAAAAACTGTTAACTTTTGTGCCGTGATGCCCATGAAAGAGCACCAGACGCCATCCAACACAGAGATTTCAAACAGGAGCGCTACAATAAGGGGTGGCTGATTTAGAAAAATGTGATATCAGGAAAATCAGGAAACCGAAAGACATTTTTATGATACACTAAATACATATCATGATATTTGTTTTTGTCTGGTTCCAAGTAACAGTGCAAAAGTACATCTTAAAGCACTGAAGATGCCTATGATACACGGAGAAAAGCATATTGTGATGTTATTCACCACAATAATGATACAGTTTGCCAACTCCTGTGTACAGTACTCAACACAGAGATTACCACAATAAGAACATGATGAAGAGTATTCTGTTTATTACTCTGTCTAGATTATGTATATATCATCAGTGTCAAAACAAAAGCGAGAACGTCTGTTTATAAGCCCTATTCAGATTGAATTAGTTTGTCAGGGGTACATCTGTAAAATGGCCACAGGATGTGGAAGTTTCTAGTAGACTGTATTTTAAAGAGCCTGCAGAATCTCACTTTTCTCATTGACTTTATTTTCTTTCTTCTCCTGATCATCCTTTCCCAGGTAGCACATGGAGTCCAACTTTTACCACCCAGGCCTTGTAAAAGGTTTAGTGGTTCTTCAAAAGCATCCATTCTTCTTTTTTGCCATTCGGGAAGTGTTAAACATCCATGATGCATGCACTAGGTGCTAAACATGGCAAGTAGCAGCATTTTTTCCAGCACAAGGCGACTTCTGCTCAGAAAAAAAACATTGAGATGTGAATCCGAATGGGACTAAAACAGTCATACCAAGGCTGAACTTTGTGAAAAACAGCAGATAATCCGGCCTGTAATTTTCTCAGGGGAGGAGGGGTACAACACCAGCAAACAAGGCACTTTGTAGAGGAAGAGGAAATAACTCACGGACCCTGTGTGTATATCCAGTACCATTCAAATAGGGCTGTAGACAAAAACGGAGATACAAGTTTTTGTCTCAAAGGTGACAGTATGTTTGCTGCGTTTGTCTCTGCGTTCTACATTCTTTTGAATCGCTGTCTCAGCTAATTGTCATTAAGCTGCTTCTGTAACAAGCATGTCCTGCACTTTAAACAACAACAAAACACACAGCACTTCCATTTGAAAACATGTGATCTGAATGATCCTGTAAGGAATCAACGTTACTGTGATTAATGAAAAGCTGTTATTCATGATGACAACACAAAATATGACTACATCAAAACAATAAATTATGTAATTCATAGTGAATAATTATCACAGTTCCACCAAGAAATGTACTTACTTCACACTAAGTTGTGCTTGAAACAGGCAACATACAGGTAGGGTCCTCTCTTCTGTTAAAGGTGCATCCAGCTGGGATTTCTACATTGCCAAAAACATCTAGGCTTTTGCTGTCATGTTGAAGTTTGCTTTCTACAGTCCACCCCATGAACCTCAAGTGCCTCCTACATAAAAGCCCCCCTGCGCATTGGTCAAAGATCATCCCATACACAACAGATTGTTTTAATGACTAGGATGATCCGGATATGGAGCATTAATACAGAATTCAGCTCATGTGTGCATTTTTTGTGTGTACATTAAGAATATTGGAATTGAATGTGGCTCAGCCAGTACAATTTAGGAACTTAATTTTATAACGCAGAATTTGGAAGTTAAAATGAGCAGAACTTTCATGTATAAATGACATTAGGACAGCAGAATTGTAGCCAGAAAATATTTGTCGTCATAGCTCCTGGTTATTTCTACACTCTTAACTGAGTTAGGGTGTACAAAGTCCTGCATCCCCCTGAGAAAGTCCCACTAACAAACCACCTGGAAAAATTGGCTTAGTATACACTGTGCTGTTGAAAAGCTTGGTGATGAAGCTGTGGAGATCGAAGCAGGATTGACTCGCATGTATTAGAGAATAGATGTTTGTGTTGTTGAGAGGTGGTGACATTCCTGGGCATAGCTTCAAACCCGTAGGCAAGAGCTTTGAGTCAGTCAGTGGTGCAGCAGAGTGATTAAATTCCACCTCTGACACACTGATGCCGGTGCTTCTGAGCTGACATTTTGGGGCTGCATTCCATTTTCCAAACCCAGAGGAGTGTGGATAAACATCAGACCTTTTTACAATGCCACACTCTCCCCTGCTTAGACCAACGTGTGTGTATGTGTGTGTGTGTTTGTCTTTATATATTTTTAGGACGAAAGCCAAAAATAAGGGTGAAAATGTTTTTTTTAAAGGCAGAGCATGTGATTCTGGAGAACAACTGTTGATGTTTGAACTCAACAGCAAAACAATTACAGCCTTCCCTTCAGGCCTCTTTCACAAGCTCTGCCCCAAACCCCAAACCCTCTCCCCCAAGTGCACAAATATGCATTAACGACTGCTTAAGAAAAGTTAGGGGACAGTAAGGAGATGTTCACTGAATTTGACAAGAAGTGTATTGGATTTTAATCGTATGTGGCACCTTTAACTAAAAGGGTACCATGATTTCTGTTTGGTCACAGAGGTCAAATGTTAGTGTAGCAGGTTAGGCGTATTTTTAAGGTTAGGGTTAATCCAGGTGTTTTCTTATTTTTCCCCTGATGTTTCCTGAAATAAGGCAAATATGATGCCATTTACGGTATATAAGCAACCCTGTCTGACATTGTAAAATTATTCTTGGGATATTCTCTAACTTACTTTTTAAATGACTAAATTAACTACTAAATTGCTTTTTAAGCAGGCTTGCTAATTTAAATTCTAATTTAAAAATACAAACTGAAATGCAGATAGAAGTACTGAAACCTTTGTGGAACACACAATGCCTCAGATCTTCTTGCGTTGGTGGGTTAGTATTTTATTTAGTATTTTGTTTAATTTTCCTTAAGCTTGAAATCTTTTAGGCATAGAGTGCAGGAGTTTCCACAACAATCCAGGTTTGCTGGAGGTTTTCTGTGAGTGGCCAAAGTTTAACACTTTTTTTAACACATCTTTCACACTTGATATTGTTATTTTTAATCTCAAATATATTTTGTAAGTTTTTTAAAGTGATATATTTCAAAATGTTAATGAGATTGTGAATGAACTGGGTTGGGTGGCTGATTTACAGGAATAATGTTGGAGATTTTAGACAACAATAAAATTTGGGTTATGTGCAAGTTTTTACCTAACAATAGTTTGCTATGGACCAAAACTATTGATTTAAATTTCATAATATAGCTCAAAATAATGTCCTTATAAATATGGTACAACAACAAATATGGTACATATTAAGCACTTTATGTGTGAGGGAGAGTGCAATAAAATTAAGTAGTTACAGTTGTATGTTGGATTGGGATAAACTATACTGAGAAGAGATCAGTATCTCTTTTATTGTTGTATAGTACTCATTGAAAAAAGTTACAACTTGTGAATAATGACAAAACAGAATATTTGTGTTGTATAATGTTGACTGTTTGTTGTTGACGTTCAGTATGAAATGTTTAACAATTAATTGTTGTTTTTCAATCTATTCAAAGGTACCTCTATACCATATACTACTCCACAAACCACCAGCTGTTCGTCCTCTGGATTGGGCTGCCCAGGTATGAGGAAAACTGCCCTTTTCTATGTTCTTCCAGTTTCAAGTTTTACATCAAACCATAACAGAGCATTTCTTACCACTCGCAGTGCAGAATCTTCAAGGTTATTACAGTATGAGACCCCCATATACAACTGCGGTGACATACCATTATCATTTCATCAGAGTCTATAGCTTCTTGTATTACCACGTCACTTTGCTTATCTGCAGCGATCCTCTTTCACTTTCTGATGAATACTGATCCTCATTTGTTAGCTTAGTCCATGTCTAATCCAACCAGCGTACAGAACCCTGAGTGTACTGTTTCTCCACATTAAGGAAACCCCCTTAACCATGTAGATAGCCAGCAGACCTCCCTAACCAAACAGGCAGCCATCAGAAAACAGCCCCAGTGTTCCTAGTAAAGGTCAATAAAGGTCACTGTCCAGTTTTAAAATTCCCCTATGTTTCCACTCCTTCAACTGGTGCTTGCTGATTTGCAGTATAACCATAGTTTCCCAGTTGATCTTGAAGAAAGCGGAATTCATTGTTTTGCTTGTTCCCAGCATACCTTTCCTCAGCCAATAAACACTCGGAAGTCTACATGCTTGGCAGCGATCACAAAAGCCAATTTGATAAGCATTATTTCTCACTGATAACCTGAAAAGCTGAGAAATCCTGTTGTGCATTTTAAACATTGGAAAGTAGTGTAGAAAAAATCTTGGCCTATAAAAGTTTACATTATGATTACTTAAATGATTACATTTATGAGTTTGATAGTGGGCAAGTAATAAAATGAGCAGTTGATATGCTCAAACTGCGAACCACTGGATCTGGCTGGATTTACATGGTGAAACTTTCATGCAGCGAAACTACATCACGCTTGCGTAATGCGTCCTGCAACTCATTTGAAACTACATAATAGCTTCAAGTGGCTCGAGGTGCCTTATTCAGCATTTCAAAGGAGATGCTGACTGACTGTATGTAGAGTGGAAATTTTCCAGAGTCAGGTAAACATGAGTTCCTTAAAGCTGTTTCTGTAACCAGCTGCACTGACTAGCCAGTAACTATTAGAGCTTTTTAAATGGCTGCACATGCCTGATTTTTTTCTCTGTTACCCCGCTGTTATCTTGAGCGGTGTCTCTACACTATATTGCCAAAAGTATTCGCTCGACTACCTTCACACACATATGAACTTGAGTGACATCCTATTCTTAATCCATAGGGTTTAATATGATGTCAGCCCACCCTTTGCAGCTATAACAGCTTCTGGGAAGGCTTTCCACAAGGTTTAGGAATGTGTTTATGGGAATTTTTCACCATTCTTCCAGAAGCCCATTTGTGAGATCAGACACTGATGTTGGACGAGAAGACCTGGCTCTCAGTCTCTGCTCTAATTCATCCCAAAGGTGTTCTATCGAGTGGAGGTCAGATCTCGGTGCAGCCCAGTCAAGTTCCACACCAAACTTGCTCATCCATGTCTTTATGGACCTTGCTTTTTGTGCACTGGTGAGGAGTCATGTTGACACAGGAAGGGGCCATCCCCAAACTGTTTCCACAAAGTTGGGAGCATAAAATGGTCTGCTGAAGCATTAAGAGTTCCTTTCACTGGAACTAAGGGGCCGAGCCCGCCTCCTGATAAACAACCCCACACCATAATCCCCCCTCCACCAAACTGTACACTTGGCACAATACAGTCAGACAAGTACCATTCTACTGACAACTGCCAAACCCAGACTCGTCCATCAGATTGCCAGAAGGAGAAGCGTGATTCGTCACTCCAGAGAACACGTCTCCACTGCTCTAGAGTCGTTTGGTGGTGTGCTTTACACCACTGTATTCAACTCTTTGCATTGCGGATGCAGCTGCTCGGCCTTGGAAACCCATTCCATTAAGCTCTCTGTGCCCTGTTCTTTAGCTAATCTGAAGGCCACATGAAGTTTGGAGGTCTGTAGCGATTGACAGAGAGTTGCAGAAAGTTGGTGATCACTATGCGCCTTAGCATCCGCTGACCCTGCTCTGTCATTTTACGTGGCCTACCACTTAGTGGCTGAGTTGCTGTCGTTCCCAATCGCTTCCACTTTTATATAATACCACTGATAGTTGACTGTGGAATATTTAGTAGTGAGGCAATTTCATGACTGGCCTTGTTGCACAGGTGGCATCCTATCATGGTACCATGCTGGAATTCACTGAGCTCCTGAGAGCAACCCATTCTTTCACTAATGTGTGTAGAAGCCTAGGTGCTTTGGTGATTTGGATGGGTTAGTGAATACTTTTGGCAATATAGTGTAGATTTATTTGTCATGCCTCCTGATTTTACACAGAGCTCAGATTTCTTTTGGAATCCAAAGGTTGAAATTTGTCCTCAATGTCATTATTTTAATTTAGCTTAACATCCGTACAACAGTTAAAAAGGTTAAATCTGTAATAAGTAAGTCTAGATAGACAGATAAAAAATCAATGGTGTTGCTGTCTAAAGAACACATGTATCTCTTGTTTTTGTCAAGTTTTTATTTTTCTGCATCAACTGAACAAAACGTCTCATGTTGTAAAATAATTTCATGATGAATGGAACAGTAGAAAAGCTACGAAATCACTTGTAATAAAACATCAAAACATGCATTAGCTTACGTTGAATGTTCAGAGGTTTTTTAAGTTACTGTTTTGGAGATGCATGTTTTTCTTTGGACGAGGATAAATATAGAAAAGAAAAGCAATAACAGCTGAAAAGATAATGCTGAAAATATGCAAATTATACCTGGCAGATGAAAAGATAAAGCATATAAAAACTATAATATTCTAATTTGGCTATCTGACAGAGTAATCATATATTGCATGCACCTTAAGCTATTAAGTTGCACGGAAATGTTGTGACAGTTGCTTTAGAGTATTGCTGTGTAAAGCCAGCTTTAGAGAAGTTATCCACAACACAATGAAGTGACAGGCATTAGTAACCTCCTTTGGTAACAATGTGGCATTTATTGTCTGAAATGACTACTACCTGAAAATGTCCGTATTAAATTGCAGTGAACAGTGAATATTATGTTCCACACATGGCCATCATAGTGGCAGTAAACCTGGGTTATCAGTTAATACCTCTTACACACAGACAGCAGAGAGGATATACTGGGCCATCAGTGGTGCGATTCTTTTGGGAGACAGCATAATTATTGTTTACCATCGGGTTCAGATATCCTTCTCATTTTCATTTTGCCATGCTCATGACGCACAATACTGTTCAGTTGCTCCATGCATTGTTCTTGCGTTTTCGGTGCCACCCTAACCTCCATTTAATGCCAGTGTAACCTTTCTCCATTCCTGCCACCAGCACCATTAACTACTACCGCCCCATCCATTGTCACCACTAACATGATTCCTACTAATGCAACAACCAACGGTAAGCATCCGCCTGCGCCTTCCTCTGTTTTGAAGCTTGTCATTGTTAGCCTTTTGACTGAAAAAGTGTCATGTTGTGTCATTGGTAGCCCTTTAGCTGATGAAGAGTAATTTCATTTGCATAATTCCCAGCAGGTGGCAATTAATGTATTTTAATTGATCCAGAGGACATGCATGTTGCGGGAATAATAAGCTTGTGTGAAGCAAATATTTTTAATAAGAGTTCATAAATGAATGGGATCACACTTCAAATTAAAGTTTTGTTCAAATCTTCTGTTTGGAATGTAATTAACAAAGTGGATATTTTGTTATATTTCCAGCAGGCAACATTCCCACTACTGCATATTTCAAAACTTTAGCTTCAAGGTTGCTTCATGAGAAATGTTTGGTTTAATTTTAATTTATTCTTCTGGTTAAATTCATTCATTCATTCATTTATTTATGAATTGATTGGTTTATTTAACACCACTCTTTAAAAGTTTGGAATCAGTGTCTCAATAATATAAAATGTGTAGATGTGTAAAAAATGTGTAGAATGATTGCAATATACAGTTGTGTGCAAAAGTTCCACATTCTCCACATAGAACACATATCTGCACATTTTCATGCAGAGTTACTGTTTATTTGGTGAACATTTTGGAAAGAAATAAAACATTGAATGTAGCTTGTGTCAAAGTTATGCCACATTTAATATTTTTCCCACTATGTTAAATTCAGATAGCAACAATAATACTTATAAATCATTACAGGATATTATTTATCCTTGGAAAAACGTTTTGTTGTTGCTAAAACATTGAAAAGATAATCTAAAAAGGCTTTGTTGTCTATTTAGAGTATTCACATATGCATTGTGTAAGTTACTGAAATAAAGTTGTAAAATTATTCATGAAAAGAGATTCCAAATTTTAAAACAGTGGTTTATTTGTTTATTTATTTATTTTGAACTAATTAGTAGGCTTGGTTTTTAAGGTTAAACTGCTAACTATGTAGTGCTACACAGGGTCACAATTGTGTTTCATAGCTGATTAACTCATTATGTGATTGTGTCATTTTTAATATTTAAAATTACAGCAAATTAATGAATGATGTTCACCATTTGCTATTACAGAAACAGCAACAAGTTCCGTTTATGTATAGATGTCATATTTCAAAGGGAGTCACAATATCTGTTTCACTGATACCATTAAAACATAACCATTCTGCTACCTACATATAACATATACCTGCATTAAAGATACTCCAACTACATGTCACAAGGTTTGATGTGGATGCATGTGCTCATTCATTTTCTATTCTCCTCATCAGCACTTTCTACTACCATTTTATTCACAACTACTCCTACCATTTCTTTAACCACAACCACTGGTAAGCAAAGGACTCCAGGGCCTTCACCTTATGCTCTTTCTACCAGTATATAATAATTCTAACATGTGCTCTAACCACTCAAACGCTTTGCCCTTGTGCCATCAGTAGTTCAGACTATACCATCCTCTACCACTACAACTACTACTACAACTACTACACCAACCACCACCAGCATAACTACTGGTAAGCTTTATGTCCTAGCAGATTCCAGTCAGCAACTGATGCATCTTACTGCATTTTTGCTATTCACTAATTATCAAGACATTCATATGTGGCCTACAAGTGTAATTTGTCCCATTCTGTCTTCATAACCAGAGCTTCTGACTACTACCACTACTACAACTAGCATGCCGCTAACTGGTGAGCAGCATTATTTAACCATGCGTTTCATTCTTCTGTCCTGTACATAATACCTTTACATACTACCCAATTCCGTTCAATATTTATTTCATACAACTTCTAGTTTGACAGTGTTTTAGTGCTTATGTATGCGATTACAAGTGCAAGACATGTCAGCATCATGGCATCTAAAGGCCTCTGTATACTACTTGCGGAAGCAACCTTTACCTGACTTACGCGGTAATTTCGTCCGAAATGAGCAAAGACGTTATACAAAAGTCATTTGGAGACGAAAATGACAAAGCCGCAGAATGATTGGTGCTGCAGAAGATTCATTGGTGCCATCGTTCAAATATGGATCGCCCAAAACAAAATTGCTGAGGGTACGTCAGCTTGTAAACTTGCAAAGGTGGTTTCAGCGATGTTTTCCTGAATGTATTCCGAGGCCTCTTAAAACGAAAGTGCAGTTACAATTTGCAAGTTGTGAACAAGATTGATACATGGTTTGAACAACTTCAGTGCCGATGTGCTGGTCTGTTATCACGAAAAAACAAGAAATGTGTTTTAAGCCATTTTAGGCCGTCGTGATTTTAAGTCAGCTACACAGTCCTGACAAAACAGCAGAAATCTAGTAAATACATGATGTGCTGATCTTTATGTCATGTAATATATCAANAAGAATACCTATGTCCTATATGATATGTAACGTTCATGTGATGTCTGGAAACAACAGTATCAAGTTGTCCAGTTACTTTTGATCCCCTAAATGGGAGAACTCTGGATAAAAATACACTAACATACATACACTCAAATATTAGGATGCATAACCTCATATGTCATTATTTCTGATACATTCTTTTTTTACTGTGGCATCTCCCAGTCTCTTCCATTAACTCAGTCTTTTTCTAACATAGAAGTTGCTAGAATCTGTTATACTTACATTTCCCTTGCATTATTCAGATTTTTATTCAGCACTGTTATTTGTTTTTTCAAGAAACTGATGATCCCATCACCCTTGGTACATTTACTGTGTCTTTAATGTTCAAACAAACAAACAAACAATCACTCACATCCATACATTACAAATGTTTGAATAGGTTTAACTGTTTTAACCTTACCATGAATATTTTTTGGTCATGTTTATGTTTGTGATGTATTAAGTTTGCTAAAAATGAAGATAGCTCAGTAACATCTTGTTTTGACCTCTTTATTCCTACTGACCTGTCCGCTGACTGGCACAGAGAAAGAAAGAGCTGTGTATTTGTGGTCATTGCTTCGGCTGCCTCTGCGCTCAACAACCTTACCTACTACTGCTCTCCCTTCTCGACCGCCAGTCGTTCCTGCTGGCCGGAGTTCCAAAACTTCTCTTGGCTTTATCTCCACCCCTCTCATTTGGCCTATAAGAAAGAAACCAGAGACTGCAGTCACACGTGCACAAAAACGCCCCACTATACATCTGACTAAACCACCTCCCGTGCCAACGAAAAGTGTGACAAACGTGTCCCCTGAGCCGAAGTCAACCAGTGCAGAGAACAGAAACTTGACAACTAGGAGGTCAACCTATTCCCAAGTGCTGTGGTCGCACAACCAGACTGACGACCTTGAGACTTTCCAGGTGGCATCACTTGGGAATCGGAAGAATAAACCCTTGAATAAGCCCCCGTGGACCCTGAGCGATGACAGGAACAGCTCTGAGACACTTGATTACTCGTCTGGATTTGGGCCGGAGTCGTTTTTTTATGATCTAGATTTAGATGACGATGTTTACAGCCTATTTGACTTTGATTCTACCTACTCACTAGATGAAAGCCTGGCCACTATCATTCCCCTTAACATGTCCTTGGTAGAAATGGGAAGCATGCCTACTGCCAGCACCCATGCCCCTGATGATATGAACAGCTCTGTAAGCAGGCAAGAACATTTAACTAATCAGTCAGAATCTACCTTGCCATGGACTGTGTTGCCTCCGATCCCTGATCAGGTTCAGACACAGAGCAGCTGGATGCTTATTCCCCCTGTAGTCTCAGCTTCATATGGGGCAAGCGTGCAAATGAACCTACCTGGGCTGAGCAGGTTGAATGAACAAGCTGCAGAGCCACCGTCTTTCTCAGTGCTAGCATTGTCACCTACCTATCTTGTGGATTCAGGACTAATGAGCACAGTGTACCAAGGCCTCATAGAGGCAACAGCTACCAAGCATGCTACTATGGAGTTTGAGCAGAGTCAAACTTCTCATCTGATAAAACCCACTATGGTCGCACACTGGCAGATGGAAACTTTAGAGGACAATTATGGTGGGACATTGACTGCGGAAACTGTGTATAATCATACAGAGACCATTCCTGTATCCACCGTAGCTGCCTCCCCACACGACTTTCTCCCTTTTCAGACGCCTCTGTTCACAGAACTGCTGGCAGTAAGTCATTCTCCTTCACAAAGCAGCAATCCCCTCATAGCAGCAGCACAGCCTACTCCTTTTCTCCATCCCTCTTTCACCACTGAAGCAGAGCTGCTTATGGATTCTGCTCACAGCAGTGCCACTCTTATTGGGGCGCTGAGTTCATACACCAGCACGATGCTTGCTGCAGAGGTTCAAAGTGACTACATAATGGCGGAGACCATCAGGCCCAGTCCATTGTCCCTGTCGGCGGCCAATGATGTTTCTATGGCTCTGACACCTGGCCCCGCTGAAAGCCTCTTCACCTCAGGTGCTAAAGACAATAGTGACCTGGTTGTACCCCCCTCAAAAACCCAATTTATTCCCAGCCAAATCCCACACACTAACTACTCAAGCTATTTGATTACCCCCAGCCTTGTCATTCCATCCCTCGACACCGAGGGTCCTGTTTTCTCATCAGTGGCCGACCAGTTCAAATTAGATTCACCTCAGGCTCTGGAGCCATCACATGTAAACAGATTGCTAGAGACTCTATTCAGGGGCTCGAACAGGCAAAAGGATGGTAATTCTTTAGAGGCAGATCTAAGGGGCCTGTCACGTACATCTCATATTTCTGTCAACAGCAGTTCTGAGTCACCACACACCTCGGTGGCCACCATGACAGACGAATGGGGCAGCTCTCCATCCTCACCCATTAATTCAAGCTCTCAAATGAGAGCAGAGAGGATAGATGGATTGCCCATGTACAGCTTACCCTCTCCCAGCTCCAGGTTAGTTCTGGGAGCATGGCTGGGTGTCTCAAAGACCACAGAACTGGGGTGTGCCACTGAGACAGGGATTTTTACAGGAGAGGAGCTGGCACCCTTGTCTACTTGTAGTGTATACATAGACTCAATACCACCACCATCCCTCTCCTATTCAGGTTTTCTAGAGTCTCAGAGAGGGACATCTATGTCTCAACATGTAAAGGAGAGTCCATCTTATATCAGTGACTCTAGAGAGCATTCAGAAACACAGCAGCTGTCAGGCATAATAAAAAAAGAATCTGTGTTTCCTCTAGAGTCTCAGCAAAAGTTTGAGGGATCCACCACCCTCAATAGAGTGCACACTCTTCCTAGTATATTAGACAACACCTCCAGTCATTCAAGGACCCCTGAGTCCAGGAACATTAGCACACCGCACATATTGATTCATGAAATCCCAGACACACCTGCTCACATGGATACCAATAACCACACTCACATTAGGCCAACGAGCACTTTCTCTCACAATAGGACGTATGCCCACATTAGTTTATATACCAGTATGCGCACAATCATGTCTATTACAGAGCACAGTGATAGCAACACACCATCAAATGTGATGACACATACAGGTGAACCTTCCCCTGACAGAACAATGACTCTCCATCCTCATGTGGAAGAGAGCTCATTGATCTCCAGACCCATTCCCTTTTTGACAGCAACCTTGACTGTAAGTGTAGCACATGTACCAGACACAGGATATGAACCTATGGCATATGCCACTCAATCACCCAGTGGACTTCATCATGCCGCCACCTTCCCCAGCAAACAGTCATGGCCTTCAGGTTTAGAAGCAAGTACACAAACCTATGCGCCACCCTTTCACCCAGGGGATACAAACATTCCAAGCAGCCTTCAGGATACTAAATATGTCCAGTCCCCAACAACAGAGCAGCCATTTCGGTCCAAGAATGAATCAGCAAAGCCCTCCAGCCAGAGCCACAATGTACTTGTTGTTCGCCCCGCCACCACAGATAGAGAAACGCATCCGTCTCCCCCGGCCATTGACGACCAGGCCTTTGTCCCATCAAATGGCACGCTCCCTCTCGCCACCCCGCCTAAGGGAGCCATTGCAGGCTTTGACACTGTGCCCACTGGCGCCACCCGTGGGACCACCACAGACTCCCCTGAACTTACTCCATGCCCATGTAAAGCTCGCTTTCATTTTACATGTCTGTGTGGACTTTCAACCGGGAACAGTATGTTTTCCAATAACAAAGTAGCCTTTAGAGAAATATATGTTTCCTTCTTAGTTAAATCTTTGCTTGGAGTGCTAGCAGTCCCAGAACGATGATTTTTAAGAGGAGAAATAATCACCCTGTCGTCTCATAGCCCTGATTTTGGGAAGGTGTTAACCTGATTCCATGTGATTTGGTGGGGGAGAAAGATTGTTAACATTAGTTTTCGCACAATCAATCAGTCAATGATATCTAGCGCTTTTCAGACATGCTATACTCTCACACAAGTAGAGTGCAGAGCCTCTGTAAATTTTGTAAAATATTTTTTTTCCTCTTTCCTAGGAGACTACTTGGGTGTTCTTATGAAAACACGTTGTTGTTACTAGATCTATTAAGAAGTTCTCAAAAAAGACTGTTTGGGCATCAGACAGAAATTGCAGTTTGGCAACTCAAAAAGGACCTATCTGAACATCGCATTGAGATGAAAGCACTTTCTTTGCTGTAGTCTCCTAAGAAGGTCTTGGCATGAAATAGAGATGCATTGTGCTGTAGTCCTCCACTAACAATATAAGATACATGAGAGCCATCTTGTGATGGCTGTGGGGCATAGCAGTAGGCTGTTTAAAATGAGGGTAGAGTCCCCAGAGATCATAAAAAGCTCTTATTGGCTTATGCTTATCTTAGTAATTGTATTATATGACTAAACATGACTTCCAACAAGAAGAACAATCAAATTTTTGTTTGTAGACTTTGTAAGTTTATGTCAAAACTGTCATACTAAGCTTTAGTCCATTTTCCCAATATTGCACTACTGCTATGCTACACAGAAGAAAGTGCTGAATATTGCCTTCATCACAGACTGACAACTAAGCAAATCCTTATTCCTGTTTGAATTGCAGAGGATACTTTCTACAGGATTACTCTAACGAGTGCAGGTGATGAGACCACGGCATGCTGGGTATGACTGTGTATATATTCTGTTTTCATAATCAATACAACACACATACTCAGATCTGTATTAAGCAGAAAACTGAACACTGCTTATTGTTCTTTTAAGTACACTACACCATATGTCTAAATGTTTGTAGGCACCTGGTCATTTTTTTCTAAAATTCGGCGTTAGCAGGGATTCCCCATCCCCAGCCCCCCTGTTTGCTGGAGTAACAGCATGAATGGTTTTGTGATTTGGAATGTTTCAAAAATCTGAAGGTTTCATTCAGATATTAATGTTGGATAATTGGTTCTGGATCACAAACACAATTCCAACTCATCCCAAGAATATTGGATAAATCTCCATCACTGCAAAGAGTGTTGTTTCACTGCTCCACAGCCCGATACTGGAAGGCTTTATACCATTCTAGCTGATGCTTAGCATTGGTGACATGATGACATTAGACTCATGTGTGGCTGCTCCAGGGCCCCCGTTCTATTTCACTATGCCTTTTCATTTTCTCCTTTCATGTGCAACTCGACACCATTGGGGTCACCCTACAATAGCTGAATTCATTAATTAGAAGGGGTGGCTGGATACTATTGGGCATATAACATGATGAAACCAGTTGCACTACATAAATCAGTTTGTTCGTTGTTTGGTAACGTTTTACAACATGTATATTAAATATTTATGGCATATTCAGTAATGGTAAAGTAACACTGTTGTACTATTGCAAGTACAATTACATAACCATTTTAAAACATTCATTAATGAGTAACCAACATATAACCTAATTAAAAAAAACATGCTTAGTTATGTATAGTGTATACTTTATTATATGATGAAGAATACATTAACATATTAGTATTATATATATATATATAATTTTACTGTGATGTGACAGAACAGTTCTTGAATGATGCAGGAACAATTTATGTACAAGTGGGTTTTGTAATTTGCATAAATTCCATCAATACATTTCAACAGTAAAAGAATGCAAATGATATAAACACTTTGAACGTCATCATTTAGTATATTAATTACATTATGTGTTCATTACTGTTATTAATTATTCAATATTAATTATTTATTATAATTATTATTAATGAACGCTTCAAAATGATTATGTAATTGTAATGAATTGTTACTGCACTGTACATTATGCACGGTAAGGAATATGCCATGAGTACTGTTATTTACTTCTGTTTTTTTTTTCTCTTGTGTACAAAGCTGTAAACAAGGTCATACATTGCTGGCAAACCTTTATTCATGTTTTTGATATATTTCTTTATTTTATTTCAGTTCAACCAAACTTTTCAGGACTGGAACTACACTGTTGAAGTATACAATGTCAGGTAAGAACTATTTGTGTCACTCCATATAACCAACTGATCATATTATTCACTTGTAGCTCATAAGTCTATGTTTTCTTCCCAGCATTCAACCTGGCACTGATGCCTCCAGTACAAGTAATAGGTACCCTGTTATGATTGTCTAGCTATTGTATCATGTCTTCCTCCACTTTTCCAATTCTCACGGCAAACACTTTGCTATGCATCAGTAGATTTGAAAATCATGTGATCTGTTAAGGAATCTAAAACTTGCCTGTGGTGTTTTTTTTTTCCTAGATACACTTGTAAGGCCCTGTTGTTATATAAAAACACTACAGGGAAAAATCTGACAAGCGCTGAGATTGAGACGAAGCTAAAGAACACTTCTGCATCTGGTGTCCCAAAGTTTGAAAATATAGTTGTAGACGTTATTGGTATGTAATAATTTGGACCCACTTTTTATATGAAACTATACTTGTGTGCAGTATAGCAATCTGAACTTAAGTTAAATCAGAGAAAATGTTTCTCTGCTTGCACTTTTATGTTCTTCAAGTGTGTAACCATGGCTGGGGTTGTTTCTACATTTGTCAGTTTGTCAGATTGGTTGAATTTAAACTGAAGGACAAACAGGAAACTGACTCTGAATAGAAGAAAATCTATTTTTTAAATTCAGGTTTAAATTCAGGAAACTCAGACCAAGTCCATATTCTTATGTATTCCATTATTAATGTGTGATGTGAAAAGGGCTACAAGAAACAAATTGATTATACAATAACATTAATAATGAATGTGTCTAGAAAGGTAATATCAAAATCCTAATGTGTTTATTAATCAATTATGGGAATAATCGTGAATTGCAACCCTGGATGCACAGTTCTCATAGATGTAAACACTGTATACAAATGTTGTATCCGCTTATCAAATATAACTTTTTCTGTAGAAAACTGTCAGGAGGAACAGACGTTGCATTATAAATGGCTAGAAACCAGACCGTTAGGCACCATGAACATCTCCTGCTTCCCGTACAAAGAGCAGAATGCAACTAGGACATGGTAAGTAGACAGTGGGCCCACCTATATCAAACATTTTAAAAGAAAACTACTGACTGATGTTTTAATACTCTTTAATACTCTTTCTGTTGCATAACCCCTCATATTCATGTATCTAGTTAACCTATCTGGCTTGTTGTACTTCAGTACACCCAGTAAATATTAGGTCATTAGAACTGAAAGTATCTTTTTTTTTCTCTCAGCATTATCAGCCCAGACAATTATACATCACTGTGGGGCCAACCAGACTTCAGTAAGTGCAAAGGCATAGAAGAAATTCCAGTTTCACAAGGTAGGCAGTCTTCAGAGTGAATAAACCGACTGATGTTTGTAATATTTAAACAGTTCTACAAACTTCTTAAAATAACCTGAGCTTAATTAACTTGAAACAGAGAATGCCGCAGAGGTGGCTGTCCAGCTTGCAGACATCACCAACAATGAGCTGTCCACCGTGGAGGTTGCGAAGGTTGTTACCGTGGTGCAGAAGCTGGTGAATGTGGCTCGAATCAATGCCACCCTGGCCAACACTGTGGTCACCATCATCTCCAATGTGATGATCACCTCAGACTCTGCACAGATGGCTGCCTCAGGAATGTAGGTGCATTTTTTGGCTGTCAAGTTAGTGCTGGTTGGTGTTGTAGCTGTGACGGGTATTGTTTAAAATTTCCAATACTGATTCCAAAATTATGCTTTTTTATATTTTTTAAGTATGGTTTTTGAAATATGATTTATTAATAATTCTGTCTTCCCCTCTTCTTGGCTCCCCACATGATTTGGATGCTCTTCCTAAAAAAAGAAATCATAAGAGGAGAGAGAAATCTCAGATTAGTTGAAGTATAGAGTTAATCATTATCATGTTCACTGATGTGGTAATAACGGTAGAATCTGGCAAGCACTTAAACACTAAATATATACACGTGGGCAAGGAAGAATACCTCCCCAGCCAGTTAACCTACCTAAACCAGGGAGATTAAACAGTCGAAAAAGGTTCTAGTTGATGTAAACATGTTTGCCATGATAAGATGTGATTTCCTTGTGGATGACCACATTGCGTAGAGACCTGGCCCTAACATGGTCAAAGCTTCCACCTACAACATGACAATGAAACATCGTGGTTGATAGTTAATGCTGAGCATGACTTTAGTGTAAGGTTCAACTCAGCAGTGGGTGAATGCTAATTTTAGTGTTAGCTGAATAAACATGCTTCCTACACTCACAAACGCCACAGTAGTTAACTTTCAAAAGTGGGACATCCTTTTTTTTGATCCAGTGTTTTGTCACGTACTTGGCATCTAGCCTTTAGTGCACATGGAACAGCTGTTCTTATCTAACGTTAACTGTTAAAATACCTCCAGAGGATCTCCATGCCTGTGTGTAATAGTTATACATGCTGTTTCTTTTTCGCTCTGCTTGCATCATGGAACCAGTCAGGATCAAATGTCTGTCTTTTTTCATTATTTTCTGTATTTTTTTTTTATTAAATATTTACACTGACATACCAAAAGTCATGGGATAACAGTAAAGTGATTATGAACTGGTGTTACCTCAGGGGACGGCTTGGGAACACCAGCTTCTGAATAAGTTGTGAGGTGTTATCTTGTGAGTGAGGCTGAACACAGCCCAGCATGCTCATGGCAAGGTGATGTAAAATGAGGTATGATAATGGTGCCAGAGGGATGGGGATATTCCATTTCCGAATTTGTGTGGGCGTTTAACATTCCTCAATCCACAGTGTCACATATGTACTGGGAACACATCACAGAAAACATTACCCACCCACAGTGGACAGCATATTGGACACCCACGGGTGCTTAATGATCGTGACTGGTGGCATCTGCCTAGAATTGTCTGTGCCAACAAGCGTCTCTGGACACCGCAACACTGGACACAGCACCTCACCTGGGCTTGAGAGGAACCAGAATTGGTTCGAGGAGCATTCTGGAGAGTTCTGACAAATGGTGTGGCCTGCACGTTCATTCGACATCGAAGCATCCAAGTCAACACATTCCACTCTTGCCTCGTTCAGACTCCAATAAATCACATTGTCTTGCCATGAGCACACTGGCCAGTGTTCAGCCTCTCTCACAAGATAACACCTCACTACTTGCACAGATGTGGGCATTCCCAAGCAGTGACGGCACTTTGTAATCGATTTAAATACTGCTATCACATGACTTGGTATGTGGTGTTTTTTCAGGCTCTACAGTCCTTTATGTTGTGATTATCATTCAGAGTATTTTGGTCAGTGGCCTTTGGGTACCCTAGCTGAGTGGTGTGTTAGTTGTTTAGGTACAAACCTTAAAAACACAGAAAACAAAAAAGCTGTAGAGGAGGGATTCTCAACCTTGGGATAATTAACTGCAAGACAGTCGCATTAAGACACATGAGATGGTCAAGCCAGCATCATGTTTTGGAGTATATTTTTGAGAGATTTAAAAATATATATATCCAGTCTCTTTAGCATATCCCTCTACCAGGTAAACCATGCCCTGCTGCTCTGTATATAGGTAGTGGTTGCTGTTTGGTTGAAACGGCATCCTTAGGCCAGGTTTGTCTTGTGCAAGTTCAAGCTCAATAGCCTGCTCACTGTTTTCTTTTTTTTAACCCCCCAAAAAAGATCTTACTTTTGGTCACAAATGGATTAAAACACCTTTGACTACTGTCATAGTTTCTGAGCAGGCTTACAAATACGTTCTGAAAGTAATTTAGATCAATGATGGTTTATTATTGATTTGTTTCATTAGAGCAACAATCCATATTAACATTTTTCTTTTTATAAATAAGAAAAATAAAAGTATATTAAAATGATGAAATAGATACTTTTGGATTGACATTGCATCATTAATAAGCTGTATGCTACAAATTTATGCCTTTCTGTTCAGTGCTCTGAGAACCATGGATGAGCTTGTGCAGAAGATTGAGTTTGATGGCCCGTCCCTGAGTATCACCTCTAAGAACCTGGCAGTGGGAATCTCAGCTCTAAACACCAGTAATTTCAATGGAACCAGCTTCAGCGCCTTTATTCCCCCCAATGGCACAGACCCACAGGTACCTCTGTTTACATCTTGTGTGTCAAGTTGGCAGCCATTTTACCCCTTGAAATGATATGAAAACTGACACTTGTTGTAATATGCCTTTATAAATGTTTATGTGTAATAGGTTATGTTCATAGCCTCATAAACTTAACCTACGGTAAGATGCTACCCACTAGTTGTCTTTACAATTGATCTAAATCTAAAATCTGTTACACATACATATATTTATTGTTGTAGAAGGGCTGGTAATATCCATCAAAAAAGCACAGAGATGCAAAAGAGATGCAATAAATCATGTTATCAATAACAATTGTCATATTGCCACCCCTGATGTCATCATCTTCATGCTAAATAGTGCTGTATTAACTTTATTCAAAAGCGTACATCATTTCTAATTAAAGATGCTGTAGAACACATTTTTAATTGTTTTCTGATGTCTACATAGAAGGTATGTGATTTAGGTTTGGGTGAAAAAGTTTTACACATTCATTTACACCCCTGTGACTTGGCCCTAGAATGACATGAGCTGTTTTTTTTTTTTTTTTTTTTTTGTGAGCTCATGAATAACTAAATGAGCTCTGCTCTGATTTGCTAATTACGACATTGCAATGATAACAGAGAAACAATATGTTAAAACATGTTAAAACCCCTGTGTAAATAAGCTAGGTCATCATACTATTTAGTTAGCTATGCTAGTTAACTGGAACACAAAGTAAATTAAAGTTGTAGCTTACTATGAAACTTTCAATTAATGATGGTCTAATTTTAACCTGAAAAAAGTGAATAAAATCAGACAAAATACTCAGAGAAAATATTTCTATCAGTCTCTTAAGATACTGTCCTTTCTAGCCCACTCTTTCAACTTGTGCCTCATGTAGAACTCAACATTCTCCCATTCCAGCATGATAACTGATGGGTGTGATCAGCAAATCACCAGATTAGCAGGTAAAATGTTGAAATAGGCACATAGAACAATAGGCACTCTGGCTGGAATGTGCACCCAATTTATTGAAGAGTGGGCTAAAATGGACAAGAAGACCATCATAAGAGTCTGGTGTAATCCTTACCTGACAGGATTGCTGCTGTTATTAAGGGAAAGAGGATTCATAGGCAAGTATTATAAAAGAAATAACGCTTGATGTGTTCATAATACATCAACATAATTGCTGTCAAAAATAAGTAAAGACGCAGTTTGGGGTTTGGTATTGGTGTGGCTATTTGTACCACAGAACGCTATTGGTATGAAATAAGACATTGAACAATGTACAACCTTTCAGCTGATGTTATATATTTCATGTTTCATGTGGAAATGTTGCACACATTTGAATCAAGCCACCACAAAATAAACGGACCAATAGAAATGGCTGAAAATTAGCTAATTAAAACTTCGATTACAAATTAAGATTATTTACCACCAAAGATCTCTAGATTTCTAAGGAGAACTTTCCCAATGGATCTCAGACAGTTAATCCACAGTACAGAGTGAGGAGATGTGGCATGTTGTGCCATGAACATTGGCCAGAGCTTGAGCCAGTGGGTGAAGAGCCAAGGAAAATTAGTGGATGGAAAGAATAAGTTTTCCCTGCCTCAAAGTGATGAAGGGGGGGGGACTGAAAGGCCTGGTTTACTTAGTAAAAGAGGTAACACCTTGGCTTACTTTATTTATTCTGAAACAGTTTGATCTGATTTGTGTTATTGTTGATTACATACAGTAGGTCTGAGTAAACTAGCTTGCTCCTTCCCGTAAAACACAAACACATAAAAGAGCTGTCATCAGCTCTCCTCCTCGGAGTCGCCTATTTTTCTGCATCACTTCACTGGGTCTCAGGAGGCTCTTGATTTTACACCACTTTCAAGCGGAAGGCCCCTTAACCACTTCAATAGTATATCGTTCCACTCGTCCTTTATTATAGACATATGCTTCTCAGGTTAGGAAGAAATATGCCTGAGCATTGCGCTTGCAAACTCCAGACAAGGGATTTTTTTTTCCTCCCCTCTGGTCACTAATTCAACCCATCTGGTCCTGCTGCTTGCTTAAGTCATAAAAACTGCAGGCATTGCAATCTGCTGGAGATTAGTGAACTTGCTGTGCAGGTTAGAACTTCAGAAGAAAAGGATAGCTGATTGAACCCTGTGGAAACTAGCCATGGCACATCACTTTCTTTCCTAAACTCGTTGTATCAGTATGTATTCCATAGGAAAACTGAAGGCCAGTAGCATTTTTCCAGCATTGTGTAAGCATTTACATTTACCATCTACCAATTTTCCACACAACTTTCTCAGTAAGAAGACTTGCACAGTTACTTGCACAGACCTAAGTAACATTATTATCTCTGTAAAATGCATTTGTTGATGCTTCCAAGAACATCAATGATGATGTAACATCTGGTAATTTAGAGATTCATTTATGTCAAATTACAGCATTCAACCAGTGCAGCTCAACAGCCACATTTTCAGAGTATTAATGTAAGATTTCATGCCATTCAACATGTTCAGTTATATTTATATTTATGTAAATAAATCAGTAAGTGAATGCTGTAAATGAATTTTTACTGACTTGTTGTCTTGTACCATAGTAATTTGGTTAACGGTTTATAGGCCTACCTGGTTGTTTATTGTTTCTTCCCTCTGTACACTCTTTCTTCAGATTAATTTTGAGTCAGAGATCCAGAATCCTCTCGCTGCTGTCACACTGCCAGCCACATTATTGAACAACCTGAGCACCGCCGATATTGTGACCATCTCCAGAATAAATTTTATGTTCTTCAGCAAGACCGGGCTCTTTCAGGTAAGTGCTGACCCAGAGAGTTGTGCTACTGTTTCTTCCTCTTAGTATGTTTCCACCTGCTGTTTTGGGAACTGAGTCTATTTTGGGTTATCGTATAATGAATAAATATATTGGATAAGCAGTTCAGTGAGTGCAAATTCTGATGTATGTCTTTTTCTACAGCATTTTGGATCGTTAATGGTACAGTAATATTACTCTATGATTGAGAACACTAACTCCCAGTGTCATCTTTTTAAAAGGTTAACCCTTAGATAACGCAGTTATTGTCTTAATTTGGCATTAATCATTTCTTCCTCTAAACTAATCAAAACATGCAGACGCATTTAGTCAGAAGTGTTAATTCTATTGTGTTTTAGTCTTTGCAGTAAGAACAGAATCATTTTTAATCATTTTTGCTGTCATTTATTTAAACCAAATCTAACCGATCATTATGGAATGTAAATAGAATATAAATGTAATTGTTCTTATTTAAATCTGATTAATTATTTGAACATTTGGCCACAATATGAAAGCAATAACTCTTGAGTGCTGTTCTGGAGTGGAAAATGCTGTTTGTTAATCAGTTTATAGTGTTTAAATTCTGTTTTAATATCTAATCGATGTTTAATATCTAAATGAGTGGTGCCCTCCTCACAGTTTTTTCTCACATATATACATGTAAATGCATCAATTGTACATGATGTTCCACTTACCCTAGGTGCAGTCGATCAGCCATGACATTTGGGGTAATAATGTTACTTCTTTTGTTTAGCACTTAAGCTACAGTTGCTAACAACCACTGAAAGTCAGTTAAAAAATTGTGTTCAACCATTAATGATGCACTCTTCACTGCATTTACACTCCTCTGGCATGTCACGGTACCACAGCATATCCCATTTTATTTCATGGGAAGCATTGGTTCCATCTGTCTCATCTGTGCATGATGAGTCTGAGTCTGTGTGTGATGTGTCTTCCCAGTCAGGAGGTTGGTGGTGTTTGTGTAATTCACGTCTGCAGCTCAACATATGAAACCTTGGTTTTGCTTTTCAAAAGACATTTAAGACCACCATATTTACCCACAACTGTTTTACCTCAGTCTGATCGACTGCATTTGGTGCAAGTTGGAGCACATTGTAAATATGATTATTTGCCAGACTCTTACTTTTATGTGTGAACTACCCTAACGTCATAATCAGGGATTTTAAACCAACAACACTGGAATATTTTGACATACTGAAGAAGAGAATGGAATATGATTCCCTCCTAAACTTCATAAACACACGATGTCAGGCAATACACTGTTACTGAGTTGTTTTCTAGGCACTCTTGTTCTGGACTCAAGAATCAAAATAATAATGACAGAGTTGTCTAGGTTGGGGATAGGATTAGCGCATTATTGTATTTATGCAAATAAAAAGGTTTTGCTAAATCCCTGATTGTGGCTTTTCACTTTGATTTCTTGATATGCAGCCAAACTGTGCTAGTAGACACGCTATACCATGAATAAATATGAACAAATGTATTGTTTAAATACTTTCTTTAGGAACAACAGAGCAATGGCCTGTCTTTGAACAGTTATGTGGTGGCCAGCAGCGTGGGCAACTTCACCATCAGCAATCTGAGAGATCCTGTCCAAATAGAGATCTCCCATCTGCACTCCCTTCAGGTACTTATCTAACCACAGCACAGTCAATACCTATTTGGAATGGATTATTCCAAACCAACCATCATTGTTTCAATAATCTCTGCATAATTCAGTGGTTGACATGTAAACAATGTCATTCAGAGTGTTTTGAGGTGAAATGGCTGACTCCTTAACAGCGTGGTCATGATGTCTACAATGCACAAACAGACATTTTACATTTACATTTACATTTAAGGCATTTAGCAGACGCTCTTATCCAAAGCGACTTACAACAGTGCTTAGTGTTCCATTGGATAATATTCCAGCTAGTACAGGAAGTT
>CM067481.1:12596497-12671342 GCA_034552555.1 Semaprochilodus insignis | reverse complement strand
TTTCTACAGATAGAATATGATTTATCTGGGGGGGGGTTTTGTTTGTTTGTTTGTTTGTTTGTTTGTTTTTGGGGTTTTTTTGGGGGGGGGGTTCAATGCGTGAGAATGTGTGTACATATACAATACTCCCATTCATGTGCATGCAAAAACCTGTAGTGATAGAAAAGTGTAAGTACAGGTTAAGCTGCAAAAATATTAAGCTTTTAATTAAACAGAGAAAATGACTTACTGTAGGAGCTTATCCTTGTCATGTCTTTAAATAGTGAAGTTTGTGGGTACAGAAAGAGAAGTCAGTTTTGTTTCATTCAGTACTGGTGACTTCAGACAGTTGCAAAACACAGCCAAGTTTGTTTGTGTTTAATGTGAGACTCTCTGTAGGGTTTAAACATGGAAACATCTTTGTGAAACAGCATGTTCTTTATTGTGAATGAATTAGATGTACAAAAATATGTGTGTAAAAGTAAAAAAACAATGAGTAAAAACCATCATACTTTCCCTGGGAGGGTATTATTGACCAAAACCGAATTAGATTATGTAAATAATTTCAGTGAAATAAACAGTAATTAATATGATTTTTTCCCTTTTTAGGTGAACACAAAGCCACTGTGTGTGTTTTGGGATTTCACCATCCAAAGTAAGTCCAATGAACACTATATTTTGTTTTCGGTTTATCCTGGTCTAAATGTCATTTTCAGGGCAGGCCCAACCAAATAATATGAATATTTGAGTATTCATGCTTTATGGCCATTTAAGCTAAAAAAGCCCAGATGCCTGAGAAATCATGAGGGCACTTAAATTATTGGAGGGAAAAAACACTAAATGAGCAGATAGAGGGTGTATGCCATAGAGGCATGACAAGCTTGCTAAATTATCTAAAATATCTAAATATAGTGTTGAGTATCCGAATATTAGTAGTCTCTGGTAGAGTAGAGCTCTCCTGGGTTTGGGCTGTGCTGATGGAGAGAAACATGCACCGTTACTATTGTGGTCATGCTCAGGCAGACAATATCACGGGTAACATCAACTTAAATCGCTCTAGCCAGTGACTGTTTAGAGCACTTGACCAGGGGTGGCAGATGTCTACAAGCTAGTTACATGTAAAAATACTGGTAAAAATAAATACTTCTATAAAAACTGAAATATGGTTTAGATTTTTATCTAATATAAAGTATAAAAGGCTGAGAAAATGCTCCCAGGTGCCTGTAGAAGGCTGTAGTAGAGTTAAGTTCCTCCCATGTGTCTGCTGCATGTGATTTACTGAAAGTGGTAGTATTTCCTGTAGAGCTTAAGTGTCCCGATGGTTAATTTTAAACAGCTTGTGTTTTTTTATGTGGAAAGCACATTGGCTTCACTTTGATATATTAATTGATATAATGAGTAATAACTATTTTAACTAGAAAATATTGTTCTACTTATTGCTAGATATAGCCCAGGCCTAAGAGACAGTGATGGCCGAACTCAACTCATCCTGCATGTTACCCTCAGAGCTGCTTTGAATGATGAAAGAAGAATGGTGAACTAGACAAATAAAATAACTTGAGAAAGTAAATAAAAACAGCTAACTCAAAAACAGCGAATGCTAATTCTACAACACATTCTATCACAGGAACATGCAACTAGAGCAGATGGGCTTCAGCCTGACTATTAATAGATCACTGCCGCCTACTGGATGTATTTTGAACTGAGTGTGGGATGTAGGATGCAGGGCACAGTTATGGTTAGTTATGGTTCTAAATGGTTTTATGTTTATGGTAATAACTGCAAATGTTATTGTTTTAGATTGATTTTTAAGAATTTTTAAAAATGCATACTCGTTTGGGAATATTTATTTGGAGTATTCAAACTCTGTAAAATGCTTTTTGGTTCTGGCCTAGCCATTTCTGTTTTTGTAGGTTGGGGTGAGGATGTGTAGAATGTCTTACTGAGCAGGTTTAATGCTGCTATGTGTTCAACAGATGGCAGTGGAGGCTGGAACAGTGAGGGTTGTGTGGTCAGCTCTGTGTCCAACAGCAACAGGACAGTCTGTCTGTGTAGCCATCTAACACACTTTGGCGTTCTGATGGTGAGCTGTGTGTCTGCTGTGTGTCATAGCTTTGCTAAACCACTGCACTGAAAATGTGATGCAACAAATGTACTTGATTCAATTATTTTTCAGTATGTCTGAAGTTGTGCTGTCATTCTGTAGTCTATGACAATAGTATGTCATTCTGTAGTATGCCCATCTTTGGAACTTTGGGGTGCTAGCTGTATTTGGGAAAAAATGAAATTCAGAAATCTGTGCCACAGAAGAGCATTCTTATCTTCATTTTTCTTTGGAATGTCACTGTATCCCCTGAACTACAAAGAGGACACCAGCAGTTTTCGCAAATCTCATTCATTTTTGGCATAGAGAAATCCAGCTTAGACTAAATTCCAGATATGGAAATGTTATGACTAGGGAATGATGACATGACTTCAGAGATCTATTGCCAAGAATAAATTACATGACCAGCATGTGATGTTGTCATGTTGTGTAGATGTAATACATTTTATTCATGTGTAAATGACTAATGCAAGCGAACCAGCTAAATTTAGTGAACGATTTGCAGTGTGAAACAATCCTGAAACTATCCACATTTTGGCTCTGATCATTCTCCTAACCCTGCGCACATACCGCAAGTGATAAAATCACTCGGCATCACCCATGCAGCAGGCAGTGAGTCGCTGGTGGTGTGTGGAACAGCAACCAGTATAAACAAATGGCGTATGCAGGCTTTATTAAGTGTACACAACCCTGACATAACATTTTATATCATACAATGACCTAGTGCCCCTGTCTAACCGTGCCATGTTTTCCATTTTCATATGTCATTTTAAATCATGTACATCAACAATTTCTGAATTTTTTTTCAGAAGCTCCATTTTTTTATTTAGATCCCTGTATACAAATAAGGACACACCATAAAGAATCGGAAATCCAGACACAGCAATGCTGAGTCTCTCCACCATGTAGCGAAAGGTACAAATCTTTAGTAGGAAGTCAGTGGAGCGGATTTCAGGGAATGTGAGAACCTGTTTTCTGAATGGTGGTCCCTGTTGCGTGTCATTGCTAATTTGCATAAATCGTGTTACTGAATTCACCCACTTTGTGTTGCCCACAGTTGTTTCGATGAACGATGCTGAGTGTCGCTAACTGAGTGAATGATTTCCAGTTGCATTGCCGCTTTCGTTGCTTGCGGTGTGCACGCATGGTTACACATCTATTTAGCCATGTAACCTATTAATTCAGAGCCAAAAAGGCAGCCATTTCTGTACCTCAATTTACGTTCTCCATGCTGTTATCACATTTGCTTCAGTACATAAAGGACAAAGCTGGTCTAACACAGCTGAAGATTTGTAGGTGTTTATTTTGTTTGTGTTGTTAAACAGGAGTAAACAGAAATATCTTTTATTGTTATCCTGATTTAGCAGCTCAGTACTAAGCTCATGATGATCTGAATGTGTGTGAACACATGCTCACAAACTACAGTGAATCCATTATTACAGGGCATTGTACTTTTATATATAATGATAAAACAATGCAGTAACCCAAAGTACACTTCAATTCCAGACTGACTTATTTTGCTTTGCCCAATGCAGACAGTTCATGCAGAGATTGTTTTTAATGTCTTAAAAGGGACCCGGTTTCTGAGTGCATAGCTGCATAAGACATTAGGTATGATTACATAGTTTTGGCCCATTGCTTGTTTAGCTTAAATATGTTTGGATCTGTAAAAGAGCAAAACAGTGCTGTGATTACTGCAAGGGAAACCTATACATTAGATGACTGGTAGTTTATTAAAACTGTTTTCTTCTGTAGGACATTTCCGGAGCTGCGGCTCAGATCGACGAGAGGAACACCAAGATTCTCACCTTTATCACATACATAGGCTGTGGCATCTCCGCCATCTTCTCAGCAGTGACAATACTGACTTACATTGCCTTTGAGTGAGTTTTTACACTTTCTAACAAAAATCTTTAACTGCCTGAAATTGTCTGTTGGCGTGCAGCTGTACAAATCACTATTGCTTTAAGCTTGTCCTGTGGCACTCTTCAGAAAAGAGTAGTCCTATATGGGGATGTGGGGTAATGTAGTGTGTGGTTATATCAGCTTTTACCTTCTGTAAAATAAAGATTATAAAAGCAACAGGTTTATATTTCCAAGCTAATAATGATGCTGAAAATAATGATACACTGTATTCACTTGTAATTGCTAGATAGAGGGATAGGGTAAATTCATTTATTATTGCATAAAATATTTGGAAATGTACATTTGGGCAGCTGAGCGTGTACATAAATAAAGCCATCTCAGGGGTTTTTCATCCTGTGCAAACCAGTCCTATATATTACAGGCATTTTGTGTTGTGTTGTGTTGTGTTGTGTTATAGTCAAGACCACTAGAAGCAAGAAAGGAGAAAAAAGGAAATTTGTTTGTAGTTCATTGTGTAATCATTACTGTTATACTTTATAGTATATTTGGCAAAATATCACATTAGATTATCTTAAATAGTCTTTGTTTAACTTTCTTATTCGTCTAGAAGTTCCTTCTAGAGGTAATTAAAAATCACCACCTAAAGTCTGAATATAAACCAAACACATACATCTGTTTTTATCATTAAACTAAAAACATAGTAATAACAACATTCTGATCTGCCTGCAGAGGATGTTTGAGTTTTGAAACCAATGAATATCAGCAACCAAACCAAACAGTACTTGTTCAGTAATGGCAGAAAATTATTATTTTTCCAGTTACCTCAGTTGGTCTTAAGAACAATTTTAGAGTTCGCATTTTAGTCCAGGCCAAGAGAAGACTGAGTCCAAATTATATTGAGACCCATGCCCGGCACCACGAGGGGGCAAAAGGGGGCTTTCTTCCCCTCCCCCTTGATTACATCTCTGGTCTGCATGTCAGAGACAGTTACGTTTAGGACATTTTCACAGAGACAGTGCAGCGCTGTCCCCTGTACTGGATACAAAAGAGAAGAGATAGAGAGAACACAACACTGCCGTACAGCATGCTGGCTCTTTGTGGTTGTAAATATAACTTTCAACCTTAAATTCAGTTTTTCCATTTAGCAAGTCACGAAATGGAAACAACAAGGGATTGACGTTTCGACCTGAAAAAGAGAGAGAGAGAGAGAGAGAGAGAGAGAGAGAGAGAGAGAGAGAGAGAGGGGGAGAGAGAGAGAATTTACAAGACACTGATCCTGTTGGCTACTATTTTGTTGATTTTAACAGTCATCTCTCTCCCAGCGGTTAGAATCATTCAGGAATTCTAGCGTATTATTTTGGGTCTTGTAGACCTCCATCCGAATGCTCCAATTCCCAAAGTCATGCAAGGACACTCTTGTTTCAAAAAAATAACCCGCTGGTTATTTTTTGAAACCTAGCGAACTGTTTTACAATACGTATAAAGATTTGCCCCCACACTGTTTTCAACTGCCCCCTCAGTCATTCCATTCTTGTGCGAGACCTGTACTCAGGTCTTTCTTTTACAAACACAGCTACGATGAGCTCAACATGACTCTGAACACTTTATTGCTATTTATCTATGGCTTTCCAAAGATGTTTCTATTCAGTCAGCCAATATTTAGATGGACATCTGAAAGGCCATGTTGTTTTAGCAGATGCTCAAAGATGATTCTGCAGAATCTTCTCATGCCAGTTTAATATTGCCATGAAACCACAAAACTTGCTTGTGGCTAATATTAGAGCTGAGCCAAGCATTTTAAATAAGGAAGAGATTAAACTTGTGAAGATGTTTTTGGCTTTCACAAATAAAATCTGACTTTGAGTGCAGAAGCATGTGGATTGTGTTCCACAAATGGCTCATGCCAGAGACCTTTACCACTTTGTTTCACCAACTCAATAGGGCTGCAAAAACCACACTTTTATATTTGATTAATCATGTGAGTTAATCTACTAATAATCCATTGTTATAAGTTGTAACAATAGTTTTTAAAGGCTTGTGACCTTTAAATGTTCAGGACTGTAACAAAAATGTTTGGCAGGTTCTGACAATCAGAGAGGTACTAAAAAAACATGTGGCAAGTTATTTAAGACTGCCCATAATTTTGAGCCTCAGTTAGTAATAAGCAATAGCTTAAAACATGTAGGTTAATGTTATAGCTGTGTAGGCTGCAGCACCATTTTACCTGTTTACCAATTTAATGTGCCGCTCATTAATCCAGCTATGTTCAAATAGGTTTCCAAGACAAGTGGATGGCAGTTTTTAAATTAGCCTGCTAAATACTTCTGAGTACCAGAACCTGACATGGCTTATAGTATAATAGTTAATATAGTACATTAACTAGCATTAGTAATATAACTTGATGAACTTCAGCGATTTTTGTAACAGTAACGTTAGTTTTTATATACATATACATGTGTATGCTCTATATGAACAAAAGAATTGGGACACCTACACATTACACCTACAGGAGCTTTTATGGCATCCCCTTGTAAATCCATAGGCAATGATATGATATGGAGTTCGGAAGTTTTTGGGAAGGCTTTCTTCAAGATTTTGGAGCAGTCTCCATTCTAGTTAATCCCAGAGATGTTTGATGGGGCTGAGGTCAGGAGGGACATGACTTAATGGACATGGCTTTGTGCATTAGGGCATAGTCTTCCTGGAACAGGAAAGGGCCTTCCCCAAACTGTTCCCACAAAGTTGAAAACTTGTGACTTTCATGCACTATGTACCTCAGCACTCGGCAACCCCACTCTGCAACTTCTTGCAAGTTCCTATGGTTCCTGTGGTTACTAAATGCTTCCACTTTTTAATAATACCACTCACAGTTGATCGTGGAATATATAGGAGGGGGAAAAAATTACTGACTTATTGTAATGGTGCCTTCCTAATACAGTACCACGCTCAAAATCACTGAGCTCTTAGAATGACGTATTCTTGCTCAAATGTTTGTAAAGGCAGATTGCATTGCTAGGTGCTTGATTTTGTACACCTGTGGCAATGGGACTGTATGAAATATCTAGAGTCAGTGATTAAGGGGTATGTCCCAATACTTTTGTCCATATAGTGTATATACATACACAACTATGACTATAAGTGAAGGGCTGCCCTCATCAGGTTAAGTAATGAACTGTAGGGTGGACAATACCTTGAAAATGTATAATATTGAATTATTGATTCAATCCTAAAACCCTAAATCACTAGTCTTGACCAAACTGTTGCTCAACTTTCAGGAAATTGCGACGCGACTACCCCTCAAAGATCCTGATGAACCTGAGCACCTCGCTGCTCTTCCTCAACATGGTCTTCCTGCTGGACGGTTGGCTGGCTTCCTACAACATGGAAGGCCTATGTATAGCTGTGGCTGTCTTCCTGCACTTCTTCCTGCTCACCTCTTTCACGTGGATGGGCCTCGAGTCCATCCACATGTACATCGCCCTGGTAAAGGTCTTCAACACTTACATCCGGAGATACATCCTCAAGTTCTGTATCGTTGGATGGGGTAAGTCCCTTTGTCTAGTAATAAGCAATAACCAACATGTTATGTGTAATAAAAATACATACAAAATGCTAGTAATTGATTAACGGTAATATGCTTAGCATTCTCATGCCCACCAAAACAAATGAAACAATAAATTCAGATGATAAATAACAGAGTTTCCAGCTTTTTGTATAAATATAAAATCAGTATAAAAATGCCTTTTTTTATTAAAAGTTTCAAATTGTTTTGCTTTCTGTTTTGCAGGCTTATTACTACATTTGTAAAATAGTGTAACACCACTGTTTTTGATTGTTTCTCTAGGACTTCCTGCTGCAATTGTAGGCATTGTGGTGGCTGTGGACAAAGATTCCTATGGGAAGGAGTATTATGGCAAAGGCGAAAATGGCCAAGGCTCATCTGAATTGTAAGCTACAGTTAAGATTTTTGGCCAAGTGTTCTTCCATCTTATGTCAAGTTAATCTTAACTTAAATTCTCATCTAATCATGTTAACAGTGTTGTGAAAGGTGAACTATTAGGAGGTAATTAACATTATGCAAATATAATTATCATTACTGGCCATCACCAGCTTTCATTTTTGGTTTACTGCTCTGGTCTTTCAGGGCATTATCTTGTTATGAGTGTTTATGTTGCAAGTTTTTATGTCTAGGGACACCCTGTTAGACCAGGTGTTTCTCGATGCGTCAAAATCTGCAACTGAGTGGTATATGCCCGCTTTAATGGTAGTATACCTGCCCCCAGATTCATCTAGTCAGTTTGTCTTGAATAGCAGATATTAAGGAAAGTATCTACATTTTAAGACCAATATTGCCATTTTATTTTTTTCCCAAGTTCTAAGTTAAGTTCTCAGCCTATTATGTTGGATAAAAAGCCCAAAAGATCAATTTTTTCTTGCTTGAGTCTTGTCGCTAAATGTTGTGCATGAGATGTTGTTGTGATAGTGTTGAAGCAATAGTGTTGTGGTGCACAAAGCACATGTGTGTTTGGTTACTCCTGATTTGTATCTACAGACAGCTTTGTGTTATTAGCTTATATTTTCTTTAAACTTAGCGTTAAAACACCTTTGATTATATAAACAATAATTAAGTTGCTTTTGCAGTCTTTCGAACTGTGATTTCAATATAAAATCAATATAGAAGCAATGAATGAATGCATAGCTGGCCATTCTTTTGTCATTACATTTACTGTTGCTGCATCATTATAACTGTAAATGGCAGAGATTACATACAGCTGCTGTTAACCCGCCTGTCCAGTCATGTCTTCTAAAGCTCAAGTATGTGGGTTAAATGTTTTTTCTTTGCAAACGAGAAGGTTTAATCATTACTGCATATAATCCATATTCCACAGACACAACCCACATACATGCTTTATTGGCATAGTTTCAAGCGCTTTTCAGCCATGCTAATGTAAGTTATGTCCATTTACTAATGACTTCTTACTTTGAGCTCTGGCCTCAAGAGGCATTGGAATCATCCAAATTTTCAGTCTTAGTTTATTTTCTAATTAGCCCTCAATTTCTCTGGGCTGTCCCTAGAAGTGAATACATTATTGGCTCACACATCAGTTGAGTCAACGTATGTCTAAGCTTGTCTTTCCCAAGTTCTTTTTCTGAGTATTTGTGTGTTCTTGCACCTCTCTTCTCTCTTAAGCTGTTGGATACGCAGCAAGGTGGTTTTCTACGTGACGTGTGTGGCCTATTTCTCCATCATCTTCCTCATGAATGTGGCCATGTTCATTGTGGTGATGATGCAGATCTGCGGTAGGAACGGCAAGCGCAGCAACCGCACAATACGGGAGGAGGTTCTGCGCAACCTACGCAGCGTAGTCAGCCTCACCTTTCTACTGGGCATGACTTGGGGCTTCGCATTCTTTGCCTGGGGCCCTGTCAACCTTGCCTTCATGTACCTCTTCTCCATTTTCAACTCTTTGCAAGGTACATCAGCAGAATATTACCATAACCATATGCTTCCTGAAGGAATACATCAAAAATGGTAACATTGCTTATAATGGCTGAGCGCTAAAAGCAAAGGCTGATTTATACTTCTGCATCTGCTCATCTGTGAACATGCGCAAGCGCACATGTAGGTGTCTGTCAGCATGTTTGCATGGAACTTGAATGTGCACACTAGGCGGCAGTGTCCAACTTAGAATGTACAGAAAATGAAGAGGAAAGTCATTTTTTCCTCCCTCACCATTTTCCTTCCTCCCTTAGCTATATTTTAATATTTAAGTTATTGTTACATATTAGTTTTATTATATAAGTTCAAGGTCATATACCCCCACCAGCCACTTCATTAAACTTCAGCACCACTGCTGTGTTTGATCCACACGTACCACTGCAACACATCACAACCATGTCAGTGTCACTGCAGTGCTGAGAATGATCCACCACCCACATAATACCTGCTCTGTGGTGGTCCTGTGGGGGTCCTGACCATAGATGACCAGGGTGAAAGGAGATCAACAAAGTATACAGTGAAACAATTGGACTGCAGTCTGTAACTGTAGAACTACAAAGTGCACCTATATTGTAAATGGAGCTGATGAAGTGGACCATGAGTATAGATAAAGGAGGTGTACCTAATGAAGTGGCCAGTAGGTGTAAATGTTTGTAACACCACCTCCTTTGCCAGTAAGTCCTCAGACTGCTCCATTTGATTTTGCACTAGCCCTGATTTGGTTCAAATGTCGTTTAGGCTAATACCAGCCCCAGTGTTACCAGAGAGCAAGTCAACATTCATTTGAGACACAGTTTTGCAGATTCTCACAAACTGTGTCTAAGAATTTGAGCGTGTGCACATTGTGGCCTCTGCAGAACTCTACAAGCTACTCTTAGATGTCCATAAGCCCATGAATATTTACATACATATTTGCAGAAGTATAATTCAGTTGATCTCCTGCTATCTTATCCCCAGAAGCTTTGACTTAATACCACTATTAGCATTTTGTGAGCATTCCTTTAAATGTACTGTTGCTAAAAAGCTAAAGCAAAAGAGAAACTCTATTACAACATAGAAAACTTAGATTGATTTACATCAGGCAACTACTACGGTTGTTTAGATTTTCATTTTAAATAAATTGCTGACTCTAAATGTAGGTATTTAAACAAAAACTATGTCTCACTAGGTTAAATAGATTTTTTGCCAACAGTTTTTGGGGGCCAGGCACAGATATTTGACTGCACCCATTGGCCTATACCTTTTTTAATGGCACATTTAATGTCACAAATAGTGTAATGTAAGTGCTGTTATCTCTAATATTGTATTTTATGCTGTATTCCACAAATAGGGCTGTTATACAGGCAAATGTACCTAATTCTGAAAAAAAGATGGGAAAGTAAAATGCAAATAAAAACAGAAAGCAGTGATTTATTCATGTTGTTCAAAAACGTCTTACACAGTTGATGCAATCATGTTCGGATATGAATGGAATATCCAAGAAAGGCCTTGTGCTTTAATGGGCAAAGGGTGGGTTGAGACTCACCTCTTTGGAAAAATTCATCAGTAAAAAAAATAAGCCAATTATAGAAGATTCTGGGATTCAGGAGAAATCTTTGTGCATATAGGACATGACTGAAAATCACGAATCAGTGCCTCATGCTTCTGAGCTCAGGAACAAATCCACAAATGTAAGATAAGACTGTACTGTGCACAGTGGAGGCTATATGTCAACAACGTCCAGAAACTTCTCTTAGCCTGAGCTTATCTGAAAAAGACTGATGCACAGTGGAAACTTGTTTTGTGGTCTGAAGAGTCAGTCTTTCAAATAGCTTATGGAAATAATGGACATTTTCTCCGGGTCAAAGAGGGAAAGGACTGTCTTGGTTATTACCAGCATAAAGTTTCAAAACCGAGGTCTGTCATGGTGCTAAACATGCTCCTGCTCTTTTGGAATGTGTTGCAGCCATGAAATTTGGAATGTGTGTACGTTTACAAAAAACAATGATGTTTGAATATTACATATTAAATATTGTGGGTTTTGTACTATTTTCACTTGAATATAGGACAAGCAGATTACAAATCACCCCTTCCTGTGTGTATTAGCATCTCACATACTTTCCCAACTGTTTTTGGAAATGTCTTTGTAACAGAACGGAATTCTGGAGATTTCCCTAAACTTCAGAAGTTTATGTTTTCCCACCTTTGCCTTGATAATTAGGTCATGTTATGAGTGAAGTGTATTAGAATAGAGGATACACAAATGCAGTGCAGTGAAGGGAGGACCACTTTGTCTGCAGTAAATTTGATTTTAATTTTATTCCATATGTGGCCCACTAGAGGGCATAATAATGTCACTGACTGATCCAACCCTTTTGTCTGTGGTAAATCAATCCTGTCCCAACTCTCTCTTATCCAATAGGTTTATTCATATTCATATTCCATTGTGCTCTGAAAGAAAATGTACAGAAGCAGTGGAGAAGATATTTATGCTGTGGGAAGTTCCGTTTGGCTGACAATTCAGGTAAAACTTAGAGTTTTTTTTGTTACTATTTATATGCTTTCTTCTACCATGCTTTTACGCTAGCTTGCAGACCTTGGTATGTGCATAATAGTTGCAGAATTTTGATATAATGGCGTTCATGTTGACAGTATTGATCGACCTTTGCTTTTGCCAACTTTTTACGTAACTTTCCAAGCGCATCCCAGCTTTAAACTCATTGTAGTGCCCTGAGGTGCCCTTAAAATAAAAGCCCAAAAAGATTTGTGCAGGGCTTTACTACCAATAAAATATGATGCAGACAAAAATCTCAGTGGTGCCCAAAAGACAAATGCCTTTTCTCCCTCACCCAGTGCCAATGTGTAAAGCAGTAGTGCGCCAGCACTGTTTTATTTATTTATGTGCAATATTTCATAGTGCATCGTGCATGTCCTGTACTTGAGGACTTCAGGGCAAAAAAAAGCAGAATTTCCATGTGGCTTTTAATAGCATGACTTCTCAGTACTGTTGACATGTGCCTGTGCTTTTTATCACAAAGCACCATTTGGGAAGGCACAAACATAAGATATAAACTACCTCACGCCACTTCAGATCTAAGTTGCTTTTTATTCAAATCAATCAATGTTCTGAACTGCATTCTGATTTTCTGTATGCTTGCTTATAAATTATTGAAGTACATCCACATAATAAAAGCATCATCATGCTTCTTTTATATAGTGATAGAAAATTAAGTGCTCATTCTCTGACTGAATGGTATTTTTAAACATTCAAATCCATTCTTGTATACATCATTATACATTAATAGGGCCGCAATTATCATCCTTATTAAAGAAAGCATCTGAATCAGACATGAATTACATTGTCCCTCAGCTAGTAATAGCGGTCTGTTTGTTGCAGACTGGAGCAAGACCGCCACTAACAACACCAAGAAGGTGAGCTCAGACAATCTGGGAAAGTCACTATCCTCCAGCTCCTTCGGCTCCACCACAGCCAATTGGACCTCCAAGGCCAAAACCACGCTGAACCCCTTCGCAAAACGACATAGCAATGCAGGTGAGCTGCACTGTTAGATTTGTTCATAGAATGAAATATATAAATGACAAATAGCTATGTGTACTTGCTATAACTCCTGTTACGATTTTGATAGACTTCAGTGCACAATTCATTTAATCTTTCCATTAATCTTCATCATCAAGTTACAGGACTCCACAATAAGCTCCAACAGTTGTAGAGGGTAGTTTTCAGAATATACTTCATCTTGTCTTTTAGGTTTATACTTTGCACAATTATGTAACAGCAAGATGTTCTGCTATAGACATCTGAGGATGTGTCCTCATTCTATAGTTTATCGATCATGCTCTGTGGTTAACAATCAGGTTCCAAAGCCTATACGTTTTCTCTCATGTGCAACTCTCTCAGACAAGGCTGAAGGTAGTTATTAGCATCAGATCTCGGAATGTAACTGCTGCATCATTTAAGGTGGAACAAGGAAATACGAAGAAGAAGCTGATGAATAAGAAGAGTTCATTTTTGTAGAATACGATTCCTCTATTTTTCTATTTGTGACCTCAAGACGAGATTTTCAGCTATAATTTAGCCTGATTTGATGCTTAATCCTCAAGTTCATAACAGGAATTCTACAGCATTTTTGATGATGGTTGAATTACAACGAGAAAAGCAACTCTCGCAAGGCAGTGCATTTTCTCGTTGGGCAGAAATTGTTAATTCAAATGAGCCCACTTCACTAGTCTATATGCCAGTTAGCCACACAGCATTTTGCCATTGTTGTGAAGTGTGGCATCTGTTGCATAATACTGATATAAATGTCTGTGCGATGATGGCTCAATCCATCAGTCCAATCTGTTCAATCCATTCAATTTTGGATAATTCAGGGATGTTACAGAGATCCTTTATCGTGTACGTATCGGCCAGTCAAATTACACACTTATTACATTGCCAGACTTCCTCTGGTAAAACGAATCCTGCTCAAATAGGGCTTTAGTTTGAACATCCCTGGTCAAAAGACATGTGTTGTTGATTTTCCAAATGAAAATATGTTAACATGACTGTGGTTATTTGATGAGTTTAACATATTTGAAAAAAGTACAATATAAAATATTCCAGTAACTTTTCCATAGGCCTTATCTTTTGTTTTTCTCTTGCAGTATGTAAAACAAATAAGTAGTATTGTAAATAGTAGTGTTGAAATGTTTCAAAGTAAAGTATGTCTATCAAAAAACATGTCATTTGACCAGCAGTGCTGGACTTTTGCATTTAAATGTACTGTGTTTAGCAATAAGCACAGGACTCAGTGATGAGAAAATGTACAAAGATCAGGATGTATTGGCTTTGACACTTTGTTTACCACATGGTGTGGCAGCACCAATTGTCAGTAACATTAGTGAAATTTTTCCCATAGAAAATGTTTTTCCCACAAAGAGAATGTTGCTACAGTTCTCTGAGGTCTGTTTAACTGTTGTATTGCTCTTTGTCTGTGTTTCTCTGTATCCACTGGTGTTTGTATTTATGTTTGTGGTATAGATAATATCCACCACTAGTGCAATGGAGAGTCTCCCTGAGGTAAAAGAACACAAGTCAGCTTGAGTTCATGCATCTTTATTTTGTGTGACTGGCCCTTAGGACCTCTTAGAATTGACTGGATTCAATCTACAGACTAGCTGTAGTCAGAAGTCTTCTTCTGTAATGCTAAATAAATAACAGACTTGCGGAGTGTTGTAGTTAACTGTTGACTAATGTTTGTGGTGAATTTGTTGGATTGAATCCAGATTGTCGAGTGACATTCAGGGACACAACCAAAGCACAGTGCTGCTTTCTGCCAGTGTTCAATGAAGCATTATTAAAGCTGCCATTCTGAATTCATAATAGGTCATCTTTAGGGATTTGGCAAACTGGCAGCTATACGGGAATGGCTCACTGATCCAGTTGATCTTTAGTGAGTGGCCTGAAAATTGGCTATAAACATGAAAGAGGGTTGAAGGTGATATTACTGCTCTGAAATCCATAAATAGAGCTCCAAATACAAGACCCGGTACTTAGGTCTACTAAGAAATATTCTTTTCCCAAGGTCTTTTGTGCAATATTATTATTCATAAACATGTAATAAGGATGTTAAAATGGTATATTGGATGTAAGGTTTTGTTGAACTCTCATGAAAATGTTTGTCGTTAAAACATCTACAGCATACGTGAGCCTCTGGCAAAAGCTACATTTGTCCTTTTACCTCTCTGAATGTCACCTGCACTCTGTTTGATACTAATTTAAATCTCATTGTTTTGTTTTGGGTTTTTTTTTTCTTCTTTTTTTTCCTTTTTTGTCCACAGCAGCTATGACACAACAAGCACAAATGAAAAGGAAAAGAGCTAGTCAGCTGTTTGTGCAGCTGGTTATCTCTTAGTTATCAGGAACGTCTGTTCACATGTACAGACTGGTGTGTATAATTACTCAAACCAGGCTGGCGCACTTCTGCATGGAGTCAACTATATGCAGCAAAATGCATATTATGCATCCATATTACAGACAAATGAAATTTCCTGAATTGAATTTGATGTAGTGTGTGAACATTCAATCTTCAAACCAAAACTTTGCACATGCACACTGTATATTCGTCTGTTCATATATCTAGATATCTAGATATATATCATCTAGAACTAGTTATAGTAATGAAACATTGAACCACAGCAAAAAGTGAACTTCAGCCAAAGCTTAATTTAACCTCAGCAAATGCAGATTTTTGATGTCTCAGTTTTGAAAGTGTGTGTCTATCAGTCATCCACTAGGATATCTTTTGCTTGGCATCTTACAGATAGACCGTTGAGGTTTAGAAATTCAGATCGGTTTTTATCTTATGATGCTACGTTTACGCTCTGCTATCACTTCCAGATGTGGTTGCCTGTGTGTGTGTGTGTGTGTGTGTGTGTGTGTGTGTGTGTGTGTGTGTGTGTGTGTATGTGTGTGTGTGTGCGAGCATGTCTCAACAGATCCAGCTGTTAATAGCATCATTGTGGTCATAGTTTAATTGGATGGAAGTCTGAGTAAGACTAAATGGCTGAAGACTTAGGGTGAACAAAGCATTGTGAAACACCCTATAAATACAGGACATTTCTGATTCTAATTTTCAGTATTCTGTTATCAATTCCACCTTCAGCACAGCTTGGTGCTTTCTTTACTGGTAAATGGTAGCTAAATGCTAACTTGTACAGTGCTACAGAGGGCTATTGCCCTCTCAGATACTTAATTGTCATTTTATCAGGAACACATGCCATATGCACTACCGTTCAAAAGTTTGGAATTACTTGTCATTATTAATTGTTGGAATTTTATTCAATAATAACTTGAATACAATTTTAATAACTTATCTAATGTAAATATATATATATAATATATATATATAAACTTTAAGAACGTTTTAAGATGCAAGAACTTGATAAGCAAAGTTATCTGTCTCAGTAATCATTAACTCATCATTCTTGACTCATTTAAGTTGTTTTTTTATGTTACTAGTTTCCTACTAATCATTTGCAACCTGTGAAGTCACATAGAGCTAACTTTTAAAATCATTTTAGACATGTGCAGTACTACCCTTCATTTATTTCTAGATAATTAAGATGTATAAGATAATCCACTTGCATAAGAAAAGGAGTCAAAAATTGAGAAATTGGAACTACTGTCAGAAAAATTGGAACTACTGTCCTGGTAGACCTCCAAAACTGTCCCCATCAAATAAAGACTATAATCAATGCTGTCATCACTGTGAAAAGACTCGAAAAAAAAGAATTGTAGATGGAATGGCACAAAAGAAGAATTTTTGCAACACATAAACTCCAACAAACATAACCCACAAGGGTCCAGACCAACATCACAGAATGTGTTTGGGATTACTTGGATCGTAATTGCTGTGGTCCAAGCTATTTATACATTAGACAGTATTTTTATTGACAGTGAACTTTGTAGGCACACAGCATTCCATCTGAGTGAGCTTTTGACAGGCATTGCTTGGCTGATTTAATATTTTTTTTAAATCATGGCACAACTATAACCTTTTATTAAGAAACTCACTGGCATTTTTATTGAATGTTGGAATTTCTTATATTTCTTATGCCTGATCTGTTCCTTATGAGCTTCTTTGTTTCCATGCCAAAGACCCACCATTTTTGTTCCAAGAACAAAGTTCTTTACTGATTATTCCTGCCCACAACAGGCTTATTGCTGTTCCCCAAAACAGCCCTATTCAACCTTCCAACACTTCGTAGACTAGGCAAGCATGAGATAGACGCATCCACATGCAGCTGCAAGTCAGTGTTCTAACATTGTAGTGAATCGATATGTCAGTTTAAACAGTGCATGTGTGCGCTGGAACATTGGGCTTTAGAATGCACTGAGGCAGGTAACTTGTCAAATTGCTCTATATTTGACCCCTTAAATCTCAAGAACCTGTATGTTCTTTATGCTCACACGCTTACTAACTGAACAGGACAGTCACAGACAAACGAATAGATAAACAAAAAGACATGTGAATAATGGCAAACAATGTTGGTGTAAGGGTAAAGGAATGAACAGGTGAAAGGCAGCTATAGACAGGTGGTCTAACCTGCTAGCTTTTGGTTATGCTGAGTCAGCTTTAGCTCCCTAAGTTGCACTGACTCTAAAACGGGACAAGAGATGTCAGCCTTGTGATTGGTTAGGAAATGCTTACAGAAACGTTACCCAAGATAAGGCCCACTCAGTTTACATGGAGAGGAGAGAAACATGGTGAAAAACAACAGACATTTTATAGAGTTTGAGATGGTATTCGTAGGACATAGGTTGTACATGTGTTTAGGGGGCTCAGAAGAACAAGATCCATTTAATAGGAAAGAAAACACAGATTTAGGTTCTGTGGGGCTTAAACAATCAGATCTTGTATAAAGCTAAAAACAAACTCTTTGGCAAGGTACATCACAATTGCGTGGAGTAGGTATAATGCTTGTTATGTATCAGTGCTGCTAAAACTGAAAGTTAGAATCATGGGGTGATAGTGTGGCTTCAATACTAATATATTGGGTGAAAGTATCTCCCAGCACTGTGTGTACAGAACGTTTTTCCATGTTCACTGGCTGAGTGTTTTATATCACTATAAAACATAATGGAAAAATTCTGACTCATCTGTTTTGAGATTTTTTTTTCTCTCTCCACTCACATCATACACCTCGCTTTGCAGGTACAGGTTACTCCAACCAGACTGGCCCAAAGTGCAGCCCTTCCGACGCAGAGGCCTCTACCTCTTCTATTTTGCCCGTCCACCAGGTTCTGGACAAGGTGAAAGGCTACTGCTCTGTGCGCTCCGACAACTTTTACAAAAACATCATCATGTCGGACAGTTTTAGTAACAGCACCAAGTTTTAGAGCGAGGGCGAGCCGGTAAGGGAGGAGTCTGGGTTAGATCTTCTATGTTGGGCTTTTCTTATACCAGCAGAACACTAGCGACATGGGTATACTGTACTATATTGAGCTAACCAACCAGAAATGGTGTAGAGTGTTGCATAACCCTGTAGAGAGGGAAAGCTACGGAGGGAGTGGCTTTTACATACTGTGATGTTCAAACTGACTGTCTGTGTTCTGTAAATATTCATAGTATATTTTACTGTATGTCTGTATGTGCTTTTTTCTAATTTCCCCTTTGCGTACCTTCTTTTTGCACATCACTTTGGTTTTTGCGTTGTTTTTGTTTTTTGTATATACATAGCCACATATGTTTATACTTCTGCTTCATAGGAAATTTAAATAAATAAAGAAATAAAGAAATAAATAGCAGGACCCCGAAGACTCAAAAACAAGACACATACTGTAGCTATGGATCTGTTTGTGCCTAAAAGGAACAAGTTCGCTTGAAGCATTTTCGTTAATTCAGCCGGTCACCTCCCATCACCACAAGAAGCCAAGTAAACGTTTCCGCTGTACATGAGTGAAATATTGTTTATTTTGTCACTATTTATATTGCTCACATGCTCTACTACTGATTAACACTTTTTGGGATTGTTCTGACAAACATACACTACCGTTCAAACGTCTGGAATCGCTTGCCATGTTAACAGTTCTATACAATACTGACTTCAGTGTGGATTTAAATATTGCAAATGATTCCCCAGAAGGTACAGTACTGTACAAAAGTCAATTTTACTCTTCATCCACTTCCTGTCAAAATGGCCAATAAGTAAAAGTCCCAACATTCCAGAAGAAAAATTCAAAAGTCAGGAAGATTACACAGAAGCCTCAACAAATACATACAATGTAGAATGTCCACCCTTTAGTCTACTCAGATATCCAGAGTTTCTGTTTCTCACAGTAAAAGCAATCTCAAACTGATGTTAAATAATTTAAGAATGGAGCTTGAATTTCTTCTTTTTCTCAAAGATGAAAGTTTTAAATTCTGTTTGTCAGTTTTGGTAGGCTGCCTGATCTTTCACCGTTGTTTCCTTCGACTTCCCTGTTTCTTGTGCAAGACTCCTCAGACATATCTCCTGAAGAAAGAATAATTTGTGCTTAACAGCCATTTTGACTCACAATAAAATGAAGGGTGGGGTCTGACCTTTGTACAGTGCTCTTATCTTTCAATGCTGTATTCCATTCTTTTGAGAATTCTGTGAAGAATAATGAGATTAAATGACAAACTATCTATATATGTAATAATTTATTTACCTTCTCTGTGAAGTGATTTGTCTTAAGATTTGATCACATTTAAAATATGATAAATTCTGGGTATTGGTTTTGTTACAGCTTAATTCTCAATGGTTCTGAATCTGCTATGGCTCCGTTCTTCATTCTGAACACATCTAGCTTTTTTTATTTACTAAGTTGATCATTATTTAAAACCTGTGAAGTTGTACAGGACTAACATATTAGAATGATTTTATACACCTTCACTGTCTGCAAACTGGTTTCATATCATTGAAAAACATTGAATAGAGATCAATTCCAAACGTTTGAACGGTAGTATACACTCTTAAAAATAAAGGTGTCAAAAAGGGGTTTGAAGTTGGATGAGGGGTTCCAGCTGAGCTTTTATGGAAGCATGCATTGAAATTACTTTAGGGAAGCTAAAACGGTTCTTCTGTGGCATCACTCTAAAGAACCCTTCTTGACACTTTGATTTGAGTGTAGCACTCTTTCAACAGAAGGTCAATGGGGGAACCAAGATCAGTCAGGTTAAATATGGTATGCAACGTTTTATTTTACTTGGATCTGTTCTGTAATGTAAACAACCATCTACATACCAAATCTAACCAGAATGTTGTAGGTTTTTTTTAAAGAAGTATTTATTGGTCTGGAGATGTCAACAGATGACATGCTTTACCAAAGGCATCGATAAATGCTTTCGTTTGCAAGGTTTGACCTGGTATAATGTGTCAATTTATTATTCCATGGCTTATGTTGATGCTTTTGTGAACATGTGACATAGTCTTACTGTATATTAAAAAGAGCTCAAACCAGATACACGTGTCTTGTACCTTATAAACCAAAAGAACATTTATATACCATTTACATTGGCTTTCATGTTGATCTCTGTTTGTAGAAAGGTATGAGGATGTTTCATGCTGACTATTCTTCTCTTTTCCCTTTGGGGCCTAATTTGTACAATAATTTGACTGATAATGTAATAAGATAATTATATTGGGATTTAGAATTACTGATTGTAGTAGGTGGAATAAGCAGAAACCTAGTGTATCTAAAACGAACCTTCAGCATGAACATGTTACAACACAAATAAACCTTTAAAACCGTTATATAAAGACACCTGACAAAAAATTAAGAGCTACCATTAATTATGCAAAATTCCACCCGTAAGACTTTAAGATTGTTTTTTGTTTGTTTGTTTGTTGAGGTTTTCGAAATGTTTACAACTTAATTACGAAATGTTTGCCACTAAATGAGGTTTACAACTAAGACTAGGCACACACAGTGAGATTTAAGCCTGACGTTAAGCCCGAATTTCATCATCAGGCCAAATTTCTATTTCTTTGTTTGCTGTTCAGTGTGAGAGTGTGACACGCGCTGAGGTAAAAGCAAGGCACAGTTTATTAAACAGGTTTGTACCAAAACACAGCAACACCAAGAACAAGGAAATACAATCAGAGGGCTAAACCGAGACAGAGTCAATAAACAGGCAAGAGTCAAACCAAGCAGACAATCAGACCAGGCAGAGGTACCAAAGGGAATAAACAAGAGGAGTAAACCAGAGAATCAAAATAAAGTCAAAGCCAGAGTAACAAACAAGATCAAACAGAGGGAACGCTCGGTATGCTACAGAGTGGCAATACTTCGCAATGAGCCAGTGCGAGAGAGAAGTATTTAAGCAAACAGACTAAATGTTAGTCAGGTGACTAATCAATATTCAGAAGACAACGGGGTGTGATTGGGCAAGGATGGACACGTGACATCAGGTTATGGGAAATGGAGTCCGGGAGATCGGAGGTGCGAGGAGAACCAGCAGGCATGACAGTGAGGATAAGCAATGTCCAATTAACTGTCCAAACGAGCTCTGATTGAGCAGTCGGACGATCGGATGGATTTCTGACCTTTTCTGTCAGAAATTTTGGTTGCTTGTCTCACCGTTTCTCAAGGTTGCACCAAAAACCACATACAAACAATCACAACCTTAGCTCCCACACACTGACACTCGTACCTTGGCCTGGGTTTTAGCGCCCCCTGTGGCTAAGTTAGTAAAACTGTCAATGGCCAAATCTCAAACGCCTTCCTAAGTTCTGACTTCTACACCAACATAGACCAATATTCATCCAGTATGACTGACAAAATATCTTACTGACTGCTCGAATTTGGAAGAAATTAGAAGACAATTTGGCTTGAAGTTAAATAATTTGATAATGTGCTTACAACAATCTCAACATGAAAAAACGTACGATATAATCAGCCAGATATAAAATATTTTGTTGTTGCAGAGATATCATTTTTGCAGTGCACTTGCTTGTGCAAACATGAACGCGCAAAGGCTCATGGGAAGTGCTCTCGCAGTAAGAGAGGCTAATTCTCGTAAATAGTTGTGACTGTGTGGGCATGATGTGCACAGTAGGGTGGGTTGGTCATTATGTGCCGGGTGGTGAGGATAGTTTGCAGTGTTAGTATCTGTCATGTACAGGAAACGTATGGCTGTAGGTGACGGGCCTGCTTCCTGGCCGTGTCATCCGTCACTGAGCAGTGGTTCCTCCACCGCTGGTTTCTCGCTCTTTACAAAAAGTGTTAACCACATTTGCATTATTTTACCACATCCTGCTGTTCCAGGGTCAAAACGCCATTCCTGTCCCAATAAGTTAGTTTCAAAAATGACCATCAACTCCCAATCACCACTGACATCGCCGCCGCTACCCCACAAGAACACAATTATCGTGTGTGAGGTTTAGAGGAAAGGCATGAATAGAGCTGCATTTTAACCACAAGTCTTTGCGCTGTACTTCTCAGAATCTGTTATGGTGGGTTGTCAGATAATACAGCAGCAGTAGGCAGTGTTTGCTCTTTTTCTCTTTGGGTAAATGAGAGCTCCACAAATTCCTTCCAGAGGTCCCTTGTGAATGCCTTCCTGTGAGGTAAACCAGCATTCCTTGTGATCCTGAAAAAGCAGCAAAATAAACAGCCTGCCATGCATTAGGTTTGGTGTTCTGAAGCGAATGTAATTCATACCTATGATGCAATATTACACATGAAATCATTAATCAGCAGTTGAATGTATGTCAGCATTTCTGATTTGAAAACGGTCCATAAAAGGCCAGATCTCTTTATGACAACAGCAAATAAAGAATGACCCACTGGACTGTAGCTATTTAGAAAATGACTAGTCTCTAGTGTTGTGGAAACATTTAGGATTACTATAAACCCATCCCATAATCAGGCTGTTGTTTGATCTCAGGACACTTTTAGGATGTTGCTCTGTTTTATTCTCCACAGAGTTTTTTTTTGTAATGTTGCTTTTTCTTGTTTCATATGTATATGAAATCTTTCAGCAATATACCCCAGACAACAAGCAGATATGAGCCACGCATGGGAAAGACATGACACTGCTGGCCCATGGTCAACACTGGATGTGATCCAAAAGTGGCCCACATTAGAAAAAAAGCTTATTTGACCCACATGTGTCATAACAGATCTGAGCCATTTCTGGCAAAGCTGACATAAGTTACACAGCAGTCATTTATGTTTTAAACAGGAATTAGTAGAATTGTATGCACAAAGTTCAAATCCATATACAGTGTGGTGCACTGCAAAAAATCCAACCTAAGCTGTTTTCTCTCATGTGACATTTTGTTTGTTAATTGGACAAATAACAGCCGGGTTAAAATCTTAGTTTTAGTTAGTCCATCATCATGAGTTCATATCCCATCAGCTCCACAGGCATCTGCAGCTTATAACCAAGGAGGGGGAAGCACCACACATGTTAGCCTTCACTTCCTGAGCCTGGTTGCACCGTGCAACAGTGCATCCCACCCAACAGGGAAGTTTATGGTTTTTGTACTAGTGGTTTAGAGTGGTGGGTCAGTCCTGGCAGCGGTGGTTTAAAGGTTGTTGAGATGTGACCCTCTAATGGGTTCTGGCCACAGCATCTGGCTCTCTCCTGGGCCATCATTCCATGCAGTATGTGGGCGGCAAGTAAAGGTCAGATATGGCCATACCATATTGGGCCATATCAAATTTGTTACCTAGGATAGATTTTACAGTTTGGCAGGCATTCAGTCCAGACCATAAATAACAGGGTTTCCATTCAAATGTTTTGCAAATGTTATACGCATTTATGAAATTTCCACCACAGTCATGCAAAAAAAAAAAACTTTAGATGGCGTAGACTGCCGTGTTAAAGGACTGCACCAAAAGAACAAGATGGAGAGATGTAACCTGTTTTTGTCTAAGGTAGAACAACCATTTGGCTTCTTTTTATGGTCGTGTCTTTTTGTAGCTCAAAGATACCAGGCAGGACAAGCAATGTGTCACATATTGAGGGCTTTCCATCATGTGTGGCTGTTCCAGAACACTGCCTTGTAATGGGATTGTTTTTATATGGAACTTATACAAGCTGTATGTTACAATAGTACAGTGTCCAGGGTGTGTTCTTCCATCTGCCCAATGAAGGCTGACAGCACCCCTCATAAGGATAAGCGGTTTAGATGATGGATTGAGGGATGAATCAGTAGCTTATTCACCTTAAAGTAGTGGAATTTGGTCATCAGGAGTGGTGTTTGGATACTTTTGGACATGTTAATATGTTAATATAGTGAGACATTATTTTGTAGAGGTGTCATTCAGAAGTCATTTTGAACCATTTCTTATGGTCTGTTTTTATGGCATGTTTGTGTTAAGGGCAGCCCTTGTGAAGAAAACAAAATAAAATTTAAAGATGTTAGCAAAACTAAGACATCTGGAAAAGTAATAATTACCATAAGAATATGTGTCATGTAATAAGGATGTATAGATATATATATACCAATGTTAGGCTAACAGTGAGAGTTAGCTCCCGTATAGTCATTTCCATAAAAGCCTGTTACATTTTTGTTGAAAGAACTGTACATGGGGTCAGTTAAAAAATACTGTGGGTGGATGGGGGTTTTATGATAAACACTTTTAGGACGAATTCAGTTTCAGCCATGACCCTGAAGCTATCCTAAATGCACAGTACACTCAAAAGATATCAAAAGATAAAGGGAAGCAGATAACAGTGCACAAAGAGTAGAACAAAAGTTCAGATTTATTTTTTTCCTATAAAATTCTTTTACAAACAAAATAAATATTCCAGTCACCAGAATATGCAGAATAACATTTATATTTATGCAACATTTCATCATAAGGGGATCTACCATGCTCATTTTCATAATTTTACTAGAATAAATTTATATCCTTCATTTTTCCCAAAACACAATATTTATCTGTATAAAAATAATATCACACAGTATCTGTATATCACACTTTATCTGTACATCTGTATTTACCCTCTGTCTGAAACGCTCTGTTCAAGGTCCTGTGGCTTGAAGAACCGCCTTCCCATGAGCCCTGTGTGCTCTGATTGACCTGCTCTGTTCTGACTGGTCAACTGTTGTTGCGTAAGGGCATGCCAAGCTTGCTGTAAGGTATGCAATAATGAAATGAGATGTTACAAGAAGACGTCACCTTGTAACAGATTGAAATTTCATTTCAGGCCAGGTAGTTTATGTGAGTTGCTCCCTTATGAACTTCATAACACTGTAGAGCATTTACATGCGTGAAAAGTTACAGAACACACTAAAGCAAAGGGAAAAACCGGAAAAGCATAACAGGCCCCCTTAAAACATTGCAGTCCTTCATATTTGTACATCGACCTGTTGAACAAATCCACAGTGACGTAAAATATAATATCTATGGTTCATCTTTTACCATAAAATCTTAATACAGTTGGTCTTAACACCTTTGGGAACAATAAAGCAGTTTTGGGAACACTTACAGATGAGCAGTTAACAGACACAACTACTAGATAGTATGTGGCAGTCTGCAGTGATATTTGAATTGTTGGAACAAAAAAGGCCAAAGAACGTAAAGTGCAGTTAAGCAACCTGTTACACAATATCAATACCAAACCTTCATGCCAAACTTTAGTGGCCTGCTTACTAACACTGTGGGTGTCAATAAGCAACCAGATCAAACAGCATTTTGTTTATAGCATTAGTATGCTTTATTGAAAGCTGTTGTGCTGTACTGTGTCATGGGTCTGTATCATCAGACTGTATCATCATTTCCGACACTCAAATTAAAAATGGGTCTCATGTACCGTGTATTATGGCCTTTCACATTACTAGTAATATTTACAGAAATAGAACTCATGTGGCTGTGATTGACTTGCAAAGACTGTAGACATGTAGTCTTCTTGCCTCACACTCTTCAGGTTTTCTGGATGGCACTGTACCTCCGTTGTTTCACTGTGACCTTGTATCGTTCTTTGGATTTTCCGGGAGGGTACCGTGAAACTGATGCATCTTCTCCCCTGCAGAACAAACAAGATCTGTGTATCTACAAATGCACTGCAAGATCTGCATCTAAATATTACAAAATGCTGGAAAACATATGATCACCTACTCTGAATACCAGTGTGAACAGAACTTCTGGCACTCAGTATCACGCTTATTTCTGCAGAGGCATCGCGCCACATCTCTTCGTAGTCGCATTTGGAAGGATCCCACTCCGTATGGAATAATCTGGCTGAAATAAGAGGTGAAAATGTAAGTATGTTCTATAAAATGTCCTATTTGCTGTAGCATAGGCCCAAAATGATCCAGTCATCCCTTCTTTCACTTCAGGAGTGGTGGAACTGCGTTCTCTGGAGTGGTGGAGCACCATCCAGTACCTTTGGGATGAGTTGGTGGGGCGTTAGTAAACCAGAACTAATCATTTAATACTAATCATGACCTCATTAATGCTCTTGTGGCTTAATGCAATCAAATACAAATAGCCATGCTCCAACAGTGAGCATAAAGTCTTTTCAGAAGAGTGGAGGCTGTTACTGCAGACAGGAGGATATATCAATACCCCAGATTTCAGGGAAAAAAAAACACTGGATGCAGATGTCTAACTACTTCAGGACATATAGTGCAGAGGTTCCCCACCCTGGTCCTGAGGGACCCTCCATCCTGCACATTGTAGTGTTTGCTCTGGTGCTGGCACACCTGATCCTCTAAAACTTGATCCTCTAAAATGTGCAGGGCTGGGATTGGGATCCACTAAAAACTAACATGTTTTCCTTTGGTAAAACACTTATCAGATTCTGTTGTTTGCTACAAAAACATCAGTTTTCTGCAGACATCCATGGTTTTCCAAGTACTGGCACACATTTTAGATCAGATGTTGGGTATACAGACTCTTAATACAGTGAAATGCAGCACAAATATAGGTAATGTTTTGCGCTCCATTGTTTCCTCAACAAATAGTTGTGTGAATCAGCCAGTCAAATTCCTTACAAATTACATTGTAGACGTCTGGTAAAATGACTCAAATTATGCTAAAGTTGGAGAATAGATAAACATAGAGCGTTTCTTGGAAAGCTGTCCTGCATAGGAAAATAGGCACTCGCTGGATGTATTCTGTCATCTTTATTTATTTCCCCCAAAGCCATAGCATGGCTTTGTGGTTGTTTGGTTGCCTTTCATTGAGACCAAAGGCAGTCTGTCTGTCCTTAGGTCTTCATGCATGGGCCAAGTTAATGAGACCACACACTTAAATGCAAGCAGACGCGTGCCTTCTTCTTCCACAGGTTAACAGCATCACTACATCTATCTCCACTGTGTTTGCAGCATTAAACGGCTGTTTTCTTTTCTAATCATTATTGCTTTCCTTTTGATAACATTGTAGTTTTTAGCCTTTTGTCATCAATTTGTCTGTTTTGTATAAAACAGATGAACTCTTTGCTGTGCTGGAAAGTCCATCTTATGGAACTAAGTGTTCCATTATACAGGAGATTAGGGACTGACAATGACAAACAACTATGCAAAAGAACATGCATAGATCCTATTTTCCTGCTTATTTTTAATTCCCTGCCATAAAGATGTCACAAGTTACATATTGCAGGTGTTGGAATAAGACTGGATGAGGGAAAAAATACATTATATTTAATGTAAGTCATTGGAACCAGACTTTTGGGTAATTTCATCTTGAACAGGCACACAGCACAGTATATATGTGTAACTGTGCATACACTACAGTATATATGTGTAACTGTTAATGTACAGAGTACAGTACAGAACATACAGTACAGTACAGTACAGTACAGTATATATATATATATATATATATATATATATATATATATATATATATATATATATAAATATAAAAACACTGTGCATATAGTAAAACCCTGTGCACAAGTGGCACAAGTGGAGTAGGTCTTCTCTCAGTGATTCCTGTACCTGGGTGTGTTGATCCAAACGATTCCAATATGGCAGAAGTACACACACTCCTTGTCCTTCAGGTTCTCACAGGAGCAGCGTTTTTCTCGTCGCTGGGTCCTGTTGTCCAGCTGCGCAGACATGCTTCTCCCTGCATGGGGCACAGGGACAGGCAGGGATGCTGTGTGGCCTAAGAGCACATAGAGGAGGAGCATAAGAAGTGACTGTAGTATTGCATTTCAACAGAGTACAGCTAGAATGTTAGACTGGTGATGACATTTATCTGGCTTTGACCTAATTACACTGACAAGTCTAATTGCAGGTGAGGTTGTACCACCAGGAGCAAACACAGCATATGAATGTGCAGGTCAGAACTCACAAAATCCATCAACACAGAATGAATAGACTGCTGTGAGTCAAACAACGATCTATTCACTCTCTCTGTCTAGTATCTACCAGTACTTCTGTAATACATCACTGAGTTATTTCAGGTTGTCAGTACACCTGCAGCGGGATGTGCATTGACGGAGAGAACTCACTGATATTCTGATACTCATCAGTTTAATTAAATGTGTCCATCAAATGTTATCCATTACCTTTCAACTTCTTAAAGAGTTGCTGCTTTATTATGAGCTCTTGCTGGACATTTGGCCCTTGTGGTTAACAGGCCTAGAGGGCCTTTCACACCAAGTATAATTTTTTTCAAAAATGGATGAAAAAAAGAATGAATGCAGTTTTTAGCGTAGTGGCACCTTCACACGAAGTCTAATGTGTTTTTATCACTCTGAGAAGACAGGAAGACGAACAAGTTGTGTTGTTTCCAAGTGGATTTGGACTTCAGTGTCAATGATGGACAGTAACTGAGTAATATAATTAGTAGTAATTAGTTACATATCTTACTTTTTACTACATTATGTGAAATCTGTTGTTCCTTTTTGGATTATGTGCGAATAAAAATGTAACACGCCCAAATGAAAAATGCGTGAAGCGAGCCCACCAATCAGGATACAGTTGTCACTTTGTTTTCAGCTTGTTTTGACCTGTTGGACAGAGCTTGGTTCTACCTAATGAAAACTGTTCTCCTTCAGTGTTTTGAGCTTATGATTATTTTAATAGACATCAGTGTCAGACTAATTAATGACCTTCTAAATGACCTAAAATGACTTGATTAAGCAAGAGTTACAGAAATGATAACAAGACATTAGAGGCATAATAAACCATGCTACTTTTGCTTTCCATTTAAGTACATTTGAAGGCAAAGTGGAGGTCTAAAGGGAGGAACTTCTACTTTTACTTGAGTGATACTTGTCTCTACTTTAACACAAGTACAGAATTCCTGTTTTTTGTATGTGTGTAAAAATCACACTTTTTCCAAATTGCATTTATCTAAAATGAGCATTTCATAGCATGCCATCAGTTTTTTTTATTACAGGGTAAAAATGGTGAATATTTTAGTACAAGGTACCAACTGTTTATAGCTGTTTTCGTATTTTAGTCTAGACGTTTCCTAGGTTTGGAGGAATCCATTTTCTCTTCCTATTCCTCTTCTTCCTGCTTTTTAAAAAATCACTTCTGCACGAATAAGCCTGCATATTTTAGTCTTTTCCCTACTGTAACACACCAACTAATGAGCTAATTAACAAGCCCATCCTGGGCTGGAACTGGGTGAAAGCTCTAAAACATGTATTGTGCAAACTGATTTTAATAGTGCTCTAATAATGGTCACAGGAGAGAAAAACCTGCTGCCTGGCAGAAGGCATGAGTTTTTAATGGCTTTGATAGGTCTTCTCTCCTTCTGCTTATTAACTTGAGATAAGTATTCCTAGATCATTTATACATGATCATTATTTTGTGATAATTATATATATTATTTATTATATAATATGTATACTGAATAACATATTGGAGTCATCTACAGTGCAGAGTGGAAAACATATATATATATAGTGTGTGCCCTGAGATAATTGTACAGTTACTTTAGCATTGGTATTGTAAATAATACTGGAGTATTATTGGGGGTTTTGGATTAGCATGGCAATTAGGGGCAGTCCTCAGTATATGAGATACAGTAACCTAAGAGTTCTAAAACACTCCCATCTGTGAAGGGTGGTTATTGGACACATGCAATAAATACAAAAGTTAAATACAGTGCACGTAACATATTTGACCTTATACTACTGTATTATTTCAGCACCCTTTCCGTTCATCCCTTTTAGCCACAAATAAAGTCCGTGTAATTATGTCAGTGAGGTTGAATTGTCATACAGATAAAATGACACTGATAAGAATCTGAAAGCAAAATTAGGATATACTTTTCCTACAGTTTGAGCCAAAAGGAAAAGCCAAGGGAAGCATGTGGATTATGTTTAAAGTAGACAGCAAATACGAAACTGTGGCCAACCACATTTTATGCCTGTAGGATTCCTGCTGCGTATGTCGACGTCTGCTACAAAGCAAGCCACGACTGCAGCTTCCGATGGTTTGCAGTTTATAACTTGAATGAAAGCAGATTGTGCCCTCTTACCCGTAGGGTTTGCGGTTTGTCGTCAAGAAATAAACAAATCTCGAGGGAAACGGCAGCTAGAATGACAAATTTAGCAAAGCAGTGTTCCACTACTGAGCTGACAGATAATTTAATCCAAATTTACCTGACTTTATTCTTGGTCCATTTCCATGTAGCAAAAATGGAAAAGCATGGAATGTACCATTTGAGAGAACAAGCAAGTTTCTTTTAGGCCCTGCCATTTTTATGAAATGTGATCAGAGAGGAGACATATGTTACTGATCAACCGCAGACAAGTCAGTGCCTGGCGAAGATATTTGCACACAGAAAACCATGCATACTATAGAATATCTAACTCATCTTATGACTCCTCTAACACTTAACTTATCATTACCAATGACTAAGAGGAATCAATATTGAAAGATCATAATGACTGGTCACCAGAGATGACCGCAAATTAGCACTGTAGCACTCATATGCAGTTGAGATAAAATGTTAAGCTACAGTACTGTGCAGAAGTCAAAGACCACATGTCATTTTATTGAATTTCCTGCCAGAATTGTCATTGAGTACAAGTTATTCATTTGTTCAGTGTCAGGAAATGTCTATTTAATCCCAGAAACCTCAGGAACTAATACAAGCATTTGTTCAGTATCAGCCTCTTTAGTGTCCAATCATTTATTACACAAGGGATGTTTTCTCACCCTTGATCTAAACAATCCCAAACACATTTAGTAATGTTGAGGTGGCAATGTCAGTCCGTTGCTCTGAGAACACCAGCAGCTTCTTTATTTAGATTGCCTATTTTCATGGAAGAATGGACAGAAACACCCGTCGATGTTTTCGGATCTGAACACCAAGAGCGGAGCTTGATTTTCTCTTCTCACTCCAAGATGTAAGCTTTAAGTGCTTTTTTATCTGATGCTGATAGTTTTGGTGGTCTACCAGGTTATGCACAGTTTACAGAGTCTCATTTTCTCTACATCTTTTAGCAATTTTTCGAAGTGCAGTTTCAGAAGCTCATTTATTGAAACCTATTTTCCTGCGTCTTTCTTATTATTCATGCAGTTAGATTATTTTAGATCTAATCTCCTCAGAAATACTTACTGAAAAATGAAGAACTTGTACTTCATGGTTGCTTCGACTGGAAATTAAATAGATGAAGTATATTCTTCCATATCACATAATCTAATTTGTTATTAGATCTGAATGTTATAAATTGGAATAAACCAAAATAAATCTGCCTCCTGTATATTAACCAGGATACCTCAAATACGCATCCATCTCTTTGTTTCTCCAAGCAAGTAATAATAAAGTAGTGGTATGTACCCTGACGTAAGGAATGACTCCCAGAATGAACCAGACACAGTCTCTGTTGCGCCAATATGGTCTATGATGTTGGAATTCCTGTTTTGACAAGATTAACATTAAATAACAGCAAACAAAAGTACCAGATTCATAATGCGCTGCTAATCCATGCTACTCTGACTGTTGTTATTAAGATGACACAAGGAGACGCTTTCTCCCCTGAAGGAAACCTGGCATGAAACTGCTGAGAAGAATGGTGTTGTTTTTCCATTGGATTCCAACTTTTGCCAGCCACAGGGAAAATATTGTTCCAAATTGTGCATGGTAACCTACAGCCCTGCGGCACGTTATGGCAACAATCCGATACTGCAACAATAACCAGTGCTGAGGAGTGGCAGGAGTTCCACTTGTGAGAACCTTATTAGTTAATTTGATCTCTTTCTAGTTTCTAGTGAATGCTTTTGACTTACAAGTGAACCTTTTTTTTTGGCTTTCTCTCATTCTTCTCCCAGTCTGGTGTCTGCGTGGAGAACACTATGAAATCCTGAGGCCTCTTAAACCCCACTAAAACTGTTCTAGTACATGTGGGAAGTAATATATGTTCTGTGGTCCCTGGAAGTGGTTCCTACACAGGGATATGCCCTACACATGGGGGTTAACACATGTTCGGGACAGACTGAATTAAGCAGCATTTTACGGCACATTTGACTCTAATTAAACAGTTAATGCATTACTTCACAACCTCCATACGTATTTGAGTAAAGTATACTTGCAGTCTACACTCTTCAAAATGAAGCGGCATAGAAGAAGGTCTTTTGGCCCGCTAAAGACCATTTCAGTTTATAGTTCTTTGAAGAACCGTTGAATCAGATGGATGTGTTTAAAAAGCTTTTCAAATATTCTGAAAATGTTCAGAATATTAAAAAAAACCCCAAAAAACAAATAAAAACTTTTTCTGAATTACTTGTTGAATGTTGAATGTTAATAAATAATACTAGACAGAAATTACATAACATCAAACGAGATTATTTGGATAGTCATAAAAGAATCTCTATTGGTTGTCTAAAGAACCCTGCTTATAAATAGGATTTGTGAGTATAAAGAACCCTCATATAATATAAAGGTTATATACTGCTTTAAGGGGGTCTTCCTAGAGCATTATGTGGAGGTTCTTTCAACCTAGAGCCTTTACATTGATTTAAACTTGATTTAACAGCAATATCCATTGAAAAGCTTCGGAGGGAACCAAATGTGGTTCTTCTATGGCATTTATATTTTAAAAATGTACTATTTCTCTTTATATAAATATTCATATCCAACACAGTGTTAATTCTTTACATTTGAATTACTGAGCATAGTAGAAGTACAAACATTACGACATACTTTTATGTGATCATCTAGTCCAATTTGATAAGTAGTTATTAAACACAACATGTGGTAAGTGGTTAACAAGACAACAAAGCATTTCAATTCTTCTGTAGTGACAGAATCATTTAGTACCCAAAGGCATTTAAAACAAATAAAGAAGTCAATTACCTTCTTGTTGCATTATCAGAACCGTGGCACTGATCAAGAAGAAGAAGGAAAGGTCCATATTGTTTGTTTCCAAAAGCCCAAAATTTGAAAGGGTCACTCAAAACCTCAGACATCCAGAAGTGTGTCTAGAAGACGGGGGAAGCGCTTTGTGGAGAGAGAGCAGCCAGTGGATTCTCTTTCAGGCTCTGTACTCTAAACACCTCCAGCCCCACCACTCCCTCCTCCTCCTACCTTATCTTGTTGTCTATCACATGATCTCCCAGCAAATCCACACCAGCACATAATGTAGAGGATTGTTTGTTTGCAGAATGATTGTTATTACCAGAAGGTTAGGGAGCCCTTTGAAACAATAACCCAAATCATTGAGAGCAGAAGCTATGTTTGGAAGCCACGTTTTTGGAGAACAAAGTCAAGGGCAGAGGTTGAGGAGGAAACCTGTCATTTTTCAAATTGGGAAGCCGTCTAGCACCATGTCTTTTTCCCAAACCAAGGGAAGCCCATTGCGGTGAACCTCCATCTTAATTAAAACAATAAAAAGCCAATTGAAACATCTCGATGAATCCATCTGCATGCCAGACTCTCTTAATTGCCGAGGGCTCCTCGAACTGCTTAAACTTTTGCTTCCATTAAAAGGGAATGCCGACAGCATGGGGACTATTTCCAAGGCGACCATTTTTAGGGTGGTTCCCCCTTGCGTTTTTGGGTGTATTTGAGATGACCAATGCAGCAAACTCGCACTCAAGGCTTTGGAGCAAGGAACGAGCTCTGATTCGGCAGTAGTATACCATTGACCGAACAGATAAGCTTGCAATTCAGCCTACTGCAGACTTAGGCAAAGATATGTAGCGTAGCGTGAAAGTTGTCGAGAGTGCTCCTCAATGGGGCCTGTCATATAATCACAGTGGGAGCAAACTGATGTATTCTCTGCCGCACCACAGGGGTTATTTTTTCCCACCCTCGGATCCATTTAGCTCACTTTTTGACTTCTCATTAGTCCAGATTAGGCTTAGCTTTGCATTCAGGAGAGATAATTAAAGGCCGGGGCACAACACAAAACAACGTATTTGGTCACAGAGCCCTTGGCTACAGCAATTACCTCTGTGAGGTGAGGTGGGGGAGCGCGGGAGGGAGAGACGAGAACTTCAGAAAGGACCGTAGACCCAACCTCCCGCGCCTGTTTTCCTCTGTGGGAGAGCTTTAATGAACAGTTTGTCAGAGGCTGTCGGTAAAAATGGCCACTTGTTCAGACTCCTGAGCTGAGAGCAACAGGAAGGTAATAGCACACAAACGCGTGCTTAAAGTAAAAGCTAATTTCGCCCTTCATGCCGAAGTGAAGCAGAGGATAATTAGCTGTTTTCGGATTCCTTTTAGACTTTATTAAAAACAGAGCAATTGCTTTTTTTGGCAGTGGCAACATGAATTTCTTCCTAAGGTAATGGTGAACTTAATGACCTTGTTAGACACCAGGGCAGTGAATTTTGTACAGAATTGTACACTCTTTAAAATAAAGATGCTAAAAACTGCTTGAGTGTTGCTATAGAAGAAGGACTTTTAGTTCCCCAAAGAACATTTTAATGCATGGAGAACTTTTTTAAAGTTTAAGAAACCTCTACGAGATATGCGGTAAAGGTCTAGTTAGGTAACTAAAGGAACCTTTACTGTAGAGGTAAGACTAGAAGTTCTAGTGAGTGAACCTCTGGCAGTGAAGTACATGGAGAACTGGTGAAGTTATTACTGTTATTCATTTTATCACCAAGTTAACTATTTTGTTATGACATCACTGTATATGTTCGATAGTAGGTTTATATAAATAACTCTTGAGATAATAAAGGGTCTTTCTTTCAAGCAAATACCAGCAAACTCCCCAGTGGAACGGCCTCAGTCTTCATTGGGGAACTGCTATTGAACGGGACGTTCTAGAGCATCCGGAGAGCTTAAGATGACCATGCACGATGCCAAGCATCAGGTAGAGGGGTTTAAAGCCCCCGAGATTGCACTGTTGAGCAGCAGAACTACCTTCTCTGTGGAGTGATAAAGCTCCATACAACAGCTTTGGGAAGAGCTGAAATGGAATCTGTGATTCAATCCTAATCATCCAGCATCAGTACCTGACTTCAGTAATGCTCTTCTGGCTGAAAGCAATCAAATCCTCATAGCAATGTTTCAGCATGTAACAAGAATAGTTTAGGCTGTTATTGTAGCAAAGGGGGACACACGTCCTATTAATATCCTTGATTTAGGAAGAAGTGTTTAAAGAGCCACTGTCTACAAACGTTTGTATGTTACAGTGACTGAAGTTAAGGATGTGATAATAGAACTTACACTAAACTTAAACTTACACTTTCATGTAGCTTATAGGTATGTTATTGAATGTTTTAAAGACTGGCATAAGACAACAGACATATCAGAATATTGTTCTGACATTTTTAAAAACTAACACAATAGATTTGACTTGCAAAAAGCAGCTTTCACTTGACTTTGCATATCATTTTTCACTTTCACAAGTAATCTTTTATTTTCAACCACAAAGACTGGTCTCTCCTCCAGCTCATTACATCTTCATATCTTTGTTTTTGAAACAGGTTAGGACCACTGCTCCTCTAAAAGTGGCCTTGGGTCCAGTCCTTCCTAGATTCCCTTAGAAAGTTCACTGTGAGTCAAAGTTTGACCTAACCTTGTGTTCAGCCCTGATTCACCATAACTCATCAATAAAAGCACAACTTATTGCACACAAAGACACCAGGATAGTGAGGCTTCAGAATCAGCATGACTGTGCTATTACTGTAGAATGCAGATGCATGGTGACAAGCAGCACAATCTGATAGTATGGTTTGTAAAAACACAACCAAAATGTGTTGGTGAAGCCTATAATGCTCCAGTATAGAATTTCCTGGGCAGAGTGCAGCTTGTATTGTATACTAATAACTGGTAAGCTAAAGTGGCACTATGTTTGGAGAAGTCTCCAGTGGAAAAGTCATTTCATACAATGGGTGGAAGAACAATTTGTACCATGGACTGTGCTTCAGTCTACTTCCCCAAGCAGATGAATCCCATGATTGCAAACACGTTGAAATAGAATTCATAGACAACTCAGTGAAATCTGGATGAGTGTAGGATGAAAGTAAATGATTTACTATTGTCATCATATATTTTTTATTATAATGTTGATATTGCTTTTGAGAGCTGAACACAAAGCCATACCTTCTTCTGAATCAGGGGTGCCTCAGGGTGACTCTCAGCAGCACACACACCATATTTAAGCATATTTTTGATACAGTAAGACTTTCAGCTGTAACAAAAATACATAATGCTTCTTTAAATTATTATATGTTTTAAACTAATAAAGGGAAGAACTCATATATCAACAGTAGCACAGGACCTAATGTGGGATAGGAAACTATTGGAATGGGTCAATCCCAAATACTGAGATAAAAATGACCCACATTTGGCTATGGATCCAAGCTGATGTGGTGGATCATTCTCAGTACTGCAGAGATACTGATGCGGTGGTGGTGGTGTGTCAGCGTATGTTTCACTGGTAGGAGTGGATCTGACACAGTAGACATAAGCTCATCTGTTGCTGCACACATTGTGTTAGTCATTCTGCATCTAAGAATAGATGCTCCAGCGTTGAGTGTAAAGCCTTCCCAGAAGAGTTGAGGCTGTTACTGCAGCAAAGAGGACCAAACTCCCTATTACGACCCTTAATTTGAGAGAAAACAATCTTTTGGACATATTCAGTGTTCCAGTGGTGGTAGTTTAGAGTTGGTGTGTTTTTAAATTAAAGACCAAGCGCATTGCTTAGGCTACTGACGTAATTATTTTTAGTCAGTAGCCTCACCTTCCACCCCGTTCCTCACCTTCCAGCCCATCATCTAACAGTCTGACAGTTTTTTCTGTGAACAAGCGCTGTCGGGAATAACTGTCAGGTAAAACTGTCTGGTGTCGTCTGCATAACAATAATACTGATTATTTAATTTCACAAAGATGGAGCCAGGTGGAACTGTGTATAATGAAAATAAAAAAGGCCCTAGAATTGAACCTTGAGAGGACCTTTATGCCATCATTTTTCTCTATGTCCTTTTTGCTTTTCCCCTGATGGTTCAGGTTTAGATTTCATTTTGTTAGAAGAGAGTAAGTGGGAATTTTGTTGAATTAGACACAATAGCTTGTCAATATAAAAGACATAAAGATTGATCTACACTTGTTCTGTGTCAGTGCCTGAAAGCTTCTCTATAACATATATTGGTACGTAAACTGACCACTCACTTCCACATGCCACCTTCTTGTTTCTACACTCACTGCCCATTTTATCAACTCCAAACTATAGATGTATTTTCTTTCTATTTACTTTGTTAGCCCCTTTTATTCTGTTCTTCAATGGTCAGGACCCCCACAGGACCACCACAAAGTTGGTATTATTTGGGTGGCGGATCATTTTTGGTACTGCAGAGATACTGATGTGTTGGTGGTGTGTCAGCGTATGTTGCACTGGTACGAGTTGACCTGACATATCATCTGTTGCTGCACTCATTGTGTTAGTCATTCTTTAGTCCTTATGTTCACAGGACGCTGCCCACAAAAATAGATGTTCCAGCATTGAGTGTAAAGCCTTCCCCGAAGTGTTCCAGTGGCGGTTGTTTAAAACTGAGATCATGAGAAGAAATGCCTGCACACTCAGATATTAATAGCTCAGAAACACAAAAAGAACAGCATGTAATATTAGAGCTAAAACCAGCAGAGAAAGCATGAAGAGGATGTTTTGTCCTACAAAAGTTTTGATAGATAAGCGCAGCTTTGTCAAGGATAGCAGTCTCCACCTAGTGATAAATCCTTATAAGCACAGCATCTGCTGCTACAGCCTGCAAAGCTTACTGGATCTACTTTGTCATAGCTGTGTAGATGGTTTGAAACAAATCAGTGCTGTAGTCTCTCTTTTGGTCTATAAATTAACAAATTGGATTCTGTGTGACTTATGGCGTGTGTGTTAATCATGAAGTGTCGAAATATCGCAGTGTTGCTGACAAAAGGAAACATGAAACGTGTGATTGTGCAAGACACTCATGGCTTGTTTCATACAACAGTGAATAAATCCTATCATGATTATGCATTCAGGCAGTCCTGAAAATCAATGGAATGGAATAAATGAAATGGATTTACAGCATATTCATTTGGTACAATGGAAGCAACTGAGCAATTTCAATTCAACTGCTTTTGTGTAGCATTATTCACAATAGCTGTGGTCACAAAGCAGCTTTACAGAACTCCAGCCAGCCAATGAAAACCCCATTCTCCTCTGGATATGACAACATGAAAGCAATAAGAATTCTGAATAAAAAAAGGCAATCATTAAAGGTGTAATATGTAAAATGTCTGGTTTAAAACATTCCAAAATTAACTAAAATTCCAAAAAGAAAACAGTTTTGACAGTATACCAAAGGTATCTGTATCATGTTGCAGGGATATCTACTAAAGTGATAATGAGGCGCTGTCAAATCAGTCCAACATAAGATGTTAAAGAAGTAGCACTGCTGCCTTGACGGCATATTCTAACCTCTGACATATTCTAAATCATGTTGAAAGTCTGGTTCGATTTGATCATTTAAGGATGGGTAGCCAATGTGAGAAAGGGCAAATGCTGCAGCCTGTTCTCAGCAAGAAGTTTGCCAGCAAACAAAAGAAGTCATATACATAGAACCTCAGGACTGGTAAGGAGTGAAAAGGGAGGAGGAGGGACTGTGTATTTCCTTGTGTCTTACGAAAGCAGTGTACACCATAACTTTCTAGTGAAGAGCTGCCCAATGTTTTTTTGGAGTATAAATTCAACAGGTCACATCATCTCACACATTGTTCTGATAAGGGTCACCAGTAGCTTAGAGTGAGCCAGCAACTAGAAGGTGACAGGTTCAAAGGTGAAAAGTTTAACCAGCACATCTAGGAAGGACCGTTAAGAACCACTAAATTGGTGAAAAACTTTTAAACTGTTCTTCCCATGCACAAATCTCATTTTGAAACATAGTTCTTTGTGACACTTTCTTTTGTTATGTGAGTAGCTTTTTTTAAGTGTCCTAATTCTTTTGTTTCTTTTTTTGATGTTAAAATAAACAGTAATTGTGTATTAAAATGTACAGTAGTGTGTTCTCTGTAGGGGACCTGTTACTTTAACAATCAACAAGACATGTCATTTGACCACGGGTGCCCACACGACCGTATGCAGATGTCACGCCAGGCTGTAAAAAAGCATTAGCATGCATAATTGTTCTCCAGATTGTTGGACCACAATACACTTAGCTGTCCTCATCATTAGGTCAACTGTAATGGACTGCATTTCTACAAGCTGGTGACCGCTGTCCTCTCGCCTTGGCACTTTGAAATATTGTGGGACCACACCGCAGTCTCACATACACAGACCTTCTCCTGCGAGTCGACCACATCCTGTGTCTCGTATGCAAATGCGCGGCTTGGAAGCACATGTGCTGGGAAATCAAAGCTGATTATCCTGGCTGGAGACCACGGCATGGCACGGTGGGATGAAAAGAGCTTGAGGGTCACTTTTTTCTGCTTGTTTTTTCTTTGAGTGAAAACCACACATTTTAGGTTTGATTACAGACTAAAGGCACTTATACACAAAGGCTTTGGTGGCTATCCAGACAGTGCTAATGAATCAGACTTCACTCTTCACACAGGGCTCTTATAAGCTACATTTTTTACATATTGTGTCATGGGCACCTACACTTTTTTCTCAGGGACACTAAACTCCTTTATCCTCAGACAAACATCAGACAAACTAAAAATTGCAGATAGCCGTATTATATAAGCTTGAAAAGCTCTGGTCAACTGATTGTTTGGTTGATAAGTTGTTTGGTTAGCATCTCTTCTAGTAAGGCTTGCACAAGTGGGATTTTGTGTCCATTTAGTCAATAGAGCATTTGTGAGGTTAGGCATTGGATCAGACGTTCCAGTTCATCCTAAAGGTGTTCAGTGTGGTTAAGGTCAGGGCTCTGTGTAGGCTGCTGGAGTTCCTCCACACCAAATTCCTCAAACCATGTCTTTATTGAGCTGACTTTATGCATTTCCATTACTCCAGAGTCCAGTGGCGGCACTTTACACCACTCCAATCGACACTTGGCATTGTGCATAGGCTCATGAAATACTGTACGCAACTTAAAGACAATGTACATATAATTTACAGACAGTTATAATTTACAAACAATATACAATATACACAGTATCAACAATATGCATGCAATATACAGACTACATGATGACAGGTAATACACAGACAATGTGCATTTTATATGCATACAATACACAATATAAAAGGAACATTCAGATTATGTAGGGACATGCAATGTAAATAAGTGTGTTTGGTAGTCCAGACAACAGTGCATTACATATGGGATGACATTGTGGAGTACAATTGGTGTGAAGCAGGGTGAAAGAGCACGAGTAGCTGTAGCCCAGCAGAAATCACTGGTCAGCTATTTATGAGGGTGGTGAGGGTGCAGTGTGTGAAATACCCCCCTGGTAGGGTATATGCAAACTCATTCACCATAGTGGTGCTGATGGTCGCATGTTTGGTTCTTCTATTGAGCTTTTCTAGTTTGGTAATGTGATCTTCCACACATTAAGATCTTACTCTACTCTCTAATCTCCTCTCTGTCTTCAGTTTGGGAAATTCACTCTCTTCTCTGAATCCTTTTAGGTATATAATACGCTGCAATTCCTAGGCTATTAAGGACCATGGCAATCAATTTGCTACAGTGGCACCCTGAGGCAGACCAGACCTACATCAAACAGATCTGTTAGTTGAGAATATAAGACAGAACTCGTCATTTTGCAGATGAATTAGGCTTAATAATGACTAAATTAGTTTTTGAGCTTCTACGACATGAAGATACATAATGTCATAGTAAGTTTATTTTTCAGGGCCTGTGAAGTTAATTAAGGGGTCCCAGACCCACCAAGACCCCCTTTATTTATTTTGCACCTTAGTACTGTTTTTGGTAGCCTTAGTATACAGGGTTCTGTAGGGTCTAATGCATGTGGAGGAGTTGAAAATATAAAATATAGTTGAAATACAATAGAACATTGAAAACATGCCATAACATTTACACAGGCCACATTCTATGTTTTATTTATTTCTCTCCAAATGTTAAATTCACCAAGCAAACAGTAACTGTGCATTAAAATGTATGAACGTGTAAAGGGGGTTGGGGGGGTGGCAATGCAGCAAAAATATCATACTTCAAGAAATTCTTGCAATACACAAAATATCACCATATTTATTTATTCTGATCATGTGGAATCTGTAGTGACACATAAAACATACAGTGATTGTTACTTATTACTTCACATACAGTGCTACGCTAAATCCAGGTTAACAGTAGTAACATGCAGTTGGTCAGTGCTCTAGAAATATGGACAATATCCATGATATGCTGGAAAGCATTTTGTGTTGTATTGTCAGAAGTAGGATCTCTCAGCATGACGGTGGGTCGCCAGACGTCTCAACATGGAGTTGTAGAGGTTCCTAATGGTGTCCTGGAGCTTGAACAGTCCTGCAGATTTTGTGGCATGGCACCATAGCAGTCTTAACGTTGACGTGGTGTCAAGGGCAGTTGTTGTAATGGTCTGCGTGCATGCAGCCGTCTGTCAATGCTGCTGGCACAAACAGGATGACTCATGGAGGACTTCACTGCTTGCTGAATGTCCGCAGTCATGGCTGTTGGGTCAGTCAGGTACAGTGATAAGGCCCGTCCTTGCTTATGTCACATGCATGGCCGTGTCTCACCATGTCTACCCACCAAGTTTCATTTCTGTCGGCTGATTCCCTCTGGGTGAAACTATTTATGCAACTATTTTTCTGTCAATGAGTGTATGTATTTATTTTCCCTTATAATAACAGCAAAATCTCATTTGACCTTGAACTTTTGCATACCAGTCTGTCTAGGTTTAACTGACTAATTGTATTTCTTTTTCATTTTTTTCTCTTTCTTTTGCCTTGGTTTACCACTAACATTGACACAATATAAAGTGTGCTGGTCACTTCCAATGCAACAGTGTGGGCACAAGAACAGTGCCATGAACAGTTCATTCATTCAGAATTCCTGAAAAACTTCTCTTTCCATTTGGACCCACGTACACAGTATATAATGTTTCCATTTGGAGCTTTGCTAAAGGAACATTGTTGTTTGTTAATGAATTCAAGATAAGATTCATCATAAACTGACCAGCATGCATGCAATAGATTAGATAACAAAATTAACTAAAGGTTAAGCACAAAATCAGATGTTTGTGTTGAATCACAGTAATTACAAAACCTACAAAACCAGATAAATACATGTTAGTCGACTGCAGTTAGAAGTGTAGGTGCTAAATTTAGATGATTGGGTTCAGGGAAGGCCCTTAAGTGTTATTGGTCAATTTCTTTGAAGCCAATAAGGAAAGTAGTACTTACAAATGCAAACTTAGTTAGACAGCCTGTAACCAAGCACTCTTCAAAAACAGGGGTTAGATAATGCATGACATTTGTGTGGGTTCATGTTCCATAAATAGTCATAATACATTTTTCCAACCTCCCTTTACCCCCTTGAATTAAACCAGACTTTTATTGCGCCTTTAAAAGGGACCTCTGTTCTGATTGGCTCTCCTGCATCGTGCCCGGGTTAAAAAGTCATCCAGGCTGTAATGAGGAACAAACTGTTATGTACTGAATGTCACTTCTTTCGAATGTGTGAATCCTTTCAAGTTGAACTGCTGTTGCCTGGTCATATGAACATGTGTTCATCACTGTGACATCATGACAATGATGAATTCAAAACGGGCTGTTCTTGCAGGTTTGTTTGCATATATGGACTGTGTGGACTGGGAAATGTCACTCGTAATCTCAGGATACACCTAGACATACCTAGCCAGTCCAAAGAGTAAGCCAACGTAGCTGCAGAAACTTCTTCTTCTTCATCATCATCTTCTTCACAGAGGCATTAAACTGATGTTTTTCATCTTTCTTTTTAATTATGATGGATTTTAAGGAGCACTTAGTTTTTTATCTGTGTTAATTTAACCTTATATATAGCCTATATATGGCCTATATATACTGCATATTTACTGTATGTGTGTGTGTGTGTATGTATATATAGATCCACTGGCCACTTCATTAGGTACACCTCCTTGTTCCTACACTTATTGTCATTATTTGATGCCAAATGACTGCTGTGTGGAAAGTAGTATAGGAGGGCCAGGGTGGACATGAACACTTCTGGAAATCACATGCACCAACACAATCAGTGAATGGCAGAGAACACAGAAAAAGGTAGACTAACTAGTTGATTACGAGAATACGGCAAGTAAAATGGGTGCTGCAAATGAAATGTGCAAAGTCCACTGAAGAGATGACAACCATCACATGCATGTATAGATCTGTAGCTTCTAAGAAACTTACTCAATGATGTCAGCATTGTAGCTCCAGTTCTATACAAAGGAAGACTCAGAGCTCGTCTTGGCTGACTAAATATAGGTTAGGATGAAAATGGGGTGTTTTCTATTGAACTATTCCTTTAATGCTACTCTGTGCACAGCTTGCTTATTAAACTCATTTTCCTACAGATGTGTTAAAGGGTAACTCTTCCTGCTCTACTGGTAATGTTTCCAGTGGAGATTATACAAGCTTTGTCTGTATAACTGATCACTTCAATTGATTCGCTAATAAGATGGGGGTGTCTGGATACTGTCCCTTTCCACTAACACTGCATTATGGAGGGTCACATGATATAATGTTAAACTTTGTGCTGGTTCACACGTCAGAGGAAGAGGGTTTCAGTATATGGATCAAGTCTGGGACTCCTTGCAACTCTCTGTATACTGCTTTCTTCATCCCTCTAAACGTGCTTAGACGCACCATCAGAGGGTTTTATAGTTCACTTACATTTGTCCTGCTACAGATATATACTTATATTTTTGGAGTATTTTTGCAAAATGCTGAACTTAGCAATTATACAAGTGTGTTTGCTGTAGAGGATGTGTTCATTTCTTATCACTTGGAAAATCAACAAACCACGTCATTTGACGCCATCTGGGCGTATAATTGGAGTTAAGTTAATGCATTTTCTAATAATTGTGCTACCTAATGCAATGCAAAAAGCTAGCACCAATTAACAACTCACTCCAGCACTGCCCCCGCCTCCCAGCTCAGGCCATCAAGTTGTGCAACATGATTTTATTCAGCATTTGTCTTCATTCAGATTCTGTTTAGGACAATGAATCATTCAGAATAAACCAAAATGGATTAGACTGTTGTTAATGGGTGAATTATCCAAGCAGATTGAGCTAATATTAAGCTTAGAGTAAAATAGCACTAGCTCTCCCTATAGAAGCAGCAGCACTCTGTGCTCTCAGGGGGAGCCAGCAGGGGGCATGACTTGTATATAAAGTACTGTGTAAAAGTCTTGAGCATTTAAGTACACTGTTTAATTATGTGTTTTTGCTTGTAAAAAGACCATATATCACAAGAATAGATACAAATAAAAATAATGTAACAAGTCACAGGAATTTGTTATTTTAGTAGTTGATATTTTGCAGACCAAAGTTTGTTCTAGGTTTCTGCTGGTAACCTTCACTAATCAAATGGACCTGTTCATTTTCTCAGCAGTACTTCATTTAACGTAATGTACTGACTAGGCAAACCATGTGCTGGATGGTGTTCAAAATTAATACTGGGGTGTCACAAAGAGAAGTTTAGGAATGGTTAAATAATATATGGATAAAAATCACACTCTATGTGACCTTAATAGAACTTAATAGAACTTAATTACTATAGTAGTCATGTCTTTAGGTAAATACTTCATTATTGTCCCACACAGCAGTTAATAAATAAGCACACATTTCACAGGGGAAAAAAATCAAATGCTCAGGCTTTGATGTAGACATAATAAAGATTAGTGTATTGTTCAATAGCCATCTTCACTTGCAAGTGCTACAATAACAGACAACTTGTCCCCAGACATTCCTTCACTGTATTCAGTGACAGTGTCGAACAAGAACACAGATTGTACCATAAATAGAACGGAACTAGAAGCATTTTGTGTTTAGCCAAAGCTGAAAAAATTATGCTTGTTCATCACATATTTATTCCATTTGAACTGACAGTTTCAGATTTGGTTAAAGCTGCTATGTTATTGTTGACCCATGAGTACTACCAGGTGGGCTTCCATCATAAAAAAAGAGGAAAAGAGGAAGGTTAATGCAGGGCTGAATGATCATTTAAATGATTTAATATATGAAAGTTTTTCAATGGTAAATTGTAACTGTCTAACCAAGAGCTTGTGAACTGTCTAGCAACTGCCTACATTCATTTTTTGAGCTTCAAGATTGGATTGGTGAAAATGTTTATATTATATATATATATATATATATATATATATATATATATGTTAAAATATATATAATTACATTAAAAAAAAAAAAAGTTTCACTTATACAACTGCACATTTCTCTGCCAAATCCTTCAGCCTTACATTAGTGCACTGCTTATTAGTGCTATATTGTGTTATAAATGCTTAAGAATTCTCAAGCATCAAGCACATCCAGGCCAGGCAATTACAGTTTCTCCAGCGTTTTCAACCTTAAACTCTGTATCTGCCTCCGCAGCATACCTCTGATTATCATAGATATTATTTCCTTGTTAAAAAAAAGGACAAACAGAAAACTACAGCTCTAAATGCATTTATAAAGCAGTTTAAGCCGATGCTCCTATCCTTTTGGCTTCTTGTATTTGGCTTTATGACAATAATTTCTCTGTTCTTCCTATACTAACTACAAAGAATGCATTAAAAATTATTTTCCAGTGTCAATCGCCTACACGCTACAGATAAGGCAGATGGAGTTTGGGTTGAAAAACACTGGGGTATTCCACTGAACGCTCCTTTAGGATAGCTGGCATTTTGACTGTGGTTTTATTTGGGGTCAACATGAACTGGACTGGGTTCTTCTGTTACAAATGACAACTTAGTAGGTGAGCATCTAACAAAACTATAAAGAAACTTGGCTTAAAAATTACCAGTGATTAAAGTCCCAACAATTCTGGGCCAACAAAATAAAACGTCCACATTTGACTTTTAATCCTTAAAAAGAGACAGCTGTGAGCAGTTCATGAGACAACATTCCACCATGCAAATGTCCCTGAGGTTTTTCTTTTTTTTTTGCGCAGGATGTGTGAAGGGAATGTTCTGCTGTGTCTCTCTTTGTAGATTCCTCAGCAATTGACCTCCAACACGAGTCCATGTTATACTCAGTCCTGGTAGTTACTTCTGCAGGTCATGCGGGCTGCTGAATGTTTCATAAACGTTGGCGGCAAACTCTTTCACTTGGTCTATCATCAAAAGATCCTGGAACATGAGAACAAACATTAGTGATGCTAGACATTAGAGGCTAGTCTCCCAGCAATATTACTGAACCCAACCTTGCCTATAAAAAAGGTGTAATTTAGGGTCTGCATTTGGAAGATCAGCTCAATGAGGTAAAAGTCTAACAATAACATTTTGAAATCTCCAGCTTACCTGAACAAAGTGACTGGGTACTTCACTGCATATTGAGTGAATCTGTCCGTTGGCAATAGGAATTATTTTAGCAAGTGGGAGACTTACATGTGAAAGACTGGAAAAGAGTGAACAAAAACGCCTTTTAACAATACAGAACATCTTATCGGAACAAAATAAATGCATAAACATATACTGTGTTGCCACCATCCAACAAATTGTACACTATAAACCCAAACGTTTGTGGACACCAGCTTCTGAAATCATGGATATTGATACAGTTTGCAGTAACAGCCTCTACTCTTCTAAAAAGGTTTTACAACTTGGCATTGGGTATGGTGACAGTAGATATCAATGGATATTACATAGTTTTGGATGCAGAAGTGGCAGAAAATTCCACCACCATCTGCAGCATCACCAGTGTACAACAGTAGTCAGCCAGACATTCTGTCAAGAGTCTGAGATTTTCCCAACTATTGCAGTCAACTACTAACTACTCAAGAGTCTATGACTGTTCTCATATTCATACTAACAGATCATTACAGGTTTTTCACTGTTGTCACTGATGTTTATGGATTTAACTCATTTTCACTGTGAAGGACTAACAGCAACAGTAACAGTAACAGTGATTGCATAGATCTATTACTCAGTGTTACTCTGATTTTAACAGTAGTCAGTGGTTACCGGCAATTAATCTAATACTCCTGTCCAGTGACAGGTTTCTTTTTTCCTTTTTCTCAGTGTTATCCAATGTCGACCAGAGGAGAATGGGTTCCCCTTTTGGGTCTTTCTCTTGCTCTTCGGGAATCCTACCTGCCACTGTTGCACATATATTTGAATGCACAATTACTGATTATTTGGGAAATCAAACATAGAATGTGGCCTGTGCAAAAGCTATGGCCCATTTTCTTCCCCCAAAAATATTAAATTAAAAAACTCATTTTACATGCAAATGGCATATTTAAATTTGTTCCCTGTTCCCTTTTAGTATGTTTATTAAGAATGTGAAAATGAAATTTGCCCAGAAATGTTAAAGTACATCGCAAGTCACAACTGCAGTGTGCGGTATAAATTACTCAGGCCAGTGTTTCTAGTAATAAATCAGAGTTCAGACATTGAAACTGACCAAACAAGTGACTACAGTGAAATGGCACCAGCTGTGTTGGTTCTCGCCTCTGTCAAACAGCTCATCAGCACAGCTGTTTCAAGGGCTCATCAATAATGATGCAAGTAGCAAACAACAGCCAGTAACTGATGAAAACAGCTTGTGCACCACAGAGGTCAAGGAGAATGGCAAGGACTTGTCACACGTTGTTCATGATAGGCTCATCATCAAGATCATCAAAACTGGACCACAAAGCAGGGCAAAAAAGGTATCAACAGCAAACATGAGCAACTACAAGGTAAGTGCCAAATAAGCTGGCAACCAAGTGTGAATGCTGACCTATCAGGTGTGCTGCAGGGTGTGGAGTCTCGCTGGGGAGGTCGGAAAAACTCTGCCATGTTGTCAAGAAAACGGCTGAAGCCTCGGTTCAGGCAAATGTTGAGTACAGTATTGAAATCTGGGCTGAAACAACAGGGTGAGAACAGGTATGATGCAATGCTAAAGGTGCCATCAGAGCTGTACTTCATGTGAAACTCGCAAACAAATGTACTACCTGTCAAGCATGTCCCTAGTTTCGTTGAGTAGCTTTATTGTTGTGACGTCGTTCTCTGTGAGACCAGATGCCTGCAACAACAAACAGGTTGTAAAGATTGTAATTGTAAAGACAGAAATTTAGAGTTATGTTCCTGTATTTTAGCACTATTGTGATGTAAATTTAATTACTATAATCAAAGTCACCAGTTGATGATTGTTTTTATGCTACCAATTATGTAAAGTTACAATTTTAAGTAAGTAAGCTACAATTCAGACAAAATAAGCTGTAGTATTTACAAAACAAAGCATCTTTTACAGACTTATGAAAAAGAATTAAGAGAAAAAAGAACATAACCCAGTCAGCACAGGATCAAATCTTCCTCAGTTGAAAACAAATCCCAGTCCTGGGTAGTTTTGTTCCCAGATTGAACACACCCTATCTAGTTAATCAAGACCTACAGCGGCATCTGTATCGTAGAGCAAAGTGTACTGGAACCTAGTACCAAGTGTTCAAAATATCACATCGCTGCTGCCGGAACAAAATCAGTTTTTGTTTCAGTTTTTGACATGATTAGAAAATGTCTGTAGACCTTTACAATGAGAGCACATTTCATGATAAATGGACCAAAATAAATGACCCAAAATTACTTTGGGGAAAAAGTCTGTGTACATCGTCTTCCATCAAAAGTTAAGTTAAAAGAACAAGAGGTTTTGTTCTGATTGTGTAGCATTTTCCAGCTATTAGAGATGGCACAATACTAGTTTCTATTTTCCTGTAAAAATTCTAAAATCTGATACAGACCTGCTGGTTTTACTACTAAGTAGTATAACAGATTTAACTGTTTTTTTCCTCTTTAGTGGATGATGTTTCAACACATTAATTTCTGTTGAGAAACATATTTTAACTGTTTTAACATCAGCCTAGCTTGTTTAGTGATATGAGTCACATCATCTCTGCCTTCATGTCACACCCATAACGACATGCCCTTTTCAATTCAGAACAGCAAACATCGTTAATTGCAGGTTTTTACTGAATAGTCAGCAAGCATTTTTTTTTATTGTTTACTTTCATCAGGTAAACTCATAAATGTCCACACCCCATTCATTTATATCAGCAACCCATCATGTACTATAGTAGAGTTTTTACCTGATCAGCCAGTGTGTTCTCCTCATCAGGCATCATGTACCAGGAGAGAGCTCTGTGTTTTAAGGAGTCGCTGTCATCCTCCACTAGCTGTCTAATTTGATCCAGATGCTGCTCCAGGTCTTGTAGAGATAGACTCTGCTTCAAAGAGATCCTCAAAGAACAAAAAGATGCAACAATCAAATTTGACCTTAATATTACGTACATAAAACATGCAACTTACTGAATATGAGGAGAAAATGCAAACACGTATACTAGACTGAAAAACCTCAATGTAGCCATGAAGCTTCCTGAGCTGACTTTGATACTTTGAGGACGCAAAACAACATGCAATGTGTTAAGAAAAACTTACGGGCCTAGAACTTCCTGTACAGCTTTCTTCACAACGGTTATCAGCTCAATAAGCCCTGTGGACACAAAAGTCACCAGTTCAAAAGAAAAAGCCTCTTCTTAAAACCATCCACAACTTTCATTTAGAAACAGGCCCAACATACAGAACTGATTAAAGAACCAAGAAAAGCATAAGCTCTCTCACCATCTCCCAGGAGGTGCTGTATACTTGACAGATACTGCTGCTGGACCTCAGGAGGAGCCAAAGGTGTCTAAGATAGCAAACATGAGACACAAAGATCATAAATTCATCAAATACTGAGCTAAATGAAAAGGTCATTTATGCAGGAAAAGAAATAGGCTTCAGGACTTACAGTTCCGTTTTTAGTCACAGAGTTGTCCAAGTACAAGTAACCACCAATTATGTTGAGCTGCACACGAAGCAATACCACCAGCATGCAAGTACTATAAACGGCCCCAATGCTTCGGGTGAAACCTGGTGAGTGAAGGTAATTAACCACATGACAAACCTGCAACTTCTTAATGAGTTTGTGCTGATGTGTGTGTGTGTATTATATATATATATAGTTTATTAGAAAATTCAAACTTACTGATAATCTTAAGATCCTCCCAAATCTCAAGCTTGTTTGCTGGCCTACAAAAGACACTCAAGTTAGTGATTCCATTTCTGGTACAAACCTCATGTATAACTTGCAATACGAACCATGTCCAGCGTTACTGTTGCATTTTATGATTCCCCCATGTATATATTAGATTGTCTGCTTATTAAATTATCTTTATCCTTTAGTTTCATACATACTACTTTTGCATTTTGTAGGCAACACAGAACGCTTCATTTTTCATTTCACAATAATGCAAAATATGTAAATCAGTTGTCTGGTGTTACCACCCCTTAAAAATGATGCAGCCTTGCGCTGCACTAAACAAATATGACTTTAGAAAAAGCATACTACTAAAACACCGTTGCTAATTAATCAAGATGCCGTCCTACCAATGGAATGTTTTCACATTTTTGCCTGTTTACACCAAAAATTACCACTACTTAAATAAAGCAAATTTCTTATAGCTTGTCTATGGACTTTTCAGTATTAGTGAAAAGCTTACATAAGATGAGTCTGGATCTACAGCTCTGGAAAATTTTAAGAGAGCACCTCAAAATGATCCGTTTCTCTAGTTTTACAGTTTAGGGGATTGTGTTTGACCAAAATGAGCAGTTTTGTTTTTTCTATACACGACTGGAAACATGTCTCCCAAAATTCCAGATAAAATATTGTATTTTAGATCTGTTTATTAAGAAAATGACTAATTACACCTCCAAAAGCCTGTTTTTTGAACCATGCTCGCTGTGCATTTCACCCCAGCCACCACTAGCCAGTCTTTCTGTAGGTCACTTGAGGTCATCTTATGGTGGTTAAGTGACATTCGAATTAGTGTGTAGCTGTGTTGTCCTGTGTGTTTGCTGCATGACCTTGTTCTTATGAACCAGATGCTCATTGTTGGTAAAGCTAGAACCGAACCTTCTGTTCCTAACTATGAACCTGCTGTACATGTGGAGATGCTGATTTAAGAAGAAACTGGAGTGGTCTCTTATTTATTTCCAGAGCTGTATATGCTCAAATAACTGTGTTTATTCTGTTCCTACGTCTGTTTCCATGTACAACAGATAACAACAGCGTGTACAACAGATAACACTAAAAGGATCTTGTTAATTTAAACAGCCCATAACATACACTTTTCTTAAATCCTTTTTTCCCCTTGAGATCTATTTGTGTCATGATTCTCCAATGTCTCTTTGTCCCTTACAATTAAAGAAAAAAGCTGTTTTTGCTTTTCACAGCTCTTAAATATGATACTACTGTTTTGCTGGTGAATTTAGTCAGTTCCAAATCTTCAAAAAGCTAGATGTTGTTATAACAATTATGTATCATGAAAATGTCTTCAAGTATCTTTTGCCATATTGCCCATCCTTATGTGTAGACAGAGTGGCTTGCCTAGTCTAGGATAAACACATCATGACTTGATCACAATGTGAAGTCTTCGGTGTCAATTCATAGATTCAAATCATCTCATAGCTTATAAATTCTCATGAAATACCTGGATTTCAACAGTGCTGTAAGGCTCTCTGAGTTCAGGTGGTGTTTGATAGCCTCTCTTAGAGTTGGAAGCATCGACAACACTGCAAACAAAGACATTTAACTGGAGAGGGATATAGTTATATGCTTCCTAAAATAAAATCCAATATCAAAATATTTCCTAAATACATTACGACAATGGTATCGGATTCTGCATTGAAGAAGTTAAAAAAAAGATGTACAAGATTTTTTTTTTTAATCTAAAATGCTAAATTAAATGCATCAATTAAACATACAGCACATTTTGTGTTGAACTGTTCCTTTCTAACAATCTGTAAAACCCTGCAAGTTATGACCATTGCAGTTATTTGTCAGGTCTTACATAGTTGGACAACTATGTACTGGAGGGACAGGGAAGTGAGGGGGGCTTTCATTTATTTATAACTGTAAAAAGATCAAAATCATTCCATTCAACTAATTCAAAACACGTATGTTTCACAGTCAAATGAACAACTGTTTGATTAATAATTGATGCTATATGTAAAAAAAAAAAAAAAAAGAATTACTATAAATAGTATTGACAGAATACTGTTGCCTCCATGTTATTTGTATAGTGTGATGCATGGTAGTGTCAACCAAAGAGTGTTTGCAGTTTTCGGTTTGTTTTTAAGTGAAGGCTGGTTTTGCAATTAGCAAAGCAGAAGTCAGCTTCTTGTTCAAAGTTTTCTTTTCCACCTTCAATGGCACAGGTACCAGAAAATAAATGCTGCACTACAGAAGCTGGAATGGAAAAAACTGAAGCTGACATCAAGCTATCTCTGGACAGTGCATGTGTCATATTCATGTCCTTTATCCCATCCTTGTTAAAATATGCAAAGACATTCTAGACATTTGATTTAGACGCATATTATGCATTTATAATTTTTTGTCCAAAGCTGATCTTCATTCTGCTTCATTCAACGTCTGCTGACCTTGCCAAAAAAAAAGAAAAAATCAACTTGGCAAAAGTAATTGGTAGATTGCACAGCACTATGTAGAGTAGTATACCTGTCATGTTACATGTCCTCTGGTTACTCTCGAAGTGGAACTGGCGCCGAGCCTGAGCGATGTACTCCGCCGCTTCACGTTCCTGCATCTCCTGGAGTTTCCTCTGAGCATATTTACCGAGCAGGTACACACCTGGTGTGGAGGTTTCCTTAACGTTAGCAGCTGCAGTTTCATCTCAAGTCAACATTTCCAATCGATAGCAAGCTTTCAACTGGGCTGTTTAAATAAGTGCTACGACCTGTAACTATCAAGGTGGCGTATTCAACCTACTAGCAAACACTGAGAGCACTGAGCACTGGGTAACAGGTTAACATGCAGTGACACAGTTCAGGAAAACTAGCCGTCTCACTGACTTAGCTAAGCTCTCCAGCAGATACACAGCAAGCACAATATCACACAGTCCAACAAGCTAGGGACATAACACGGTTATGTAATCACTAAATAACACATCTGTAGCGTAACTGCTACTAAACAGTCTCTACTTAGAAGACAGCAGTAAACTGTGAAGTTAGAAGAATGAATGTATGAGCTTCTTAGCTGCGTGGCTAGTTTTAGCCGGTGTGTTTTACCTCCAACGAAAGCTCCGGCGAAAATAAACTTCCTCTTGTGGCGTTTGATAAAATTCCACGTAGACGACAACATTTTAAAAACTCGGGAATGTCAGGTCTATAAAACGCAGAAAGTAACTCAGATTAATGAGCGTGTGGTTCAGACAGAGCTAGCAGATCTCCGGACTCCATGGCAAGAATGAGTTAATGTCAGGGTTGCCAGATGCATGTCCAGAATCCTCCTTTCCCAACAGGAGGGTTTCCCACTGCTTACCCTAGAGTAAACAATCAAAAAGTCCCCACCAGTGTATTACAGTTATGGCCTCGAAAGTTGTGCTTTACACCACGTTCTCATCTCAGGTCTGAGAGTACATTTACGTGTGGTACTTATTTGAATTTGGTGACTTACTGTCCAGAAATGCCACTTACGTATTTATGTCTGAGAAGTGAAATTGGCTATAATGGGCGTTTCATTAAACCAATAAGAATGTGTCCCAATTGTGCATTTAATGCTAACACTAGCTTGTTTTTGAGTATGTAGTATATTTACAAGGACAATATTGTCCCAGAATCCAACGGGGAACAGAAAGTATTTCAAAATAACAAATAAGCACAGTAATAAAGTACTCAAGTATGTTCTGGGTTTATACATCTAAATAGGCTATATTTTAATATTGGTGCAGTATAAGTGTAAATTGACTATGCACTGTTTACCAGACCGTAACATAAGAACAAGATGGCTGACTTCTATTAAATGGGAATTTAAATGGGAATTTTTTCAAATAGTCATTCATTGTAGTTTAATGTAAAATAGTTCACTGTAGAGAATCTTACAAACTCTGATTTTATTTACAGTGGTGATGGGAACCAGGTGTTCTGGTGTCTACAACACAAATTATTTATAACCATTTTATTTACTATCCAAAAGAAAGAGCAGTAGTGTGCCCTTTTAGGGATTTGATTATGTGTTGAACAAATACACAAAGCCTATTTAGAAACAGGCAAAAACGTCCCATAAAATATCATCACATTTCTTCTCATAAGTTATGCGTACTGTATTTTTATAGTTGCTCCATAAGCTACAATAATGACACATTTTGGGGGGATTTCTCTCAATGTGGCAACAGGGTTTAGCAGGCAGGCGCTAAAGAAACGCTCTTTGGAATCGATCGATCGATTGTGCTGGTTTGTCACGCTGGTCTTGCTGGTCCCTCCTCTATTATGTTCCCCGTGTGAACGTGACAACGTGATGTAGAAGTTTCAGAAGTCGATAAGCGAAGTGGTGTTAGATACCAGCTTATGCCTGTGATGTAAGAATATTAGGACAGTTCTGTCGCTCTAGAAAGAGCTATAAGATTCAGTGTAGAGATGCGAACTGATAAAGGTGCTGAGACAAATGGAGTTTTTTTACAGCCTTCTGACAGTGACGTTCAGAGCTGGATGGCCAAAGCGTTTGATATGGTAACATTACTGGACAGTTGTATTATTTGATTCCTCAACAGTTTTACTGAAACTGATTTAGTTTAAATGTGTTTATCAGGCCAGAGACGCTCTTGAAAACGGGGAAGTACCTGTTGGATGTCTAATGGTGTACAAAGACGAAATTTTAGGAAAAGGACGAAATGAGGTGAATGAAACAAAGAATGTAAGTAAAACAGATGCATGCAGAATGTCCATTATTATTATTAATAGTCTGAAGTATGAGTCTGGAGTATGCATTTGTTTATCTTCACACACATTCTGCACTTTATTAGGTACCAACTCCATTTACCATAATGGACACTTTGTAGTTCTACAATTACAGACTGTAGTCTGTTTCTCTACATACTTTGTTAACTTGTTCTTCAAGGTTCAGGACCTCCACAAGAACACCACAGAGCAGGTATTATTTAGATGGATCATACTCAGCACTGCAGTGACTACTCTGTGGTGGTCTTATGAGGGGTCCTGACCATTGAATAATGGGCTAAAGGTGGAGTAAAACAGTATACAGAGAAACAGATGTACCACAGTCTGTAAATATAGAAGTACAAAGTGCATCTGCAGTATATGGTAAGTGGAACTGATGAAATGCTCAGTGAGATGCTCTGTGAGTACACATACAATGCTTTGATTTAGTGTCATTTTAAAAGAAGTAGAACAGAATACAACATGCCAAAGGCATTGCTTTAGCGATTATCAGTATCTAGGAACCATCGGATCATTAACTATCCATGCCAATTTAGAATATAACCTAATAGCACAATATATTTAGAAGATATTGGAATATTGATTTTATATATCACCAGGCATGAAAGGAATTGTTAGCCAAACATGATTTTTTGCAGTCCTCAGATGTTGTAGGAGTTCTCATTGTTAACAAAAAGGTATAATTTAAAGCAAACTTACATAATTCACAAATTCATGTTGAAGGGAATAAACTTGTATTTTGGCAAAGGCGACGCGTCATGCAGAGATGGTGGCACTGGACCAGGTGTTGGAATGGTGCCGTCTCAGACAGCTCGACTCAAAGGAGGTCTGTAAACAGACTGTTCTTTATGTGACTGTGGAACCGTGTATCATGTGTGCAGCTGCTTTACGCCTGCTACGTATCCTTGATGTTTCTTTTAGATTTCCTTTTTGATGGTGTTTAGTTTCTGTCTCAGACAACTCAGCACAGTATTATTGCTTTCAGGTATTTACTTTCTTACAGAGTGTAGTGGGAACTGGACAACAAAAGGACAGCATTTGTGCTGTCAGTAGTGTCTGGGCAGGAAATGTTAAACTTCAATTTGGAGTGTTGTGGTTTTTTTTTTGTTGTTTTTGTTTTTTTTAATTTATTTTAAGTATACTGTTGTCAAATGTATTGTTCCACAAATGTTTTGTTTGATCTGTGTGATAAACAGTACATTTCTAGGACAATTATCAGTTCATCACTCAATGAATAATCAGTCTCTACTATTAAAAGCCTGTACCGCAAATGGTTGAGTGATATCATAAAATAATAACCTGGTTTCCATGAAGAACCATTTACATTATGTGGTAGTTCTTCATTTTCAGAAATGGTTCTCTAATTGCTGGAAGTCTTGGAAAGCAACTTGGAAAGCTGTCCTACTTTCTGTCTTTGCTGTTTCAGTAATATCCCACCCATACTTTCAAATCTGGAAGCTTAAACTTTGATCCTTGACACTGACACAGATATACCTTTAGTTGTGTATGGGTGTAAGAATGACCGGTTTGGAGGCTGTGGTTCAGTGTTGGACATTTCATCGGATGATCTACCTCACACTGGGACATCTTTCAAGGTAACACATCCTTATATAAACAAAATCCCTATCATATGCATATATACAGTGGCAATTTTCAAATACTGCAATCACTAGTTGTGTATTTGTTGTGTTTCATCAAGAAAAGACAGAAAACAGTTGGAAACAAACTGTTTAAAAATTATGCAGTTTCAGTTGCTGGTTCTGTTTCCTTAAATTGTAAAGAAACACATGGAGCCTGGAAACTACCATTCTGACTGCTGCGAGTTTCAACTTTGTTTTCCTCCTTGTGTTCAGTCTCTCACTCACCAGTGCACTGCCAGTCAGCATAGAGGTTGACAATATGATATTTTATTGGTATTGTAATAAATTATGATGCACAATATACAATACGAGTCCCAGTATTGTATTTTTCTGAGATTGCACTGCACTAAGTCAGATTAGACAGGCCTAATTATGCTAAATTTGTAATTAAACATGAGGTTAGCCAGTGTTCAATAAGTACTGAAAATTTTAAATATATGGTAAGAAAACGGTATTGTGATATAATTTATTACTGTAAGTTATTACAGAATTGGAGACTGAATCAGAACTGAAGTGTATTTGAATCCACAGAGAAAAACACAAAGTGTTTCAATCTGGCTAATGTACAAAGAGTATAAGAGCCTTTCTTACACTAGTTAAGGTTCAAATTTGGGCACAGGATCTAAGTCTGGTTTAACAGTTAAACAGTTTGTCAAGATTCTTCCCTTCTATTGCAGTGCATATCAGGCCACCGAGCAGAAGAGGCGGTTGAAATGTTGAAGACTTTTTACAAGCAGGAAAATCCTAATGGTGAGGTGTCAAGAAATCGTCCATATTAACCTTTCTGTACTACATTTTGTACTGTGCTACAGATAATGCTTTGTTTTTTTAAAACTGTAATCAGCACTTACAAATATCAATATCAATTTCTTTTTCTTTACAGCTCCAAAGCCTAAAGTGAGAAAAGATGGGGTCAGTCCAGCAGGGGGCTCTGTTGTCCTGCAGAAACAAACAGCCCCAGATGACGATGATGATGGAGGAAAAATGGGCCCTTTGGACTGAAACAGGACAGATGCTTTTCCGTTCTTTTGAAACGGTGTATCTGGATCAGACTGACTTTTGACTTTGTTGACTTTTCTGAATTGGTTCATTCTTCTTCCATTTTTCCACTCTGGGATGTAAACCTAACTGTAGGAGGTTTATTGGCAGCTACATTTTATCATTCTTCTCTTCACATTTCTTGTAAACCAAAAATTCCCAAGGCTCCACTCCATTGAGGCTTTTCTGTGCAGCTGGGAGGCTAGCTCTTATCTGCTCATACAGTCATTAGTGGTGCTCTGTGCAGCACACAAGGCCATGCTAGGCGGAGTGAGCCTGTTGTGCATTAAAGCCTGTGCTTCTCTCCAGCCTTCATCACCCCCCTATTATGTCCTTATATAACCCGGATCTCTGCTCTACAGCCGTGTGTGATCTCATCCCCCTGTGCTCAGAAAGCAGGTGCTTGGGCACACTCGAGGAGTTTACCCTTCACTTACTGCTATTTGACATGTTCTCTTTTTTGTCCCACATTTTGCATGTTTTGCTTATAAGTATAGGAATGCACCTATGCAGGTCTATGCTGGTAATAAAGTCCTCTTAACCGTTGTAAAAATAACCATGATAAAAGTGTTAAATTGGATAACGTTTTTTTTGTCTTTAATTTACTGTCTAGTTAAATAAAAAAAAGTTCCCCCAATGCGAGTGATAATGCACAGGTTAATTAAGTGTTAAAAGTGTTAATCTTTGTTAAACAAAAGAACTGTAAATCGCAGTTCAGTGAAAGTTGTGGTTGTACACTGTCATTTTGCCACGAAACGTTAGTTAATCTAGTAAGAAAGAACAGAATTGCGACTGTCACATACACTTTACTGTCTGTGTGTTTGTGGCCACTTGGCTGTCTTCTCCTCTAAAGCCAATTTCTCTGAAGTTTGTTTCATACAATCCGTTTTGCCTGATGAATGAGAGCTCAGACATGTTTGAGCTGAGACATGTTCGCTTCTCAGCGTGAAACCTCATGATGTGGTGTGAGGATGTTCTAAAATGAACACAGTAACACAGAGGCAGCCAAAACTGTTTGAGCATCTATTTTTCCGTAATTTAACGTAATTTAGCGTCATAAAAATGCACTGTATCACCTCTTCTCAATCTATGAATCCCGTCATACACCCTGCAGTCATTTATAGGCCAATCATCCTTGTGTAGCACCATCTTCAAGAGCTTGAAGTTACTACCACCTTAAACACACTAATTTTTTGTCCTCTGAGCTTACATAAATATTAATAACACTTTACTGAGTTGACAGATATTGTACAGTAACATACCACTGATTACAGATCATTGTTATGAGAGATCTAATCTTTGATGTTTGACTGTTTACATGCTTATTTATGCTGTGTACTGTAATATGTCATTCAGTGTTTGATGAGATCAAACAATATGGTACAAGTCAGAACAATTACCATGACAGCATATGGTGACTGCCATGACATGTTTGCCAGTGCTATGCATAATTGTGGATGTTTTTGTGACTGGGCATGTTTAAATGATGACTCATGAAATTTCACTGTTAGAGATTTTTTTTATTGTTGACTAACAAATCTGACCGGCATTCAGTTTGGTTTATAAGGTTAGTATCTGTGCCCATCCAGTGTAATGGGTCATTGCATCACCAGTGGTGGCTTTTTCACACATTGCTGATTGTTTTTGGTCAGCCCATGACTACACACTTACATGTGTTTTCTTACTTTGTGATGAATATCCCATCATTTACTGCTGTCTGTGTTTTCTTTTCATTATGCGTGTACATCATCTTGACATGGAAATTTAAGTTCACAACAGCAGCAAATTGCTGCCAACTAAGCGGGATCAGCAATAAATATGAAATATTGAATCTTATATCTAGAAGTGACACAGTCGCTTGGGGATGAATTAACAATGGAAGACAACAAATCCCTTAGCATATATTTCGAGGTCTGACCTTTAAACAAGTTGACGCTTTTTGCCCTTTGGTCAATCCAGCAGCTTGCAGGTATCGTGCCCAGAAATGAGTCAGCGTGGAGAAAGAACACAGTGTCGTAAAACAAACCAAAGCCACCTACACTGTTCCAGCTCCATGCGAGACAGGCCCTGTTTAATTCATAAATAAAGCCCTCACACAAAGCTGAATATATTATAAACATGAATAAATATCGCAGAGATTTATATAATTTGGCATTACGTGCACACAAGCTCTAATTTCAGACCTAAGCATGTATTATGTGAAGTATTAAATTAATACAGTACTGTGCAAATGTTAGAGACCATCTCCATTTTTATGAACTCCTGTCAAATCAGCCGTTAAATACAAGTTACATTTTTTCCTGATCTCCTCAGATAATTCTATTCATAGTCATTCATAGTCCACTGCATAAGGAAAATAAGTCAAAGAAAATAAGTGAAAAAGCAGGAGTTTCGAAAACTGGAGTTCCAATCCAACATTGTCAGAATACAGAGGAAAATATGATTCTTAACAACCAGGTAACACCTGGTACACCACCAAAACGGTAACCATCAGATAAACAGAAGAGAGAGGAGCAAATCAAGCTCCACTCATGTTTCAGATCGACAGGTGTGGGTCTGAAAGGATGTATAGCTGTCAAGAAGCTGTTAAGAAAAAGAGACAAAAAGAAAACAAACCACAAATCAAAAAAACAAGCTGCCAGTGTTCTCAGAACAATGGAGTGACAACCCCAGAGACCAGAATTCAGTTTTACTGAACATGTTTGGCATTACTTGGATTGTGAGAAGCAGAAAATGCAACCAACTTTGAAGACTGAACTTCAGAGGTGTGGAAAAACACACCAGCAGATTTCTTTAATAAACCGAAAGCAAGTCTCCTGAAAATAATGGAAGCTGTAATACAGGCAAGGAGTGGAATTGCTGAAAATGATAAATTCTAAATCACTAAATACAGAATATAATATTTGGATGGGGATGTTTCTGTGAAGGACAGGAGAAGGCACGAATGAACAATAACAGATTTGTGTTTTTTGGAGATTTTTTTTATTTTTGCTGACGTTAAGAATCAAATAATCAAGTACCATATAGTCATTTTGATCGTTTTGACAGGAAATTAAGTACAGGGTGGTCTCAATTCTATACATCTACAATAGCAGGGAGGTACATGTTTCTGAGGAGAAATCCTATTTAAGTTAAATGTTCAAGTCAGTGTCGCTGCTCCTCAGATAAGTAAGTAAGTAAGTAAAATGTGTTCATACAGTGCTTTTCACAGACACAAATCAGAAAGTGCTTTACAAAAACATTACACAACATAAATTACAATCACAAATAACACACACTACAAGATAAGAAGGATAAATATAAAATACAAAACAATGCTGCCTGGAACATTATCCAAACGCCAGCTCAGATACGCCAGCACAGAGTTCCACAGAGTCAGCAGGTCTTAAAAAAGCAGGCAATGTGTTCCACTGTTTCAAACGTCAAGTCTTTAGACAGTGGAACAGACAGTAGATTTAACTTACTGGACCTAAGAGAACGCACTGGTAAATATAATTGAAGTAAATCAGCCACATACATGGGAGCCTGTCCATCCAACGTTCTGTGAGTAGTTAAAACCTGACTCTATACTTATCAGGAAGCCAGCGAAGAGCTATTAGCAAAGGGGTTATATGGAGCCATCTACTTGACCTAGCAAGGAATCTAGAAGCAACATTCTGTATAGCCTGCAAACAATCACAATATGAACTAATTCATAGGCTTTCTCATTGCTACTGTTGCTTTCCTCTGCTGGTGACTCAAACATTACCAATACACTTGCCACATGTCATTTTATGACTCTCAAAGATTGAACAGCTTGTTTGTGCTTCCCCAGATGGCCGTTCATATAATGAACCTTAGTTTCGGCAGCAGAGCCTCAGGTGGCATTCTGCGCTGCATTTAATGTAATTACTTCTCATTATGCTCCATATCTTTTTGTATTTTATCCTGTTGGATAACTGGGTGAAGCGAGCATGCTGCAGACTGTCAGGGGCACAGCACACTCTGCACTACAGTAGCTTAATTTTCACCTCTGTTTTGCGCCTGCTGAATTAGTTGCGCGTCTGGCACTGTGATGCTGACTGGAGACGTGAAGGCTGCTTTTCATGCATGCTACCTCTAATGGCAGGAGCAGCGGGCAATATGAGGTTTTTATCATGGAAAATTAAATCACAATACAATCTCCAAGGAATATCATTTGTATCACCAGGATGGTTTTTACAACAGCAAACAACTGCATGCATTAACAACATTTAGACTACTCATAGAGAGACTGTAAACAACAACATCTGTATAGTAACTGCTTAAACTGCACAAGTAGCATGCCAGGGGAATCAGTACTCCGGTGAGGATGCTGACCCATAGAATTTCTCCATCCTACAGTCTCTCAAATGAAAAATGGGTATTCCAAATCAGAAATGGGTTAATCTGCTCGGAAAGACTCTCGTTTGTCATATTTTTTGTTTCATAATGTATGTTTTCAAAGGGTTGTAGGTCTGGATTACAGGCAGGCCAGTTAGCACTGGGACTCCTTTGCTGTTGACTGTTTTGTTGTTGTAATATGTGCAGAATGTGGTTTGTAATAAGTAAAGTCTTCCCTGAAAAAGAAGTCATCTGGATGGGAGCAAATGTTGCTCCAAAACCCATAAATTTCATTTGGCATTAATGATGCCTTTACAGATGTGCAGGCCACCCATGGCATGTGCACTAATGCCCCCTGCCACAGATGCTACTTTTGAGCTGTGGGCTGGATGGTCCCAGAGGACGCAGCGCACATGATGTACAAATAGAATATGAAAGAATATTGAACTGCAGGACACTTTGTCTCAATACAGCTTAAATAAGCTCGGGCCCAGAGAAGGCAGCAGCATTTCTGGATCTGTTTATATCTGGTTTATTTTTTTGCATGGTAGAGTTCTATGTTTTTGTGGATGCGTGGACCACAGACAATGGTTTTCAGAAGTGTTGCTGAGCTCATGCAGTGATATCCTCTACAGAATCACATCTGTTTTAATGCAGTGTTGCCTCCATTAAAAACAGCAATCCAATATTGGTTTTGGGCCTCATCTTTGGCATACAGAGATTTCTTGCATTGAGATTTCTTTTACCAATATTATGTACTGTAGGTGTTCAAATCCAGAAGTTCATTGCTTTTTTTACACTTAAGAACGTTATTTTTGAATTTGCCTGCACAGTCTTCCAGAGTGGTGAACCCCTCCCTATCTTTAATTCTGAAAGACTCAATAATGTGACTCACCTGTTGCCAAATACCCTAATTAATTGTGACGTAATCCACCACGTTTTTTGTAGCATTACACCAGTCTTTTTGAAACATGCTGACTGCATCAAATTCAGCTACACAATTTCTGAATTTTAATATGTTGCCTTTGTACTATTTTCAGTTAAATATGGGGTTTAACGTTTTTTTAAAGGTTTGCACAGCATTGCATTTTGTTTTTATTTACATTTTGCACACCGTACAACTTTGTTTGGAAACAGGGACGGTGACCAAATGTGTTTTCTCTAGTGTGGTTCTCTTAATGGCTGACAGCAAGCTGCATATTCTTTTATTAATATTGTTAATGTGTATTAATGTATTTTACTGGAACGGCTCCCAATAGTTGCCAAAGGGGTGGAAGGAGGGGAGGCCTGTCTGCAACCCAAATGGCCAACCTCTCCCTGATATGGCATTTAGTTCAGCTGATCCCACATTTGAAAACTAATTTGTAAAGTTTCACTGCATTATCAGATAAACCAGTATTTAAAGCCTAAATACTACATAATTGTTGGTAAAATAAGTGACCAGTCCTTTTAACATTGGCATGTAAAAAATCGAAACATTTGAATTTAGATGTGGACACACTTACTGCACGTCAATTATCCACATCTAACTAAAACTACATGAATACTTAGATGAGTTTTGATTTCTTTACATTAGATCAACCTCACCCACCCCTACATGACTACATCCTGCAGGTTTTCCGTACTGTTAAACGTGTGGTTAGCTCCCGTGGAGCTGTTTGATTTTTATGATTATTATGCTAATCCATGCAAGAAAATCCTTCAGCTTGTGTTCAATTTGTCACCTCCGCATGAGGCAGCGGCAGTGTTAATGAGAAGACTATGAAGTGTGGTTCTGCAGTCAACACGCTGATGGAGAGAGCCCGTAAAAAAGCATATACTATTGCACCGTAAGACTTCCACTGGAAACGTACATACACTGCTTAAAAGAATGCACTACTGGCCAAACACACAAACCAGTCGGGAATGCTGTCTAATGGAGCTATTCTTCAGGCTCAATTTACAATGCAAATGCACCCACGCCACATGGACTGTTCCCTCTGTAAATATAATTAAAGGCGACAGTCACCACTGAAGCGCTGCGCCTTTTTTTGGATGGATTCTTTGAAGATTAAAGTGATGGAAGGCGAGGTACGAAGAGGGTGATAAAATGAGAGAGAGAGAGAGAGAGAGAGAGAGAGAGAAGGTTTTTGACAGCTTTATTTTGGACGTCAAACACGTTACCAGCTCATTTTAACAGCCCGAGATGCTTTTTCTCCTCGTGCACAGTTCCACAGATGTTGAATATTAATTTATTCTCAAAACTGATATGCCACTGTACAGTTCTGGCTTATTATAAAGATATGTTTTTTTGAGGTATTTTATTATTATTATTAGCATTATTATCAAATCACGCTCATTTTCACATCACATTTACACTGGTGTGTGTGCAGGTGACTAAAAATGTGTACAGGTGTGTAGTACTTGTATTGGGGTGTGGATGTGGTGTGGATTGTTCATGGAGACCATGATAATGATGATTCAGGAAAGAAGTGTAGTGACAGTCCCACTGACCCATAAACCAGCACTACTGGCTGTTCAGCAGCCAGATGTCCTGGGGGAAGAAGCTGTCTTGGAGCCGATTCTGGACTTTATGCTTCTGTATCTCCTGCTGCTTGGCAGCTGTGAGAACAGACAGTGGTTTGGGTGGGTGGAGTTCTTTAGAATCCTCCTGGTCTTCCTCAGGCAGCAGCTGGTGTATAAATCCAGGAGCTTGGGAGCTCAATGGCAGTGCTGTTCCCATACCAGGTGGTGATGGAGCTTGTTAAAATGCTCTCCACAGTATGTAAAAATGTAAATATGTAAAATGTCCTGAGGATGTTGCGGTTCATGCCAAACTTCCTCAGCTGCTGAGGTAAGAGAGGCGCTGTTGGCCTTCTTCACCACCCATGTTGTGTTCAGTCCATGTTAGTTCCTCTGTGATGATGCTGACTCTCTCTACAGTGGCCCCATTGATGATAATGGGGATGTCCACTATCAGCTCCTTGCTCTTGTCAACATTGGGAGAAAGGTTGTTCTCCTGGCACCAGTGTGTCAGAAAGCTGACCTTTTCTCTGTAGGCCATCTTGTTGACGGAGATGTGGTTTGACTCGGCAATAATGGAGGCTTATAATCACACTACACAGTAAGATCATAATACAATATTAAAATACCAGAATGTTTTGTTTATTTCATATTTTATTCTTTCTAGTCTTCAGAACACACTCGCTACTCAACCTCAAAGTCTGCCTACAAGCACAGCTTTGTCTCTCAGTAAAATGAATGATCTGATTCATGATCTGTGTGAAGTTCCCATTCCACCTTAAATGTTGCCACAGTCACATGCTGGTACCTGTACAAGCTGCAGCATTTAAGCTGGAACCAAACATTTGATTAAGAAGCTGGCAAACAGGAAGCCAACTTCAGCCTTGTTTAAAGATGAACATTCAGCAATGGCCGTTGACAATTTTGTTCCTTGGAATGGGTATAAAAGGGCTGACATTCCCTTTAAAGCCTGAACATGTACATTTCTACAGAAAGTATGCCGTTGCTGTTGCTTCACTGTCGTTGTATGTAAATTGGATTGTAAATAGAAAAAAAGAGTTAAGACTGTCACGTGAGAGTTTGGAATTTTGGAATCGGTTTTGAATTTCCGATTGGAAAGGAGGAGAAAACAGTGTTTGAGGTTCATGGTATATCATATGTACTGAACTCACCTTCAACTCAATCAACCATGACAATGTAAATACAGTCCATTCCATGGCAGCATGAAATAACAACATGGCATTGTAATAAGTGTGTTGTATGTTTAATAAGTCTTCATCTGATTTAGCTGAAGAAATCCCTGCAGACATCCAGACATTTTCAGAGAGTCCTTACAACTGTAGTTACTCTGTGCTGTATGTTTGATCATGCCCTACAGTGCAGCTTTGGCCAGTCTCTGTGGTGTACAGGAATGACGGGATGGAGGTTGAAAGTGCCTGGATATTTGTATGCGTCCATGAGGTGATTGTTATTTCTCCCTAAGTCCTTTTCCTCTTCAGGCCTGGAATGTGTGTTTCTCATTAAGGGAATGTCCAGCACAGTATAAAGGAATTGTTATGTTTGGGCAGAGGCTGTGTCTGAGAAGGCAAGGGCAAAAAGGCCAGAGAAAATACGGGACAAACATTAAATCATACAGGCGGCAATTTTTCTCCTTAATTGAATGCCTGGCCTTCCTCTTCCCAGGAAGCTGCGGTGTGTTTGTGTGTGTGCGTGTGTGTGTGTGTGAGAGAGAGAGAGAGAGAGAGAGAGAGAGTATGAGAAAGGGGATACATTGTGCTTTACATGTTGAATTCACATTGACTTGCACAAACACTTACATGCTCTCTGGATAACTTCACACCTTCTAGTGGCAAAGCAAGAATCAGCCGTATATTTCCATCTTGGTTTTTATTAATAAATAAAAAAGCACACAGACACACAAGGTTACAGTCATGTCCTTTTGTTCGAGATCCCCTTGGAACCAGACTATGCAAACATTTCTCCAGCACGTCTGTTCATTTTTTCATTTAAGAGTAAGTAGAATTTCTGTTGGACACTTCAAAGGAAAAAATCTCATTTACACACTTTTCTGGCCAAGACATTTTTGGAGGCTAAAGTTCGCTACTTGTTTTAGAACTGGAGCTGTGAAAACATTGCTAACACTAGAACTCAATAGTCACCGAAAATAGTCACTCTTTTGTTATTGCTGAATGCTGCAAGCCGGCTTTTTAGACAACAAGGTCAGTATTCACAAACCACCTCAGGAGTAAGAGTGCAGATCTAGAGTGACCGTCATAAATATAGAAAAATCTGACTCAAGGTCAGTCCTCTTCTTTACGACTGCTTTGTGAATGCCAGCCCTGGTGGTGTTTAAAATGGCTGAAGTTTAGCTCATTTTTAAAGTTATACTGGGTCCTAAACCACACTGACAAGTTAATGAGGAAATGGATGCGGTTTGAGCGAGTCTGGAGTCATTTAAATTATGTATTGTTATGTAAACACCTTTGGGCTATTAGGTTGACTACTGAGTTCTAGTGTTAGCCTTGCAGCTCCAGTTTTAACCGAAGAAGCGAAAATACACGTCTTGGCTGATTGACGACTGATCTATGGTACGTGGAAAAATGTGTAAACTAAATTTTTTTTGGACAAATTATTATAAATTAAATAAAATAACGATTAAGAAAATACCATGGAATGTTACATGGTAAGAAATAAATTCTCATAGTAGTCCATGCACCAGAGAAAAGGCTTCCTTATTTACAGTCAAGTTGAACATGCAGGTTACTTTCAATATTGAGGTCAAGATAAGTCATGTGACCTGCCATGTGACTGGCAGCCAACCAGTAATATGTTTCTGACAAAAAAAAAAAATTGCTACTTATTGCTCCTTTAAAATGTCAGACCCAACATTCACACCTCATAGACATAAAGAGTAGATAGTTCTCCACTAGCTCCACCGCCCACTGATTTTAGGCAATAAATTGTGCTCTCTATCAGTTTTCATATGTTAATGCAAGTAGACATGGAGTCTCCCTTATGATGCGAGACGGGAAATACAACGTAACATATAATTAGGTAACAATACTGGCCTTAAACATATACAAAGACAATAATTCAATTGAACTTAATTATTGAGGTATTCTGAAAACGCTGTCCCCCAGAGTGACCACAGTAGTACAATTCTATAAGGTCTGTGCTTTCCTTTACTAAAGGAGAATATCTAGGAAAAGCGTGGTGTGTCAAGAGCTTAACTGAAAAGAGGAGAAATACGTATATCAGGCTAAGCTCAGTAACATATTTCACTGTTACACTGATGACTGGTCATAATTCCTGAGTCAGGTTTGCTGCTCAGAGTCCTATTGGAGAGGATAATCTTTAGATGGTTGCTGCACTCACTGCTGGAGGACTCAGTCAGTTTTATCCTTGTTAGACTCCATAGCACCTGTGGATAAGAAAACACAAATACAGCACATTATGTGTTGCACTTAGTAGCAGTTCTTAAAACCTACTTGGAAGAACGAAAATAACTTTAAAAATCAAAAAGAACATTTAAATATAAGTTATATGGACCACTCTGCCAAATTACTTTAAACTACCATTCCACAGTAAAAAAAACTATTTAAAAAAAAGAAAATGATTCAAATGGACATTACTTTTGTATTTTATATATTTTTTAAATAGGTGTTGAAAGATACATTTAGATACGTTTTTAAGTTTGAATAAAACAATTACTCAAATTGCTGTACCATGTTTTCATTTCATTCCTGAAACACAAAGAGTTTTGTAAAACTCTCCAAGAAGAGCTGGATTGTAACCACACCCCTGCATTTTAGAGCAGGAAGTGAGGCTGTATCCCAGTCCCTCATGACCACATGGTGAGCGGTTAGATCCCACTGTTTTGAAGTAAATGTTTCCTGAAATCTAAAAAATCACTGTGTAACTAAAAAGGCACTGATCAATTTGCTGATGGCCGGTTTTCAGCTTGAACGGCCATTAAAGGTGACTAGCCGATCAGTCTCATTTATCAGACTCCGTGCCGGTCAAATTTACACATGAACTGCATGATGGTCCGTGATGTGCAACAGCAGCACAGACACACACACACACACACACACACACACACACACATATACAAGATGTCATCACTGTGAAAGTTTCTCACAGTAATTGAAAAAGCCAACAAGCTTGAGGAACAACTCGGAAAACAGAATTACAAATATAATCAGATGTTTAAATATGTACTATTTAAAGGAGCCAGCAAGGGCTAAAAAAGCTGGTGGTTTGTCCTGTAACCAGCTGTAAAAAGTTATTTTGACATGTGAGAATTTTCTATGAAAGAAAAGTTACAAACATGTCACATGACCTGACCTCTGGACCACAGTGTTTCCTACATGTGCTTCCACTTCCCTGTGCAAGAAAGTCTCATCTGCATATCCCACCCAGGTGATGCCTGTGACTGCACCAACCCTAACTACAGTTGTATACATACAGTCATGAAAGGCTCGTAACAGTAGTCACTGGCTTTCACAGATTTATTTCTGTATTGTGAAAGTATCACCCCCCAGGGCTGAGCACAAAATACAACTCTAATAATAATCAAGCAACTGGAATTAAATTTTCATGACAGACTTGTGTATTTTAGCCAAAATCTGACATCTGAAACTGCATCTTTCACACTGCGGTGTTAGAATGCAGAGTGTGCTCTGGGGTTTTTCATGTATTGTTTATTTTTTCATCCCTCTATATGACTGCAGCAATAATGTAGCACAAGAGTGTGTCACACAAAAAATAGCTAACAATGACCAAACTTACTGTGGGCCAGTTTATACGCAAATGCCCTGTACTAGTTCTCATTCACTCACAGCCATATCATCATAGCATCTCTGGGTGAAGTGTTTCTTTAATGGTTGATTGTTTGCATGGATGCCGTGGCATTATCGAGAGATCTTGTGATCCTGAGCCGACCATGTGTATTAAATCCGTAAAGGAACCTCACTGCGCTGTTTCAGGAGTTGTGTGAGTGTGCATGCTCAGAATGCGCAAATGCTTGAAGCGCACTGAGTGATTTGTGGGTCAGTGTCAATCAGGTGGGAGGCAGAGAAGGCCTCTCCGTGTGCTGTTATCGCTCTGATTGTGGGTCTGCTCCCGTCTGTTCTGCACCGCCTGTGGCGACATGACGCCCACAACGCTTCATTCCACTCCATGTTGCTAAGCTCTAACGATGCTAATGGGCAGAGGAGTGAATGTGTGGGAGCACAAGGAGACCATGGAGGGATGTACAGCAACCTGGAGGTCAGTGTGTGTAGAACCTCTGCTTGCTGTGTAAGCGTGAGAGAGAGAGAGAGAGAGAGAGAGAGAGACAGAGAGAGAGAAGTGCAACAGTAGGAAATTTCTAACAAGTGTGGAAATGTCTGCACTGTGCCATGTCTACCTGACTGTCCAAACCTGACCTAACTAGACCCACAGCACCAAGTTTAGAATTCCAATGCTAACTGAACTGCTGTTCAAATCTGACTTAATATGGCATTGTGTAATGTGGTGATGCAGTGATACCAATTTTTGAGATGAATATACAAGTACATGTTTTTACCATACTGAATTACTTTTAATGATGTAGGTGTTAGTGTAAATAAGTTCAATACCAGTTAAATCATTCACATCTAGCTGATTTAAATTAAGTGCTTTAGCTAGCTCAATTACATCAGTAACCTTGGTTCGAGTAGTAATGCAGTGGAATAGAGCGGCACGTCAGAACAGTTTTGCAGTTCCGTCTCACAGGTATATCGCTTTGTTGGTATTGTTGAGTTTTTATAAGCACAAATACGAATTAAATGAGCTTGGCCTAATAATGGCCTAATACCTGATACCAGTGCCAGAATCAATGCAGCCCCAGAGTAAAGTTAGCTGTGGGGATCTCTGATGGCATTGGTCAAAACTTGATTTGCAACTCGAACCCCTTCAAGCTTCAAGTACAACGTGACATGACCCATCATTCTTCAAGACTCTTTTCTGCCCTGGCACCCAGGTCATAGAAAGAACTTCCACTGGCTGTCCGAGCTCCTTGCCGTCTTTAAACGCAGAATCATCTCCTTGTGAAGCATTTACATTAACACGTATCTAGTAATATTTTGTATTACACTTGTGCTATTTCTTAATTCTGTATTTTGCAAGTTTCTTTCTAGGTATCAGTAGTGACTTCTGTTTTAGGCACTGTCTTACCTCAAGAGTGGTTTAAACTTTTTGTACTAACGGACAATAAAGCAGTTCTGAAAGCCGCTCTGGATAAGATGTAAATGTAAATGTAATGTACTCATGCACTATTTAGCCTCCATAAAGCAAGGAGTTTAAGGTTTTAATTGTTGTTGTTGATAACTAAATTTGCTTAGTTCTCTGCAACATTCGTCCCCCTCTTAAATGACATCCTTGACTTTTGGCTATAATGAAAGTGGTTTCCCTGTTGACAACCTCATTAGCACGGACAAATGTCTCACCTACAGCATGAAAACAGAACATTGTAGGTCTTCAGTGAAAGACATTTCTGTAGTGCAGGCAGACCAGTCAAGCACCTGCACTCTAATTACCCAGCTGTCCAAACTCCTTCAGAATATGGTTTAGATTTGTCATGTCGAAATAAACACAGAAGTCAATTAAAACAGCACTTAAAATGAGGTATATGCTGCTCTAATATGTGTTCAGTGTAAATGCTGCTTTAACAGATATACAAGTCACCCACTAATACCCCACTTAGAGCCAGAATGTGGCTTTTGAACTTCATGCTGGTAACAATGGCCATGCAGGCATATGAACGGCCAAGTATATTTGGTGACCCATTTTGGCTTTTTTAATTTTTATGTTTTATCGGCCTGAAAGAATGACACCATCTGCAGTTGAATAACTACTGGACAATCTCTGCTTGCTCATATTTTACAAGCACTGAACAAGTAAAGCAGCTCCTTTTCTCCTTATTGTGTTCTTGGACTTTGGTAGTATCCCTGAATTCTATGAAAGAAAACGGCTTCCATCCTCTATGCCCTCACGTGGCATCTAAGTCTCAAGAGTGTACAGCAGTGTAAAGGCCTATTCACAACAAGTCTGATTTTAACATACAAAAAAGGCATGTCTTTTAAAAAGGAGCACATGCATATTAACACAGTGTACTCAGGGTATTAATACCCCACCTTGTTAAAAATCACACTATGTTTTTGGTCTGAAAAGTCTTTTGTTTCTGACCACAGGTCAAAGTAGATTTGAAATCACTGCCTTCTGTTTTTTATTTGCTTTTCTCTTTTTTGGAATTGTTTTGTGCTTGCTGAAACTAAACATTTTTTGCCAGTATTTAACGTTTCCTTATCTTATCTGCTAATATGTTTTCTCTGGAAACAATTGTGTCCACGATTGGTTGTGATGTGTTTCTCTGCTGGTGATAGAGTAACTTTAGTGCTGCTCCTCATGTTGTTTTTTCAAGATTAATCAGATTAACAGATTAATCCTGTTTAAAGCATTTACTGCACAACAGAGGTGGCAAAAGTACACAAGTCCCTTACTCAAGTAAAAGTACAAGTAATATAAGCAAAAAAATACTTAAGTAAAAGTCAAAGTATGACTTAATTTTTTTACACAAGTAAAAATATAAAAGTACTGACTCAAAAATTATACATTTTTAATGAGGGGTAAAGCTGCACATCTATGAAACTGAACATATAGCGATTTGTACTAGAACTCCATGCCTCATCCAGAATTTGAAATGGACATTGTTGGAATCTCTACTAAGACAAAATATTGATTTTCATTGTAGCAGTCAGTACTGAACACCAGATGAGATGATTCCCTTATGTAAGACAACGGGACCTTTTCAGACCTTGAACTACATAAGGCAGACCAGCCCATCCCAAACTACACACACACAGACACAGCTAAGGTTCAGCACTGGGGACCACTGCATCAGACTGCATTCCTAACAGCAGTGCAGTCCTCATCCTACATATACCAACACCCTCATACCAAATAACAGCAACCAGTCAGAAAGCTGGATTCACATACACATACTGGATTCACATAGATATCATACGGCCGCTCACCACAGACACCTCTGTCCAGAGAAGACCACAAATAAGTTAACATTAGACAGTTAGACGTACAGAGTTAAAGATGCACAAACTAATAAACACACGCAGCTTACTGCCACAGCGGACAGACCCAATAAAGAGGACAGTTACATCAAACAGCTGATGTATGAATACGAGGAAAAATAACACAGCAATCCTAAAAAACATATCTAATCACTGTAGGCCAGCACTGCCACAGCGGACACAGGAGCATGTTAATCACTTCCAACCATAACCCTTTGGTATCTTCACAAAGCCCAACTAGCTTCTGTAGTAAAGCAGTGCTATAATCTGAATTCGACTCAGTGAGTTATCTAGCCTGAATTCAATATCTTATTCGAATTTCCGTTCCACCTTAAAAATCGCCGGTCCACTCGTCTGAACGTGACTGCTACATTTTTTAAGGTGGAATGGGAATGAAAGCTAACTTAATATTCACTGAATCCACTTTACAGTTTGCACACCGGGGCTGTATCAGTAGAGACGGGGGTGTTTATGTGTGTGAGTTTACACATTAGCTCACAGTAAGCGAAGTAAAACACCACCGGCTCACCGGGAATTCTCACCCTGCTCTCCTGATCACCCACTCTGGCACTGAGTAAGGTCACTGATGCAGGTTTCTTTTAGACACATCGCTGAGCTCCGCGTGTTCACTGCTGGAGGCCTGAAAGCCGCAAAAGTAGCCAATCACAGGTTCACTCCAGTCTTTTCCTGCATAGTTCAGTTGTAACCAGCATCTAACATGCTGCCCGAGCCAATCAGGGACTGCTGAAGATTGTAGTTAGAATAGAAGTAGACTCCTCAAGAAAGTAACTAGCTGGGTTCAGGGTTGGTGACCACTGATTCAAGGCAATAAAAGTAAGGAGGAAGAATAAGGTGTGGAGAAAAGCAAAAAAGGGATAAAGGGAGACAGATTGTGGGAAACCCGAACATGAAATTTGAACCCGACCCAAGCATGACAAATTAATGAGAAATGATATCCGAACCTGACCAAACCCAATGTGAATAGTTTGGACAAATATTTCAAGCTCTCATACACATATACTTACTCCTTGAGGAGTCCCAGATGTAGCTGTTGAGGATCTCTCCCAATACATAGTAGAGGCTGATGAGTCCTGTGAGGCAGATGAAGAAAAGAACTCTGGCCGTTGGCCCAATATGCTCCAGCAGTGGATACACCCAAACCCCTGTCACATTATGCACCCAACACATCCTGAGGGAGACAGAGGAGGAAAAGGAGACTGGTAAAAAGTCAAGCTTGCACCCACGGTCTGTCTATAACTAATTCTGTTTCTGTGTCTGTCCAACCCGCCATAAGAAAGGCTGCAGAAGCAGTCAGTGGAGTGTCAATGTGTCTACCAGTCCCAACTCAGTCCTTCACACACTGCTCTTATTGTTTCTCTAAAGATGTTCTTACATAGAGAGATGCTAAAGCAACTAATATGCAAAACAGATGACAGAGAATTAGTTCAACGTGTATGGTGGTATGCACCACAGACAATGTAATATGAGAATAATTTTGTGTTGTCTGTTTATCCCCCTATGTTTTCAGGGTAGAAAATGACTTCCATGTTTGTTTATTTGGGATGTGAACATGATTTGGTTTCTATTTCTTCATCTACTGACTGCAGACAAAAGCATCCTCAGTTGCAACAAATAATTGTCATAGTTAACTATAATCGATGACCAGATTAGCTGTCAATTGTCGATTAGTTGGTGATTAGAGTTTGAATGCTCTTAAATGCAGGCATTACCGCTTACTAGAGTGAAGTGAACTTCTCTACAATGGTAACACTTTCACAACCAAAAACCTCCCAAGTGTCAGCGGAATTCACTGCTAACTCACCTGAAGAAGCTCTCTGGATGATGGAGACTCTTGTCTGTCATACGGTGAGCAGTTAGATCCTATTGTTTTCAAGTAAATGTGTCCCAAAGTCTTTTCTGCAATGAAGTAGTTTTTTATGTTTGAACAAAAATATTCTGATAAAAATGCTACGTATTTATACGTATTTATATAATATATACATATATATAT
>CM067481.1:12523206-12596122 GCA_034552555.1 Semaprochilodus insignis | reverse complement strand
CAGTATTTATACGTATTTATATAATATATATATATATATATATATATATATATATATATATTTTTTTTTTTTTCAGCCTAAAAATGCCAGGATATGATTTGTGGTCTATATTGCACAGCTCTGCATATGAACTAAAACTGAACTAAACATGATAATTTCAAACCATACAACTTTAAATGAACATCTCATCTTTTAATAGAAAGTACTCCATAAATGATGATTTGGTATATATATATTTAGCTTAGCATTTTTAACTTTTTTATTTTTTATTTTATTTTTTAACTTTTAAATTGATCATAGCATAACCCTTGTAAATATCTAAGGTCTAAAAACTTAATTGTTGAGTGTTCCATATGAACTCAGAAAGGAGAAGTAGATTCGTTGAGCATTTTGCATAGTTAATAAAAGGTTATATGCATTGTGATCTCTAATTTTAATCATCACCGTTGCAAGCAAATCTTGTTTTGTAGGTCTTGCTACTACACATCATCTTACATGACACCACTCTGAATGACTTTTTATACCCTATTATACAGTAATGACAGGAAATTGGTGGAATTACCCTTTAAAGGCTGCATGTGTTCGAACATTACCAGAAAAAGCATCCCAATAAGGTCCCAGGCTCCGGGTGTGAAAGGGGATTTAGATGTCCATCCGGAATGAAGTGCTTCAATTATGATTAGCACATTTTATGTTTAAGCTCAGTTATTTTCAAGGAAAAAAGTTCCTGTATCAGTACAGGAAGTGGTATTGTTCCCCTCTTTAGTGAAAGCCATATTAACATCATAAATGTACTGCAGAGGACCAGAAAACCTGACTCCAACCATGCTACTGCACTGTACAAACATCTATCAGAGACACTGATTACAGTACCATCAGGGTGTCGATTAGATATTAGGCCACAGTGATAGTGAGCAAAAGCAATTACCATAGAACGTATCCCACAGCAAAGCTGCACACGGCCAACAGTCCACACAACCTGCTGGGATATTGATGATGTGTCGTTCTCATCTCAATTATGATGAAAGGAAGCACCGTCGTATGCTGGAGAGCAGAGAAAGAAGCCAATTAGTTTTGCATAGGCGTCCTCACAAAATGAAGCATCACATTATTACAAGGTTGTTGTGCAACAGCTTCATGTGGAGGGAAAGTGCATCGCTGAATCACTTTTGCTGCTGAATGCCTATACAGATGAACGTGTGTTCGTTTACATCTTCTTTTACCCTCTACAGCTGCAGACTGATTCGACTCCGTTCGTCCTTCCTGTTAGTCACATTCGTTCGGATGTTCCTGGAGACTAGAGCGTCTTGTCTAATAACCAAGACACCTGTGTCCTTCAACGAGGATTTTTTTCTCTGCTATCCCTGCCAATGCAAATGTATCCGAGCTAGCTATTAAGCCCTTTAAACATAAACAGCTGGCTCGAAATGAAACGTACATAATGCAAACTTTAGCCTGAATGAATGTGAATTAAACAGCACACTAACTAGCATCACCAGCTTTCATTCAGCTTTAACTATGTTGTCTGGTTAAACTGTTCTTTTAATATTTGCAGGGAGTCTCCATTCCATTTCTCTCGGCTGAACTCTCTCCGCTCCTTCCCCCGGCACAGGCGTCAAACAGCTTTCTTTTATCAGCAGCATTCATGACTCACTTGCCTCACTGATCAACAGACCACCTGCAGAAGCGTAATGAACAGAGCACTTACACAAACCCCGAGTCCTTGGTTGATTAAGAGGGGAGAATAAAAACTAATTGAGGCTAATGTTGGTCAAACATGCTTCCACATGTAAACACAGATGATGACTGTGACCTTAAATTCAATGCTGATGTCAAGATATTTCTCTGGAGAGGAGGAAAGTCAAAGAAAAACAATGAAAAGATGGCAAGAAAATAGGACTCCTAACAAGACCTGGTAGACCAGCTGCCACCATGAGATAAACAGCACTTATTGTTAAATCTCTGAGAGATATCAAACTCTGTGACGGGACTGAGTGCTACTGTCAAGAAGTTGTAGAAAAATAAACCAAAAAAGTAAAGCACATCTGCAGCAGAGAATCAGAACTGCACATCTGCAATATGGTTTTCTGCAGAGGCTTTATGGTTTGGTGTTTCTAAATTTGTAATTGGAATAGCTTGACTTGTGAGAAGTACAAAAATGCTGCATGTCTGAACAGCAGATTTCTGGCTCTTGAAATAAATGAAAGCTGTAACAGGCAAGGGGTGGACATGCTAAATACAGAAGTAATAGTATTATATTTATTCATTAAAGGTTATGTTAATTTTTGCTAAATATTTCATCAGTTAATTTTTTTTCTGATGCTGAAAAACAAAGGGCTTGTACTTACCAGACGTTTAAGCTGGAAATTAAATGGTGGTCTTACTTTTGCACAGTACTGTGCATCTGACGCACACTTGACAAAATATATGGCTTACTCCATACTAAACATATATTGTAGTCAATCAACTAATAGTTATTGTATTTCTGTAATATTAATGGTGCTGGCAGCTTCATAAGAAGACCAACATGTGATTGTACAGTTACTGTTGATTCTTCAGGGCAAATAATCTACAAATGCTGCATGATTGTAACAGGTTTGACATGTAACATTTGCACATGGAGAGAAAGAAGTTGGTTGTACCAACACTGCAATAAATTACTGCGTATTATGATAGTTTTGACTGTGTGATTGACATTATGTATAGATGAAACAACAACGCTGTTTACTTGCTACTCACATCAAACCATGACCATGAACACTTTTTGATAACACAGTGACCAAGACTGTACAAGTCAACTTCAGTCCTGCACAGACTCAAGTTTTCCCTGCCTAAATACACTTCATTTAGCTTATTAAGGGTTTGATAATAAGCAGATGAGTTGAACCATGTGGGTTGGGACAGGAGATGTTTGTAGGCCTGGAGGCCTGGAGTTAAGACCACTGGTCTTGGAGAACACACTGCAATGTCCCCTGATAAACATGATTCTGCTACCAGCCACCAGATGGCGACCTATTTGCACCAAGCCTAATAGTATACAACTCTTTGCCTCAGTTGACCCTGTAAGTGTGGTGGAAATGGTTGCCAAGGGAGATGTACGAGCCTGCTCGAAATTACATGACATGCTGATATTTTAATGTGGCCTTTAACATGTTAGCATGCAGAGATTTCAGCCCGTGTTCTTCTCATCCCCTCAAGTGGCCTCTATAGTCTCATGGCTAAAAATAAAAGTCCACAATGCTCTTTTCTTCATCTCCAACCACATACTGTTTGTGATTTGATACGTGCCTGTACTCATATTTGGGATACATGGAAAAGTTTTCACATTGTTTGAGGCTTTAAGGAAGGAGAGTTATGACTTACATAGCATTCACTGCTGACTTTAACTAGCCCTATACATAGCACAGATGAAATTAAAAGCTGGCAGCTATGTTATATTAACTACATAGCTGAAACCTGCATCAGTTCCTTCAAACTGGTGCAACAGGTTTTTCTTCCTATAACAAATAAATCGTTTAATTACAGCAGACATTAGCAGAAAGATTTAAACTCCAAATGTATCTGGACATCCTTCTCTTATGTTTTAGCCATAATTAGGTTTTATGTCTTGAAAACAGTCATAGTTAATTTTTTCATGACCATTTCCCAAACCTTTTCTTTAGCCTTAAACAGGCTGCATTTGTCACCATGTCATATGCAAAAGTTTGAACACTTGCAATCAAATTATGATCTTCTACTCCAGGTAACTTTACCTTTTAGGTAAAATATTAATGTATTTAACATTAGGGATGTGCCTTCCAACAAATGTATGTCCAGTTAACACCTAGGGGAGGATATAAACGGTCAAAACCAACTGAACTGGGTGTAGGGCTTGAGTTGGAGGCTTACTCTTTTAGGTGGTAGCTCTGGTTTTAATATCGGTATCACAAAAGTAGAGGAATACAAGCAAAGGAATACTTTTAAAGGCACTCGTATTTCAGAATGGTACTAAATAAAATATATAAATACTCACGTACGCAAGCAAAATGGTAACAATAAACACACTCGTCATCAAAAAAAACTATTGCACACAGAAGGAAGTGTCAGATTGCAATGCTATTCATATGGAAGGTAAATGTTATCAGGGACAATAAATGATGATAAATTTAGACTGATATGGGCAATATTTATTGAGCTACACATACAGAAGTAGTGTCTCTCAGTATGGCGTTGTGCGGCCATGTTTGCTAATGCAACATGCATACTTCTCAGTTCCTAATGGTGTGCTGGGATAATCCATCCCATGCAGCTTGAATATTCTCACACAGTTTCTGCAGATTTTGCAGTAGGTGTGGAGGTGGAGTGACACCAGGCCTTCTGGACATGCAATGCGTGAGAACAAAGTGTTCATCTTGGCGTCGACCATGGTGCCTCCACACATGAATTCGTGGATAGTCTCTTCCAAGACAAAAGTGGGACTCATCACTGAAGATGACCTGCTGCTATTCTAAGTCACTCCATGACAGTCTGGCATGACACCATTGCCATCTGCCAATGCATGTTAGTGCTGGCACCAACAGGATGACTCATGCAGGGCATCACTGCTCGCGGAATATCTGAAATTGTGATGTTTGATCAGTCAGGCACAGAGATAAGGCCATTCCTTGCTTGTGAAACTTGAATCATCTGCATGTCTCACAATGTCAAACCTACCCATCAAGTTTTACTGTTGGTTGATTCCTTCTGGGTGCAACTATTCGTATGACGATAAGTGTACATGTTTCACTCAATTATTAGTTTTAGTCATTCTGGATTTCAGTATTTTAATGCTGCCACCTCCAATGGTTAAAAGAGAACATTTAAAAAAAAAATTGTAATATTTTGTTTTACTTTTCCCCCAATATGCTGAATTCAGCAAATAAACAGCATTGTGCTTTAAAATGTGCAGAAGTGTGTTTTCTTAACCTCTTAGCTGTTAATTTATGTTCACAAAATCAAATAAACATGTCATTTGGCCAGTCTGCAGTCAAACTTCTGAATCAGCCCTTTTCTGGCCACCTACCCTAGGCTGTGCCTCATTCAAAAGCAGTCTGTGCTGAAACACTCCTCATAACTTCAGTGTGGTGAAGCTAAACTGCTGTAGGCTGAACAGGTAAACGTGTAAATGCACCGCTTTTGGTGACTTCACAAAAATAACAAATTCAAAACGGGCTGTTTAAACAGCTTACTTTGCATGTACGGACTGGATGGAATGGGGAGAGAAGAGTACAGAACTGAAGTGATGGAGCACTACCGAATACCTTTGGGATGAGCTGGAGTGGTATTTGATCCAAAACTAATCATCCAACATCAGTACCTGACCTCACTAATGCTCTTGTGGCTAATTGCAATCAAACTCTCACAAAAATGTTCCAACATCTAGTTTAAAGCTTTCCCAGAAGATTCATGGCTGTTACTGTGGAAAAGAGGGGATAAACTCTCTATTTATATGCTTGATTTCAGTTTTGAAGAAACACTGGGTGATAAAACATTTGGACATAGAATGTAACTCATAACAGTAGGATCCAAAATTCTAAACAGTTTTTCATGTTCAAATTTGACTGCATGAAAACCCAGGAGTAAACACTCCCAGCTCTCAATGTGATCAGATTACGATCATTGAAACCACATTCTGAGGTGGTCAGAGAGAGATGTTCAACACAAGTGTAAAAGTCATGCGTTTCCTGCATCTGCATAAAATTACGCAAGTGGAAATGCATCTGCTGACTGGGAGGGGAGAGGATAAACAAGGAAGTGCAAAATGAAGGATACGCAAGGGAGGAACTCTCCACAAGTCAAGTGTCTTCTTGCACCCTGAGCTAATAAAAGTGTCAATGCCAAGCTTGTTGATCCATATGGTAAGGGGAAGAAAGTAAACAGTGTATGTGTTTGTATGCTTGTAACACAGGAAATTAAAATCTGATCTCATCTGGTCACACTGTGGATACATTCTGGCAAAAAGAATAAACAGATGCAAAGATCCACCAGACTATGACCAGTAGGACTGTACTCAACCCAGCTGAATTAGAATTGGTTGTCCAATACAAAGATTTGACTATTTGTTCCTCCTTTCTATATCATCTAGCAATCTGAAAATAAAATGAAGTATGAAATAAATGGCATCCCTTTCTATTTCTACATTCCTCTTTAAACATAAAAACTTAACACAATTAGTTAATTAAGATTGGAAATATTGATTAAAAAAAGGTTAGGGTTAAGGTTAGGGTTAGTCTTCGTCTGGATGGCCGTATCATGCTACTGTATTTCTCCCTAAACATATTAAATAAATCATAGATATAAAATGATCACTTGTGTGCTTATCTGAGTTAGGACAGGGTTTGCTACTCTCTAAGCAGACACTCATGCTGGAGTCGCTCCTACTGATGACTCTCTTACCAGCCATATATACAATATCTGCCCAGTAGTAAATAGTGAATCTGCCCAAATAATTGCATTCTTCAAAAGTCTAAAATGGACTTTTTCTGAGACCTGGTTACAGCTAGTCTGCTTACCAACAATTCCGCCTCAGACTTTATCCTTCCTCATCAGTTAACCACTACCGCACCTATGTCACATGGATTTTTTAAAGAAAGTATTCCAGATTGCCTTGCTAGAACATAAACGTATCTTTATGACTTTTCCTATTGATAATTCCTCATTGAAATGTGATCCCTGTTCATTTTTGTAGACAACTTTGTGTTTTATCCTGTTATTGCAACACTGACCGTCAATAAATACCTTCTCAACTCTGGCACAGATGATGCCGGCTTTCAGGGGGCAGTGCTAATGACCAATTTTAGGGTTTAGTAAGACAGAAGATTCTGCCACGCCTTTATGTAATGAAGGCAGTATCAAATAGGTAGATATTGCTCAGCTCCAACCCATCTGGCAAGTTTAAAGCCACCATTTTCCAAAAGCCATCATTTAGTATGCCATGGTGCCACCCTGTTGGGCTCCATTTGAAAATTCTGTGAAAAATAAAAACGTCATGAGCTCAGAATGCATTTTGAAATCCATTTTACCACAGAATCAACACAGTAACATGAACAGCTGTGCAGTTGAGGATACATGCATAATGATTTCTATTTAATTTATGCATATTACTTTTTTACCATTTTAATAGCCAAGTTTTGAGGCTCCTGTAGCCACTAGAGATCACGATGGGTACCCTACATGGTCTTTAGCCGTTGCAGCCCCTTCAAGACAAAGCGCTCTAAGCAGAACTTCATGAAACAAACCAATACACAATTGAGAGGGGCACTTAAATTCATTTAAAAAAAAAATTTAAATAGCCTTTTACATGCAACACTTTAATTACACAACAGCCATCTCCACTATTACAGCATTATAAGCATCACTGGAACTCTGATTAGAATTGGGCTCTAAGGCCAAATGACACAAAAATAGAGCTTGCTGGCAACAAACACCAGAAATGAATTTGGTACAAAAAGGTTAGAGTCATGTAGAAATGAAAATAATTCCCTGTGAAGTATGATGGTGGATGTTTGACGTTGTGGGTCTGTTTTTCTTCCAAATCCCGGGGGGATCTTGTCTGGAGGCATGGTATCAAGGACATACCAAAAGACCTCTCATGTCTGGCTGCTTCTGTCAGGATGATAAGATTGTGATGTGGCTGGGTCTCCCAGCAGGAACGTAATCCAAAACATACTTTAGAACCCAGTCACCACAAAACCAAGAATTTGCAATGGATTTGTGGTAACACATACAAGCTCAAAGTGTAGATTCCTGTGTGTAATTCGAGGTTATTTATGTCCAAACACATGAACACCCTTCACGGGGTAGGCGTGGTTGGTATAGTTTAGTGGGTACGACCTCTGCGTCATTAATGCACAGGAGTGGATACACGTCAAACTGGTAGTCACTGTGGAAACAGCCACCATCTCCTTTACTTTCTGCCCTATAATGTCTTTCATTGCCAGACAAAGTCGAGGAGGATGGAGCCGGTGCTGATGCTCTGTCACTCCATCTACATTCCACCACCGTAGCTGTGAAAAAGTCACTGTAATGACACAGGAGCTCCCACAGCCACTTGTTCGTCTCCTTTGTCAAGGCTGACCCACTCCGCTGCCACAGCTCACAATTCCAGCACTGCAAACACCTTGTCTGTGCTCACTGTTGCTTTTCACGACTTCTGAGAGTGCGCCCTGCTCCTGGAGTTCTTCCCCCTGGCTCCAGCACAACGTGTTCAGCTTCACTAGTACCAGTGGTTTCCACCATGGAAGACAAAGACCTCACTGTCAACATCCTCACTGGATGCTGCATGCCAGTCTTCTTGCCCCTTCTCCTAGCTTAGTGTTGCCTTCCTGAAGTTGAGTACTTGAAAGTGCAGTTCAGTGCCACCATGCTGCTCATCGTCATCGTCATAGCGTCATAGCGTCTTCCCCAGCCTGCCAGGTTGCTTTTTCAGCTGGTTGAACTCGTTTGGAAAATGTATCTGTTTATACTATAGCAGCTGCCACTTGCTTCATTTTACATGGATGGTACCTCCATCCGTTGGGTCCTGTGTTCTCGGCCATCTCCTATTGAGATTGTGGATCCATCACTCAGTTTCTTCTAATTTGGCAGTAATATCCCTCTACTGACATCAAATGTGTCTTTGTAGAGGAGAACAACCAGAGAAAGACACTATTGGTGCTGAAGAAAATGCTCTTTTTTATGAACATGCAGAAACGGAAACAAAACAAAAAAAACAACCATAACAGTGTGAAAGTTCACTTCTAGTCATATGACTTCTCTCTATGTTAGAGATAAAACACACTCTAATTAAAGCCACAGCTCAACACAACTAAAGTAAAGCACAGTCAGACACACAACGCAACAACAAACTGCAGAGGACTGGAGAGCATGGTACAACTTTGTATACCACACACAAAAAGGCTCCCCTGTAACAAGTAGTAAGCAGTATTTGCCACACATACATTTTCTTTTCTCTCACATTTGGTGGAAGCTTTGGCATGTTGTTCTCAAGACAGTTCCAACGATAATTATTTAAAAATCATTTACTGTGATGAAGATTTCCTGTATAAAGTCAAAAGAAGAATGCCTCCTGAGATCTGGAGATTTGTCTAAACATCTATGTAACTGTAAACTGAGCACAGCTGTACATACGCATCCACTCAGTGGTCTTCTGCTATCACAACCTGGGAAACCATTTAAATCAGGCTATAAATTTAACTTGCTCTTTTAAAAGGGCACTTGAAGCTGATGACATTTTTTCGGACTAAGATAAACTGTGTTGTTTTTGCACTCGCATGTCCTGAGTTAGACTACGATCTAAACACAGATATACGCTCCTACCACTGGAGAAGAGAATGAGGTAAGTGGTTTTTAATTCCCACTGTGGCAGAACATATTCACTGTCCTGAAGGGATTCTCTGTATTTATAAATGGCTCCTTGGAAGCACTAAGAAATGTCAAACTTCCTAGAATAAGAATGCTAATTCTGGGAATAGAATTTGTCTACTGAATTTTTATGGAATAATGTTTTGGTCAAGAGGGAGCTGAACTTAGACCACAGTTACTATATTTAATGCTCAGACATTTAGTAAAACAAGAGTCACTGTGCATGCTCCACAATAGTCCCACGCCTAAGTGGTTCCAACATCCAGCTGTGCACCACGTCTGAAATCAACTCTGTCTAACCAAGCCATTTTCTGCTCTTGCCACATAAACATTAAATCAAAATTGGATTAAATCAAATCTTCAGATAACATCTTGCACAGACTGCAGCTGCATCATCTGGCAACTGCAGCAATCTGGGACTATAGTTGGGCATGGACACCAAGGCCCTGTTTTCTTTCTTACAGTCTGTTTCCTTAGGAATGATACCTGTTGGCTGTTCTTGCACCTACACTGCAGTTCTGGATATGTAACCATGGCCAAACAACTGAGAAACAGACATCTGAGACATCAGTTTTCAAAATACTGGGGCAAGCAGCACCACTACCTTTTGCTTGAGCATAGTCTGCTTGTTTTCTCAGCATCCCTAAAGTGACTGCTCTTTACCTACCATATGAAAAGCTTATCTCTGGCAAGCTTTGTTTTAATGCTCACTGACACTGCTAGTTCATTCGTAAAATGGAAAGCTCCAGGATATGCTCGCTGGCAAGATATTGGAGACTAATAAGGAGCATTTCATTCTCTTTCCCCCCTACAGAGGGGTGGACTTCCATGCAAAGAGGTTTTACAGCTGGTTCTCATTTGGGACTGGAACCCAGCACCATGTGGTCAAGGTCGCAAAACCTCAGCTCCTGCCACATTAGCTTCCCATTGTTTTTTGCAGCTCTGTCCATGAAGCAGAAATGTATTTTGACAGTTCAGTCACTGCAATTACAATCATGACCAGTGGGCGGAGGATAAATAGAGTAAACAAGCAAAGCCAAGATCCTTTCATGTAGCTGCAGAATGCTTCACAGTTATTATTGTTGTCACAGTAGTTTAGGACAGCATGGTTTAGTGATTGCCTGAAAGAAGTCTTTCAATGAAAGCAAATGTTTACTGATGTAGAGGTATCACAATACGCAGAATATGTTCAATGTTATATCATAATGAATTCTTTGTTCAATAACATTTATTGTCATGGGTGGAGGTTTGCAGTTACCTTAATGGTGTACCATGGCAGAATGTAACTGCAGGGGTATTTAAGGTGGAATGTAAATTTGATTGAGAAGCTGGCAAAAAGGAGCAAATCTCAATTTCATCTCGTTTTCCACAACATTCTGTGGAAAACGTTTTTTGTGCTTTATTCCATTTCAAATCGTTGTTTATTGAGATCAGTCATAAAAAAAGAGCTCCAGTGGAGGACATGTAGAAGACGGTTGTATAAGCAGAGCCGATTACAATGAAAACATGAAAAGATGTTTTCAACCCTTATAGTCAGTGGGAAACAATCAGTCCAAACTCCCCAACACTAGTCAACATTCCTCAGGCATGGGCAACAATGTAGTATTTCAAATGAATTACTCCCTTTCCTGCACTGTACAGGACACTTAACTTAATTTTGTCCATGCCAACACATTTGGAGTTTGTAGATAGCATGGCACCAAAACAGAAAAGGACATATACAAATGGACAAATATACAAACCATGTACTTGAGTTAAAGTAGAGACACCCAAGGTAAACTATTACTCACCCTAAGTAAACCTCCTCCCTTTAGGAGGAGCCGACGCTACAGGAGTGTGAAGTCCAGAACAGCCATCAGGCTTGTGAACACCTCCTCCCCCCTTCCGCTCTGAAACTGGCTGAACTCTGACTCTGACATGCACCCATTAATATGAGCCCAATACATATTCTGCTGCTACTGTTATACCATACTGTTTACTTTTGTACTTGCACAGCGCACTTTACACATGCATATGCACTTTACGCACAACTTGCACATGCATCCATACAGTACTGTACTCTCACTTCTTTTTTATTTAGTGTTTTTCTTTACTTAGTCGTACTTAGTGTACATATGTATGTATATATATATATTTATTATACTTCTTATTTTTCTCTCCTTTTTATATTGATATTTATTTTTTAAGACTGTCGAGAATGGAGGAACTGCAAAGTAAGAATTTCATTGTACAATGTAACTGCTTGTTATGCTGTGCATAGGACAATAAAACTCTTGAATCTTGAATCTTTAGACCTCCGATTGAATGTACTTAAGGATGGAAAGTAAAAGTAGCACAATTTATTATGGCTCTAATTTCCTATTATCATTTCTGGAACAAGACTCTTAATCAACTCATTTTAGGTGAAAAGACTCCAGTTCCACTCGCGGTCCACCAATCTTTCAACAGAATGTCAGTAATTAGTCTGACACTGATGTCTATTACAAGTAAAGATACATGGAAAAAACTTCTTTATTACAATTACCTTCCATATTGTTGACCACTGGCTTTTTCACCACCCAGAGTGCAACAGGCGAGTAGTAAACTAACTAGCCATACTAGCCTTACTAGCAGGAGCAAACATAACAAAGATGGGTATATCAAATTATGAGCTAAATTTCAGTCTAGAGATTCCATGAAAATATCACCATTAATGAACCAGTTATGCACTGCAGGAAACAGCAAAAGTACAGCAGGTTGATGAAGAAACAGGTGCATCTTCAGGGTTTCAGGTGATCTCCCAATTATGAATTATAGTTAATATAGAATTCTAGACAGTCTAAGGATGTTCGGCACACATAACCTTTCAAAGTCTAAATATTTGGTCATGAGTTTATTTTTAACATCAGAACAACAACATCTTCCAGAACATCGTATTCATGCAAAAAGAAAATTGCCCGCAAAAATAACCAAGACTTATTAATAATTAATCTTATGTTTGTAAGATCATTCCTAAAGGGGTTGTGTCCTTACCAATGTTGAGACCAAACCTACGCCCTTGTTTATCCTGATCTATTTAATGTTTCTGTAAGGGTTTGCAGGCTATTTGAGATTCAGCACAGTGTTTACCTGTGACAGCACAACCACAGGTGATTCTGCATATGCATGTTGTTCAACTGAACTAAACCTTCTTTTTCTAAATGTATGCTGATGTAGTTATCCCGGGTTTAGAGTTAGACATGGCAAACTGCAACTTAATTATTAAGGGAAAGCTGTACTGATTAAATGACATTACAAACTTATCTGTAGGAGCTTGCCACAGTCTAGAAGTCAGCTCATGTCCCTGATTTAGCTGGCACATATTCCCTTATCAAACTCCTACTTGCCTTAACCTGTCAAGAGCCATGGATGGCTGCAAAGCACACTGGAATCTGAAGCACAGATATGTGGGCTAAGTGTGTACTCGTCTGGCCAGCAGAAGGCTCCCGCAAGGGGATAGTGTGTCAGGGAGAGTGCTCCCAAGGTTGAGAGTTGTGTTTCCCTGCCTGGTCTCCCAGGCTGTCCCTGACACACTCCATGCACCCCCTAGTCAACAGGGGGCTCACATGACCCAGCAGCCCATTGGACCCTGTCAGCAATGAAATCTCCGCTAAATACCTCCGGCTTTGGGCAGGGAGTGGGCGAAGGTTTGTGTGCATTCCCTTCGTACCTCAAGTGGCCACTGCCCCAAGGGGAGCCTGGTCGCTGACCTAACTTGGCATAACTAATGGTGCAGTTTTTCCTCTGCTGAAGCAGGCTTGCGCATGACCCAGACATGTTTTATTTTAGTATGCTTTTGTGGGCCCCCAGCTTAATTTAAAGTGGCAGCTCTCTCTCTGACCACGAGGCAGTGAAGCTTTTGGAATCTTGTGGTTTTGGCTAGCATGTCAGGACAGTCTGTGGAAAATTCCCTGTAACCAGGACAGGCCATGTGAAATGTTTACATAGTTTCACTTCTACAACAATGACGGGGCAAGATTCACCTCTGTTTGATGTGTGCTGAAATGCGTAAGCCACTTGCCCTATAACAATGACTAGAACAGATGCTCTTTCACTGAGCTACTAAACTCAAGTTTTTGGTGGAGTTGCCAATCCCTCAAATTTAGTTGGCCCAAGTTCAGTCTAATCTATGATTCCATTTTGGTGTGAAACACGTGTTGTGATTTCACAAACATGGTCTTCAACAGGCACATTGCAAACTGCCAGCCGCACCAGCAGTGGCGTGAACACAGATGTTTCCACATGCAAAGTGAAACGAGAGCGACTCTGCTGTTGAAGACGCTCACAGGAGTACACAGTGTGAGACCAATCATTTTACAACTCCTCTGAGTCAAAAAAAAAAAGAAAATGTGCTGGCTTTGGGAACAATGGACAGAAAAATACTAACTGAAACAGCCATCTTTCACTGGGTCGAGATGAGTAAATATTTTCCCAGTTGTCAAGGATGAGCTAGTGAGCCAGCTATGAGTCCGTTTTAATGACGGGGCTTGGAGGGAGCAATTTAACCTAGTAACTTTTCCAGGCCTAGCACAGCAATTCAATCATGAGCGCAAGGGTGATATTATACACCGCCAAGCCCCAAACGGCAGTGAAATATTAGTGTCGCAAAAACCTGAGCTGCAATTATTGATCTTATTTAAGTAATCCCCCAGTGCTCACATAAAACCAGAGGAAATAGGTGAGTGGAGAGTACTTCAAACAGGGAAAAGGATTGTTTTCCTGAGGGGAATCAATATCATCGAACAGCTGTTTTTGTTTTTTTTTGCAGGGCACCAGTTGTTTGAGACTTGAGGCTTATTCTTATCTGCTAACCAAATCTGTCTCCAGTTCTCTGCAGAAAAAGAAAACAACACATCTGTTTCCTCTGCTCCACATACAACTGGCTCAAGGTACAGGTACAATCACATTTTCTGTTAGCTGGATCTCTCCCAGCATCTCCCACTGGTACACGTTTAAATGTACTTCAGAGACTTTAGAACTGAGGTTTCTGTTTCCATTTAGAAAGGTCAAACTGAGGCCTGGCTAATTCTGTACAAGTGTTTGAACTTACTGTATTAGCAATGCTGGATGGTCTCGCGGCATGTCCCTGACACAGACCCTTAGTCTGAGTGATGGAAACTCACTTGCAGCACTCAAACTCCCTACTAGCACATCAGGTGCCATGGCAATATATGGTTGAAGCCATGACTGTAGTGGCAAAAGCTGCTTTGATGAGAGTGGGAGCACCTGCCTCCTGTGACGTGCTTGGCAACTACAGACACTCATCACCTCAATATGGGGTCCTGCTAGATGCATGGTTATCAGGTTCATCTGCGATGGGGTAATTTGCAGGAACTATGATATGAACAACTTTTACAAAGGTAAAATAGTTTGGGCTGCTGCCATTATGTTTTAAAGTAAATAACCAAGTTAGGGTTTACAGTGAAAAGCGCACTGCTGTGCAACTACTGATGCCAGACTTTTTCCCCCCACAGGTCTTCATCCACTTGACAGCATTTGGCTGAATAGATCTGGCACTGGAGCTATAACACTTTCCGACAGACTGAGATATTCTGCTGGTTGCAAGACAAAATGAGTCCCATTAAGTGTGTCTGTGCAACAGCCGAGCTAAGCCCTGGCTCCGTCCTCTAACCTGTCATGTGCTAAGCCCTGCAGAATGAAAGAACTGGTGAATGCTGAATCAAGAATCTACTTGCTCCTGTGCGAGGCTCTAATTCTAAAAGACATCCTAAACACCAAGGCAAGGCAAGTTTATTCATATAGCGCCTTTAGTACACTGCAGTCATTCAGAATGTAAAAACGCAAATATTATTAAAATTGAATGTAAAAAACAAGTCAAGTAAAACAATATACGTAGGAGAAGGAACATTAATAACGAAACTGGGATAAAGTGCCATTACAGCATAAAAGTGTTGTAGGGTTAATAGTTTTTAAACTCAGCTGAAAGTCTGGTTAAACAGGAACGTTTTCAGCCAGGAATTAAACGTGTCTAGTGTCTGGGCTCTTCTAATGCTCTCTGTCAACTGGTTCCATATAAAAGCAGCTAAACTAAAGAGAAGCTAAATGCTGCTTCTTCATGTGACTGAGTAGTTATGATCTGAGAGTTCTGCTTGGCATATATCGCTGCAGCATATCAGATAAATTTGCTGGACGTACGCCATTAAAACATTTATGTAATGGTACCTTAAAGTCTATTTTGTAATTTACTGATATCCAGTGTAAGGATTCATGAATGAGGGTGATGTGTTCTCTTATTTTATTCCTAGTGAGAACAACTGAAGCTGTCTAATTGCCTTTTTTGGAAGTCCAGTTAAAAGACCATTCCAATAGTCAATCCTGCTGGTCTGGTTTAGTTAGAAAATCTCTAATCCTGTGAATGTTCTTAAGGTGATTACTCTTAAGGTCACAGGTACAGTTTCTATTTCTATGAAATTCCTTTCCTTGCAGGTATGAATGGAACCATTTTAGAACAGTTCCTGACAGTCCAACTCAGTTCTATGAGAATTTTCTGGTCAATGGTATCAACAGGCGTCGCTGAAATTGAGCATTAGTAGGGCAGATCTGTTTCCAGAGTCTGTATTTTAACTGCAATTAGAGCTGTCTCAGTACTATGTTTAGGCCAGAACCCTGACTGAAATTTGTCTAGACAGCTATTTATGGACAGAAAGTTGCTTGAAGCCAATGATTTCTCAATGATTTTTCCAATGAAAGATAGACGAATCCAGTCTGTAATTACTTAATATGGTTGTATTTAGATTTTTCTTTTTCAAGAGCTGCTTCACATCTGCAAATTTAATGTTTTCCAAAATACACTCGACACAGGTGAGGTATGTTTTATCTAAAGTATGTCTGCTGATATTGAGTAAAAGACAATCTGTAAACATTTAGTTGGTAATGTGGCGAGACTGTAAGTGAATGATATGAGACGATTCATTATCAATCAAATATTCCTCATTAATAGCACTAAATTTGGGACATTTTACTCATATTTTAACATGGTGAGGGAGAGAACATGGGCTCATTGGTGGATACACACTCATCATCGAAAAAGTGTTCCACCCAGAAGGGTCAACTGACAGGAATGAAACTTGATGGGTAGGTTTTATATCCTGAGACATGTGAATGATTCTAGTTTCAGACTTGGTTGCACATGTGACATAAGAAAGGACGGGCTTTTCGCTGACTATATAAGGTTGTCCTGTTGCATGTGTTCTCCATTCATGCTGTTGTGTTGGTAGCATCCTTTGCAAGTGAAGTATGCCTCAGAGAAGATTTCGAAAGCAATTTGAGCAGTTGGAAGACTTCGAGAGGAGTTGCATTGTAGGGCCCTGGAAAGCGGCATTGTGTTATTCGATGTATTGTGTGCCATACAGGTTGTGAAGATACTATCACAGCACATTGTTGGCGACAGTGGATAGAAGAATCCACCAATGACCTGAAGAATCTCGGAGACCTACACAAACCACAAAGAGAGAACTGACGAATTGTCCAACATGCACGGAGTGATCCAACAGCCACAACTGCAGACATTCAGCGAGCAGTGTTGTTGTCATGCGTGGTGTCACTTCACCTCCTCCCCTACTGCAAAATCTTCAGGAACTGTGAGAATATTCAAGCTGCATGGGATGGATTATCATAAGACATAATTAGGAGCTTCCACAACCCCATGCTGAGACATCTGGCATGTGTAGCTCAATAAATATTGCCCATATCAGTGTAAATCTTTCATAATTTATTGCTCCTGGTAACCTTTATCACCCTTCGAATATCATTGCAATCCCACAGTTCCTTTTAGATGCAGCTATTTTTTTGATGTTGAGTGAAGGTGCACTAATGGCTTGTCTAATAATGTTGGCTTTAGTGTAAAAAGTTTGCAAACTCATTACATCTCTCAGTTAAAACCAATTCAGGGGGCATATACTGTATGTAGGTCACGTTGTTAGTTTGTCAACCATGGTGAAAAGTATTTTGCAATTGTTAATGTTATTGTTGATAATGATGGAGAAGAAGCATTAGTGAGTTTTACTCATTATTGTACTGCATCTTCAAAGATTTCTGTGTGAATGTGAAGCTTGGTTTTTATATCATCTCAGCCTTTCTACAGTACATTCTTTCTTTGGGAGTTTGCTCCATGGAGCTTTCTGTTTGCATGGCATGATTTTAACTCCAACTGGTGCAATATCATCCATAACACTTTTTTTTTGAGTTGAAGCTCAAAGCAGAGCATCAACAGAACCAGATAATTTGCATGATGCAGAACCATTTTGCTCATAAAAATCATAGCTGTGTTGTCATTTATAAACCTTTTCTTAAAGCTAATGTCTCTGATTCTGATGTCTATTCGACGTTTCCACGTTTCAATGAATACTCATTCTTGATGCCCCTTTCAAAACTGCATGCAGATACTCAAAGCATATGTCAACAGAGATAATTGATTGCACTGGAAAGAATCATCAGATAGTGTCGTTATACCTTCACCTTTTCTGGGGGCACATGAGACATTTAAAATGTTTGATGAAGAAGACAATTCCTTGACTAGCGAGTGTGGTGGGGAGGAGGAGGATTGGACTGGGTCCCTGAGGCTGTAGATTACTGTGGTGGAAAAGTTGAACTGATTTTTCGCTGATACCTGAGCACTAGCTGACAAGGAAAGCAACAGCCTTGTCCCCGCGGATACAAGCTTCTTCATGGTTGCTGGGAAGTTCAAGTGGGGTGAAGATGAGATGGAGGATGATGTGGAGTGTTCATGCAGTTTAGGTGTCTCTGGCAGCTGATACGGTGGAACATGACGATAACTCTGCATTCTTAGTAGGGGAGGATACTGTGGCTCTGGAGTGATGGCAGAGTCCTTGGGTGTTAGTGCTGACGAATCTTCACTAGTAGGAACAGTTACACATGGAGAAAAAGAAGTTCTCCATGAAAGTCAAGGAAATTAGGGGATTTGACACCCCCCTCACTGGTGTGCAGTCCATCTCGTCTAAAAAATTAGATTAAAGTTGTCAGTCCAAGTCAGGGACTTTTTCGTAGCCAAACACTTACTGCAAGTAGCCTTGAGAACATATTGCTGCTCCCTGCAGGCAGAGGACCACTGATAAATGACTGGATGTTGAGCTTGAGCAGCGTGTTAAAGAGTCACAGTCCACTTTTAATACTTCAGACTCCTCCTTCCTTGTGTCATTTTTGCCAACATGAACAATGATCCGTTTCACTGTTGTGTATTCAGCCAGTAATACAGGAAGCTTTTCGTTCAGGTCAGAAACTGTGATGTTTGGCTCACATCAAACTATGAATTACTGATTTTTCAGGCCATTAACATAGTCATCCTCAAAGACAAGGGTGTCTGCTATGGCTCAAGACTGGGGCCCATGGGCTCTACTGGGGTGCTCTGAAAGGCTGACTCTTTTTCCTGAATTATGTTCACTGCTATTAGGAAATTCATTGAGGTCTTGCAGTGGTTCAAATCTGTTTTGCAAATGGAGTGACTGGAACCGATTTCTGCTCTGGCTTTATGCTGTGATGTCAGAGCAGCAGCTTTAGTATTAACATTAGCTGGACAGACTGCATGGCATTTTGGTTCCAAAGCAGATTCATTGCTGGTTTTGCTTGCTTCTTGTAGCTGTACCTATATTAGGTGCTCCATGCACACAATCTGCGGGTCCAGCTTTGTGTGTTTCCAGTGCCTGCTGCTTCATTAAGCCCTCCACCCACTGTCTGCTGCCAACACTCCCACACTCTGATAATCCTCAAACAGCGCAGAAACTCAGACAATAAGGTCTGAAAATTTGTTTCCAAAACTAATTTTTTGTAGAACAGTGTTATCTGCTCTGAAACCTGAAGCCAACAGGAACTTTATGATTGTTGTGCTTTTTGCACTACTGTAAAAAGTACAACAGAAACTAGAAAATTGGCTTTGTAGTGCTCCTGACTTGTAGAGTGTTTTTAAGAAATATAATTGTCCTTGCTCTCTCTTGGTGGTTAGGGTGGTCTACCCTGTCTAAGGTAGAATTGACAAAGCCTAAATTTTGGAGAACAACTGGACAAAACGGTTTTACTGACAGATCATTTCCATTTCAGCCTTTACTCAAAGGAAATCTACCTATCTCATTATGAGGAACAAACTTACCTGAAAACAGCTTTCCTATTGTATAGTGCTTCTTGACTTTTGCAATTGTAGACTTACCAAAAGTGAGCACTGCATAAGCCTTTAGAGTACAGTATGTCCAAATGAGTGGTTGGTGTGTTGCCAGCAAAAACAATGAGGTGCCATCTGTTAACTGGGAACTTAAGAGAGTGGTGCAGTTGCCTTGAAAAAAAAGGTCATTCTAATGCTAATGCATCATTGCAAAGAAAACAGAAACTGCTTTTTTATGTTTTTACAGGTATGGCATTCAACACGTATTAGCAAATGAAAAGAAAATGTTACAAGCATGTATTTACTGGAAAATTCTATGCTAGTGTTCATACATGTATAAATGAGTGATGGTAGCACTGACTATATATAAACAGTGTGTCAACAGTACTGTACACTGTGTAACACTGAATGTCTTTACGTTTTCAACAGGCATGAATGGTATCAAGCACAGCCGTTCCAATCCATACCATCTGGCCTTTCCCATAGGCTGCAGTCACACTTACAGTGCACTCTACAAATACTGGTACCACTGGGAAACATGAACAGAGTGAGCTGTAAAAAGTCATCTTACTTACTTATCCTTTTTGGCCTTCCATTCAAAACATGCACAGTGAGGAGGAAGGTTCAAATGGGCAAAGAATCTCCAAGGACCACAGCTGGAGAACTGCATAGGTCTTGGGGTCCGAACATCTCCCAAACTACAACAAGACACCACCCATATTACCACAACTTGTTTGGAAAGGTTGCCAGTAGAAAGCCTCTGCTGTCAAGAACAATAAACCCAAGCCCCTACACATGACATCACATACTCTGTCTGGATCTTCCAGAATAATACAAAGCACACCTCAAAATCAACACAAAAATAGTACAGAACCAAGATTTTGCCATAACCACCCCAGTCGTCTGACCTAGACTGTGAGATGAGCTGAAGAGGAGAGTCAATGTGTGTGGACTTCGGAATCTGAAGGATTTGGAGAGATTTTATATGGAGGAATGTTTTTTGGCCACTTGCCATGTGTTTTCCAGTCTCTTATTACTTTACAATAACATTACATATAGGAGAAGACTCAGAGCTGTTATCTATGCAAGAAGGGGTACAAACAATTGTAGCAGAGATTTCAGGGTTTTTTTTTTCAATCACTGTACTTCAAATTAATATCAGTATATACCAATATAAATTTTGCTAATATTTTGAATGAAAGATCAACAGTATAAATAATAAATAATGTTTTTTACAGCCTGTTTTGCTTATGCTTATGTCGTGCTAATATTTGTGGAGGGCACTGTAGTATGGATACAATCCATTAACTGCTACCACTGAAAGAGTGATTTATTTAGTCTCTTTTTACCTCATTGCACACAAGGAATGCCAAGCCGTGAACCGTAGAACTGTATGGGAAAACCTCAATGGGTATAATGAAGGAGAGGCTTGTTTTAACATGTCATTAAAATGATTCTGCATCTTGCAGCAGTCTGGGGAATTACAGTCTAGAATTACCCAGACCCAATACCCAAGATGGCAATTACCACTAGGTGGCAATCTGTCAACAGTCAGACATTCCCATTGCGGGAGAAGGAAAGTTTACAGGAACATGCTGAAAACCACTGAATTGGTCCTGCCCAAGCATTTCATTTTTCCTCAAAGGTGTATGAATCACACTAATGCCCTCGACAGTACCCACTGGCTATGACTACTGTGGTGCACAAATGACTCTCCTTGTTATAGACACCCAATTTTGGATATCAATAAGTAGACTGTGCTTATTCTTTAATGGATGGGATGTTTGCATCTGCTCATGAAGACAGAACATAAGAGATTTAAAGTATGTATAAAATTAAAATTCATATGAGTTTGCTTAGCAGTTGAAATACACATCTGGATCTCATCTTTTCAATGTCCTAAAGGCAGCCTGGGGTTGTACCATTAGTTTAACTTACTAGGTCTGTCTAGCTCCAGTGAGGTTCCTTTGACAGTGGTGAACCAAACATGTTATTAGCCATAGAGACAACACCACTGGAGTGCTCTAAAGGCCAAGTTTGGGGGTGGGGGTGTTGATCAATTTCAGTTGCACAGAGCTATTTCACCTCTCACTTGGAGCATGGCTTCTTGTTACTGTAAATGGTGAGACACTTATCCCCGCAAGTCAAAACATACTGGTAATCGCAGCGGGAGTGTATAGTTAGAGACAATTTTCTGAAGAGCGTCCCCTCCAAATTGGCCTGTGGGTACAGCTATTTTCCACTCTAAACAACAGTCCGCAAACTCAACAGAACGAACTGCAGGGGAATGCCACAAACAGTTCAGAGACAGTTTAAGAGCAGGCCTATGAACCATAGTTGGGCTCAGTGTGAGTTTTTCTTTACTGGCACATGGAAAGGGACAGAGATTGCTACAGGCCAAAGGAAGCTAGGAAGCTATTGAATCTCATTACAAAATCCCAGAGCATCTGGTAACATGAAACATTTGTGTCAAAATCATTCCGTCCTGTAGAACTGAACTAATACTGAAAAACTTCTCAGTTGTTGTACTTACTGAACTATACAATGAGTACAAATGAAACCACTTTGCAAGCTAGGTTCCAACTTGGTCACCTCGAAGGGATGGAAAAAAGCCTACATGTAAGTGACTGACACCAAGTCAAGGAGAGGATGAATGGGTAGAGGAGTATGGGCTACTCTAAGTCTAAATGAGGCCCATGAATAGTTGATGGGAAAGAGGGCTGGGAGGCTTGTTCTGACGGAAAGGCTACTGCGGTGTATCACGTTTGTCTCTCCTCTTTCCAGTTCGCCGCCCAACAAAGGCCTGGTGGAGATGTAGGGGTTGTTTACCATGGGTAATCAGTCATAAAAGCCCCCATACACAATGAGCTCCATTCCAGGGCCTTGTGTCATTTAAAGCTCCCCTGAACCTACCTGCTGAATTAAATATGACCAAGGTGGGCTATACTCTCGCTGGGGGAAGAGCTTAGTGGTACCAGTTCTAAACAGTAATGCACAGGCAGTGAGGCTGTTGCAGAAAAAACTCTCCAACTTCAAAAGTTCTACTTTCAGTCCTCTTTTTTCAGGCTTGATCTGATGCACGATGCATGGTGCAGTGGTGGCGAGCTGGGACTTTTGAAAGGCTCGAGCTCTCAAGGGAGATGTAAGAAGTTTATTCGTAGTGTGTGCTGCAAGAGCTGCGCAGCAGGAGGCTACTGGCATTGACATTACAGTAGCGCAAGGCTCTTCTGACAAGCGTCTCTTGGCAGCGGAGTAATTACACAGTGGAGACAGGATTTTTGTCAAAGTGAGCTTGATGCAGGTAAACTGCCTTGCAGCATTGCCATAAAAGCCTAGAGGAGGCCTCTTTAAGTACTGATGAAGTGTCTCTGCCCTAATTGTCAATGCCACATTAAGGGAGTACTATTAAGTTTTGCCAAATACGCCGCACCTAGTTTGACAGCATGGAAACGGTCCGTTGAGGAAAACTGTCCTATCCCTTGTCACCTGGGAGAACAATACTCAGAATAATATCTTCTTTTCTTTTTTCAGCTTTCGCATGTCTCTTGATGTCAAGCCTGCACTTTCTGTGACAGTTTTCAAGTAACTCCACCAGCCTAATTAATATTCATGCATATTTACATGTCTTCATAGATCACAGATTCTAAAGGTTCTGGAAAGTTTGAAAAAGCTTTGCTGTGATGTCCTTCCACCCAAGTGCATCAAACCCCTTCTTCATAAGCTCAAAAAACTGTGTTTGCAAATCTGCCCTGCATATTCAAATAAGATTATTTAAAGGTACGAGCTGTTCGGCGTTGTTACAGTTCCTCCTCAGTACACGCGTGTTAAGACAGCAGCATTCAATCAACACCTTGCTCTCCTGCAAAGTTCAGCCAGGCTCCTCTCCTTCATGGCAAGGTGTAAAGCACTCATAATTCCCCTGTTGTGCAAGTAACTTCAATAAGCCTGATCTGATAAGAATACAACAGGCAGACAGAATTCCAGAACTGGTGCGTTTAATTGCAGTCGCAGCCTCCTGCCAAACAGTAACAGGGCTTGGTCACTATTTCCTCCTCTGAGCAGGCAAAGGGAGCAGAGGACGGTTGCCGTGGAGGCGCAGATAAACAAACAAATGCGGTACCATGGAATGCAGCAAAATATTTACGATGGAGTAACCCTCCCGCCGTCGTTACACAGCCATGCTGGCCAAGCCGGGAACTTCACATATCATGAATTGTTCTCAGCTGTAAGATGCTTTGCTTGCCTCCGCTGGGTTTGCCCTTAGCAACCGACTCCAGTTTTGACCCTGATGCGTTCCTTTCCTTCTTTCCCTCATCCAAACCTGGCAGGCAGTCAGTGGCAATTCATTCCTGTAACAACGCTAGGAAACGTCTTGATTTGTACAATTGCACATCTTGTTTAGTGCACCCGGCAATTTGTCTGATCCACATAAATCAGTGTTGAATTGACCATAGCAAAGCATATGCAAAATGCTCCCAACAAAAACCCTGCTTGCAAATGCTGCAGATATAAATCTGAGGTAACAGCCTCTGGGAAATGAGACCTACTTTTCAAACACATGGCTGTAATCCACCAAGCATTATCTAATGTGAGCCTTATGTGCCTTGTGTTTTCACGACAAGGGTAACCAAAACTCTGAAGGCTGTCTCTAAAGAACTTGATATGGTTTCCTAATTACATTTTTTTTTGTTAACAATGCATTTTGTTCCTTTTATTGCTTATTGCTAAACGGAGACATGCTTCCTTAGAAACATTTTATGTGTGACTAACACTTAGAACTACACTATACATTGTGCAGCTTCTCTTAACTAAGAACACACTGGATGTTTCCAAAGTTTGTCTCCAGCCTTTCATTAGTTCCCAAAGATCTTGAAGCAACTCTTGCAGCTTATGGACTACTGAAATAAGCAACTGATATACACTCTTCATCTAAAAAATGGCTGCACCCAGAAGGAAGTGTCAGATTGCAATGCTATTTGGAAGGAAGATAAAGGTTACCAGGAACAAGGTAAATTTAGACTGATATGGGCAATATTTATTGAGCTACACATACAGAAGTGGTGTTTCTCAGTAGGGCATTTGGAGTGACACCAGGCCTTCTGGATATGTGACATGTGACCATTCATCTCGGTTCTGACCACGGTGCCCCCACACACGGATTCACTGGTTGTCATCACCAAGGCAAAAGCGGGACTCGTCACTGGAGACGACCCGCTGCCATTCTGCGTAACTCCATGACAGTCTGGCATGACACCATTGCAGTCTTTGGTGATGCTGACGGAATGTTAAGGGCAGTCGACATAACAGTCCGTGTGCATGTAGTCTTGACTTGCTCCAGTATTCTGATCATCATAATAATGTGGAACACCAGAACTATTTTGCTTTACATTCCCTTCTCTATTTCATTCAGAATGTTTTGTTCAACCACGTTAAAAACACTAAAGCCAGCTGGGATTGCTTGATTAAAGTGTCATGCTCTTTGTAGCTGGAACTACAATGGTGCCATTCAACATCACAGACACACGCAATACACCCATAAGTCAGCAGACTCACCTGTCATAAAAATAAGGCAATCCAAGTTGAAAAACATCCAATGTTGCAAACTTGTGTTTTGTGTTCTACCTGACAGAACTCAATGGTTGCTCAATCTCTCATTCTTATTTTCATGCAATAATTAAGGTCAATGTAGTGCAAGAGATTAAAGGGAACGATATGTGCTTTCACTTCTGTCCAAGGTAGAAGGGAAGGACGATCTATACTTCAGAACGCTGTGACCCTGAAAATATCATTATGCTTCTTCTAGCGGGTAATTTGATAGCAAGGGCTCTATTATAAAAAGAGTTTGGGTTAGAATTAATGTTATTTACAGGTGTGGTTAAGCATGCTCTCTCTACTCTGGTGAACAGGTGATAAAGTGCAGTGACATCTGAGGATGGGAAATAAGGAAGAAAGCCCAGATACACTACATCTTATTTCAGGATCAATGACATTTTTGCTTCTTAGGTCAAAGTTTGATTAGATTTTCAAAATGAAGAAAAGTCATTTGAGCATGCGTGTGCATTTAACATAATTTCCTGATATAATGCATCTAGATTACTCATCACATTATTTTAACAATAAGCAGCTGTAGCAGCTCTTAAGTTAGTAGTTTGGTAAAACAGTCTATATATATATATAAAGTGGAGTGACATAAATTAGTACACTTAGAAATGCGAGTTATAAAATATGCTACAGGATTTATATTCTGACAAGGAAAACTGTGAGAATGGGTAATTATACCCCACCAAATAAAAAATATTACAGCATTATACCACTAAACTCCACTCCAAAAACAGAGCCTTGTATTAATGAAGTGTTAAGCAGCAATTGATTAAGTACGCACCATTCCATGGTTCAGCCATTGAGGTATGAAGTTGTCCAGGAGTCTTGGATAAACAAGGTCTCTGTCATACAGATATAAGGTCCAGAACATGGTCACCACAAACTGTAAAACAAAGGCATTTATGCAGAAATTATTTTTTGTTCCAATGTCTCACCATTCAATCCAGGTTTATGACCACAGCATACTTGAAATGAATGAAGTACATGTACAGTATTTTTGAGGCCAATTTAGGCTGCTCCATAATGCCGTGCGTCCGAGTGTGCTGTGACTTACAGGATAGTGTAACAGGCATAGTGTAACAGGAGATATGTTGTACACAAAATACAGAACATAGTTTTGCTGGTTTGTATTACATTCAACAACTGAATGTAATATAACATTTTTCAACATTTCTTCCCAACACTTTTGCAATCATAAACACATAAACACATGTAATGTGTTGGGTATAGCATGTTCTTATGTTTTTAAAATACAATAAAACAATCTTTACATATATTTAACATCACAAACCCATTAGAGAGATAAAGAGAATAAGATCAAAATACTGAGAACAGACAGACAATAGCAAAAGTAAACAATAAACAAGCAAACACACCAAACACACCAATCCAACTCATCTGTGCCATTTAGGTAAAGAGGTCTGTAATATTATGGATTACAAATCAAACAAAAACAATTTAAATGAAATGCCAAAGCTAATCAACATAAAACAATCACTGATTCCACTAAAACATCTGCTTTTGGTACTTGTACTGACTTTGTTTTACTTTTTAATACAGGCAACTGCAACCGTTGATACATGTACATGGAGGTTGACATTAGCCGTAGTTTTTCAGTGTGTTCGAGTCCAACTTTTCAAAGAAGACCTGAGGCAATGTAAGGCAATTGCTTGACCTTGATTGGTGCTGATTATGCAACCTTAGACTGATGTACCAAGGTCTTTGAACATCCACTATCTGCTAGAACATCTATTAATGCAAGTGTCTAGGGCTGGTCTAAATAATTTGAATCTGAGTACTCATATTGCTTGTATTTGGTTCTCTATTAAGCATTTGAAAATTTCTGCTTTTTCAAGACACAAATACTGTAGCCTAAAAGAAATTTTACCAACAAAGGCCTTTAATAGAACAGCTGATCAAGATTAGCTAAAGTATTCAGTATGACCTATGACTACTATAAAAATAAGCATTTATCTATGTATACATATATATGTAGAGATATGTCAGTTGTCATGACAAGCTTAGGTAGGTGTAATGTAGCCTTAAGAAAAGTACACTACAGTAAAGTGTTACCAATTTTTTAAGAGCAGTTTTGAAAATGAGTAGTCATTTGGATGTGTTGAGGTTCTGAGTTAATGTCACATTTCAGCTGTCTGGTTTGAATGACTTAAGGTGCCGGGCGTACACTTAATGTGTACATTTATTACATTTGGGTAATACCAAATTAAAGGTAATTTTGTAAACCAATCTAATACCATGTGAAGGTGGAGCTTAAGGTAGCAGCAACATTAGTGTGTGTTGCTCACATTAATGATTACTTCAGACAATAATGAAGCACATACTAGAAATAGTTTTTTTGTTGGGTTTTTTCTTTAGGTGAGGACACATCTTTGTTTTTGGTGGATTTCACCAGCACCAAAAGTTTAACAAGTTTTCTGGCCCCACCAGACAATGACCGGTGAAACACAGGGAATACAGAATATAGAACACCCTTCCTCTATGGCAAGTATTTATTGCCTGAAATTCTCTGCAATGTGTGAGGCAGTCTGCACACCTCCTGCCCAGGATGACTTTTTATTGTGCCGAAATGTCAAGCATTGACCTGCCTAATACTCCCCCCTGCTCAATCCCAACAAAAGAACAAGTGCTCAGTGCAAAACTATGACGAGCTAGAAAGCCAGCCATGAGCAAGGCGAACCGACAGTTCTGGAGCTTGTGTTTTCATATCAGCATACCATAATTAATCCCTGAGAGCTGATTCTCACCATGCCGCTCTTATCCGGCACTTTCTTGGAGCTATAGATGCCTTCTGTAAGAAGGACAGCGGTGAGCTTACGGTGAGATCAAACGCACCAAAAAAAACAAGCACATTACTGTCGAGCACACAGGACTCGGAAAAGGGAGAGGGGGTGTTTGAAGTTCCCGTCTCTTGCCGAGAAGCAGCTTCGCAAGTAAGGAATTCCAGCTCTCCCCACTGTAATCCCTTTGATCCATGCAGTCTTAACTGCTCCTGAACCCCTCAAAAACCCTTCTTTTGCATTAATGGGCCTCATTTATGGATGTGACAGAATCCTGTTTGGATTGGTTGTTTCAGATGATCCTGTAAGATCTCTGATTCCAGTAAGACTCCAGCGATGACCACAGTGGACAAATAAACAGGGCCGCATTGGAGGGCTGGGTACGGTGAATGGGGTCCATTGATGTGGAGCGAGCGGTTTGCTCGAGCACCTCTAGAACCAATGGCCAGCCAGGGAGCCTCTGGAGGTGCAGAGTGGGTCAGTCAAACGAGCTCACTGCCAGACAGGTGGTTTATTTGGATTCTGCCAATTCCACACCCTCACTCTCAACACGTTATTCATGTCATCAGACCCCTTTGCATAAAACCACACTGAGGGCAATGAGGCCTCCTTGCTTACCCAACCAAGCTAAAGCCATCTGCAGCTTCTGGGTGAAATGACCTCCATGACCGCTTTCAGAATCTGCTGCAGAATATGCTCCATGGCCACTGTATTTAGTAGATCACTTCTACAAACAACGTGAGATGTTTAATATTTGTCAGTGTTAAAGCACAAAAGTGTAAAGTGCATAAGTGTAAAGTTCATTAGGGAAGCAACAATGCATCTGTTATAGACTTACTAAAAAAACTGCTGGATGCTGGCCCCTCAGGAACCAACCTAGCATACTCCTGAACACCAACATATCTGCCACACTGTACTACCATCCCTTTGGCAAAAATGTGAAGAAGCGGAGAGTCATATACCTAAATGGTGCCATGGTAATGAACGAGACAAAGGCTAAAATTGCCCATAACCCTATTAACATACAGCTTATGTACCCACAACAACAAGGCTAATTATAACTATTGCACAAAGGTAAGCTGAACTTCAGGTTGAGAGGCAGTGCCAAGCAGCACCTAAGTTATTACAGGTAATGCACCTGTATTGTTATTGTTTTTTGACCCCAAGAAGACTCTGTCTCTGTCTTTACCAGACCATCGCTGTAGCTGTCCTGGGACTTTCCACAAATGTATTTTTAATGTGGTAATGATGGATTATTGATACTACTTGAGTATTGTGTCACATTATTATGGATTTTTTTGGTCTGTTTCAAAAGTACTAGGCCTTAAATTAAGCTATCAAAGCTACTGAATTGTTCCATGCTCACACTCAACAGGAAGAAATTCATATCCAACAGCACAACTTTATAGCTTGAATTTATTTTCATTTTTCTCAAGACCTACTTTATGATATGCTATTCCCTTACAAAACCCTTTTAGGTCTATAAATTCAAAGCTGACATCCACATTATAGTTTCAGAAACATTATCTAAAATCTGTGGTAAAATTGGATACATGCAGTAAACTGTACAAATACTAAGATGTTTTTGGGTCCATGTATTCGCATAGCTATGGCCATTCCCAAGACATAATGTATTAGTCATAAAAAAATACAAAAAAACATTTACACCGATACTTACATATGAAATTTCCTGAAACTAGCGACGTATGCATACATTTCATTAACTCTGATTCAACAGATACTGCTTTCGTTAAAAAGATGAACATTTGATATTTGAAAGCTGTTGATAAAGGGATACAGTAGACATTTAACCTCCTAAATATCATTTAAACAAGTTTAAGTAGATACATACCAGCTCTTTCAGCTCATACAGCCTTTAAGCTCTTAGCGTCATTGGCCAAAGACCACCCCAAAACTCATGCTTCCCTCAAAAACTGACCCTGCTTATGTGGATATGTTTGTATTTCACAACAAAAATGGCTAGCATGATTAGCCACATGGCACTAATGCTAAAGTATAAGCTTCTAGTTGAGTGTAGCCTCACAGACTACAAATGTACACAGGCTCTGGGGGAAAGGGTAAACCCATATATCACCATATCACCAACATGACGAACATCATAAATGCAGCCATCTTGGATTCAACTTTTGAATTCAACACATTTTCAAATGTGAGGTGTGTGAAACTGGAAAAACCGGTGGAGAATTCAACCAACGCCACCCAAACAGACCTTGCATGCTCTTAATATTCAATATATGGAGAAAGGTCTCAAGTGCTCCATACACCACACCACACCACGATTTTAGGTGAGGCAACGTATTAGATGGATCAGCCGGGTGAGGGTTTGGTTTCAAGCAGTATCGGTGATTCCGTTTTTTGACCTCACCGTTCACAAAAAATGCTTAATCACTGAACAGCGCCTGATAGGGGAAATAAGGGTTTATCTGAAGTTGCTGTGTCACCCATTCTGCAAATTCTATCCAACGGTCTGTGTCGTCCTCGGGAAGGTGTTGCAGCATCTGAATAGTGAAAGGGTGGCATTTATGGGTAGACAAAATTCGCTGAATTGAGGCATGGCAAACCCCACATTCCAGAGACAGATGACGGGTGTTTTGGTGTGGGCTCTTGCTGAATGAGGCCAGAACAGCGGTTACTACATCGTTACATCATTATAATATTTTGGTCATCCAGCTTTGGGTTTACTGGCGACAGGACTTGTTTCTCTGAATTTGGCAAGAGGTTTGGCGACTGCACTGTGGGTAATTGGAGGCCGGTTTGGGAGACGTAGGTTGAAATTTTCTGTGATGACATATGTGCTTTGTTCACCAGAATGAGGACAATCTCTACATGTTTTGTTTGGGATAACGCCGTCCTTCACAATGCCTGTACAGAAAAAAAAAACATAAAAACAACTTTTTAAAGATAAAAACGTATAAAATTTTGTTGCCATGAAGCACAGTATTGTTTTTCTGGTGATATTCTCTTCCAGTTTGATGTGTCCACACATACATTCCCATGAGAAAAACAACACGGCAGCATTCAAGATGGCCGACATGGTGGTGATATGTGTCTAAGGTAGAGTTTAGTCACTGACATTGGGTACCACCTTTGCCACAGGTGAGTTTTTTAAATTTTTGGAAGCACAAGAACTGTGCATCAAGTTGTTCAGTAAATGGGTTTTCATTGCTGAGTAGTTGCACACAAGCATAAGATCACTATGCGTAATGCCAAGCATTGGAGTGGTGTAAAGTATGCCGCCACTGTATAGTGGAGCAGTGGAAACGCATTCTCTGGAGCGATACATCATGCTTCACTATCTGCTAGCCTGATGGACAAATCTAGATGCCAGGAGAACACCTACATAGTGTTCTCATACATAGTACCAGAAGTTCAGTTTGGTGGAGGAGGGATCATGGTCTGGAGCTGCTTTTAGGGTTTGGGCTAGGCCCCTTAGTTCCACTGAAAAGCTAATATTAATGCTAGAGCATACAACAGACTTTGAGCAACAGTTTGGAGAAGGCCCTTTCCTGTTCCAGCATGACTTTGCTTCTAAGCAGAAATGGAGGTCCAAAAAGGCTTTAACAAGTTTGATATGGAGGAACTCCAGTAGCCTGCAGAGAGCCCTGATTTCAATGCCACAGAACTGGAACATTAATTGCAAGATAGGCCTTCTCGTCCAACATCAGTGCCTGATCTAACAAATGTTCTTTTGACCAAATGGGCAAAAATTCTCCACAGAAAACCCCAAATCAAGTGGAACGAATTCCAAGAAGCAAGGAGCCTATTGTAGCTGCAAGGGAGGTTGGAACTCCAAAGTAATGCCCTTGGTTTTGGAAAGGGAAGTTAAAAAACTTCTGTTGTGGCCAGTGAATACCAAACTTAGGTCAGCATGCTACAAAAAATGCTCTATCACCCAGCAGCTTAGACTGGAGACACATTTGACTACCAAGTATAAATGCATGTGACTAATAATCTTTTCACTATACAATCCAGATACTAGTCACATGAAGTGTCCCCCATCGCCATTGAGCATTACAGCAAAGCAAGACATCTGCAGGTTCCATTCAAATATTTTCCACGCAATTATCTGATGATCATTACGGACACAGTGCGCATAAAAGCATAAAAAAACATGTGGAGCTTCCTCCTCCTGCCCAGAGCACAGACGCACTTCTTCATGACAGTTGCTCTGGTGCTGTGTCATGCCATCCAGTGCAGATAGATGACAAGGCATTTGCAAAGCAAATAGGTCTGTACATTAAGGACAATGTGTGTCGATGTCCCTACTCGCCTTATGCAAATGGGCGCTGTGGCCAAGCTCCAGATATAGCGGTACAGGCTGAAAGAATGCGGCAAAGGCCTGCTCTCATGACCAGCGTGGGACTTTTCCGTCCACAACCCCACCCCCCAAAACCCACCATTTTACATACGAAGTGTTACACAACTCAAGCTCTGGGCGACCTAAAAATAGTCCCCAGGGCACAAGGTATCTATTCACAAATGACCAAAAACACCCAGCTTCTTTTCCTTTTCAATTATCCCCCCTTCAGTGCAATTATGCCTTCACTGAGTGGCTGGAATAACAATTTAAAGTGATCTGGGAGGACATGAATCAAATGACAATTGTGCGGTCAGGTTGAAAATGTTCTCTGGGTCCATCCACTGTGCGCTTTACATAGTCATCTTTTTTAAGCCTCTGAATGATGGCCTAAAATAAGACCTGAATAGTTGTCTCTGTTTTCCTGTTGATCTGTGTGGTTTCATGCATCTTAATGTCAGTGGTAAAAATGGGAATAAAAGCTCAATTCTTGGTCAGTGTTCTACTTTTACTGTACACTTCTAGTAGACTTTTTAGTTAACAAAAAAAGAACTCAATGCGAGTAGCTATAACACATACAGTACTACCAGACAAAGATAACTATTTCTAGAAATTATACATCAGGTACATAATCTATCCAAAACATTATAAAGGTCACTGACTGGATTTTTGAGGACAAAGTTCAGAAATTTCAAACCCAAGTCTGCCCAGAAAAAGTCTATGGCCTGGTATTTACTTCCGTATTAACTCCACTTAAATTTGCATTCCGCACTGCATCTAGAAATGATCCAGATGATGGTGTCCAATAATGTGATTGGTTCAACTTGTCACATAATTTCAAGTGTCAAGTTTTTTTCTTTTTCTATTTTAGCATTCAAATTTATTTTTACCTTTGCCTATGTGTACATTACATTCATTGCTAAATTCCAATTTTATTTTTGCTTGCTATTGATCTTTCTAACTCTTCTAACAATTAGGAAAATTACTGATCATTATCATTAATGTGAACAAAGCTGTGTCCTGAAACAACTAACATTCACACATCCTAATACGTCCTATAACGTCGTGTGAATGAACCATGAAATGTGAATAGAGTAAAACAAGGGTGAAAAACGCCAGCGGCATTGCTTATGCTCTGTTTACTAGCACTAACTTTGGATTAGATGTTGCTTCCACGTTAACTGAATGATAGCGCATTCCCAGAAAAAAAGCATTACATCTGATCTGATGGTCTGGAATCGCATACGTATCTGAACCTCATATGAATACACGACCTCATATGAAAATGGTTCAGGTTTGCTTTGACAAGATTAGCAAGATTAGACAGATCTGTGTCACATTATCCAAAAAAAACAGATTTATGCCCTTCGGCCAAGTAATGTGAACGTAGCCTTTATGATAAAAACCTGGCTTGATTCAAACAGAACAACTTCCTTTCATGAAACTGCTCAACAGTTTTACAACTGCTTTTAAACAACATATGCTGGTAAAAAAGGAGCTGTTCATGTACATATTAGCCAATATTTTTCCTGACACTTTTAAATGAAAAAAATCCATCTTTTAAATACCCAGCTAACATATCAAGTGGTCAAAATAAGTTATGACAATATCAATTTATGCATGTAAATTATTTTTTTTCATTACTGCCCGTCTTTTATTAAACAGTGTTTCTTTAGTTTTATTGTAATGCATGATATGTTTTCCAAACATTATTGAATTTACACAGTTTTACTTTTCTACACATTAACTGTTTACTGTTGTTGTTATCAAAATGTAGCTTTAGGCAGCAGTTAGGTCTACTGTGTGTTATTCTCTAGTGCAATGCTGCACAAAATTTAGCTACAATTTTGTTAAATGTAATGCAACAATTACATAGCATCTTTGCTGTAGTCTCTGTAAGCTTACCGAGTGTCTGTGTTGTGATCTCAGACTACCCTGCCTCATGTTGTTGTTTGCAGAACAATGCTAAACAATGTCAAAAAAGTGATGTCATTTCTCCAGGATGACTAGCCACATGATGTTATAGTGTTTAGACACTTGGTGAAGGTTTGCCCATTGTTTTAGTTTAAAAAAAAAGTAAATTAAATCACAATGTGGCCCTAACCACAACTTTGAGGCATGGACGGGAAATTTGTGTGCAAATATTTATGGAAAAGATTTTGCATGCAACATAGACTTCCATCACGTTTTAACCACAATAGGTTCATTGCTCCTGTGTAAAACTAAAGAAAAGTGGAAGTGGAAGATTGTGTGTTTCAAAACACAGTATTTTCTTATTCATTTATTCATTCATTCATTTATTCATTCATTCATTAAGTGCATCCCTGGCATGAAGGTAAGAAGGGATCCATGGTACTTACAACTCCCACAGGAAAGGCCAGCACAGCCATCATCCAGTCTCGCAAGCCGATCAGCTTCCGGAGCTGTCTTTCCTGCTCCACGCTGGCTGTGCCCTTTGTCAAAAGGCTAGAAAGGTCCGTCAGGACGCACACACCAAAGAATACAGCTTGTATGACCTGTAGAAAGGTGCCATAAAAAAGGTAGTTAGGTAATGCAGTGTGGCTTAACATAGCAGGCAATTAATTTGTACCCAGTTAAGCTCAGTATCTGTTAAAGCACTGAAACTTTAACAGGCCAGTGATATGACCAGTGTAATGTTTATATGACCCTTCTCTGCGTTACCTGCTTCTTATCAGTGAATGTAAAGATTTAAATACAATACCAGTCAAAGGTTTAGATACAGCTACAGTTTAATTTTTAGCATGAAGCTTTGCTTTAGAATAAAAGTGAGCACATCAAAGTACAAAATAGCACTTGTGGAATTATGCAGTCATTAAAAAAACTGGTAAAAAATGGAACTTTACAAGAGGATAAAACAGCTTTCTCAACTTGCAACTTGAAGCTGATGAACAAGATGTTTTCTAAGCATTTTTAGACAAATTCTTTTTGTGTGTTCATCATGAATATTCACAACGTTAACTATTTTAAATTAAACTTTTAAATTATGCAAAAATGAGAACATTTTTTGTGCAAGGAAATCAGAGGCAGCGATATGGCAAAAATATTGTGATACATCAAAAGTACGTTTGGAATATCACTATAATCAATATTTATGTTTTCAGACATCTCATTGGTTGCAATTGTTAAACCTAAGCCTGTAGCTAAGATCTGGAAACATCCATTTGGTTGGGTGTGTCTAAACTGACTGGTACTGTAAATATAAATATGCTGTATATGTGTCCCACACATAAATTATACTTTGGTGGTGGGCCAAGATATTAGAGGTTGGGGAAAAAAATGATTTGACACTGTATAACATCACAATATTTTGCATGCCAATGTTGTATTGATACATGGATGACAGGTATCAATATTTTATTATATAAAGGTAAAGCAAGGTTTTATGACAGTGTTAGTCAGTCTGATTGAATTATTTAAGTGAGAAGAATAAACTGTGAACTTCATCTTTATCTTTTTTTATATTGTATCGTGACTTAAGTATTGTGATGATATCATGTCTTGGGACTTTTGGTAATTCCCACTCTTACAAGATATAAGGTGTTTAAACATTTTTTCATTAATCCCCTTCAGCGAAACAACATGCTTTTTAAATTGATTGCTACATGAACAACAGATTGGGGAGGAGGTGAATAATAGACAGTAAAGGACAGAGAGTGAGGAGCACTTGCAAAAAAAGTTAGCTCGTTACTACACATATGTAGCAAAGATGTTCTTTTCTCTTAGTCTGAAATCCTGCCTAGTAGATCTTACACTACTCATCTAATATTTACTTAACAGATGAGCACTGGAAATATCTGAACGAAAAGCCGCACTCTTCACTCTTGTAAAGATCATGTAGCTTTGCTTAACTCTACACTTAATTCTGTTTAACTGTATGAGTGTGTACTGATTCGCTCCTACAACCAGCATTGGCTACTAGGTAGTTTCAGTCACCGGGCACACGTTGATGGAGAGTCTGATATCTTTATTGTGTTAACCTGGCTGTCCTGTCAGAAATCCGCCACCTAGCCACAGACACTCCACTGTGTTTTCTGAGAGACTGTTTATGTCATGACTCCAAATTCAAGACTACCTCTTACTTTTACCTATATGTCATGGAAAATAGCAGAACTGTCATTGGCTGTTTTGCGTGTCAGTTGAATTTGTTTTTACTGTGGCAGTAGGCGATTCTTAGCTCTGTTAAGTGGTAAAAGGTACAAGACTTGATACTAGGTTTACACAAATACTAGCAAATACAGGGATTAACCAGTATTTTAATAGTTTCAAACAATGAACATGAAAATACAATCATATCATTAATTACAACCATCCATCCATCATCTAAACCTCATGGGGGGTACTGGAGCCTATCCCAGCACTCACTGTGTAGAAGGCAGGAAACACCCTGGACAGGCTAATTACAATGACATACATTGTAATTCTTATTGACAATTCTTATTATTTTTAGTATTTGTGTTAAACTGACCTATATGATCTTCTGTGAAAGGAAAAACTGTGTATTTGTAATAGCCAAGTGCAATCTTAGTAAAAAAAATATGGTATTGTTATGAATTTTGTTGATAATTTTATTTATAAGCCCAGCAGTACACCCCACGACTCCTCCCCACCACCCTTTGTATGCTTCCTCACCACGGTATATTTCTGATCTGTAGGAATCTCTGAATATGTCTGTAGCATAAGCATGTATAGGAAGCAGGAACCTTTGTCTTTTTTAAGATGCATTATTACGTAATGTGTTCATTTGCTACTCGCGGCCTTTAGAGAGAGTATAAGCCATTCTCGGTAAGCTTTTATCTGCCAGCAGTGGTATCAGCACCAGGAGATTACCTCAGCATTAATTTACGAGGGGAGTGCATTATTCAGGTTCTTTTTTCTCATCCGAAGAAACCCAATACACAAAAAAAGTGTGTCTTTTATCCCCATTAATTCACTGTTTAATTTTTTATTCCTCATTATCTTCCCAGTTGGCAAATTGCTTTTGGAGGGCTGAAGTGAGGAGTGTCCTGTCACAGTGCTACTACACACTCACGCGTGCACACACACACGTACACCTTTCATGCTCATTTGCACAATGACTATAAACAGCAGATCCTTCACACCTTTTCCACTTCAGCGTTCGCTTTTTAGGCTGAAAATGACCACACCTTCAGTTTTTCCTCTTTTGCTATGGTTTGAGCTACAGTCTCTCTATAACATGCAGAAAACAATTTACCAACTGAACAATGCCTATTTCGTGCTTAGCAAGAACCACAATTATTTTGTGGGTTCTCTGTGAATTCCCTGCTTTCAGCATTTGTAACCTAATTAAACAGCATCAAGTAAGCCACTAAAAGCTACTGTTTCTAGTGCAAAAGAGATTTTTCATGAGTTAAACTCAGAGGTGTGTAAAGCAGACGAAGACTATCACAATTCCAGGCCACAGTACAAATAAGTTTCCTGCTCCCCTGCTTTTCTTGTTGTTTGCTAGCTAGAAGTCTCTTAGTTTATGACTGAGGATGAATGAGACTGTTCTGTCTAGCTAACTGTCCAGGGCGACCTCAAATAAAAAAACCTGGGACCGTATTGGAAATGCAAATAAAAAATTGCAGTGTTTCTTAATTTTTTTTTATTTTATTTCATTGTAGACAGTATGATCCCTAGATACATTATGTTTTGTCCAGCTTTGTTAATTTCATTTGTTAATATACATCCATTCCTGGATTTCTCCAACACATTCCAAAAAAGGTTGGGAGGGGGAATTTAGGCTAGTCAGATAAAAATTAAATTAAAAAAAATAATAAATAAATAATGATGTGATTTCAAACAGGTGATGTCAACGGGTGATTGTAGTCACGATTTGGTACAAAAGCAGTATCCACAAAAGTGTTGTTGAGTAGTGAACATGGGCAGAGGATCTCCAGTTCGTCACCAAAAGTTGAACACCCGTGATCTTCGATCTGATAGAACCACATGGGCAGGGATTACTTTGGCAAACCTTTGTCATGCAATACAATACGGAGTTACAGTTACAAATGCCACCTAAAACTTGACTGTGCAAAACAGAAGCCTTATGTTAGCCTAACTATGTCCAGAAGCGGAGTCGACTTCTCTGGGCTCTGAGGTATCTGGGATAGACCATCACACTGTGGAAACAAGTATTGCGGTCAGACAAATCACTATTGAAGATCTTTTTTGGAAGACTTGAATGTCGTGCGATTGGAATGTGTGACAGGCCTGAAATGCAGGAATGGATGTATATTAACAAATAAAATGAAGTTAATCAGATAAAACATTAAATATCTTGGGATCATACTGTCCGCAATCCAAAAACAGTCAATGTAAATGTAAGAAACACTGCCTTTTTCTATTTGCATTTCCATACTGTCCCAACTTTTTTGGATTTGGAGTTGTATGATGATTGGATTTGGAGTTGTATGATGATTGTATGATGAGTTGATGATTGCAAATGCATTAAAAGAGCATTCAAAGAGAACTCAGGCAAAATTGGGTAAAGGATGTGCATTTCAAGGATGCATGTGAATTATCTACTATTGTCTTTATAGCTTCATCAGTACAGTTGATTTTGCACTTCAGACATAAACATTAAGTCAGACCTACTTTTTGAGCCTACACGTATGAAAATGACAGGCAAAGATGTATGATGTGGCCAGAAAACTTCTCCATTGATGACTTTTAAATTATTATTTCAGGGTGATTTGCAGCAGCACAGGAACTCCATACTTTAGCATTTTGCACTAGTAATACAACTTCAATTTTGCCAAAAGTTCTTACTGCAATCAATTTGCACAACTGTGGTTATCCTCAAATAATTATCACAGATTGGCACAAACATCTGCGACTTTTCAGAGGCATCAGAACAGAGTCAAAAATCCATTTTGGCCTCCAAAATAAAATGAAATCTATCAGAGAGAGGACTGAATGATAGTGAGAAAGGTCACGCAGCAATATGGCAGTCATTCAATACTGTAAGTAGGCTCACACAATATAAATACCACATTGCAGCTTTATTACTTCATATTGTGATATACCATCTAGAATATTTAAAACATATGTGTGTATTATATTAGTGTAATCATATTAGCACATTATTTTAGAATGTTTAAAACATATTAGCGAATTATCATTATTATTATTAATAGTAGAAGTAACACTATCAATAAAGTGGTACATAAAATTTTCAATGAAATCAAGTACACTATTGTGTAAAATTACACAGAACTCAGGTGTGGTGAAAGCAGTGGTGTTCCTGTTAATTAATGATCAATGTTATTGCATGTGAAATGTTGCAAAGTGGTTAAATCTTCATTCCCAGTTAATTTATTTCTTAATTCCATTCGTTTCTTAATTCTGACATGCTGCATCTACTGTATCTCTAGCTAAATTGGAATAATAGCTAGAACATTGGCTAAAGCTAAATTACAGTCTGCTCATGCTGCATCAGGTTTTGTATGAATAATAATAATAATTACTACTATTATTATTAATTATGTTTACATGTAGAAATACAAGTGTTTAATAAAGTTTTTTTAATTAAATCTACTCTTAAATCTACTTTGTTCAAAACCATGCAGACGTTTGTGACAGTGAAAGTTAGAGAGACCCTGCCACCCACATGATGTCTGATTGTGTCATTAGAAGCCTGATGGCATACATCAGGAACTACAGTCCCAGGTGGACACAACTCTGTACTCTACTACTACTACTGCTCTTTCACCGCTTTGCAAAACTTGTAACAGGTGAATTCTTCGCTGTTTAACTGCATATTTTTTGCGCTCCACAGTCTGAATGCTGCCTTAGGCTTTCATGAGTGTTTACTCATAAGTTTATGTAACCTGCTCAGAGTAACTGCACCGCTTTACAAAGACGCCCTATACCGGGAAGTAAGTCACAGAACCTCATCTTTTCTTATGCAATAATAGATCACTGAGAGGTCTGGCACAGCTAATTAATCGATGGCAGCCTTGATCTCTTTGTTGAAAGGTCTGGACACACGCGAGCAGTCACTTTATGGCTCAGCTCAATGCCTCACTCCTCAAGTGTCCCATTGTGAGCATTGGAAACCCAAATCTGAACTTCACAATGAATAATGAATGAGGTCCGACCAAAACATAAACAGCTGAAATCACAGTGAAGCAGGGGAGCCGAGTCCAGAGTAAGTAAGAGAGTGGATGAATATGACATTCGCACTGGGGAACTGTACATCCCTAGATGCTGCTCGCGGATGCGCCTTGTTCCCTCTTGGGATAGTGTCTGTTTGTCCCAGAAACGACTATATCTCATGCCAGGCAAAGACAATCTGTGCTAACACGCCTTTATTGTCTGTTCTAATAATAGCAGTTATGCAAAAACTACCACACGGTGGGCAGGCTCCAAAGAAAACAAAGCAAACAATGACGCTTGTCAGAGGTCCCTTACTGGTGTCATAATCAATTATCAAAACATTATGCAAATGTACAAGTTAAATAAATCACATTTACTGTGTGTCTGCTTCCGTTACTTCAAGCTGACCCAGTTATTTCAAATGCATTTCAAACATATTTTGCACACCACCCCCAGAGAACAATGGCAAACAGTTTTTATGCTGTGTTTACGTTATGACAGGCAAACCAGATGTTCTACGTCTTTTAACAGGGAAGGGACGGAAAATTCTAGCAAATGGATGTCTGCAAGTGTCCAGGCATGCCCTTTCACGCACAACAAAACTTAGTGGCTAACACCATCGCACCATACATGGAACTGTTACACCATGGCAACACTCGCATGACTTCTCGCCACCACTGGTCAGGTAATATTGCTGCTTAGAGCAATGCGGCTATGAGGCATGTAAATGCAGCATTATCATGCTCCCAGTTAATAAACAAAAAGCCAACCTATGGCAAACCAGCAGCTGAGTGTGAAAATCCTTACAGTTAGCTTTAATGAGTGGCAGGCAGTTCAGTAAAATGCAGGCCTGAGGCTTGTGCAAGTGTGATAATTAGCAAAATGATGTATGTTGGATTGTGAGTAATAGTCTATCATCACTACCCTGTTCAAACTGTAATGATTTGTATTTAGCTTCATGAAGGCCAATCCCTGCATGAACTCTTAACCTGTTCTGGAAGTAATTCTAGCTTATGTTCATACTGAACTTACTACTAACAATATTCTCATATCTAACTTGCCATAGATGTCTTATACAGTCAGTCGGGTGGGTAGCACGACAATATATATAGGGCCGTCACAAATACCGTTTTTTGGGATCTAGAGATTTGGCAGTAATCAACTGTGAATTCTAGAAGTGTTGGGGGTATGCTTGAGAAAATTGCTCAGAATATCCACACATTGTGAAGCATCTGTCCCAACCCAACAGGGGCCACTAACTGCTTTCCTTGGAGAGCACTGTGGCACTCACAGCACGGCTTTTCTCCGTCTACAAGGCCCGCTAGCATCATAGCGGAGCGCTAGGGGATAACAGTGGGTTAACCAGAGCTTCACAGACTATGAACGTGCTAACAAAATGCATTGTAGTTTCAGGACACCATACTGTAAGTAGGATTTTATAGGGAAGAAACGTTTATGTTGGGCTGTTTTAGGCTCAGTCACACATATTATGATGAAAAACCTAGATATGGGTGGAGTGGTGGGTTTTGAGGAGTAGAAACGAGATGTTTTAGGTTTCTAGTGCCAGAGAGACTGTGTTTCTTCTCGCTGTGTTTGGTGCAGTTTTCAGCAAATTAAAAACAAAGCCGCATAATGAAATATAACCTCAAGTTGTCTAAATTTAAGACTACATTTAGTCAAAAAAAAAAAACAACATGAATATCCAAAAATTTAAAAACGAATACCTAACCAACAAACAAACATTCAAACAGTAGAATATTGGAGTCCAACCCAAGATATTTGTGGTTATCACAATATACACAATTAACAATATAAACAATATACTTTTCTGAGCATCCTGTGAAAATCATTAATAATCTAAAGGGAAATTCCAATTTGACTTTTCAAAGTTTATACATAACTAAAGCTGCCCTATGTAAGAATGTTTAATTTTTTGTTGAAACTAAAAGAAGTAGCCTTACTAAGACTGAAAAAGAATGTTCTAACATACGGTATGCCCGCACTGCCTAAAGCCTTAAATAATAAGTTAAGTCAGAGGTGCTGAGTCGGAAAAATAGTCCAGCTTAATATTACAGTCTTAAATGCAAAATTTAAAAAGTGATTCACTTCTATTTCCGTAAGACACGTCCTTCACCATATTTTGACTGAATTCTTTTTGAATGTTCTTTCAATGCACCCACAATCATCAGATTCATTGCCTTGTGGAAGGGTCCAAAGTGCAACCCACATTACAAAATGTTCTTCCACATACTGCGTACAACTGCACATTCCGAGTCTTTAAACTGTTAAGACTTTCAGAGAGGTCAGATGGGGAGGGCTTCAGTGTAGAGAAATTTCCAATTCAGAATTGTTCTCTACAGTGGCGATAGGAACCAGACATTCAAACCCATTACTGTCTCTAAAAGCTACATCACATAAAGCTATTACATGAAATGGTTGTTCTTTGATGTTTGAGATGTGATCTCTGATGTCGTAGAGCGTAAGGCAAAGAGTACCCAAAGAAGTACCCAATCACTATCAGCATTACATATAAAGCCTGTAAAGATGTGCAGGTTTACTGTTAATTTCCAATATAAAATAAAATGGCTATATTTGTTTTGCAAACATTGAAACCCGAATAACCCAACCAAGTTTCTCTACAATGCACCATTTATCACCAAAACACTCTGATTTACTTTGTTTGCATGCCAAAGACCGAATTATGCAGAAACTGCTTCTGTAAAGAACAATGGCCAGCTGCAGGTTTCATTAGAAGAAGAGTCTAATTTGGCCTGTTCAATTGAATGTAGTGCAAGGCAGTGAATGAAGGCAGTGAATGGCAAATTAATGTTGTATTCATAGTTTTTGATGGAGTTTCTAGATGTGGCAACACTGTATTTTTTTTTGTTTGTTCCAACATCAAACCTCAGACAAACTAAACAGTGCAATGCATACTGTGTATCAGGAAAAGATAAGCACCTTTATAGTTTTGCTAGTTTGACCAGCCCTAATGTGCAGTCCATCAAAAAAAAATTTCTGATGATGTTTATTATTATTTTAGCATTTTCCAGGTCTGGGTGCCGCTGCTAATCAATCATCCAAACTGAAACACTCTCTATACAAAATTCCAATATCCGGTATGAGCCAGAATAGCTCTGCTGTTGCGTCCTAGTTCCTCTCTTTCTCATGCCCTAAGGAAGTTTTTACAGTCACATTCGCCACTACATAAATAAAACTACTGGTGTTTATTATTGGGACCTGAAAGATTCTGATCTGCCTTAAGTGTTTAAAATGCCCCTGACGTCACTTCAATCAACTACTATTTCTCTGTATCTGAACTGAAATGTGCACGTGTTCCCTATGCACGCACAACAGTTACAATCTAGCACCATTTTTACACATGAAGCTTCTGGAATAGATGTGCCAGTAAGAACATAAGAAAACAACTTTATTGCTGGTGCGCGTTCAGCGCTGTTTCTATTAAAGGGAAGAAAAACGAGCAGTTTATGTGGAAAACTTGAGTCATTAGCTCGTAGACTGACAAAACACAAACCTCGCCAGTCAGGCGGTTGCCTATGTGTTCGCGCATGCGCGCATCCGGACACTGGCACCTAAGATGACCTACATATCCTCCACTGTAAATGCGAGAAACACGCTGATGTCAGACAAAGCAGAGCCCCGTATCTGTACAACATCTCACTATGAATGGTTTGGGCATCAGCTAAAGATGATTATGTACTGTGTCCTCAGATGAATGCTCAGACAGAGGTGCTTCACGGTGGTAAACGTCTGTCCGTATTCAGTCGTGTAAACGTGCATTCAACTGTCTGGAAGGCAAAACAATGTCGGACACCAGGCGCAGGCTGTTTCAGCGTGGCAGCAGTGCGGCCTGTCCGTGTTACCATCACACAGCCTACGAGAAGCTTCTCTGATAAACAGCCAGCGCTGTTTGGGTTCCACTTACCAAATCTATGAACGTTAGAAACTTCCAGCTGCCGCCGTATGTTTGGTGCGCGGGCATGTCTATGGCTTTGTAATTGCAGATGATGGAGAAGTAGGACAGGAGTATCGCTACTCTGAGGATTTGGGAAGGGATGAGCGCCATCTTCCCCACCGCTGCGTTTCCGTCCCAGGGAAAATCCTGCGGACCCGCCGAGGCTGCGAGCAGGAGGAGGAGGAGGAGGAGGAGGTCGCAGCGTGCAAAGAGATGCTAAAGGTGGTGGCGTAAGAGACGCGCGCGATAGGCAAGAGGGAGGATGTTGCTATAGTAACAGCGAAGTTGGCGTTGTCAGCGTTACGAACTTCTACTACTGTAATCGCGCGAGATTTACCGAGAGTTCCCGCGGACGGACAATAAATAGGCCTGAAACAGGGGACGCACATATAAGATTATCGGTTTCTTTATCACAGGAGAAATATAGCAGATCTCATTATTGTTTTATTGAAGGATCACCTTGAGTAACGTGTATTATTTCCCTAATCGCCCCAAAATATGTTTATTATGTTTATTCAGTCATTATCTGCTGATATCTGCGCCCCTTGCACATTTATGCACATTTATTTATTATTATTGCAGTCTTTTTATCTTTGTGAGTTTTACATATTTTTCTACAGGTCTACAGTTATATCTGCATTTTTTTTGTAGATAGACTTTCTTGTATATTTCTTGCCTCCTTGTGAAGTGAGATATATTTATCCATACTGTACTGTACTATGTATAGTTTATAGTTTAATAGTTAATAATATTGCTGAGCCGGTACCTAGCCGGTAATCTGTCTATCTATTTATCTATCTAAAACAGGAGAGAGGATACATAAGCTGAATAACAATGCTATAAGAAAATGATGAGGTCCTAAACTTTGTCTTATGTGTGTATTATGCAGTTGGGACAGGGCTAAAATGACTCCGACACAAAACAGCTAAGGCATCTGTGAGACAATATTTTGATCAATGGAGAAAATCCAAGTGTTGTTTCTGTAGAGCTGCTAAAACAGGAATTCCACTGAACTTTTCAGATTTTCTGTTGAGATGTAAATAAAGTCATTCAGAGTGCTTTTGTGTTGTAGAGAAACTTGCTGCCTCAGATTTTTGATGGTTTTGGTGATAAAGGACATAGGAGTTACAAAAACAGCCATTCTATTTACAGTCCAAAACCACCAGTGAAGTTAATAGCCTTGTACCGCTTTATGAATGGACTTGGACTATGAATGGATGCCCAAACTGGATTCCCCTTATTTTTGCAAATAAATATGAATCTGTAATTATATGTCAACATTGTTAAAGTTTTATGATACAGCCCATGCTACAAAAACCAGCTTGTTTTGAATTCAGTTTATGAGATGTCACAAAAAACAACTCATTTACATATATCCACCTATTCTGCCTACAGCAGTTTAGCTCTGCCCACACATATTGAGGAGGAGTTTTTCAGCTCAGGTTTGAAAGTGGTCATGTAAAATAAATGGCCATGAATGATCCATAAAACTGCACAAACGTTAACCTCTCTATCTACATATATGTTTTTAGGCCCCAAACTGAAAACTATTGTAAAACAACGTCTCCCACATCAGGCAGTATATTCATAAGCATTTCATCTAATAATTTACTGTGAGGAAGCTTTAAGAATCATTAAACATTCTGGTTCCTATTACCACTGTGAACAACTCTGACACTAGAATGGAGCATCCAAGTGCTCTGAGTAACTTAGTTGGCATCTTTGGAATTTATTTTTGAGAAACTTTTAAAAATCAGTGACTCTTTTAAGTTTCTTTCTGATTTAAAATAGTTGATTTCAAATTCAAATAGGAAATCTCACATATAATGTTTTGCCCCTCTGTGAATGTGTGTGTGTATGTATTTAGCACATTGTCCCCAGGGTGAATGGAAAAAAAAGATTTTGCAGTGATTTGTGATGAAATGGCTGTAAAAAGTAAATTACGCTTTATTTGAAAAAGTGAGTGAGATAAAGTATTTCCCCTGAGATAAAGAATAGGGTTGGATTAGATAGCAATAGCTTTATTTAGCTAGAGTTTTTTTAAGAATAGGCAAAATCAGCTTTATAGTCATTTCTTCTCATTGCAGATGTGTTGAGAGAGCAACGAAATGTAGTTTCTCCCAGAAACAATATTACATAGAACAGCGCAGTCCAGACAGACAATAAATACAATCAATGCAAACAAACTATACATATATTATACAATAAATTCTCCTCTAAAATATACAGTAACTACAACATTACAACCACTGAGAACAGGACAGTAGAGAAAATGGACCAGATGTTAGACAGCTGCAATAATAGTTGTACATGTGTTTTAGTCTGATAATAAGCAATAGTATTTAGTAATTTAGATTAATGCAACCTAAGACAGTGTATTGATTAAGATGACAATGCATATGAAGTGAGCAATGTTAAAGTGTCACAGTAAATTGGCACAGTAAAAGTATGCAAGTTAAAGTGAGAGAGGAAAAGTGCATAGTAAGGCTGAGGTAACAGTTCAATGAGCATCCTTAAAGGTCCATCAGGTAGGATCTGTTCAGCAGTCTGACTGCCTGTGGGAAGAAACTGTTCATGAGACTGGAAAACTTGGCCCAGATGCTCCATAGCCTTCTTCCAGATGGGAGGGGTGTAAACAGTCTGTGTGATGAATGAGATGGGTCCTCCCTGATGCTGCATGCTTTTCTTTTACATGGTTTGGTGAAGATGTCCTTAATGGCACAGCAGGCTTACCCCAGTGATGGGTTGGGCAGTCTTTATTACCTGCTGCAGTGCTTTAATGGTCTGAGATGGAGCAGTTTACATACCAGCAATGCTGCAGGTCAGGACACTCCCTATGTTGCTTTTGTAGAAGCAGTTGAAGATGGGTGTGTGTAGGCCAGCAGATTTTAGTCACTGTTGTACGTTTAAATGATGATCATGAGTCTGTCTATGCTGACTTAAACTCCACGTTACTTTAAACATAATGTCACCATGGGCTCAAGGAAGTGAACAATATTCCCAAAGCATATTATTTACCAATAAAGCCTGAGCATTCTGACAGCATGTGGAATTCAGTACAGTAATTAATCCATTACTGCTTATATGTGTGTGATTTAGGTTGCATTCTGTCATTCTATCTTCTAGATGGAAATTGAATAGAAGTGGAATCTGCCTATAATCAGAGTAGCTGAAGGAACTATTAATTTAGCCGTTGATTTAGCCTTTTACTTGCATAGGAGCACACTAGCCAGGCTACTGCGTCCACTAGTCCCGCCTATGGTGCACCTTTGTCAGTCGGCTGTATCACTCGGCAGTGGGGGTCTCTCTGCACTGAAAGCTGCTGCTACTGGCACCGTGAACAATGATGATATTTACTAAACTTCAGCACTGCCTGATGCCTGGAAGTGTGAGAACTAACATATATGATCTAACAAGTAAATGGCATTCAGTCACTATGACTATGTTTTATAAGTGACACAGAAGGAAGATTTGAACAAAATGAAATGTAAAAATGTAAATGCATTAATATCAGGACTCAGCCTATATTTTAGAATCAGGGTTTAACTCATTGTGATCATATCACTGTGATCTGTTACAGCTACAAAACGTGGTAAAATATATGTAGGGTGCTGTATTTATAGCTATATCTTTGTATCCATGGCTCTGGAGCTGGTTTGGTTAAATTTAAGCTATGAGTGTGAAATCTTGTGTGTTTGAGTTGTAAAATCTTCCCATAGATTCTAGTGGCAGGGGTCAAGAGCCAGAGTCAGCTCCAGAAAACCTTGAGATGTGCATCACTCACCTCAACCTATTCTGCTTTGTTGACCTTACTGAGACAAGACATCTTAAACTTTGAGAAGATTATAAAAGCTGACTTAAAATTTGACTTAAGAATTGTTTACTGTGAAGAATCGAGCAGAATGTCTGTGTGTGTGTGTGTGCTTGTGCGTGTGCAGTAAGGACATTTTGCTGGTTTGCATGAAGAGTGTTGTTAAATAGTGCAGCTTTGAAAATAATGAATTCGTTTTGGTTACTGGGGTCAAAGTTAGATTTGGAAATTGTCGACATTAAACACTTCCATGTTCTAAGAGCCGTCTGCTGTCACTTTTCCTTCTTCCTGCCCCAAAAGATTTGACTGTTTTACAACATGTTTCAAGACTGCAAAGTTTGAACGGGAGACTTTAATGACCTCCAAAACTACACAGCTTCTGTATGCATTTCCTAAATTTGCACAATTCAGCAAGCTTTATATGCGTTTACTGACATGATCACACATCCCTCGCATCTTTTAGTGTTTCTTTGACAAATAAATTGACAAATCAAAAAGCCACAGAATGGCTTGTACACGCTGTGCTTTCAGTAGCATTACAAGACTGTGAGGCAGCAGAACTGCACAAGACATAACATAACTCATCAGAGACATTCCCCAGCTTTTTTTCCCTGTCATTTTGTAGCATGGCATTAATGTAATCTATAATTGCCCTTTTGAGATCATCACTTTTTTGGAAGATGTCAGGCAGTGGCAGGCTAAACTGTGCACCCCCCCGTTATAATCAGTGTTGTGCCACGATAAGACTGCCAAAGAGGTTTATGCTCTGGAAAATCCCTTCCCACTGGCAGACAAACAGTTCCCCATCCCTGCGATTAAGAGGATGGAGAAGTGGGGATTACAGGGTTCTGACCTGCGCTTCACTAAGTCAGTGATGGATGGCCAATAGAACTCCACAATGACCTGGGTGCTGTGCTTGCTTCAGCCAAAGCAAGTATTTCACCCTATACATATCTGCCCAGTGGCATATAGGCGTCCTGTGCTTTAACCCTTGGAAGTCATCACCAATGATAACAAAGCCACATTCACATACCTCACTGAAGAAGAGGACAAAGTCTGTCAAGAGGGTGCTTTCTAAACTTTCGATCCATAGCACATTTGTATTTGTACATAAAGGAAGGAATATGGATTCTAATTGGATACAATAAAAATTATCCCTGTGCGTATTGACTTGTTGTATGTAAAGAAAAGGACATCCTCTTAGTAGAGACTCAAACCTGCAAATACAGGAGGTGATATGTAAATCAGAGCTATACCAGTTATGAAAGTTCTTTGAATACTGGCAGAGGCCTGCATGATCCATTAATAACAATTACTCATTTTCTCATTCACACCTTAAACACGTAAACGTACCTAAGAGCATGAGTAGTACAGCTTTGATTAGATTTGTAAAAACTTGATTGTAATTGATATTATATTGAATATAAGGTTATATGTGTATTTTTCATCAATATACAAAACTTAGGATTCATTTAACTTGACCCAAGTATCATGTGAAGGGCTTTAAAATGCAAAGGAAACATAAGGCCTGCTCACCGCTGTGCAGGCTCTTTACCCACTGTGGGGTTTCGATGGGGTCTGCCAGAGTGCAGGGGCACTCTGCAGCTTGCGGTTAGCTGTGGGGAACGGTGTAAGACTTTCCAGGGCTGAGGCGGGACTAGCTCTACCTCTTGTTTGAGTGCACGGTTTAGATGGAACTCCAATTTCATTTTTTTCATGAAATTTTAGGTTTTTGGCTTCGACTTCAGGGTTCACAAGGTAACACAGTGCAGATAAAATCGAACGAAAATAAACATCTGAATGAAAAACATTCACACATAGTGTGTTAAAAGGTATGTTTTTGTATCAGACTTGGGAAATTCATGCTGGTCATGGCCTTGAAGGAGCTAATGGAGTAATCAAGTATTGCTTTCAGTGCTGACAGACTACAGGTTGTATTTGTTGCATTATGGTGGAGTTTAATTGGTCTGTGTTCAGTGGTGCTACGTGTAGTGGTGTTTTGTGCTTGTGTGCTGTTCCACCACATACCATTCTGGTGTTAAGTAGCTTTATGTGCTCAGGGAAGTTTATTTTGGTTTATTTTGTAGAGGTTTTGCTCTGCACAAATGCATATCCAAAGTCCACCTGTTGATGCATAAGGCTTGAACCCACAAGTTCATGGCTTGTTTGATACCTAGTCCCAAATATAAATATACTGTATATTATCTGGATGATAACGATGTGATGTCATGACACACCACAAATCAATGTACTATTGTTATTAATAAATAATTATTATTAATGTTAATACACATGTACATTGTACGGTATATGAAAGTTTAAGCTGTGTACTGTTGGGGTGTTCTGTTAATGGTGTCCATGACATTCCCAATCCATATTATGAGACAACACAATGGTGTTGACCTTTATACCCATATACCGCCCACCCTATATATTGGTTTTACCATGTGTTTAATATGATTGTAGCTTTGAACCAGAAATCTTGGCTGCAGTGTCTGTTCCAAATGTCCACCTTACATACACATGAAAGGACACAAGGTTAGATGACTGTCTCCAGGAGGCATGTGCTGAACACTGTGGGAAAGGCCATGCTAATCCTTTGGCCCCCTGGCAATTTCAGATGGAACTGCGTCCAAATCTCCCCCCTTCAGGGTTGAGATAATGTGCCCTCGCAAGTCACAACATGCAAGTTGTGCACGCTGGCACGTCACAGCCACAGCCTGCCTAAAAATAGCCTTTACGAGCCTCTTTAAGGTGCCCATTTGTTTGCAGGCCCCTGGAATGGGTGCTGGGGTTTGGGTCTGTTTGAAAAACATCAAAGTCTGGCCAATCAATCTGATGAAGACAGAATGAGCATACACATGTGGTTGCTAGCTCGCCTGTCATTTACCTCTGTCGCAATTAGATGTCCCCTAACAAAAAGCTGCCCGCTCTAATCCAGAGAGATAATGAGGAAATATTTATTCATTCACGCCAATTGCCTCCAGATTTTGACCAGGTTACATAACTGGCCCATGGTGAACCAAAACACAGCGACAAAGCAGATGACATATTAGTCTAGGAGAAGATGTGCAACAATGATGCACCACACTTGCCTGATGACGCGGGCTTACAGAATCTTAGCTTTCCAAAATGTTATCTATCTGTCTGTTGCATTTGCCGGATACACTTCCATGTTGATCTGCTTATGTAAGGACCAAACGTCATAGCAAAAACACAGATTTTTAGCCCAACAGCCAACAAATACAGCTCCTTTATTCAGTGTTCCATCCAAAGCCTCGTCCTCAATATGTGTGAATGTGCAGTGCCTAGACCATGTGTAAATAATGGTGTTCACATAGTTGTCATCAGCTGTCAAAATAAAATGATGACATGAGCAGACATCAGCACAGCTAACTGCTAGCTGCCCTGCTAGAAAAAGCAGCAGAGACCAGCATAATTGGTAACCAGCAAAGCCAGTATGTTGTGTTCTGGATGCTGGTATCCCCAGCACGCTCATGCTGCTGACCAGTTAAACCAGCACCAGATCACAACTAGAGCCATATAAACCAGCATGTACCAACTTAAATCAGCATGTAATTCTTTTCAAGCAATGTATCATTAGCTAGCATAGAAGCTACTGAGCAAACAGTGACACATCTAAGTAGCTAGGCAACATTAGCTAACAAAAGTTGTCAAGCCGACATTGTCAGAGTGTATACGCACTTATTAATCTGATAATTGCAGAGAATCATATTTTGTCACTATTTTGTCATATTTATGATCAACATGTTTAAAAAAAATCCGATCACAAGCGGATCATTAAGTGCATATAAACACATTCATTGACATTAACTCATTGACATTAAGTATTACCTAAATAATGTTACCACTGTAGGGCTGATGCCAAGAGTCCACTTTGTTAGCTTCAGTTTGGCTTCTAGCTCTGCTTATTGATCTTGACCTCATTAGACCACAAATTGGCCGAGTTGACATCAATGCTATTTTCATCATAAAGCAGGATAGGCATGAACAGGCAAATAACAGAAAACAATCAAAAAAAAACTGATTGTATTGTACTTTACAAATATAATAATTGGTAACAGTAAAGTAAATATTAGCCTATAAGTGCCCTGGTGCCGCACATGTACTTAAATTACAAGCTGTTGACAGTGTCCTTACCAAGGCACCACACATCACAAAACTGTGATCAAAGCTGCAGACAGAATTATAGTGACTGAGCTATAATACAACAGTCCGATATACCATAACCATTGCTGCAATAAAACTGCCAATAACACTCACCTCAAACCACACTGCTCAGAAATCTTGCAGGCAAAAACTTTCTATATGAATCATCCAATGGTTCTCTGGTATTCTTTCCTGAATGAGCTTCCGTCTTGAGTCTGTAAAACAGGACTTTCATATAAAATCAGAATATGAAATATAATATTGTGACATATAAAAAATGATCAGCTGTGTCCTCCAAATGAACATCAGGTTGCTATTTACATGTGTGGTCCAGATACCACACCAACACCACACCGATTAGCAAACAATCTGCTAGAAAGGCCTCTCTAGCAGATTGTTTGCTATGTACCTAGGGGGCTCCATGAACTTAGAGAAGCTCTTAGGCTTAGAGAGTAGCTGAACTGACACTTACATTTATTTACACTCTAGATACAACAAAACATCTAGTATGTTTTAGTTATAGATGCTGTTACACAACAATGTTAAATGCAGAAGCCTTTAACTCACTGTCATGGATTCCATGGATGGATTTACCTGTTATTTTCTTTGCTTGTCGGCTAATCCACCCCAACCTGTACCTGGGCTGCCTAGTTTCCTCCTTAATCGCATCATTAGTGTTGCCCAGCTATGTGTGGTTAGTACCTGTGTATATGTAGGCCCAGTAGATGGGGTTTTCCATTTAAAGATTCTGCAAATTTGTAACAAACAAAGGGTTTCTTTGTCAAATTTTGTGTGTCTTTTCTCCCTTTTAAAGTTTTTTTTTTAATAACTAACTCTTATGTTATGTTATTATTAAACCATGTCTTACACTTAACGTCCACCTGTCTCTAGGTCCCAAACGATACAATTGACCTCTCCACAAAATATGGACATGGCACGTTTATCTCTCCAGCACCAAATGGAACACAATGATATCAAGATCAAGGAACATGATGGCAAGCTATGTTTCCTGGCAAGCATTTTTTTTTCTGCAGTTAATGGCCATGTTTTCCCCACAACTGGAGAGTACACTTCCCCTGCAGTGAGAGGTATGTTGCCCCGGTTATAGACCATGTCACTGTATGGCTGGACTCTTAAACCTGATTGGTGATGGCTGATGGTTGTTCACTTTAGATGCTCCAGAACTCAATGCTCAAAATTGAAAATGGGGGTCACCTATCCGATGGGGGTAGTAGATTCATATACCGAGGGTAGCAAGTCTCTCAGTGCCTGAGGACATCAGCACTTCTCTGTCTGTGCAAGAGGACGCAGGAGTTGGTCCACCTGTACTAGAGGATCTTTACACTTCTGTGACCTCACCAGTGAGTGTCTTTAAAGGCACACTTGCCATTGAGGATGTCTTAGCATGCTTGCCTGCCTTTGAGGATGTCACCGCAGGCTCACCTGCTCTTGCTACACTGCTGGTGGTCCAGGCACTTTATCACTGCTCCTGATGCTCAGCTCAGCTTACCAGTCTCCTGCTCACTTCCTCCCTGTGTGTTGTTCAATCAGTCTCTGTCCCATGTTATGTCTAAGTGTCTTTCCAGACACCAGAACCTATCCAGTCCCTTAAGCCTGTTCTGGTGCCAGATCATGGGGCTGATCCAGTTATTCATCCCCAAGTTATCCCTTTGCCTTGTGCCAGACTGGCTTCAGTTCGTAGTCAGGCTCCATTCCCCAGTCCTGCTCCTACTCCAACTCCTGTTCCCAGCCATTGTCCTGTCTCTGGTGTATGCCTGATCTATGTACTGAACTGTTTGTTTCTTCACAACCCCATTTATGAGAGGGAAGGCAAGTGGCTGATCTGGCTGACAGAAACAGAATTATAACATAGGTAGACTGGTCTAGTATTCTGAATTCTGTTTTTATGTCTGCCCAGAAAAAAAATCTTTATCCTCAAACAGACATACATGTTGACAGGTTGACAAATTATGTTACATCCATACACCTTGGGCCAGATGTACATACAAGTACAGGCGTATTCATGCACTCGCAATGTGTCTGAAATTATTGTTTGCTTTACAGTGGCTTTCACTCATCACACAAACTGCAGATGCTATCACCTCCTAATAGCACCTACTAATTGTGAAGCTCAAGGTTAAAAAGGTGAAAATAATGGAGCTGTCAACAAGCCCAAGACAAAAGAGAGAAGTGCTTTCCTGCCAAAACATTCTACAGGGGTATAATACTGCGGTGGCTCAAGCTAAAAAAAAAGTGAAAACGGTAACATGGACTGTACAGGCATATTACTTCTGCATAGCATCACATTTTGCATGCTGTCTTCTCACAGATGAACATCTGATCTAGTGTGATTCTGGTGGCAATATTTCTTCAGCACGTGTTTGCTCCCTGTGCCTCTGTCTAGCAGGTCTGTCTGGCGCTATTATTAAATGAAGTCTCCCAACAGCATAAGTTTGAGACACTAATGCTAATTTCTGCCTAGTTTTAAAGAGGATTAGACATTCTGTGCAAAAGTTTGCCACTGCTAGGATGTTCAAACAGTAGTAAATCAAGTGGAATATGCTATCATTCTCACTTTCAATGTTACCACCCATTTTCCACTCAAATGCATGTTCCAGAGGAAAGAAAGTACATTTCGCTTCTGCACCATGCACACTGCATCTTAAACTTTTGTTCCTGTTTTGCACATACAGTGCACAGGCAGAATGCATATGGTTTGTGCATGAAACTGGTGCAAAAGGCTCACGCTGCATTCAACTAGTGCTTGTAACTTTGAGTTTTTGACTAGAAGGAATGAAAGGAATTCCTCTTAGGAAAGTCAGGATGGTGTTTTCTAAATGTATGGTAATGTATGGTACACAATTTTTTGACTTTCCCCAGATGTAGTCAAAAATTCCATACAGATGTGCAGGTTTAGAACTGGAGCTGCTAGGCACTGGTGGGTCCAGCATCTAGCTGACACACTTCTTCGTGTATATATTGAGATCCAAACATGTTTGAGGCTCATTTGTGGAGAGATTTGTCCCTACATAATTAGACATTGCTTTGATATCTTGGCTTCTCTACCTGTGTTACTGTTTGGTGTCTCTGGATTGTTACAATTCCATTATCCTAGGTTTTGGTCTTCTTGTGTGAAATAATATCAAACTGTGCTCAGGAATTAAGCTTGTTTCTTCATTTTTATGGTTCATCGGAAATCATCTTGCACTCACATTATTTGTACGACCTGAATTCAAACCTGGATAACGTTTCAGTGGGGTTAAGAGAAGCTGTATGTGTGTTTACAGAAACACACATACAGCTTCTCTTAGATAGAGAATCTATTCCTTTAACACACAGACACAGATGAGAAACTGCAACTTTATAACACTGACCCTAAAGTTTGCTAATTTTGAGAAGGTGAACGCATCATGAGCTTATTATGAACGTTTGTCACTCATATCATTAAGTTAAGCTGGATAGCTGCTGGCAGCACTCACATTCATGGAGGTGTCCATTTTTTCCACACTTTGTAGCTTGAGTATACAGAGGTTGAAAATGATGTAATTTCATGCTCTGGCTTCCGGCTTTTGAGGATTAGTATGTTGGGCCCTCTGTGTTGTTTCTACTTGTCATAAAGCTATATTGTACAATGTGCTGTTATTGCACTTGACTGAATATTATTATAACTATTGTACTCCAAGCATTATACTGTATACTTCAACCTCTGCCTCACATTTGTTTTGCTATTGTAGGTAAGTAACTGGCTACTCTGTTTGAGTAAGAAATGTTCTCTAACAGTTTGTTTACATCATTTCTATCACATAATTTCTCCATGAATAAAACACACTCCTCATCAATAGAATGGTTGCACAAATAGCTGCAAGCAGAAGGAATCAAAAGACAGGAATGAAACTTAGTGCATAGGTCTGACATTGTGAGACATGCGAATGTTTTCAGCTTGGCCGCACATGTGACGTAAGCAAGGACTTTATCGCTGTACCTGACTGACCTAACAGCCACAATTGCGGATATTCAGTAAGCAAGGATATCCTTTATGAGTCATCTTGTTAGTGCCAGCACCATGGACAGACAGCTGCACGACACAGGACTACATGCACATGAACTACACAAACATCACCAAAGGCTGCATTGGTGACGTGCCAGACTGTCATGGAGTGACTCAGAATAGCAGCGGGTCATATTCAGTGACGAGTCCTGCATTTGTCTTGGCGGAGATGACCAATGACTCCATGTGTGGAGGCACCAGACTGAACAGTTTGTTGTCACGCATCACATGCACCTCCACCACTACTGCAAAATCTGCAGGAACTGTGAAAATATTCAAACTACATGCAATGGATTATCACAGGATACCATTAGGAACCTCTACAACTCCATGCCGAGATGTCTGGCAAGTTGTGTTAGCAAACATGGCGGCCTGACGCCATACTGAGAGACACTACTTCTATATGGGTAGCTCAATAAATATTGCCCATATCAGTCTAAATGTATCATCATTTATTGTTCCTGGTAACCTTTATCTTCCTTCCAAATAGCATTGCACACTATTCTTTTGACAATGAGTGTATATGATACAAGAACGCTTTTTAACTGAAAGATTGTATGGTTGTATGTGCTGCCGCTTGGTTGTTCTGAAAGCCTTGACTATAAATAAGTAAGGTGTCCAGATGACCGCATCTAGATCAGCTACACCAAGTATACAAGTCAATTTCAGTTTTTGGTTCATTTCTGAGTGATGTGGGTGGTGATGATGCAATTATGCCTGCCGACTTGATGACCATATGTGGAGTGCTGTTTACTGAGGTGGCTGCTTTCATCGTCATCATCTTATCAATAGAAATGATCTTTCACTGAAACCAAATGCTTCATTTCATTGAAATCCTGCTCCTGCAAGCGCTACTGTGTGCATGGTCTTTAGTGTGGATGCTTGACGAAAGGACCACCCCATACATGCTCAGTGGCGCACATAAGCACCTGCAGCTGGATAGAGAAAGAATTGACTGAAATGTATGTCCATGGCTCTGACTTTTGATTGAAAGGCATGAAAAGGCAGCACTAGCTGGGGAGAGGTGAGCTTTCACTGATGGAGAGATGGTGACAAGCGAGTCATCTGTCAATAAAAAGAAAGCGCAAACATCTGCCACGCCTGCATCGAGGCTGGGTAAACACTCATGAGCAACGTGAGCCCATGTAGAGTACTGTGCAAAAGTCAGAGAGTACAAATTATTTATTTTTCAGCATCAGGAAAAAAACAGAAAACATATCCTTAACAGAAAGGTACACTGAGGCCTCAGTGTAAGGTTTCCTGTATTTATTGTGTTTACTATGTGCTTTAATTGAGGTCTGGACCATTGTCCTGAGAACACCAACAGCTTCTTTGTTTGGCTGGCTGAGTAATGGCTTCTTGGCAGCTACACATCCTTTCAGACCCATAGTGTCGAGTTATCTTTTACCTGTGGAAAGATGGACAGAACCACCCCACTTTTTTTAGGCTTTCCTCGTCCTTATGCAAGCAAATCATCCCCAGAAATATCTCCTGAAAAGTGAACTGCTTGTACTTAATAGCAGTTTGGAGCAATCTGGAAATTAACTAAGCAAAAGGTGGACTCTTACTTTTGCACAGTACTCTAGGTGAGGGTTAAAAAGAATAGTCTCTTAATCTCTTTACATGTAAGTGTTTCCATAAGGTTCTGGTTTAAGGTTCTCCCCTGGCGGCAAATGTAGTCAATCAACCAAGATGTGGTGTGTGTAGTTATTTGGTATTGCACTGGAACTTTTTCCACAACAATTTGCATCATGCAAACTGCATGCCTTAATCATCACTCACCTTCCTCAAACCCTGTTGAGTTGTTTATGTGGATTCTGACTCTGTAGAACATAGTTTTATGCATCACAGTGGAACTTGCATAGCTACAGTACTAATACGATGTCAGAAACCACATAAGCAGGTACATTTGAGAGAGTGCCCAAACCTGGTCCTGGAGGGCCCCCTGCCCTGCACATTTTAATGTTTGCCCTGCTCCCAACGCCCTTACTCCAGGTGGGTGTGTTTTGCCAGGAAAACACAGAAATGTGCAGATTGGATTTGGGAACCACTGATTTAACTACTCCATGTGTTTTTAGGGAAATGTGTAATAATTTAGACATTGTACAATGCTAATTGATGTACATATGGTAGGGTGGCCACTTTCATAACCCCAAAAAGGAGGACATCCAACCCCCAAAAAGAGGACGTCATAAAGGTGGGCGGGAGGTTCCGGGCACGATACTAGAACAGAATTAAAAACATAACCTAACCTATATACACATAAATGGTTGCTTTTGTCACCTAATTGGGTGGAATGGATCAGTCAGACGGGAGCTTACAAATTAACTAGCATTTAGAGAGTTGGCCTGCGGTTAACTGGTAGGCGAGTCATGATGTCACATGACCTTGGTAAACCACTGAAATGCAAGGCATGTCTTTTGACACAGACATGAGCCAATGGCACACATAATATTGTTGGCGAGTGAACATTTTAAATAGTTCATCCCGAAAAGAGGACTAACAGACGGAGGAATGGGAGTTGGAAAACCACACAGTCCAGCCTAAAACCGGACGTGTGACCACGCTAACATATGGATATGTTTGTACTATTGGTTAGCCACATTAGCCCCATAGCCAGGGGTGTAGCTACAGGTTTTTGAATGGGGTAGATGGTACTAAGGTAGTGCTATGGACTATTTATTATAATTTCTTGAAAATTTATTAAAATGAAACAATTAAAGCTGTCCATCATTTTGACCTGAATAAAATACGACACCAGCATAGATATTGCTGAACGTGTTTGTTTAATTAAAGTAAACCGTTTAATGTAGATAGGCCATAGAGGTTATTAATATAGGCTGTCCCCGCCTAAGGAGTACAAAGCTAGCGAGATAGCACAGTATAAAGCAAAGTAAAGCAATGCGTGTGTTCACTTCGTGTTTGCTCAGCAAATAGTTTATCAAAGCAAGATATGTTGATTATGAAGTGCAGCGTCATCAGACTTTTATAACAGTATGTGTCTGCTTATGCCCGATCTCTTGCTCGCTGTTGGTTATATCGTTATGTAAATGAAAGAAGTGTATCGATCATATCTAGGGCAACTAACAGTTGGATACATTGTTGTTACGCAGAAGCTTATGATGAGGCTAAAATATAGATTTCTACTTTTAGAATTGTTTTGAATGCATCAGTCCACCACAGCTAGAAAGTTAACTTGCTCAATGGCACTAGCAAGCTAACCACTTTAGCAAGCAACCTCTGAGCTCCTAAGCTGTAACGATGCAAACTGTATCCATACAAATATCTCCAGTTCTGTGTACAACCAGATTCCATGTCATGTAAAACTGTCATGGATTCAAAGAAAAGAAAGAGATCCACTGTTGCCCCAGTGCTCTTAGAGAAAGTTATGTTTACCTGCTTGACGAAGATCAGTCTATCCCTGCCAGATTGGCTAATTGCAGTGCAGTGGCCGCATTCATTTGCATACAATTGAAATCTCTCCATTAAAAGGAATAGAATATGGCAAAGCAAAGTTACGAGTAGACACATACCATAACTGATTGACAACCACTCTCATTGCAGATTTTCACCATAAAGCACGACACAGAGGAGGTAGGACAGCTTTCCTCTGATGACAGCGTTATTGATGACAGCTGACTGTCTTACTTTCCATAACTGGCCAGGACGGTGACTGCCGTCTTTAGACACCGAACATGGCTTGGGCAAACGACTACCAAGGGGTAGCAAATTACAGGGGGAACAGCTGTAAAACATGTGTACAATACTGTCTAATTTTTCATGAAGCTGTTGCTTTAAATTACTTGGCAGCCTCATTATTTTGTTAATATATGGGAATTCCTGATTTTTCCAAATTTCTGAATAATTCAATCCCTGAAATGTAAATTAAATCGTTCAGAGTGGTTTAATGGGAAATTGTACTTTGTAGAGAAACTTTTTAGCTTTGTGATGGTGATGATAGGAATTAGGAGTCGTGATATGTACAATGCAAATATAGGCATTTTATTGGTTATTTGTTCATGCTTCAAGTATTCAGATGATTCATTTATTGATGTTTCTATTACCACTGTGAACAATTCTGACTTGGCAAGTTTCTCTGGAATGGAGCATTTGTATATCAAACCACTCCGAATGGATGGCATCTCTACCCAGAAAGAAGCTGAAATTCCCAGACCTACTATATAGTACATAAGCTATAGATGAGCTGAGTAAGAGATTGGACCTGCCAGTGGACCTGGCCATTCAAGCGTGAGACTTTATTTAGTCACCACTATAAATGTACTGTACTATGTAGTTAAGTAGTGAGAAAGTAAGTGTAGGCCCCATACAGGGCCTTACAGTGGGGTCTTAATGTTTGACATTTATATTAAGACTTGCAAAGTTGATGAAGAATTCAATTTCTAAGCAAACATTAAAATACAAAAGTATGAATTTAAAGAAGTTATGTTCTTTTATGCCAGGACTTTGGCCTCTGCCTGTACAGCCTGTTTTTTCAAAGGGAATGAGGCCTGCATTGGGTTGCAACCAAGCCATGTCAGTTATTACTGGGAGGGGAAGGTTATGGAGAATGGTTTGTTTTGGCCAGATCTCAGTAGATTAGGTAGATATTTGGATGTTGCTAAGTCCATAAATCTAAGACCCCTAGGGTGAAGACTTCTTTATTTTGTTTAGCGGGTAGAAAATGGTGTGACCCCGACTTGGCATACGTCTGGAGCTATGGGTGCTGCTCTTTTAAAATGCAACATCAGTCAGAGCGGTAGTTAAGCACTCACCTTCTCCAACCTTTACTTAATACAAAGCATTTCATCTGTGAAAGATTACACATGAATATGGAAATCTAAGCACAGCATGCATTACAGATAGACTTCAAACACGAAAAGAAGGAGCAGAGGGACGAGGCATCTTTCACTTTTCATTTTTTCCCCTCCTTGTCGAGACTTTGAACTGTTGAGTAAATAGGTTAAAAATAGAACAGGCCTGTTTTGGAGAGATTAGGAATATTTACATGGGAAATTTATGACCACCTGAGACGATGTGCTCGTGAGCAGGTGCTGGTCATCCCCTGAAATCCACCTTTCATGTGGGAGACCAGTCTACCTCCATGTTTGACTGTGCGGCAAAATAAGCATAAAACGACTTGCTTTAATTAGGAGAATGCAGTGACCTGTGAGGCCTCAGAGAAGAAAAAAAGAAAGAAAATACGGAGGGCCCAGAGCATGTGTGCCAAGTTCTGGGTGGAAAAAAACTCTGCTCTACCAGGCGTTGATGTTTTACAGCTCTCTGTCAGTCTTCAACTTCAAACGACTCTCTGCGGTCCCACAGGACGTTGTGGGCTGGCAACCAGCGGCCTTTTATCTCGTGGAAATGTGGAAAACTCAGCCTGGGCACAGTGGCCTCTGTGTGCAAAGGTCGTGGAAAACATGATAGGTGTCCTGTTCAAGGCCGATAGGGCAATACTTAGACCTAGACCTACAGCTAAACCTGTTAGCAATCCAAGCTAAAGAAGAATAATGGGTTTTCTGATTGTTATCACTGATAAAAGAGATGCACTGAATTGACTTGACATCAATGTGGCTACAATTTCTACATACCTCAATACAATTATTGCCAAAAGTAAGTAAATTACAAGTCAAAATTCTGCAGTTTAATTATTACCAAGTTTCCACAATATTTAGCACTGTTGTCTCACAGTAAAACTCTCTATTTAGCCTTTTATCATAAAATGAAGATATCTTATGTAACAACATAGCAAATATCCCACAGCAGTATAGCATGTGACAGCAGAATAAAAGGTGTAAGCATTTTAATAAATACATTTTACAATACAAGTGTATTTAACCTGATGATTTATTCTCAGATTAGGAGATCTGATCTAGGATCAGATTCCTCTCTTATGTATTGTGATTTTACTGAGCAGGCCAGTAAAGTCAATTTTGGCCTTAAGTGAGCCACATAAAAACCTTTCCAGGGAAAATGGAAGAGGAAAAAATCCACAATTGTAAACTGTGTTATAGGTTCTATATTTAGGTTTCAGTTCTGCAGTTTTTGAAAGTTAGATGTGTATGGATATTTGCACTACAGCTACTGTGAAAAGCTTTGTGAATAGGAGACCAGGTCTTGTATAGTTTACCTTTTTGGTTTGTTTTGTTGTTTTGTATGGTTTGTTTGTTTGTTTGTTTGTTTTGGAACATTTAGGTATTTTTTGTTGCTAGATTTTGGTCAAGAATTTTTGGTCATGCTTGTACATATTTTAGGTTAAACATAAACAGTGCAATTTATATAGTTTTGAAATTCGTTTTATCTTTTACTTTATTTACATTTATTTTAGATGAACAAATTTGTAAGTTTGATAAGATTTTATACATTTTTTCACTCTGTCACATTAAACCATTGTGTCTTTTGTCATTTCGAAGGTTACAAATCTGAAATGTGATGATGTCTTTACTTGTGAGGACCTGGATGAAAGTCAATTCAGGGCACTTTTTTCCCAAACCAATTAGAAAAGATTAGGCACAAGCAGAAGATTAATTATTTTCAAGTGTAAGCATCTGTATTTTAACACAACATCTAAAAATCACCACATGACAGGAATTACCGCCTCAGGGTAAAGTTGCAGTGTCACTATCTAGCCACCAGGGGTCACTGATTTGGGCTGTTGCACATTCAAAACAATGTGAAGGACTGGGAACCTGTGCAGTTCACCTCCATGCAGCATACAGTTCTTGTATCCTTCTTCCATTGACCCAAGAAATAGCATAGAAATAGAAAGATCTTACAATAAAGCATCAAGGCTTCATGTACATGAATGAGTGAATTTATCTAAGGTGAAATAACCGGGCCTTTGCAATCAGATAACAGAGTTCAAACAGTGTTCACCTTTATTGCTCAGTCAGAAAGTAAATAGTGACCTTACCACAGTGTCGGCACTTTAAAGGCTAAGTGAGAGTTAAGGTGTGTTACTCTCGTTGTCCTCTTTGTCAGCTCAGTATCTGTACCGTAAAGCAGTGTGTTTAGTGCCAAGGCGCGGCTGATGAAAGGAGAGCTTTCAGTGAGGATTCACCAGCCTACCTTATCACTAGCACAACTCTGACCTTTGTCAGGTGCAACATGTTCTTATGTAATTTCCTGGCCGAGAAGCAGGAGGAGAGGAGAAAGGCTGGGATTCCTGAGAATGACGCAGCGCTGAGTATGAGGTTAATCAGAGAGATCTGACGGCCGCACAATAGTGGAGGATTACAGCGGGTGAAAAAAAACTGGGTGTGGAGAAAAGGAGCGGCTCTCAGTGAGTAAGCTCTGTACTGGCAAGCTGTCTGCTGTCGAGGCTGTATTATGTTGTCTCCACTGGAAGCACCGATACAGCCTAGGGCCGTATGTGTGTGTATGTGTGGGTTTGTTTTTATACTTTTTTATATGAAATATGTTCAGTTATTGAAAAAAAGTGTCTTCATGTCACTACTGAAACCCAAAGGGTTTTAGTCCATAGGCAGAGCCTTATTTTAGCCACATCCCTGCATTTTAGAGCAAGAAGTGAAACTACATCATGGTCCCCTTTATTAATAACATAAACTGAACTATATGAACTAAACTAAATAAACTGTAAAGATATGCAGTTTGGTAACATCATCTTTTCAAGTGCACTTTGTAGTACCACAAATACATACACCCCCCCCAAACACACCCACCACACACAGGACCCCCATAGGACCACTACAGAACAGGTATTACTTGTGTGATCATTCACTGAATTAGGATGTGTTTGTGCTTAGAGGGGAGCACACAAAATCCACTAACAAAAAATATCCAGTCAACAGTTTCCTTTGGCCAGAAACTAGTCACTGATGAAGGACTAACTGAGAGAAGAAGTGTATACCGCAACAGATGAGGACCAACAAGGCGAATACAGTACACAGTAAGTGGATACAGTGTTTAAAAACTCCAGCAATTCTACTGTCTGTGACACAAACACACCACCACCACACCAGTGTCACTACAGTACTGAGAATGATCTATCTATGAAGTGGGCATGGCCATTGATTAAAGGGGTAAAGCGGGGCTAGGTTATGCAAACATATAGACATTTAATCTGTACGCTCAGAACTACAGAACTACATGTATATGATACGTGGACCTGATCAAATGGATAGTAAATGTACATACAAGGTAGGTCCTCACATATATGCACAGAGTAGCCAATTTTTTAGGCACATAGCTTGTAGCTCTACTCATTGTACATCATCATACCACACAGGTGCAGTGTAGTAGTTATAGTTGTAGTTTTGTAATTACTCTAGCTCCTCTTTCAGTGGAAAAGGACCACCGCAGGACCACTGCTAACAAGATCTTCTTTTTTATTATGTTACTGAGAATGTTCAACTGTACCTAAATAATATTTGACTAGTGGTGGTCATATGGTGGCCCCTTTCTCCTGATGAATGAGGTAGAGGAAGTGTTGATGAATTGTGCAGCAACCATTGAGCTAAAGTCTGTAATTGGAAACCTACAAAGTATATCTGGCATGTGTTTCAGATAAACTGGCCAATGGATGTAGTTACATACATATGTAGTTGACACTGTATAAAAACCTTTGTGTGCTTCCACACATCACGTTGTATTTAGCTCATGTCGTGGGGACATTCAACTGAACCAAAAAGTACAATTCAGCTTTTATTTGAAGACCAAAACATGTTCATATCAGAAAGTTGTGGAACAGCTGTTGTTTTTTTATTTATGCAGGTGTAGACGTGCCTCTGGGATCTTACTGTGGAAAACCTTGATTCCAGATAAACCTGCAACCTTAAATTAAACAACCACGGTAAGCTCCAGAGAAAAAAAAAAAAACTTGTTAGAAACGTGTTAGTACATGATCAGGGAGTACCACTTACGTACATGTCATTAAGCTGACAACCTTTCAAACAATAGAATTCACAAAAGCATGTCATTTTTGGGGTTAATTTTCACTCAAAGCTCATTCAAACTAGCCAAGACATTCAGATTCAAGGAAAGGAACGAAGAACCTTTCTACTGATACAACTGATTGTATGATTGAACAATATAAGAGAACACACAAAACAATTCCAAACAAAGTTGCATGCAACACATTTGATTACTCGAGTAGTTTGCCAAATTAGCAGCTTGTATTTTGTTAATGCATCATGTCATCTTGCACCATCTTTCTTCCTTCTACCTAGCATACTTTACTATATATTACTATCTATTTTCAAACTTGTTCTCTCCTGTATGTGTTAGCCTAAGGCTTAAGTAGGCATTACTACTCTATTGATGTACACATCCCAATCAGTTTTGGTGGGCTGCCCAGATCTGAAAATATGGGATACAATAAGCCATTCAGATTTGGTCAAGCGAAAACTCAAAATAAACCTGTGGCCATTTTCTTCTTGTAAGTGCAGAAGCCACAATCATTATGCGGAAGCGTTAAGCACCCAAACTGCTCTGTTGCCGGCAGTTTATTTTTGATGGCAACATCCCACTACAGTTACAGTTCTCAAGGTACTGCTGTTAGCTACTGCAGCATTTAAGGTGGAACAAGGAAATTTGAGCAAGAAGCTGGCAAATAAGAAGCCGCATCTGCCAATTTTTTTTTACCAACTTGGGTTAACACAATGCAGCACTGACAACAAAACATTTATCAAAAGATGGATCAATACCACCTTTAACAGCTGAGCTAATTTTCTATGAATGTTTTCTAAATTTTCTATAAAGATTTTCTATAAATGTTTTCTAATTTTCTATAAATGTTTGTTCTAAACAGACCGGCCGTTCTGTTTAGACATTATGACCAAAGCGTGTCACCAATATTTCATTAATAATGATAATAATAAGGTGTTATATAGTATGTCTGTAAATAGCTGTTAGCATTGGCTGGCTAGTTTTGGTTTTAGTGTTAATTTCGCTGTTTCAAGAATCTTTCAACCAAGTAGGCTAGCTAGCAATTAATTGAAACAATTAACCCAAATTGTGGTCAGCGTTCCACCTGTTTGGATATGTCCTCATCCTCCTTCAGTAGCATTTTCTTTCTTGTCGTCTCAGGGTCACCTTGTTTTTTTTAAGTTTTTGCAGCTGCTGTTGATTTTCACATATGATGTTGATTTTCACATATGATTCACGTATGAAAATATCTACATTGGTAACGCAAAAAAAGGTAATCAACTCAGAACCAGATTCACACCATTGCACTAAATCTGATCTCTTATTCATATATCCATTCTGCCTTAAATAGCACAGCAGTTAGACGCCAGCATCCATATGGGTGTCTGTATGTAACTGCTCATCGTTTAAGATGGAATGGAAAATTATTACCAGCTAACAGTGCTGCACAGTAAGGAAGTAAATGTATTTGGTTACTGTACTTAAGTAGTTTTTCTGTGTATCTTTACTGAAGTATGTCCATTTTAGTGACTTTAACTCCACTACATTTCAAACTCAAATATCTTACTTTTTACTCCAGTGTATTATGCCAAATCTGTCAGTCCTGTTGACTAACATGTCAGTCTTAGTGTTAGGAGTCTTGCCATAGTACTTGTATTAATCTAGCATACCAGTAAGTGTCCTATGTGATGCCTGAGATGTTGTTTTATGGTAGTTTTGAGATCCTTATCTTTTAAATCCTTTCATACACTGGCTAATGGTCCAAAACGGAAACTTAATGTTTCTGATTTACTGCTATTTTACCATTATCACCATTACATATAAAAACTCAGAACACACGTGTAGGTTCAAAAATCGAACATGTCACAACAATAGAAGCGTGAAGCGAGCACACCAATCAGGGTACAGTGCGCACTTTGTTTTGAACTCGTTTTGACCTGTTGGACAGAGCTTGGTTCTATCTAATGGAAATTGTTTGTCTTCAGTGTTTTGTGCTTATGATAACTGTAATAGACATCAGTGTCAGACTAATTAATGACATTCTATTAACAGATTGGTGAACCAAGAGCAACACTAGAGTCATGTTACAGAAAGGACATTAGAGCCATAAACATTAGAGCATAATCATGCTACTTTTACTTTCCATACTTAAGTATATTTGAAGGCAAATACTTTTGTACTTTATCTCAAGTGGAGGTCTAAAGGGAGAAACTTTTACTACTGTAAATTACTACAGATATACATTTTGAGATGAAGTTTATAGTTTGCTTGAGAATTCTATATGTGTGAGTTCAGCTTACAGTTACTAGCCCAAAATGCTACCGGCCCACCAATTCTTGCTATTACCTATTCCAGCACTGACTCATGTAGATTTCAAGCATTTCCTCAGTCCTGGGCCAAATATAGCTAATTGCAATTACAGGTGCTGTGATATGGCTTTGCACCTCTGGATACTTCCAATGAAGATCACTCGTCAAATTGTAAAACTGACAAAGCCACACAATCGGCAGTGTGATAGCAGCTATCGTCACTATCAGTATTTGCGTCTGTTCCGCTGATGATTAATTGAGAGCATGGCTTGGCTCGATGGGAATACCCTGAGGTGTCCTTGAGAAAATGCATGCAGCCACTCGTACTGGCAGACCTCATCCAGCGTGCCGTGCCAGGGAAAGAAGATAACCGGCAAGATGAATGCTGTTGAAACATGCCCTTTGGGTCAAGAGCAGAGATTTCCATGTTGTTCCGCACTCTGGGGATGGCGCAGTAAGCTGTGAAATTGTCCCTGCATCCGACTCTCGGCCTAGTGTTGATTTATGTGGCTGCGCCTCTCTCAATTATTGTTCTAGTCACTCGCATGCCCGTATCTCTTTGGGGATTCTCTTGCCAAAGATTAAAATGAGGGAATGAGTGAGACAGACAGAGAGAGAGAGTGAGTGAGTGAGAGACAGGGCAGGAGGTACTCCCAGGTGAACTGACGTGATCATGGGCACCTTATTGGGAACGCTTGGCCTAAGTCATAATCCACTTAACACAATACACAGTGCAGACGGCTGAAGGAAAACATGCACACAAGCTTTCATTGAGGAGTTTGGGCCATGACCGTATCCCCCTCAGTGCGTAAGCACTCCCTGAAGCTGCCTTCTTTTTCAGAATTAGGGCTTATTATTCAAAGTTTATTCCAATAAATCCTCTACAACAAGTAATCAGTTACTAAAAACAGCAGTTAATCCAGTTTCTGTTCTGCTAAGCTTTTTCTATAAGTAGCCTGTTTTGTTGTTCAGTGGACTAAAGTGATAAGAAATGGCAAGGGACCTTGAGCAGTTCCAGACATCCTTATGACTACACAGCTACCTACAGTGAATACTTTATAACAAGCTACTGAGTAATATGCCTTAATAGGGAATTCCACTAAAGTTTCAAGATGTCTGCATAATTAAACAATTAAGATGTAAAAAAAAGTCTTTCAGAGTGGTTTGAAGATGTAAAATACTCTGTTCAAAATAAACTCACAGACAAACTGTATACAGTGGTCTTGACAGGAACCAGAGTTCTTAAGAGCTTGCCTTTCTGACATGAAATTATAAATATGCTTACTTTTACACATTTGGCAGATGCTATACTACAAAATAACTGACTATTTATTCATTTATTTATTTACTTATTTTTACAGAGGTCAGCGTCTTAGGAGTTAGTGCTATAGTACTTTTATTAATCTAGCATACCAGTAAGTGTCGTATGTGATACCTGAGATATTGTTTTATGGTAGTTTTGAGATAACGGTTAAATCCTTTACTAATCCCTTTAAAATCCTTTGATATCGATGAGGTACACTCAGGGAGGCTAATGGTCCAAACAGGAAACTTAATGTTTCCTGTTTAAGATTTAAATTCCTGTTTAAGATTTACTGCTATTTTACCATTATTACCATTACATATCGAAACTCACTCATACACTGGTGGTTTTTGACAGTAATAAAATGCCTATACTGGTGCGGTAGACATCATAGAAGTCGGAAAGTAAGAACAGAGTCAGCATGTCTATTCCTCTTTAATGGGCCCATGTAATGGAAAATGGAATTTACCTGGGGTTTGCTAAGGTTTTTAAGGCTTTAAAATGCACCGTTCACTTCCCAGTCTATACAATCAGTGTTAAAATAAGCTGCAAAAACCATTAACAAAAGGGGTCATTTACATTTACACTTGTATATATATATATATATATATATATATATATATATATATACATAAATAAACACATCTTCTTATGAGAACACATTCCTTTAGATGTTTAGAAACTCAATAGGACATTTGACTGGGGCTTTTCAAACTGCACACTATAAATGTGCAGGAACAAAGAAACATGTTGGGAAAAAATCATTAAAAATGAATTATGGCTACAGGAAAATGGTATGATTATAAGACTTTTGATATTATCACCGAATAAAAAGCTTAAAGGGGTTAAAGTAGAAGTTTGTTTTATTATTTTGAATCAATTCAAGTCTTTGATTCCAGTTTATAGACCATGTAGCAGGGGGAACTCTAGTCCTCGAGGACATGATACCTGCACAGTTAGCTGGTTTGCCTGCTCAATCACACCTGATTCAGCTAATGACCAGGTTTAGCTGGTGTGTTAGAGCAGGAAAATAAGCCCTCTATGCTGGGCTCCGGTTCTTAGTTCCACACCCCTGTCCAATAGGATACCAGTCATTGCCGACCAGCATGGGTGGAATATACATGAGTAATAGCAGAGACGTTATAAGTGAGGAGACTGGTTGAAATATGAATGGAAAAGTGTCTGTTTACAGAGGGAGCCAGAAAAAGTGCCAGTCAGCTTGCTGGTGGAGATGGGTCAGCGATACTGTGGCACTAGCAAGGAAAGCCCCCCCCCCCCCAGTCTGTGCAAGCGCAGTAGCCAGAACAACAATATTTTGTGCATTATTGAGCCAAACCTAACAAACCATTTATGAGGTTCTCATACATAAGAGATAAAGATTTGTATGTACAATATATCAGTATATTAATATATTTTTTCAATGGTAATTTGGCCTTTAGTTTGGAGTATTTTGGTTTCTGGTCCTGTATAACTAGAAATAACTGCAGTGTTGCAAAGATGGCCCCCCGAGTGAACAGACTTTCCTATAAGGACTTTGGTAATAGCACTTTGTTACTCTGCTTAAGTGTTATTTAGGAAGATAAGCACTTTGCTTAAGTGTTGTTGAAACTTGTTTGAAATTTTTTTGGATAGTGCTATAGCGACTCAAGTCCAGATTAAGTTGATGTTTTCTGTTCTCTCAGTCTTGTGTTGGACAGAATAGTATTTCTCCTTGACTTGTTTTGGTCACTGGCATTGGTCTCGCCAAATTTAGTCTCTGGTTTCGAGCGAACACAACTACAGTTTCAAAAATGATTTTTATTTGTATTTTCTTTCTTTTTGACTGTCACGAGTGCACACTGACTCATACTCTAAACCAAATCATTGCGTTTGTTTGTGTTTGATTCAGCCAATTACCTTTGGCATTGGTCGGATTCATTCAGAGAGCATAATGAACGCCAAGAAACTCAGCGTGCTGATGCACCATCGTCATCTGAAAAAACTTCCCCACATCTGACTCAGTTTAGAAGTGGATTGGGAAGCCAGCTTCTAAGCTTTCATTCCACGTTAGTGTTTGTAAGTAGAAGAGGATATATTTTACTATGATCTGAATTGCACAAATCTGTCACAATGATGCCATGCTTGCTATCAGTTTGCTGACATTGAAACAAATGGAAAAATCAGGACTGCAATTCTATGCTGTCAATACAGAATGCAGCCATATGCAAAAGTTTGGGTAAAATTTAACACATTTTCCCTTTCTGTTTTTGTGTTATGGACCTTTTTGTGCATGTAAACAGTCTGGAAAGTTATAAAGCCTGAAGTACATCCCAGAGAGAGAAATTCTTTCCAGCAGAAACCAGCTCTTGGAAGTCCAGCACTTTTCTCTGTTACAAGGTGACATCATCATGTAACACAATCCTTATGGGCCGCCTACTGGTTAGCTTGACACACCCTCACAGAGAGCTAAAAGGTTTGCGAAGGTCGACTGGTTCTACCAACCTTTGCTACCTGAAATTCAAAATGGGACTCTGGCTCAAATACAGCAGAACTGACGTGAATGTAAGAACAGCTACAGTGGTGTGGGGATGGAACCTGTAGGAATGCTGCTCCGACAGTTCACCAGCTAGAACAGAGTGAGTGAGCTGACCAATCAGAGTTGACTTATCACACTTGGCTTATCAGGAGGCAGGGCTTAAAGACACACTAGCTCTAACAGAGACTAGCTCTAAGAGTGTTAAATCTATCATAGTAGACCTCAAAAATCACCTTTTAAAGCCCCCTTTCTCAGCAAACAAACCACAATTGTGCACTAAAATCTGTAGAAACACACAATATTTAAGTATGTTCCCTGTAGCAGACATGTTAACTTATTTTCACCAAAGAGATCAACAAAATATGTAACTTGACTGGAGGTGCAAAAAGCAGAACGTGTTTGTGTTTTGAAAGTGGGAATGTAGTTTTTCTTTTAGCCTGCAGATTAAACACAGGTGATGGTTAAGGCACCTGTATATTAAGTAACACAGAGTTATAAAACATTCCTTTAACAATAATTGGGATGTATGTCCAAATGTTTATAGACACTCACTCTTATGAACTCAGTGGTATTAATCCCTACTAATAGTTGGACCTTCTTTGCTGCAGTAGCGGCCTCCACTCTTGTGGGAAGGGTTTACACTTGATGTTGGAATATTGTTGCGTGGATTATTAGATTTATGCCACTCCAGCTCATCCTAAAGGTACTAGATGTTTTGTGTTTTGTGTCTAAGTGGTGACGTTATCGGTTGATTTCAGAGCCTCACCTGCTAGCTTCTCTCCACATCCCACACATGCCGGATTTGGTTCATTAGCATGCCCAGTGGCAATGAACACTTATTTTATGTAGCTGTCATATTTTAGATTGAATGATGTATCTCCTTCTTGGCACGGTTTCATTCTTGCCTCCATTTGTGGTTTTTTTTTTTGTTTCCATCTTCTATAATATTTTTTTTGTGTCGGTTTCTTCATATTTTCAAGCAGCCAACAGCAGAACACCAGCTTATAAGCATGCATGACTTTGGATCACATGTTTAAAATGACATATGATATGTGTGTGTGTGTGTGTGTGTGTGTGTGTGTGTGTATGTATGCATGTATGTATTGCAGTATTGCAGTTTGACTGATAACTCCCTTCAGCTCTTTGCTACAACACTGCAGCCTGGTATCAATCGACCCACGGCCAAGGCCATTCATGTGCAGAGCGTCCAGTTTGATTGGTCAGTGCTTTTCTATGGAGATTACACAGGCTGTGTCTGCATAATTGAACACCGGTGTCAGTAATTGGTGCACCTTAGACTAGCTGAGCTGCCTAATTAGACGGGGCGTCCAGACAAATTTGGACACATATTTGTAAGTAGAGTGTTAATTAAGAATGATGCTATCCCGACATGGTGACGTATAATCGCGCTCGCCGCCCACGTGATTGCTTTGGCATGAACTTGGGCCAGGGAGTTCCCTTCCAGCGGCCTCTGCTGTAGGTGACCAAAGGCCGAGTTGTCTCGGCCCCCCCCCACCCGCACCCTCCTCCTC